>JAOWBP010004023.1:10283762-10345041 GCA_028571105.1 Tragopan temminckii
GGGGTGGGAAGAGCTTAAAATGTGTGTTGTTTTGTTTTGTTTTTTTTTCTGGAGAATGAGACTGCAGGTTTCAGAAGGGAAGCAAAAGTGGAATTCTGCACTTGAAAGGCACCCAGGGCACAGCCATTAACACCCCTCCCCATGGGCCCTAAAGCTAAGCATTTACAAGTGCAAGAAGTATGAATGGCTTTCATTTTAGGGGCAGTGGGCTTACAACCAGGCACCTTTAAAGACCAGAAGGTATTAGGCAGTAAAATATTTCCAACAGGAGAAGACCGGTACAGAGAAGAACAGCTGAGCCCTTGCAGGACGACAGCCACAAAGCAACTCATGAGGTATAATTTTCATTCCTATTAATGACCATGCTATCCAAATACTGTGGATGGATCATACAGCAGCATTTCACTTCTGTGCATCTAAAGAAAAAAGCAACAAAGCAAAAACACAGTGAAAGAGGGACCTTCATGAGCGTAAAACAGATTTGTGCATCCAATTCTCAGAGGCTGGTTTCCTAACCTTCATTACGAGCCTCCAATAACTTTCTCTGAGAAGCAAAACCATGCACTTGCTTTACTCCACTCAAAACCAAACTGGACCCCTGCAGAGCAGGGGCAGGACCAAGTGGTATGACATGGTGATAGGCATGGTGAGAATGGGTTGATGGTTGAACTAGCTGTCTTAATGGCCTTTTCTAACTTAAATGATTCTATGGCCTTCCAGTGTGCCACTCTCCTCCAGCATCTTCCCTTCCCTGCCACCTGCACTCCCTTCAGCCCCTTCTTTACAACACCTGGAGCAAAGAGATGAGCAATGGAGATGTATGTTTGCAGGGCAGGGTTAGAACTAATGGGGAATGGAGCTATCTCAGCTGGCAAGGACTCATGATGGAAAGCAGTGAGCTGCTCTGAAGAAAATTAAGAAAACATTTTGAATGCTCTCCTAAAAGGGAACAAATAGGTCCAACGCTCCAACAAAAAGGGATTTTTTGCATCTCTGAATGATGGTGCTCCACTTCTATGGCCTGCGGCTGCTTTGAAAATTCAACGCTATTTCTCTGAAGAATTTTCTTGGACAAGCTTTATGGGTTTGATCAGTTAACTATTTTTTAATGCTAATCCACCCCAGTGATATTTGTCCTCCTTTTCCCCACATGCACAGAAGCACAGACACAGACAAATACTACACAAAAGCAAACATTGCCCAGACAGACAGGAACAGTTGCATCCCGAGCCAGCAACCAAACACCAACTTTGTTCTATAGCACTCTTCTAGCAATCCAAGATCCTATGGCCCACTATGGAAATTTAGGCATCAAACATTGGTGGCCACCAGGTACTATGTTCATGATGGGATCTGGTCACAACTATTCTCACTGAAGTGAAAAACTAAAATTATATCCTCCAAATGCTGCAACGATAAGTGCAGCTGGAAGGCCTCAACTTCATTACTACCAAGCCCCAAAAGCTGCCCAAGTGCTGTTCCATCCGCCAGCTGAATAAATGAAGGCATAGATATAATGATTTTCTTAAGTGTATGGAACAAAGAGATAAACTGAACCAAGAACAGGACCAGAGCCTCCTGCATGCCATCAACTTACTTGAATTGCTCTCACCTTCCCCACAGACTCAGTTTTACAACCTGAGTGTGATGCTGAGCAAAACTCCATTTACAGTCTGAGCATCCAAATGTTCCTGCTAATTTAGAGCAGATCAGTCCAACTGTGTATTAGGAACCTAAACCCATATGCCATTATCTGCCGTATTAGTTGCATCACTGTGAAATCCTACTACACGTATAGCAGCTACTGGATCAAAGAGAAAGCAGAGTAAGGGACAGACCTTGCTCTGCAGTGCCTTTGGTCCTCGAGTTGCTATCTCTGTCTTTGGGTAGCAGATTCAGGCAGTATTTCCTGTGGCAGAGAATTACACAGGCTGATTACTCTCTGTGGAAAAGCAAAGAAATCCTGGAAGCAATTTTCTGTCTCAATTGTTCCCAGAGCAAGGGAACAATTTTTCAGCCCTCTTCCTATTTTCTGCTCAATGCCATGCAGACTCAGAGTACAGAACTCATCTTCCTGCTGTCCTGCAAACACTTAGGTGATGCTTCACACACAAGCAGGCCTGAAGGCTTCCACCTGCATCAGCCTTGAACTTGGTCACAAAGTCTTTACAAGTCAGAAAGAATGGAAGGAGGTGGCTGTGATAGCCAGCATCTCCAGGAAGTGGTCAGCCCTAGGTAGGAGCAGGCTTACTGCACAGCACCATACCTTGTGGCTCCAGTACAATTCTCAAACCCAGCTCTTTCAAAATTCATAACTAATTTTTCAAAGGAGGTCGTGAAAGAGCAGCAAGAACTGAGAATCATGAATTACAGGCAGGATCCACATGAAGGAAGATCCTTTTCTGAAACTAGAAATTTCATTAGCATGAAAAAACATTTTTGGTGGGAAAAATACAACACTTTTTTTTTTTTTTTTTTTAAAGTCTAAATGTCCATGGTTTGTTTGTTTGTTTTTTAATCAAGATCTGAAAGCAACCATGCAAAACAGCCATCCTGGGGCTGACAGTACTTCCAGTTTCCAAAACACCAATATAGATTACAAACTCAAGAGACCGGCGTGATGCTGTGTTCCAGCACCCAGGCATATCGGGGAGTCCCAGGCTACTGCAGTTTGTGCAGTTAGGCAAAAGGCTGTGGGACAGGGCCGGGATAAACCACCGCTCTGCACCAATCCCAGCATGCTGCAGCAAGGACTCCAAACGTAGATTTTTTTCGGCACTTTGACAACAAACGCGCTTCAAACATGTACACACCCACACTCAGAATGATTCAATCAAAACCCTATTTTCCTTACAAAGGAGTTTTGATAGAAAACGTTCTATTTGCCCTAGTCAATTTGGCTAAAGCATCAGTCAAAATGTTTTCTGGAATTGACACCGTTGGTGGCAGAGCAGGCGAACAAGCTCTGAGATAATCTGCCTCCAAAGGCGGGTACTGACCTTTCAGTTGCATTATTTTTTCTCGTTTAAAATAAAGGTAACTTTTAAAATAGTGTTACTTTTCTGCTGATGCTGCTGGAGGACGTGGAGCAAACAGGGCTGTGTCCCTGCTACAGAATCTCATGGCCAATCTTAATATCGCTTAATTTTCAAATGAGGAATTTGGTAGTAAACAACCTTTCCGTTGTACACAAACATTTTTAATTTCATGCCCTGCTAATCATACATCTGTTAGAGTTCCTCTTCCATCCACTGCTGTAGCGATAATAAAAGAAAAAACTCGTGCTACGAATGTGGTTTGCCTAAAATGAAAACTGCATAATAATCGATTTCCTTCAGCGGGATGAGGGAGAGCAGCAAGAAGCAGAACTCACCCAGTGAAGGTGACACAGATACGGTTTCATGCCAACTGGTGACCCCGTTCCCCAACTGAGGGGTGGGTTACCACATTTCATGGGCACTCCTGCCACAGCCACCGCTCCTGTTTGATTTTGAGCCTTTTCTGCATTGCTGATACACAACTTTCACCTTTTTTAGATTCCTCCTATGCCCATGTTGAGACAACTCCAGGTCAGAAATGCTGCCCCTGTGGGAGTTACGCAATGAAAGAGCACTGGGAATCCACTTGGTGCCCCAGGCAACACGACACAAAGACATAGGGGCAGGGGCACAGGGCTCTGCTGTGTCTGGATGGCCTCCAGCCCTCCTACCAGCATCCCTTCCCAAGGCTGGTTTCTAAAGCACAGTTATCTACATAAACTCCCCCTCATTTCGTCAAGAAACCCAGCTGTTTGAGTAATCTCCACTACTGCATCCCACGTGCACGTTACAGTCATATATCACAATCAAAGCATCCCAGTCTCCCGGATACAGCAGGCTTGGGGCAGCCATTGGGAAACATGGTGAGGGTGATCCAAATTTGCCTGTACCACCTGCAGGACTAGGTGCTAGGTGACCACAATCAGCATCAGAACACATGCTGATACATTTTACCATCAATATGCAAAAGCATTCAGCTCTGGGTTTCTCAGACCTCTAATCAAAGTGCATTCAATCAAATAACCCTACCAGAATTACCAGTGAAAATGGGTGGGAAGGAATAAAAAAGACTTTGTTGAGCAAAAGTACTCCAAGACATATTTGATGTAATAGTCATATGATTAACAAACTGTCATATCAAAGTTTTCTGCAAAGTAGGAACACTCTGACAGTTCATATTTTAAAAACTGACATTTTGATTCATTACTGTAAATAGCACTCTGTATTAAATATTGTGACAAGGCATACAGTGTATTTTTTGAGCTCTGTAACATTTAGGAAGTACTGGGTTTTTGGAAAAAAAAAAACCAAAAAACAAAAAAAACCCCACGTGGAATATCAAATGCAGTTAAAGAAGAACTCCAAGAACGCTTCTAGAGGAGAGGATTGTTTCTTCTGAGATAACCTACGTCCCTGCCACCATCTCGAGCACTGCTGGGAACTTGGCCCACAAGGATCTTAATGTACTGTTTGCATAATAAAATAGGGAATTGTCTCATGGAACAAAAGAGCTATAAGAAAAGTGGCTACATTAAATAATGTAAAATTACTCACTAGCAAATCATCCCGAAGCTGGCATAAGGAAAAGAACGCTAAGAGGAGCTGAATTGCCACTCAGACTATCTGTGAGCACAGGATGACAAGCAAAACAAAGCTATGTTCAAATGACTGCCCAAATGTGCATCTCACTCATCCCATCAGTCTCTACAGGTTTTGCCCCTTCCTTTGTCCACGTCTCTCGTGCCAGGTGAGAATATGGGCAAAAATGAGGTTTGGAGACGCATCAGCTCATGGGCCCCTTCCCTGACTGTCCAGCACAATGGACAACAGCATGCTGGGTGCGTAAGCAATGCAAACGTTTTACATTTCATCAAAAGTAAGACAGGTGATGGAGAAATTAAAAGCAAGCCCCAGTTAATGACGAATGGCCTGCCAGAGCAGCAGGAGAAAACCTGAAGTTGCCTAGCCCGTTTGCAAGATGCTCAGGTGTTATTAGGACTGCAGTCAAGGGCTTTAGAAAGAAAAATGGTTACCGTTACCATTACTTACAGCTGGCTGCAAGTGGAGCTCTGGGCTCAGTCTACTGTGAAAGAATGGATATGCTGTCATAAACAGAGCAGAGAGCCCGGATTGGGCCATGGCAGAGAAGTCACGCGCACTGAAGATGGATCACGATGCTGCTTTAACATGGGGCTGCTCCGGTACAGCCTGCCTTTCCCCAGGAGCAGCCACATACCACTCATATGCTGGAAATCTTGTGGATGGGTATGCATGCCAGCAAGTGTGGTAGTAGTAGTGGTCTAGCCAGACATCCAAAGCATATTGGCACTGCTATAATTTGTCCATTCACCAATATGTTTTCCTAAAAACACCCATATGCTTTTCCTGCAGTTCCCATATGCTTTTGCAAAGAGAAACAAAAACATTTTGTTAGTTGCGAGCGATTGATCGCCGCATATTTTGCAAAAGTCAAATAGAAAAACAACAACAAAAACGCAGTCAGCTGCTTCCCCCTCCCTTTCCTCTCTGCTCATGGAGGGAACTGTGAAGAGCAGGAAAAATTCAGCCCACAGCAAAACACACAGCTCATTTTTTTGCACTGCAAGATATTCTAGGAATTACAGGAGGAATCTTCATTAAAAACAAGCTATCAAAGATCTGGCAGCCGGTGGCATTCCAGACAGTAATTCAGTGTTGGGTGTTTGTCTGCTAGCTCAGGTCCTCGCGGAGGGAGCCCAGCACATTAGGTAACAGCCCACAGGAATCCAGGCTCCTGGAGCAGCACCTTAACCCAGCCTGGGGAATGCTGCCATAAGGAGGTTACAGCCTTTCTCATCCTAATTTGATGCCAAATCTATCGCTGAGCCCCCCCTGCCATGTGGTTCCATGCTGCCAATGTAAATCCCAAGGCAGCGAGCGGGCAGGAGGCCGGGTTCAGCCGGGAGCAGGCGTGTGGGTGTACAAGTATGTGTGTGTCAGTGCCGGAGCGTGTGGGAACCAGGCCTCTCCGCTCAGACTCATTAGGGAACGCGGTGGACCCGGGGCCAACGTTCAAAGAGTGAAACATTTCTCTGGAGATAGATTAGCGCACTTTCTTCTTTACATAAATAAAATTAAAGAGAGAATCGTAATACGGACAAATCAATTAACTTCTGAAACGCCGAGGGCACCGAACGTAATAGCAGAGGAGATGGGAAGAGCTTCGTTACAGGGACACTGAAACACTGCACAGCCTTTCTTCCTTGGAAAAGAAATTCAGTTGTTGTTGCATGAAGTTCTGATTTTAGCCTGGTTTTCCTCCGTTGCTACCTGAACATCACTGCTTCCTTACCCAAATGGCCACAGACATACCTACATATTGATACAACCCCAGGCAAGGAGAAAAGAACTTAAGAACATCTCTGAAGACTGTGAAGATACCCAGGGGCAGATGCCCAAGGACTACTGCAGTGCTCGACACTGCAGTGTAAGCCTTCTATGGGGTGGAGTTTGAGGCTGACCTTTTTTTACAGGATACCCTTCGACCAGCATAAAGACATTCAGCGATGCAGTCCGATGCTCTCTGGCACTCAAGCAAATTTAACCAGAAACGTTCTTTCCAAAGTTAGAGTTTCCTACAGTGATCTAATCTCTCACAAAGCCTAATGAGAGGCTGGATGCAATAGGCCAAGAGCCCAATTTTCCACTGGAACAAAGCTGAAAAAACAGTCAAGAGAAAAGAAATCAATCTCTTCAACAGGGTACACAGCAAAAAAAAAAAACAAAAACACAATTTGTTGGAGACAGCCTGCTTGGCAAGATACATTTTATGATATGTTTTTATTCTGAGAGGAGTTGTGAGCACCTGAATGTCTGACTTCACAATTCACAAATATATTAATGCTGTTCCTTAAGCTTTCAGTAGAGAGCAAACCTAATGCCATCTCATTTAGTCAACAGTTTATAAGGGTGGGCTTCTCCCTAGATTTCATATTTACAGCAACACATCGGGACAGTCTATTAAACTTATCCGGGAAAGCTGCCGCAGAGAGAGTGAGAATAGCAGAAGTGCTGCCATTAATCTTCAATAACCCAGCAACTGGGAAGACCAGGCCTTGAACCAAATTCTGTTCTCCTGCTATTAATCTCCTGTCCTCTGCTTATTAATCCTTTGTCTGTCTTCTTCCTTCAACATTTATTAATGCCCCCAACTGTTCACAGTAAACAGGATGCTGAGATCTCATCTCTAGCTGGCTATAATTTACAAGAGAAAAAAAAAAGTAACAACAACAACAAAAAAAAAAACAAGAAGAGGGTGAAAAGAAGGAAGGAAGGATGTGGATTGCCTTATTGAAAGGGCAGAATGAAAGGACGCTACCATTTCATGACACAGCAGGGTAAAGAAGAAACACCATCGATCTGACCTGAAGGTTCACCCTCGTGTGATTTAATCATCACATCACCTGGACCTAGAAATAGTACAACCACCTCGAGTCTCTTGGTACCATGACCCCCACCTCCACAGGCTCTGGAGAGTTGCCTGTCATTTGCTGAATGACCAGATCACACCTGGTAAATGAAGTCCCAGGGTCTTCATGCCCTGCCCAAACTCAGCTGCTTGCAAAGGCCCCAAGATGCGACCCACTCCTCACCTGGAAGCACAGCAGCCCCGTCAGGCACCGAGACAGACGTATGGACAGCTTCTTCCAAGGGACCTCTGCAGATGGAAACAGAAAGGCCAGAATTAACCTTTTTGCTCATAGTAAAAGCAGAAAGTAAAGCAAGCTGGCAGTGACACCTCACAAAGAAAACCCTAGAAGGGCCTGTAAGCCAGCCACCCTCCCTCACAGTGCGGATCACAACTATTTTTCCTCTGATATAACTCTGTGTCATTCTGTCCCTGGTTTGATCCATATAAGGGCTTTTCACACATTGGCAAGACAAATCAAATCTGCGTGAACAACAGAGTAACAGAGTAACTGAGGTTTATTTGTTTTAAATCAAGGTAGAGCTGGTGAAAGGCACTGACGTAAGGGCTCCAGGTAACACCATCTCTTTCAAAGCCTGGCCAGACATGCTTCTGCCTGCTGTGCTTCAAGGGCCTCTTCTTCCTGCTACCGTCAGTGTGACTCACGCACGGTGCTGCCTGTGCTGTGTGGGCACCAAGAAGAGCTAAAGGGGAGGTGGGATGCATTAAACACACATCAGTTGTGGCCAAATCCTGCCTCCACCTGCTTCCCTGATTTCCTCTGGGTGCCTCCAAAGCAAAAGGGAAAAGTCAGGTTTTCCAGGTAACCACTTGCTGTGCTTAACCAGCAGCCTTTCATACTTCCAGTATCTTGATAGCTGAGCCTACTCTTGTGTTTGCCATTTCCTTTCATCTCCATCCCAGATGGAAATACTGGCAACAGTCAGCGATGGCCCAGTGCACCTCTGCCCCTCTTCCCATTGCCGTAGGGGACCAGAGCAGCTCCTGCCTGTCCCCATGCTCCCAAACCCAATGCCCTGTCCTTGCAGCAGAGCCAGGTCTAGCTGGGAACAGTTTCACCCTCCTGGGCAGCTGGAGGAAGGGGAGCAAGGGATGAAGAACAGCAGCGGCTGCTTCAGACCCTCCTGAAGCGCATGGAATTCCACTGAGGACCTGCTTTCTCTGACGCTGCCTATTCCTTTCATATTTGCCATGACAAACAATTCATGTTAACATTTTTTCAAGCGCTGTAACCCCATATCAAGTAACAGCAAAGAGACAGACAGGTGTCCTGACCACAGAGGCAGCATATGTGAACAGTCTGGAATTTACTATTATTATTTCATAAAGGGGGAAACAAATCCCACAGACTTTTCTGTGCGTGATACATTTTCTGCTCTGTTTGATGTTGCTTTCAGGCTGAAGACTTCAAATAGCTAACCCTAACCTATGCCTCAAGCCTGCTTTAAACTAATGCCCCTTATGTGACCAGAAATGAATGCATGGTGAATCACAAACCCCACACACAGTGGGTTGATGAGCGGTGGCCCATGCCTCTGTGCCTCCCAAGCACTGCATGACCATGAACACATTGAGATAATTCAGCCTGGTAATTCAGCACGACCAGTTCTGTGTTTCTGGAGCTCGAAAGCACAAGCTCCAAGCCAACTGCCCAGCCACACAAATTCAGAGCAGAGGAAAACATAACTACTGGGGTTTTCTGCAAAGCACACACACATAACCTGCAGAGGCTGCACTTCCACTCCCTGCCTGCCTTTGGGAGATGCTTAAAAGAAGCTGCATTTTAATTACTAGTCCAATCAAGGGAATCTAAACTTGACACCAAGGGAAAGGGCTAACCCAAAGTTACAGATGTGGGTGTATATGGGGCCCAGCTCTTTGCTTCTTTGCTGACATTCTGGCTTTCAGAAATTAAATTAAAACCCCACTTAACTTCAGAAAGATTGCAACTTGCATCTACAGTGCTGCTGAAACCTCAGTTGAGAGAACTCCACTGAAATCAATGGAGTCATTCAGATTTTCTCTGGTTACAGACCTATAGGCCAATAAACATTAGCGTTCATCCAACCTCCCGCTAAATATTGTCTACTAGAAGACCATTATCTTTGTCATTGATTTGGATAACTTATTTAAAGCATGCTTGAAGACTCATTAGCATCTTTGGGTTTTGGTGGTGGTATTTGAAGCGTTAAGCCCCAGCAGCTATTAAACACTTGAAAACAGCATGTTAACAGTTTACAAACAGAGCTGGAGTGAAGATATAAGTTTGTTTTCTGTTTTTCATTGGGAAATTGGTAAAATGAAAGAAGCAAAGAAAATACAGGGAAAAAAGGAAAATGAGCTGTGCGCACCCACTGAAAAAAAATCATCCAAGTTATTTGATAGATACTAAGTTAAAAAGAAATACAGGGATGAGAAGAGGAAGATCATAGCAGGAAAACCCAACCCTCTCCTCCTTTTGAGCCTTACCACATTATGTCACACCTGGTGCACATAAGGTGCACCCCAGGGAAGGGCAGTTTCACTGGCAGCAGCAGCTGGGCTTAGGTTGGGCTCCTCTCCCTTAAGCCTTCCTGAACACCTGCAGTACAGCCTTCCAGCAGTGGGCTCAAGCTGAGCACACTCCCAGCAGCAAATGGATGCTGCCAGCACATCTTACAGCTCTCTCCAAGGGTGGATGCTACCAACCATCACTACGTCCCTACCTTGGGTAAGATCTTTTTGTTTAAACCAGCTCGCCAAAGTGAATTGGTTCCCTTGGGCACAAGGCCCCCTTGTAACTGAGCTCCTGGTCAGAGTGCTGCGTTGCTATAGCTTTGCTGAAGAAGGAGAATCTTGTTGGTTTGTTTGGCTTTCAGTTGCCCTGCCCATGTTCCACTGCCAAGCATAAGATACAAGCCAAGCTTCAGACAGGGAGAGGGGGAAGAATCATTGAAACATGCTGCCCAGGGAGGTGGTGGAGTCACCATCCCTGGAGGTGTTCAAGAAAAGGGCAGATGTCACAATGAGTGACATAGTCTAGAGTGGTCACACGGATGGGGAGATGGTTGGACTAGATGATCTTAGTGATCTTCCCAACATTAATGATTCTACAATTCTAGGAGTCTCGCCCAACAATCTAATGAAAAATTGTCAGGTTAAACCACAACTATGGGAAGGACAAAAATAAAAAGTATAAAATACAGTAGTAGTAATATTTTGTTAAAATCAAACAAACCAGCAAATCAAAGACAGAACAAGGGATATGGAGAAGCGGTCTCGGTCTCTGCTACTCCTTGAATGGCACAGAGCAGCTCCCAGCCACAACCAAGGCTCAGGTGCTACAAGCAAACCAGAGAAGTCTACCAACAACATACAGCAGAGCACAGTCCTTCTGCACTGTTGGCTCCTGAACCCTGAGAGCAACTCATGCAGCACGGCACACAGGGAGAGGGTGCCCAGCAGAGCTGCTCCCACAGCAGCAGTGGGCACATCCTTCCCTGTCTGTTGAGGACCCATCACAGCAGCTCCCTGTTTGACAAGGCCTTATTTCCACCTTTCCCCCCTGCTATGCAGCAGCTTCTCAGACAGACCGAAGAGAAAGTCAGGCACTGCTCAAGTAAGCACCTGGATCTACAAACAACAGATTAAATTCTCAAGCTACAAAACTATGTTTTAGCAAAAGTGCAATTGGACTCCGTGTACTTGTTACATTTCTAAATATACTCCGGTTGTCAAGACAACAAAGAGACTGATGGATCTCTAAAGCGTACTGTATCTATTTAATTGTCAGCATTTCAAACTGACTCGAGGAGGGGAAAAAAAATGCTGCGTGATAAGTCTAATCGTCATGGTTACCACTGGCTAACCCCATAATAAAAATATATATATTCTAGCTGAATGTGCCAAGCCATGTGAGGAGCAGATGGGAGACATTCTCATTACTGCAACAGCCTCCACTGAAAAACTAAACTTGAGGAAGGATGCGAGAGACTTTACAGAGCTCTCAGACACAACAGACGCCGTGGGCTGCAGCTTCCCACCCGCCTGGCAGCAGCTGCTTGGGCTTTTCCTGAGCCCATGGGCTGAGCCCACAGGGCTGGGGCTCCCCGGCTCACCAGCATTCCTCTTTGGGGAGTCCCATCCCTCCCAATAAGGTGCTTCAGATGCGAGAACGTTACTTCTTTAAAGCTGATGACAAAACGTAACATGCAACTGCCTTGGATTCGCACTCCCACCCTCACCAGCTCGCTCTGATCCCTTCAGGCAGCCTGCAAGCATTGCTCCAACTGGTAAAAACCAGAAGAACAGCTATAGCCAACCTTGGAGAAGAGGACCAAGTGGGAAGCAGCAGCCAGAGGTCAGGCTGGTTGATGCGATGCAGCCCCACAGGCTCTGCCACCCCATTGGACCAGCATAATCCAGCACCACTGCTCCTGTGCAGTCCCTCCTGAAAGAGGTGCTTCATGAAAAACCCTCAGATGTTGTTTTCTTACGTGGAAGACTTCCACAACAATGTCTAAGGTATCTACCTGGGTGTAAAATTCTTGTACAATCCAAACTTTCCTTGCCTGATCAAACTCATCCAACCACACATTTCTCAATTTCCTTTATTCAAACTCAAGTCTAACTTGCAAGAGAAAGGCACAAGTTTCAAGGTCAGGCTGGATGGGACTCTGAGCACCTGATGGAGTTGTAGGTGTCCCTATTCACTGCAGAGTTGGACCAGATGACCTTAAAGGTTCCCTTCCAACTCAAACAATTCCATGAGTCTAAGTTTCAGCCAGGCATAAAAGCAATGGAAACCAACTCATGTTCACCCGACCAGCATTGATGTCAATGAATGATCAGTTTTCAGCTTGTCTGAAGCTTCCCCAACCTTTGTTGGTGTTTTTTTTTTTTGACAGAAACTACATTGAAGTTGAATTATCCTTAAAAATTTGCTCCAAAATGCTTACTTCCCTAAAAGCTCTGTATCTCCACTGACAGTTTCATGGAAACTAGATGGCATTGCCTAAGTCCCATATCTAGGAGTGATCTGATTTGAAAATACTACTCAAGAAAAACACCATTTTCCAAGCCTCTCAAGCAACGGGTCTGAGTCTGTGGTATTCTCCTTGGAGCCTGCCCCTGCTCACTACCAAGATGAACAATTTCTGAATTCCAAATATGAGCATCTTGGTGACAGATACCGAGCTTTCGTGCCTACCAATACCGTCACCATGCGGTTCACCATCACGTCCTGCTCCACAGAGCCGGAGATGGGCAGTGAAAATCAAAACAAAAGTAGCACAGAAGTGCTATTTCCGGGGTTTGTGCAAGAATTATTTCAAATACTACTAAAGTTTAGAGCTAAAAGGACTCCTGCACACAAAGAATCTTCATGCACAAAGGACTCAGAGGCAGCTGGTTAATACAGGGGCTTGGGTACATCTAAAGGGATGCAGAATCAGTATTTTGTCCCTTGGTACCTAAATACTTTCGAAAGTAAGCATTTCCCATAAGGAACCTCAGAGAAATGATAGCCCTTCTGAAAGCTGTATCCAGAGCTTAACTGAGCCGAAATCCCAAATAACCAAGAGCTTAAAATCATGTTCCACATTGCTTATTTCAACATTATACAGGTGCAGGAATCTAGCTTTGGTTTTCCTGTTACTGAAAGTGCTCGCCTAGGGCATCAGGCTCCTATAGTTATGGCTCTGGGACAACTATTACATTCTGTTCTAATAAAGAACATGCTCTCAGGAGCAAACTCCCCAGGATGACTCCTTTGCTTTGGCACAAATGGACTCATTTGGTTGAGATAAAAGGATGTTCCCTTGCATCATTTTCATTTGATTTTTTTTTATTTTTTTATTTTAAGATAGAGAAACAGTTAATTTTGCTAAATGAGTGCTCTGTTGCCATGACTTCACTGCAGACAAACACAGAACCATCAAGATCCTTTTTTCTGGGTGTTGCTTTTTAAACAAGTATTTGATCGTCTTCGTTTTCTTTCTTCTTTGCCCAGCACCCCCCAGTCAAGCAGCTACAAAGAGGTTATAGCTACTCCCTAAGTCAGAGAGACACTACTGCACATCTTCATGCCCTCTCATCGCACTTCTGCCAGATGTGCCACCGTGCCTCCTGTCAGCCTGCAGGATAGCACTGCCCGCAGCAACAGGCAGCAAATCTCTCCAAAAGAAAGCCAAAGTCTATGGGATTAGTCCCTGAAAGGCAGAATTCCCACACTCCCACCGAGGATTGAAGGCTCCATCCTGCTCACTGGCAAGCCAGATTTGCAGCCTCAATTAGAGGTCCTTCCTGCTGCCTCAGTTTCCCAGGCAGATGAAGCAGGCTGGACATACATATCGTCTGCCTCTGTGGGGTGTTGCGACATGCGCAGAGTTAATATTCATGAAGTACACTGGGGATTAAGAGCATTATAGACTTCACTGAGATGAAGGTTTTTCTTTTTTCTTTTTTTTTTTTTTTAATGTTTGCATTGAATAGACAGACTAAGTAGGAACAGCATTTGTAGCCTGCAGCCATTATCCTAGTAAATGGCTTATTACAGCACGCAGCCTACCAGCTCACCTCCATCCTGTCTCACTGAAACACATGTAGGTGGAAGCTGCTCATTCCACTGAATTTTCCTTTTTTACCGTCTCTGTCTGATGGAGACTCTTGATAGCTGGGCTCACAAGACAGGGATTAGGATATAAATACTTCAGTACAAGCTTGTTCTTTGGTACCTATTTATGACGATCACAGAACAATTAATTACTTCCCATCTAAGACTAATTTCCATGTCTTCCAAAAAGGCTGGGGAGGCAAGGGGAGGTTGGCTCAACATTTTCCATTTCCTGATGAGTCACAGCAGATCCACTACAATAAACTCAATACTTCAATCAGACTGTTTCTTATCAAGGTGTATTCAATATATTACTAAGACGTGTAGTGTGCTATTTTAGGGGCTAATTTCAGGCACTGTATGCATAATGCATTATCCGAACAGACCGATCCCCCCTGCACCACCACCCCTTCCCACACACCCCAAAATCACACAGACAAACACTGCAGGAGACAGAAAGTGAAGAGTTGTACATTTGGAGTGCTGACTTTCACAACACATAGCCCTTCAATACGCAGCTCTCTCTCCCACCTCATTAGTTCATTCCCTTCCCCTTGGCAATGAAATTACTTATGTGACAGCAGCATCTGACAAGAAAACATTTGCAGACTGCACGGGTTGCAACAAGTCTGCAGCGTCTTGCTTTCTTCGTTCTAGGGCCAAGAACCATACCTTTATTTTTCTGCCCCAGGGAGCCACTCTGCATCCCTGTAACAAACACTAAATTGTCCCCAGTTCCCACGCCACCCACTCACAAGCTCCCAGGCTCCATAGAGCAGGCAGGATCCTTGCTCGGCCTCTGAGCAGCCCCATGGCTTTTGGCGATGGCAACAGGTGCCCTCTGGTCCTCATTAATTCCTCTACTTAACAAACGGTTAGATGTAATTTATTGTGTTGATTGGGCAATTGATCCCAGTCAGGTCATTTCACTCTTCAACAGGTTGTGCTCTGCACCAGCCTGATTGCAGTCAGCTGCAGTGGGAACTCCTTCATCCAAGCAGAGATTATGGAGAGCAGAACAACAGTCACATCTCCCAGGACTACGCACTGATCTCAATTCTCACAAGCAATGCAGCTAAAAACTCCAAAACACCAACAGCTGCCTGAAAATAAGGAAGGCTATGATAAGCCAAGGATGACGGTTGGATGAGATGATCTTAGAGGTCTTTTCCACCCTTAACGATTCTATGCTAAGTGTGTTAAAGACCATAACATTCAGGTGAGCAGGACCGGGTACAGCAGACAGACAGCTATGCTCTTCCTTGTTGAGGCACTGGTGTGCCATCATGGACATCAGCAGCTGTGAGTGCAGTCACTGCACAGACACCACCTCAAGATGATGCTGGAGCTACTTATTACCATCAGTTTTCCCCGTGGCACAACAGGGCCGTGCAAACAGTTTCTATGCAAACAGTTGCAGTGCCAGTTTCTGCCAAGCCCATGCTAATTGCAAGTGATTCCAGTTCAAATGCTCTTAAGTCAGAAAGCATTCAGGTGACAAGTAACCAAGGCCTCACATCTGTTACCAGCTCTCCAGCAGTGAACAAACCTGCAATCAGTTATGAAGACCTGTCAATAGCTCTTCTGTCTCCCTCCTTGGAAGTGCATTTAAATTCCAATTTGCCACCATCACAAAGGCAGAACATTTTTGATCCTTGCAATGCCTACAGCCTGTTAGTGCAACTGAAGTGCCAAATCAACACAAGGACACAGCCATGGATGTCCCATTAAAGTCCACTGACTGAGATTTAGCAGCTCATCAGGTGTCACTTTTAAAAGCATCGTGGTGCAAGAAGAGACAATAATTACTTAAAAACTTCAAGGTACCTTAAACATATTCAACCAGTTTCACACAGACTCTGTGAATGGAAACAGTATGTGGGAAGGGATCATTCCACATGGCCAAATCTGTAGGTGTAAACCACGGCAAATCTCTAGAGTAGGCTCCACTGATTAAGGTCATCTTAATCAAAGGGAGAATATTCACTCTGATTTAAAGATTTCCATGAAATAGACTATCACCTCAGTTTGGATGCTCCCAGACCAAGCTATAGGCTCCACGAGATCTGCAGTGCCATTTACTTCGAGCTGCAGGTGACAAAGCAACACAGCTCTGTGTGTTCAAACACACAGCTGGAATTCCTGCTCACCCTATTTTAGAGTACCTGTGATGATGAAGTTCTCCAGCAAGTTAGGGCTGTACTAGCCAGCATTCATTTCTAACAAGATGAGAAACGTGCAGGACTGTGCAGATGTCCAGGTGGCAACCAGCTCCTTGGAAGAACACTTGAAACAGCAGTGCAGATCATGAGCTAATGCCACAGAAAATGCCTCAAGACAAAGCAAAAGCAACTTAAAAACCAATATCATGAACAAATACAAAATACAGGGCCACATTAACAAATATGACCCAAAAAATCCACCAAGTTCAAAGGAACTGCAAGTTCCCTTTTTTTGGACAACACCATTGGTAGCATATGGCTCTGACATTTCAAACAGACATGATCGGATTTGGGCTTATCTTGTTTTCTTAAAACATACAAAACTAGGATTCTCCCATGCCAGGCAATTAAATTCCCGTGCTTTCCCAAAAAAACACTTGGAAAGTTTCTAAATGCAGCAGGAGAAAAATAATTCTGTTCAGACCACGCCTGTGTCTCCCTCTCCTCCCATTAGCACATGGGGAAAAGGTTGGCTTAGAGCAATACAGCACTTCAATTTGAATATGAATCACTCTTTTGGTGAGAAAACAAAACAGAAGCCGACTTCACACAACCCTTATCTGAAGATATAATGAAAACCAACGGGTCTACCAGGAGCAACAGAAATAAAGCATGGTGAAAATCCTGGCTCAGACAGACAACGATAAGACCTGTCCCAGAGGATGCCAAAGTGGCTTACAAGCTGAGAGGCAGGAACCATTCCAGCTGCCATCGAAACATCATCACCTCTGGATGGGTAGTTGGGGCAGCACCACTTGTGGTTTGTGAAGGAGAGAAGAACATCATCGAGCTGAGACTGCTGGGAGCTCAGGAAGGCAGGATCCTTCTGTGGCAACGGGACTTTGCTCCTGGAAAGCAGAAGTTGGTTTGGTTTTGATTCATATGATTCAAAATGGCATAATGTGGGCTGAGCACCTAAAAACCAGGCAGTATCTGGCCACAAAAAGAATGGAAAGAAAACACGTGTGTTCTGATGCTCTCCAGCTTCTCAACCAGAGAACTGAGGGATCAGAGCTCTCCGTAGAGGTTAGAGCGAATTGCTTCTCCCCAGCTCAGTCTCCCCCTGTCCTGGATGCACAGCAATATCCCTCCTCAGCTAGAAGCAGTCTGGGGGAAGGCAATGTACTTCTATTACTGCTTAACATTGCTATGTTCAGAAGGCTGGCGTTGCCTATCACCAGCTTTGCTGAAATCCTGATCAAAGCACTGCTTTCACCCTCTCTCCTTTGCCCCTTCGCCCTTTTCAGCACAGCTCCTGCTGTCACTTCAATGCAGGTAGAAGAGGCCTTTTGCTACAGCACTCTTGAACAGAGACAGCCCAAACTGAGGCCTTTGGCATGAAATATCAACAAACAAGAAGTTCAGAAATCCTTCAGGAAAGGGGCCCTGAAGAAACAATCTGCGCATTTCCAGCATTAAACATTTGTTTCTCCTCCTGGCAGCATCTGGAGGCTTGCAGAGTGTTTACTTGCATCTTGGCAACATCCATTTAAGCCTACAAGCTCATCAACAATTCACCTTGACTCAAAAGCAGTGGTTGTTCTGAGTGCTGAGGAAACAATGAACAAAATCATCATCTTTTTCTTTTCTTGGTTTTTTTTGTTTTTGTTTTTGGCAAGTCTCTGATAAAGCTTTTCTGAAAGGAACATAACTTGATCTTTTCCCACACTGTGTTCTATATTCAGTTGCCATTCTAGAAACAAAACAAAAAAAACTCTGCGCACAAATGCAAACAAATCAGAGCAGGGCTTGGTCTGATCTGCCTAAAACAAATGTCTACCTCCTCTTCTACTGGCTCAGCAACAGAGACCCAAAGCCAACGCGTTCTTTGCATTTCTGACAGGCTGACGTTTGGATGGGTTTGTGCAAGTTTGTGTTTAGTGCCTTGGGACTGCATGACAATTCGAGGGAAAATTCCCTTAAAAGGAACACGCACGGTGAAGCATCGATCTGGACAAGTACTGCCGAGCCGCTGCCCTGTACAAGCAACCTCTCTCCAACCACGCAGTCATGTTCTTGCAAGTCGGAGACTCACCCTCATCTTGGTTTAAATAGAACAAATTCATTTCTTTTTATTGAGGAGGGGAAAAAAAAAAAAAAATCAATAAGCAAGAAAGGAAAGTTACAATGAGCTGAACATGATTTACAGGTAAAGTGAATTGCCAGGGGATCCAGGCAAAGATTCATCGCTGATTCATCAAACAAGTCATTGAGATGTCTAAAGAACGAGCTATCGAGAGAAGTCCCTCATCCTCTCCACCTCTTATTATTAGTTACTGTTGGAAGTGACCTTTTCTGCAAGTCTCTAGACCATTCTGAAGTGCTGAAGACTTTAGGAAGTGAAAATTAGTTCTTAAAGGAACTAAAGTGCTTCAAAAACATTTTATTAAAGGTTGCATCTTGCTTCTCTCATCCCTTCCCTTGGGTGCTTAGGATGAGCTATGCATTACAAGAGCAGGCACTGTGCAGTTCTAGCCAAGAATCCCAAGCTACCTTCACAAACCCGCTTCCAGCATCGCAGCCCAGGACAGCGCTGATAGAGATCTTAGGGAACTGCAGAAACCAAGGGAGAGAGGGGCTGCCTCGTGCCACCAGAGCACAAAGCCTCAAGGAGAGCCCCAGATCCCCATCCCTCTGGCAGCTGGCACTGAGATCTCACCCAGTTCCACAGCGAAGAGTTGGAGGTGCAAGAGCTGGCAGAGAGAGCAGCAAAGCTGGTAGGGGTCATAAATGAAACAGTGCTGTGAAATACGGCGGTGAGCACAGCCTGACGCTCACCTTCACAGCTCCCCCCAGACATGCACGCCTCGCCAGACTGAAATCTCTGAAACTCATCCAGCCCTTGCTGGGCTGATCCAGGAACCTCATTCGTATGCATGTTTGTTCTTACACACAAACACGACAAGTTTTTAAAATCGCACACATTTTGCACAAGTCCCACAGGCCCACATTTACATGGTACTTGGGAAACCGGGTCTTAAATGGAATTGTAAAACCAAAGGAAAGAACTTACAAAGGCAAAGACCACAAAGAACCATGGATCTGGGTTGGACGGGAGAGACTTCCATTTGGGATGCAAGGGAGCTTTGGGGGTGCCCAACACAGAGGTTCCCCAAAGTGCTCAGTTTCCAGAGGACGGTTTTCTTAAAATAAGACATACTTAAAGACTGCACCAGCTGAGCATCCAAAACTGATTAGTCACAGTAAAACATGGGCTAAACTCTCTTCATTTAATATCACTCCGGAGTGGAAAGTTCTCACCAAAGCTCTAATACATTCCATTCCAGAAGAACAATTAGGTGGCATTAGGCAGCCAGTCGTAACTCTCCACACTAAATGGCCTTGCTATTTGACAGTGTGTGCTGCGCCTTTAAAAGTTTCCAAAAATGATAGTCTTTTTTTTTTTGTACATGCTGGAATATTCAAGAGCATTTCATATCTATTCTCATATCAAGAAAAGAGCAATTAGATCAATAATGAAACAGGAGTGCTCCCTTTTACTTTCTGCGGTTTGCAAAGAGGTTCGTGTTTCTATGCGAGCACAGCTCTTGTTTTAGTGATGTGAAAGTGTGTGGTTTGTGCGATACCCAGTTTCTTCTAATATCTGAGTTTCTGTTGTTATCTACCTACAGTTTACAGTAAAGCATCTTTTGTTCTCACGCCCCTCAATCTCCAAATTAGCCCAATTTTCCCAACAACAAGATTTTATCACCCCATGTAGACCTTTTACGAATACTGGAAAGCTTGCCAACAACGCTCTCCACCGTAATGCAGCACGAATTCACAGAAGAAGGCATCACCAAGTCTATCTGTGCTTGCTTCTGTGTACACACACTCATTAATAAGCTTTTCTTTGGAGAAAAGGAGTGATTTTGCGTTTGAAAAAGCAACTAGAATTGGGCCACAATCCATGAAAGGGGTCCCAAGGCGCTACACGCAGTGGGTAAAATCACTGAGCAACATTTGAACCTCTGTTTACACATCAATATTGTGCTACTTACTATGATTAGATTATTACAATTTTCAGAAGTAATCAAAATATTTAGAACTAGGTTGTTGTTGTTGTTGTTTTTCTGGGTCCCTGCTGCAGAGCATGAATGCAATTCTTCTAATCTAAGCAAAAATTACTTAAGAACCCTTCTAAACTATAGAAGGACGCTGCCAGTAGTGCAGATGGGTAACCGGCTGGCTCCAGCGTCAGACTGAATCGTGCCATTTATAGCAGTTTGACCCTCTACACAGCAGATGAGAGCACTGATATGTTAGCCAGAGAAGTTCATTTTCCAGACTGCTGTTTACAGCCACGTGCTCTACTCCAGGATCCTTGACTGCGCTGCTTCTGTGACTCTCAGAGAAGTGCGTCTTTGTCAACCACACTGAAGGTCCCAGAGAGGGACTTCACCTTCTGCTACAACGTGAACATCAATCCAACAATAAAAATAGCACAACAACCAGAAAATTAAGTATTTCTGACGAGGAAGAGAGAATTGCCCACAGCAAGCATTTCAACCCTATGGCAAGTCATCTGATCAGTTCTGGAGTCCAAGCCTGACACAGGACACCAGGGACTCTCCACGCCTCAGTTCTGTGCCTCTCTGGAGCTGCCTAGCACTTGGCACACAGATATTTTTAATGGTCTGTTGTGTTCTTTCTCGCACTGATTAAGCACTGGTGGCATAACAGTGAGTTACCCAGTCCTTCAGCTGCTTCAACTGAGATTAGTTGAGGCAAGCCAGGACACAATCGTTTGAACGCCTTGATGCATCTTGCACCCACCCGGGAGGACCTGGCTTTCAGCCTGCCTGCATAAACCCTGGGATTAGCCATTGCTGGAGAGGCTCCTTTATGGGATAAGTAAGAGGTCAAGCACTGCAATCTAAAAAAGGCTCTGACGGGTGTACGTAATCCCCCACTAGTTGCATTCCTCCACCTCTCCTTGCCAGTAAGAGCACACAGCAAACGCCATTACAACCGCAGTCATGGAAATCAAAGTGCCAACTGTATCACTCGAGCCATGCAGTGACTTTACCTGATGTCGTTGTCAAACATGCCAAAAAGGATGTGTTTGAAAGAGAAGCACAGAGAGGAACTGTATGAATATTGCTTACTTGATTCTAAGCAGGAACAGGATCGCTGAAACCTTCCTGTACTCCCTATGATTAGCCCCAGTACTTGGGAGATGGCAGTAGGTAAATCTGGATTAACACAAGGCAATTCAAAATGTGCTTTTCAACTATTTGATCAAATGTTGAAATTGAGGGTAGGCACTAAACTCAAAGCATTCTTATAAATCATAATAGATTAGAGTGACTATGGAGTTTAAGCATCCCCGATTTCAGGGGCACTCAGCTTCCCCACTGCTTGCTCCATGCAAGATCCTCTCCAGACCCAGGGATCTCTCCAAGTTTGATGATATCGCATGCATTTCAAAGAAAGATCCCACAAAGACAGACCTGATGCAACAAACAGACCATGGGAACATCTTTGTTTATTCTAATGTGACCTCCCCCCCTCCACAACACCTTAGAAGAGCCGTCAGCTGGCCTGCCCCTCCCCAAAGCACCAGCATTGAGCTCCTTCACACTGCTGCTGCAGCTTAACCCAGTGCCAGGAACAGCTCCAAACATCTCTATGGAAACTAATGTGATAATAAAACTTCTGCTGAAGTCTCACCACTCTCATACAGCTCTCAGGAAGTAGAACCTAGCTCCAACTGACCACAACCTCCTTAGCAAAAGAGATTCTCACCTGCAACACAGCACCAGCTCTGGCAGTCAGCCATTAGAGATGCCAGGAAAACCTATTCCGCCTCTCTGTTCCCTCAGGAATTCACTGACCAGCACTGCTGGACACAAATGCCTTCCCTCTGCAATAACCTGAGCAGGATTTGGAGCACTGCAGGCGGGTGAAGGCTCTCTTCACATCCCGCAGTGCCCCCAGAGATGCCCAAACTTCCCCAGCCATCCAGCACTAGCACTGCCTGGCATCAGCTCAGTGTGCGCACAGTAGTTCCGGCCTCTCTGGGCAAGAATCTGGAAAAGCAGCTTTTATTAGACAGATTATGTCTGAAGTGACCCCGTTAGTCTGGGCTCTTTAGAGGTCAGCTCCAAAAGCCAAGGTGCCAAATCCAGCAGCATGCTCCTTTAGCAGGGTCCTGCAGAGGTGACCCAGCTCTTCTCTGGCCAAGGGCAAGGACCAAGGCAAAAGGGAGCACAGATTGCAGCAGTGCAGCCCTCAGAGAGGCTGCAGAGCTCCTTCCTCCAGGCAGCGCCTCAAGGTAAGGGCTGCAACTACTGCCTGCAGTACTATAAAATAAAAAATTAAATATATATATAGAATAAAATATGAGTATACTGTAGCCTGAAAGCAGCCTGCTTCCTTTGATAGCTCTTCCACAAGAAAACATTTTTGCTGCAAGGTTCTACCATTTTGTACAGCACATAGTAAGTGGATTTTATGCTTTGCAGCTGAGTTCAATACAAGGAGGGCATCCTTACACAAAGGGTTCCCAACAATGTTAGGGAAATACAATATCCTACAAGATAAAATAGCAGGGCAGTCATCTCCAGAACATCTCAACATTCAAAAGAGAGGAGGCATTCTTCTACCTAGGATTGAAATGGTCAACTAAAATCTATATCCTAATAGATCACTTCCTTCTTTTCTTTGTTTCTGTTTTCTTTTAATTCAGTGGCATTTAGCTAACAGAATAGCTGTTAACAAAGGTCTAAGAAGTGGAATGCCATTTTCTATATATGGAAAAATGCTTTGGAGGAAAGTGTAGTTTGACAGAAATACGCATTTAACAAACCACATTTTAAAAAGTAGAAAATATGTTTGTTTGTCTTTTAAGGCAGCAGGAGATCCACCACAGCTCATCAAAAGGATCCCCAGTCCTAGGAAGGAAGAGATAGCATTATTTTTGAACACAAATCCAAGAAAATAAGAAGGGAGAGATCGTTCAAAAGCACCATGGGAAGGGATCCTGTTCCAGTCCCACGCTCAGGAATGGATGAGCAGAACCCCTTCCCTTCTTCTGCTTCATACCCAGCACTGGAGAAGGATATGAAGCACCGCAGCATCGCTGCAATTTACAAACTGCAGCTGTTCCAGCAGCCCAGGGTTTGGTCTTCTTACACCACTGGTGGCAGATGGCGCATGCTGTTATTAAAACCGTACTTCAGCTCGTAATAGTAATTGTAGGAAAACTTCTGCTCTTGGATAACAAATCACTATCTTTATTTTGGAGGAGAAAAAAAAAAGCCAACAGAAGTTGTCTTGGAGTTAAATAACTTTACTACTTCTTTAACAATTAAAAAAAATTATATATTACTTCTGACTGGGAGCACAAAGAAAACAGGATATGGACATATTAGATAAAGGTCAATGCACATTTACCCACCTCTTTGGAAACTGACAATGTTCTCGTGACAGCCATAAAGCTGCTTTGAATTTTAGTTCCCTAGAAAGTAAACATAAGGAATCCCAAAGCCGTAACCACAAGTGCCACAATTCTTAACACCAATGTCACATCCAGCTTAATGTGTACTGCAGCAGTCCCTATGCTAAAGCTTCAAAATCGCCTCCTCTAAGGTCTATAGGAAGAAAACAGCAATTATCCCTCACCAAGAGCCCCCAGGCACACATCACAATGCCTTCATTTGGTGCAGCTCAAGGACTTGTTTCATTCCCCAGCATTTGGGATGAGGCACGGCAGGGTTGGTGGGACTATTGGATCTCTTAGAGTCAAATATCTTACGCTACTGCATGTTTTATTTCCTATCATCACTGCTCCTTCCCATTCCAACTACAAAATTTCATTTTCTCTTAGAACCGGCTGACTTTCATTTGTGCCCATTTGTTTTTCTATCAATTAGCCAGGGCAAAGGGGTTGCCTTTCAGAGCCCTTTCTGGTACACCAGACATAAGGGGACATTGTAATTAATAGATGTTAGGCACAGTCCCTCCCGACACATTGATTCCTTACTACTTAAGAAACACGTGGGGAGAGCACAATCAGCCCTGACTGCCAAGGGTCCCCATAAAATCCATACGCCTGGATTTACAGAAACTGCTAATCACTTTGGATGCTCAGAACGGGTAAGGAGGAACCTGATTTTGTGAAGCAAAGGAAGCCCCTAACTAACACCTTCACATGCTTCAAAGGGAGAAGACTTCCAGAGTAGGAGGCCAGGAGGAAAAACCCTTCTGCTCCCCGGTCCAGACCTTCACTGGGGGGGGATATGAACTGTCACCAGCTCCAGGGCATTCCATCCCCACAGCACCCACGCACAGCCACCAGGACCACCACACTGCTGGCTCCCTGCTCCCTACTGCCATGACAATATTGCTGAAAACTGTTTTTCTGTGCACTACCAGTTCTCACTAGGCAGAAAAAAACAAACCCAAATCTGTTTGCTCCTACTGCTCGGGAGACCAACCCCAGCTTTAAACAAAAATCCCCCTCTTTGATTTGCTGGCTAATGCTGAGTCTCTTAGAAGAGAGAATGGCACTTCTGGGCAGTGTGTTTCTATATGAGAGGGAAGAAAGGTTCTCCATGAAAGGATGCATCAGTGCCACGTTGCAAATCTCCTATTTCAAACCAATACAAATGGCAAATGGTTATAGCTCTCCTTTAAGAAGTAGTCAGAAAACAACCCTCTTCGGTGTCTGCCTTAATAACACTGCCTTATGCTGGCATCCAGACAGTCCAGTGAGTTAGGCTATGACACAGAGATGTGCAAAAAAAAAAAAAGAGAAAGAAATGAAGTCTGCTCTGAAGCCATCCCACGTTGTCATGGTCCCAACATCACCACTCAAAGCACACTTCTCCCAGCAGTTCTGCTCCCGCAGCACGCAACTGTTGAGTGCCTTCCCACTGGAAGCCTTTTCAGATTTCTGCAATGATAACTACAAAAGGAAAATCACTAGAGGAGGACACCCAGTGGCTTCCAGCCAGAACACAACTCGCCTTCAGCAAGACCTTTGATTTGCACAGGCACACACTGAAGTTGTTCTTTACAACAAAGAACAGCCCGTCTGTTGCATAACTAACCTTAGGCTGCGTTAGATAAGTCGTGTCTTCTCGCAGATCAACTGACCTTAAATAATGTCCCCAGTATACTCAGAGCCAATAGGTTTCTCATTCAGAGCTCAACCGACAGGTCTTCTCCTTCCAGCTATTTCTTCAGAAAGGCACACAAAGAAGGTTTCAAGAGAAATCTCATGCTTACTGTTCCAAGGGCAGCTTTCAAGGCCAAAAAAGAAGCACAAGATCTCAGCTCCAGTTTCACATCTTCCCTCGAAGGCTTCTTCAATGCTTTGTTACAGCAAAACGAGTGAGGGCTTTAGCAGGACTGAATGGGGACTGCAGAGGACACTAACTGGAAAGCCAGTACACGTCGTGAAATACCGCTGCAGCTCTGCCACTGAATCAAGCCCGGCTCAGAACAACCAGCCATGGCAATGAAGCGCTGCTTTGTGTTCTAGCTATAGGCAAAACAAAGGTCTGGGATGAGGAGGTCTCGCTTGTCATGCAAGGGTCAGCACCAAAGGCAAATTCTACCATGGCATTTCCGTTCTGCTGCCCAGCCCATTACTAAGGGTGGAGATAACAGCAGGGTCTTTCATTGCACATCCAAAAATGCCCTTTAACGGAGCTGCACCCCATGGACACAATCCACTCAGGAGGGATGTCAATCCCTGCAGGAGCTGATCATTCCCACCATAGTGATGCAAAAGTGCACGAGATCTTTTGCACCATTCCTTCGACGTCCCTGGTTCAAGATGATGCAGGAGCTCTGCAGCAGACTGAGGTAGAAGCACAGGGAAGACAGACTGTAGAAGTAAGCATGGCTCTGCACCACTCCTGGAAAGTAATTTTGTTGCCCAACCAGACATCTGTGCGTTCCTCACTGGTGGGAGCAAGGTTTTTAGAAGCGAAACGTTGTGCAAAGCAGGGTGATAATCCTTTGGGAATGCAAGCACCAAAACAACTGGCCAGTGAACCTGCAGCAGAGGCAGAGGCACTAAAAGCCTGGCTATTTTCTGACGCTGGTTAAGTTGTCATACAGCCTCCACTTGAGCAGCAGTTTCTCAACCTATAAATCAGGGCCGACAGGGCTTCCCTTGCTGCTACATGACACTCCACTCATTCAATTGCCGTCTGACAGGAGCTCTGACACGAGGGCAGATGTAACTAATGCATGCATCCAGCAACTCCCAGAGCCCTTCCTATGGAGCACATTAGGACAGAAGCCCTGCCTCACCCTTGCAAACAGCCAACCCAGGCTTCACCCTAAAGCTCTGCCATACAAAACAGCCAAGTTACTTCCTATATGAGCCATCACCGCCTCTCTCTGTTACTGCAAGAATGCAGATCTGGAGGGCTGCTTGTGCCAGACGAACTCAATGGCCACAGAGGAGCTTTCTAGTAAACCGAGCCCTGAATGCTAAGCAAGAGCTTGCTGAGCTGAGTTACTGGAATCTATTCCTCCCGCATAGTCAGCATATATGAATACATCCTCTTGCTTCATTAAATTTTAATTGGAGTACATGTGAATAGGTTTTACTGGTGACTTAATCAAAGGGAGTCTGAGTACAAGGTGTTCATGAGAGAAGCTAGAAAGCAACATCCTTTCAAGCTTTTCTTTCTGATTTTTTTAAGCATTCATTGTTGATTTCTTCAGGTCAGTTAACATTTTTGAGCTGCTGCAAAGAACCATGAAAAATAGCCACAAAGTGCAAATAAAGCACTTTGGAGGGAAACCGGACACAGACCATTAACCCTGTGTTCCTCGTCATTATCCAGACAAAAATTAAATGCAAAGTCCCAGAGCAGCTGTTGCATTAGCCAGTTGATTGGCAGTGCTAAGCACAATGATTGCTTTGCTGCTCTGTGTCATGCGTGTTTGGGCTGGACTGTCTGGAGTTTCATTATTTTAAGTGTCCTTAGGTACTCTGAAACCACAGCGGATTTGAACCTATAAAAAATCCTACTTGTAAACTCTGAGATTTCCTCAGTAATCGCCTTCTCTTGTACTTGAACACAGATGTTTATTTGTTCTCACATGCTTTTCTTTAGCTTAGAGAGACTTGGCATGTATTTTCTTGCCTACCTAGAACAGGACAACCATCTCCAGAGCTGCCTCCGTACTAAAACACAGGCTGTATGACCGGATTCTCAACCTCCGTAAAATCCACATGGTCACTATGGCCTGAATTGACTTACAGCTGTCTACACCAGCTGAAAAACTACCAGCAGAGCAACTCTGCTGCCTCCCCTTCCGCACTCCGGTTTGCAAGAGGCACAGCTGGGGATGGGGCTTCGGCGTCCGACCGCACGAGGAACAAAAGGCAGCTCTGTGCTCTGCTAAGTGAACCAAAAAATGAAATTGCAGCAATTTAAAACCACAACAAAGAACTTAGTGGACTACTCCTGCACATTGCTTAGAAATGTATATTCTGCGCAGTGATACATTCTGGCAGCCTGGGACTCTGACACACTTTCTATGGCAATGTTCTAATATTAGAAAAATCTGGTCATAAGCTAAAAATGTTACAAAAATAGCAGAGGATCATAAGTTACCAGCTGAGTCAGAGCGCGATCTGCTACTTGACTTTCATGCTATTTTATTCTTAAAAAAAAAAAAAAAAAGGGGGGGGGGGACATCACACAGTGTTTCTTTTTAAAAACATTTCCTTCTACCATTGCTAATGAAGGAGAATGAGCCCTTGTAGAGGGGAATTTCTTGTGTGCCACCCAGAAAAGTCACTCAAAATGGCAGAAATCAATCTGCAAAGGAGCAAAGGACACAGATCTACTTGTGTACTGTTGTCAGTTCATTCACCAGCCCTGCTGTGTGTGAGCTCTGCAGGGCAGGAGGCTGCCTCTTGCCCCCAGTAAGGGGCTCAGGGATCTCAATGGGATTCTATTTGGTGGTACAGTGGCATAAATAACAAGAATCTTACATATTCAGTGCAGCCTCCATCATAACAGCATTTTGTTTGCATGCCGTACTTAAATCATCAGTAAATAATTAACAGACAGTACGAGCATGTAACAGAACTGAGTCACAGGTGTTAGCTAGGAAAAAATGCTATAAATTGATATGTCATAGTAATAAGCAGCCTGCTCACCTGTTAGGTGCTGCAGAAATTAATTAAACAATTTAGTGTTCATAAATTAACCCCTGACACACACAGCCTTACTAGAAAACTGTACTCTGTTATTTATGACTGTAATTTTTCCTCCTTTCACAGATTTGGCAGACTTTAAATGAAGAAACTGTGACCTGTTTCCTGTGGAGAGCTGATGGATACAGTGGAGGGAAGGGGCAGTGGGAGCAAGGAAGGGATGTGAAGGAGATGAGCCATGTGAACACAGCAGGAAAGTAGGCTCCTGTCTTTCCACATCTCAGTTTCTTGCTCCTTCCTGACGTGTATACATCAGCAGAGCTCAGCACAAAGCTGCTCCAGGCAAAGATGTGGGACTGAGCATGGCATCCCCCAGCTCAGCCCCTCTCTTGAGGCGCTCTGGCTTCTGTGGGATCTATGGCAACCTCACCTCACTGCAGGCACAGATGCACTCAGGCAATGATGCAACTTTCCTGCTTCCAGCTCTGAAACTATCAAGTTCTGTGCAATCTCGGGCATCCTCTGCAGTGTACTTGCCTGGAAACGTGGCCCGAGCTTCCTCAAAGAATGAGATGGAGAGCTCCGTTCCCCAGTGATGGATGGCCATCAGCTCTCTCCAGCAGCCAAGCTTAGGGTGTTGTTTTTGTATGCACACGATTCCCAGAACACCCATTTCCAGGCCTGCTTTCTGCAAACCTAGCCCAGGAGATTTCCTTACGTGAAAGCAGAGCAGCAGAAAGCAGATGATGCATCAGGAAATCCTCCTGTCAGATGTCGTGCTGCGAGGAGCAGCAGAACGCAGCTCTGCTATCAGAGCTCTCCATGCTCCATAAAACACTGAAGATGTTCAACATCACAACATTTCAGCCCGAGACATACAGCTGCCTGAAAAGCAATGTGCAGAATTCTGCTAAAATGACAAGGGAAGGATGACTCTTTAGAGAAAAGCAGATGACTAAAAAGTTATTCCATCCAAAAACAGTGCACTCAGGAAAGTAAATTGTCAGTGTCCTATAATTGTTAGCAGCGTTATCCTTCCACAAGCGTGCTGACCCTGGCTCCTCTGCAGCTCTGCCTGCAAACAAAACCTAAAAAAAGCCCCTTTCTAACAACAATTGCAGAATGCTTTAGCTTGTTTCAGTGAGTTTGTTTTGGTTTTGAATACAGTAAAATATAAGCAATGAATTCTGGATTCCCCCCCCCCCAAAGTGCAGCTCCCATAGGCTTTAAAGTAAATAGGAGTGCTTTGCTTCCTGGGGTATGTAACTGGAACATTTTCCTAGCACCTAATAAAACATTGTTTGGTTGATACTAACCATTAAAATATGTGTTTCAAGTCATGTAATGTTCCCCGTGAAATTTGCCTTTTTGCTCCATGAAAAAAAAAAAAAAAGAAAGGGCACTGAAAGGAATCCTGCAGCCATAAGGATCTCACTTATTTCATGGAAGTATCATTTTAAAAGCCCCACAGCATGATCAAAGCACTGTTGAGAACAGATGTTCCAGGCTTTACAAATTCCAGCATAAGTATTTTTAAGACATTTATCACTGCAAAGTTCTTTCAGCCAGTTTTCCTCCTGCAAGAAGCATGCCTGCACTTTGCTCCTCGAGGAAGATGTGTCCATCCACAGACTCCTGGCTGTTGACCCTAGCCTGCCAGAACATCTCAAGGGGAATTTGATGCAGTTCCGTGTATGGGAATGCACAGATCCCGGACTGACTGTCCACATGGACCCTCTTCCAAAAACCTGATCACTCCATTCCCTTGACACCGCACAACAAGTGCCTGTGCCCAAAGTAAGTCGTTTCTTGTTGGCCATCATCCCTTGCGATTGCCCCACTGCTGCCACGTCCAGCCCTGAGCAATCTCATCTAACTTTAAAGCTTAACTCTGCTTTGAGCCAGAGGCTGTACAAGAAACCTGAGAGGTGCTTCTTATATAAGCTACTGGAGGATTACACATCTCCAGTGGGAGCTACAAGGAAATGCCTTCAATCATGCCAGCACTCTAAGGAAGCACCCCAGCTCTTCCCATAAGTGTGGGATCCTCTGCATGTAGGGGAACCCACAGGGGTACTGCCCCGGTCCCAGCAGCAGGCACACACCACTGCTGAGCTACAAGGCTGGGTGCAAGGAGATGCTCAGCAGCTAACATGTTGGGTACCATAAAGCCAGACGGCAGAGCCAGAAGGGGCAATAGCAGGGACCTTTCAGGAGTCTCCTTGTTCTCTGGACAGAATCAGTGAGTCCTCATGGAGGCAGAGAACACATTTCATCTGTAACTCAAATCACAGCCAGATTTCCATTCCAAGTGAAGTTCTCTGGAAGTTCAGCTCTCCACAGTCAGTTTCTGTGTATTCAATCTTCTTCCCAGGAACATCACCAAGATCTTGGTTTGCTGAGAAAGCCTAAACACTGTGCAGAACTTGGCAGCTTTGTAAGAGTGAGCAAAGTACCAACGTACTCATGACTACCCAAGAGTCCAAAACATACAGTTTCTCTGTATGTCCAAAGAATAATGTGGGTTTTTGTACTCAAAGAAAAAAGGGGATCTGAAACAACCAGCTCCTTTGAAATGTCACATATTCACAGAAGAAGGTGTTTGTGAAGAGAACATCACTTCTCTAATATGTGCCCAGTTTAGTTTCACCTGTTTCCATGTGCTCCCTTCCCAATTCCTACAACCTGCTTGCACATCCTGTTTCACTATGAGCACGAGCTTCTCCCCCAGAGCAGCGCTGCCTTCACTTCTCCTCACAGAGTGAGCTGAAGTAACACTCAAACTAGGAGCAAAAATAAAAAAAAAAAACAGACAAGTTTCCCCTTGTTTGTCCAAGCTGCAAACATGACTGAGGTGCTGGGACAGCTCTTTCAACATAGAATTTGGGTACCACCTACCAACAGTTCTCTGATGAGATGGAAGAGTGGCCTCTGAAAGAGCAGTGACTGGAAAAGCATGACAAGGCAAAGCAGGTCTTCCAGCAGAAGGGAGAACAAGGAAAAGGATGCCCAGAACATATTAGAGGAAGGCCCAGATTTCAGAGATGGGGGGTAGGAGGACAGAGATGCTGGCGGCATGCAGAGGTCTGAGGAGAGATGAGGACAACTATGAATGCCTATCAGAGAAAGTCAGGCAGAAACTGGAAGGTGTGGAGGAGCCAACTCCAGTGAGGAGTGATCTGAAAACACCTTCCAACAGCAAAGGAAACTGAGACAGAAAGAAGACACATTTCACACAAATAAACACGACAACTTAAGCACTGCCCGCTGTCACCTCAAAGGTCTGCAGAAGACTCATGACTGCATTTACCCACCCAACGTGGAGCATCTCAACCTGACACGAGGTGAGCTGGACCCCCCTCTGCAGGAGGCTTCGCCAGCTCTCTTTCACAGAAAGCAGAGCTCTGACTCTGGCACAGTGTCAAGTCTCAGGGAGTAACAGCTTCCAGCAAGCTTTGTAACATCTGTCTCCAGACTCCCCCAGCAGCCATGAAGGGAGCAGAAGCACAGCCCACGAAGCGGCTCCCTGGCATCCCCTATGCATGGCACCCCCGGAACTGCTCCTCTCACCCAACACTTCTTTCCCTTTACAGACCTTTTCTTTTAGCACTTCTCAAGTTGTTAAACCTTACTTCTTTATTTATTTATGAGCTACAGCTTCTTATTTTAAACAGCCACGTTAAACTCGCCCCTCCCAAAATACCATTTGTTAAAAATTATAATACACCCATGAAATCTTGCCACGCTAGCAGCCAATGACTTTGTGTGCACAGAAACCCGTGCACATCACAGCTACAGATCTGGAAAAACAAAACATTCTCTAATGTAACCTCAAAGGGAGAACAAAAACAGCGGGATCATCCGAAGCCCCCAAACCCAAAGCCACCATCTATCCATGCACCCTTGGAAAGTACAGCATCACTGCCCAAGGACACCATAGGAGCCGTGCCATCAGTAGGGGTCCCTGAATACCCATTGGTATTCTGACCCTCGCACACGGGGAGAGTGCTTTAAAGGGGCACTCAGGATGCTGTGAGGAGCCATCAGTATTGTTCGACTGAGTTCCAAATATCACAACCTGCTCCAGACCTGAGGTTTTGCTATGCTGTCTTCCCACCCCAAGTGCATTCACTGAGAGTTTTTAAGAAAGAAGAAAAAAAAAAAAAGGCCTTGGACAATTATCAGGCTTTCTGATTTAGCTATTAAAAAAACTCTACATCGTTTCCCTCTTGTTTTTCTAAATAAAAATAATCTATAGCCCTAACTTGATAATAAATATGCTCAGAAGCTGTCTTTAAGTAAAAGCTTTTGATAACAAATTGCCTATGCTAACTGCTATTTTACTGTTGAATTTTTTATTGTTGCTTAAGCACTGCAATTATGCTAATAAGCCTGCGAGGATGGTACACTAAAGCACTGAATGTGACAGATATAATACTCAATAAAATGTTAATCTTACCTGAAAATTGGAATCAAACAGCCTTATTAGTATTTATGGATATAGCATCTTTAACATGTTTCTTAAGAGGAATATACATATGCAATGGATATTTTCAAATATACTTATTTCTCGTGCCTCCATGTGATTTAATTCAGGGTGCCCTGCTGGTAACTTCCAGTCCCTTTTGGATCAGGACAAAAGCATTCTCATGTTCGAGCTACACTGAACTCCTGCACTGCTGAATGCTTTTCCCCTCCAAACCTACAGGTGAGATGGTCTCTGACCCAACCGTGGGCTTCGTGCTGTGCCTTCACTTGCTCACCTATGAAAGAAGTCAAAAACAACCTCAAAATATTCACATGCTTCTGACATAAGCTGTATTTACATCCATGATCGGGCTGTATCAACAGACCATTCCTACACAGCACACTAGTGTGGCTCTCAGACACTGCAGGCTAATGCTTAAATAACAGCCTGCTGTCTTGCAGCCTCACTGCTCCAACTGCTCTCACCCAAAGAAGTTAATTCCGCTGACAGGACTGCAGAAACGTCAATAAGACACCATTACTCCTCCTGACAGACAATCGAGGTTCTTGCTGCTGGATGCTGCGAGCCTCCTCTGTGGAAAACACGAGACAGGAGCCATCCAGGAACTGCTTCGATGAATATCGACAATGGGGAAAACCCAAGCGGCTGCCCACCGAAACAAGCCATTTCCAAAGCACACAAAAAATCACGTGAGCTGCCCACACTCCCAGCACAAAACACACAGGGACTTTTTTGAGCATCACCTGCAATGCACACCAACTTGCTCTCAGGTCAGGATGTCCCTTCTTATGTTTATGGAAGGAAAGAGGACTGCTTTAGAGGATACGTAGGTCAGAGTAGTTCCACAAGACCTCATTTGCAGATGTAGGCACGGAGCACAGCATTAGAAAAAAAACAATTTTCAGTTGCAAAATCATTCAAATAAAACTACAGAATTGACTGAGCTTGCACCTCGGAGAGCTGCGAGACACACCTCAGGGCTCCTCTGCCCCAGGTTTGCCCCAACACGAAGTGCCAGGCTCCAGATCTTCAGGTCGAGCCAGCAAGTCAAGCACTGCAACGCTGCTTTGTGCTGCAAGGCAACCCACAGAGACAGCAGGGCTCAGATCTGAGTCTGGTCGTTATTTTCAACCCTCGGGGGAAATGTAAATTCAACTTGGGCATATTGTTTTCTTTTGCTAAGCAGCAATGCTTGAATGTTAACTCCAATCCTGACAGGCATATGTATATTCTTTGCAAATAATGTCACCCTGACCAGTCCAAAAGGTCAAAAACAAAAAATAATAAGAAAAAAGGACAAGCTTGGAAAACCATCAGTACCACTGACACAACTCCTCTACCAACTAACCATCCTCGCCACAAGGTGAACTGCAAGCTCTTGGATTTATTTGATTGATTGAGATCAAAAGATCAGAGGGCACAGAGGAAATTGCATCCTTCTATGTACGCATGCTGTTTTCAAGATTTGAGCAGATAGTTGCAGGAATTTTAAAGCTCAAAGGGGAAAAAAACCAACATTTAAAGGTGATTTCAGAAAGGCATCCCCTTATTTCTCTCTTGACACCATATGCATTTTTTAGAGCTATCTGAATGGTTCCTTCACGTTCCTGCAGCCCTGGGACCCAACAGCTTATCTCTGCTGAACAGAAGATGCTAACAAATAATAAGACACTCATATAACTCCAGAGGAGACATCACTATTTGCTGACATTAAGGATGAAAGGCAAATTTAGAGAAGCCAAACAAATCCCAAATGAAGTCCAACAGGAGGCTTAAGAATTCCCTACTGCTATTCGGGTGTCCTCAGACACAGGACACACATCTCACTACACTTCTTGGTTACACAAGGAAGATGAAGTGCCCTCAATTCGCTCCTCTGGCAATGATCACACAGAGGCACTGGGGCTGCCTGGGCCCATGTGAGGTTTGTCACCTGCAGCTCCTAGGGGAGCACGGGAGAAACAAGGGGACTGAATGAGCAGTCATCCTTGGGACACAATTTCAACACAGAACACAGAAAAAGCCTGCACTGCATTCACTGTCAAGACAGGACAAAGAAACACAAGGAAGAACAGGAACAGAAGAACAAGAAAAGAAATATGAAACTCTGCCATCCCATCAGCCCTTGAACCAAAGAGAAAAGAAAACATTTGGTTCTCATGCTTGTGTTTCACATATCGTTTATATTTTTCTCAGTATACCTGAATCTGTAGCATTGTCCTCTCACATCTGAACTATGCAGGTGTGATTACCTGCTTGAGAATAAGAGGAAAACACCTAATATGGATTACAGAAGAGACCCAAACTTCCAAGAACTTGCTACAGAGGAACAAGAATTGGTACAACCTCCTGGTTCTGTCACAGGTTTAGATTACCTGCCAAGACCAAGGGCTGAACTCCTCTTCCACATGCTTGCACTTCACTCCAGAAGGAGGACATCACCTTTCAGGTAACAAAGATTATCGCCATAGATTTGAAACTCATCACCAGACCAGGCAGTTCCTTCTGCACAGGTACACTGAACTTTTCTTTTTAACTTATCAGTTTTGAATAACATCGTTAAGATAAGAATTTCACCTTCTCTGATTTCTAACCTTCAGCAGGCTGGAAGGACTTTCCAGAAGTCATCCCACCTGTTTCCCCACTACATGAAAGGATCAGTTCTCCTAAAGCACATCCAACGAGGCTTTTTTAACTGGTTCTAAAACCTTTCCAACAAACAACTGAAACTCCACAAGCTCCTCAGGCAGTCCATCCAGTGCTCAGCTCTTCTCAATGCAAGAGATCATTTACTAACATCTCATCTAAATTTCTCTTGCTGCAACTTAAGCCTGTGATTTGTCTTACTTACAGTGAGCAGATTTACAGTTTGTTCCTTCTCTTCACAAGTTCACTGTTGCCAAAATTCACAAACTGAGGCACCAGTGTGGCTGGCTTGCCCTTTCTTTGCCATTTTGCTTTTGCCCAAAGTGCGTTCTTAGTCTTGTGTTTCTGCATTGTGTATTTCATTTCTTACCCCAAGAAAACAGGCAGCTAGAATATCACAAGGCTGTTTCGAGAGAAGACACTCACATCCAAAGGCTGATGCAGTCAGGCACACCCAATTATAAGGCACTCTGAAAGAAGAAGAAAAAAAAAAAGATTTCTTTTTAGGACAGTATGCAAAGGGTCCAGTAATAAACCAGCAACCGTGAACTGCAATTTAGTCCACTCTTTTACTGAACATTCAAATAGATCTTCAAAAGCAACATCAATGACTGCAGATACATCATATGCCACCACTCAAACTTAGCCACATTTTATCTAGCAACCACCACAAGGATTTGATAGATCTTTTTTCTACCAAACGGGACAACACTGACTTTGCATAAAGTTCTGCCAAGCTACATGCAGTAGCCAACACACATCAAAATCAGATGGCTCCAACTCCAGCACTTTATTCGTTGTGACAGAGGACAAATCTTAATGTCGCCACTGGTGACTTTATTTTCAGTGTCACTGAAACCAACAGAGACAAAGCTACTTTGAGATTTGAGCGTGTGTAATTATGGGATAGATCCAGAGGAAAGTAGTCAGATTCAATGAAAGGCTGAATAACTTTTGTGTGCACAACATATGCCCTACCTCCCAGTCTGCAGGATGCTCTGCATAGCAAAAAGAAATCTTTCTCCTGAACGAAAGGGTTTGGTGATAAAGGAGAAAGAAGAAAGAAAGGATTTATACGAGCAGTGTTAGGAAACACAGGGGGAGAGTTCTGAATAGCACAAGCATCCCAAATTTCATGAGATAACAAGCAACAAGGGAGAGCAGTGATAATACATCTGCTTTCCTATTTTTGTAAGCAATCAATTTGCCACAGCAGCACCTTTGAATGGATTATTTCTTGTACTCCATCCAGTCACAATCCCTTTCTCTCATTAGTAGGGGATGCTCTTAGCATCCACTTGGCATGTTTGTTTGTTTTTTTACCTCTTCAGTCCTTCTCAGCTGCCCTGGACTTTTGCTTTCCTTGATCATTTCCGTCTTCCCAATACAGCCCAACTGCTGTCAGCACAGGAAAGTGACATGCTCCTATTTAGCATAGACTTGATAACAGAAGTGGTGTTTCCAAGGCTAAAGACAAATACCTGCGCCAATAATGTCCCTACATCACACAGTAGCTGAGGAGACTAAGCAACAAATGCCTTGTACTGAAGATGTAGAACTCAAAGAATCTCAGCAGTGTAGATTGCCAACAGACCTCTGTTTGAACTCCTTAACAATGCAAATAGCTTTGATGATTTCCACAAGACCACCTGTGGTATCAGAGACATTACCTTCCAAAATGCCAGTGAGAGGTATGGATGTTCAGCAAGAGGTATAGATGTAAGGAGTGCTTCCACCAGGAATATACACCCATTTCCATAGCAGAATTAGAACAGCTGTTGAAAACCATGAAGTAGTATTGAATGGCAGCTCAGGACAGGGAGCCAAGAAGACTACCACATGCAATTGAAACTGCCAAGGGATTAAGCTAGGTCAAATGTAATTACACAAAACTGGAACTTGGCCAGGGTGCTGGTTTAAGAAAATTAAAAGAGGTGTTCAGAAGTTTCAGAGATAGAATCCTTCTGTTAATTATTTGGTGAGTCAGATGCTGTACTCTGGGAGGCTGTCTGAAAAAAGGGGAAAAATGAGGCATAAACTTAAAAGGCATTAGGAGTGATTAGCAAGAGCCTTTGTTCTTCATGGCAATGCTTGCTGCACTACTGTGTGAATGCCTTTCATGTTCGTGCTGGAAAGTGGCCTTAGCTCCTTTGATACTTCTGGGAGGAAACATTTAAGCGTACAAATATCCCACTGTCAGAAGTTCCAGACAACAGTCGAGGAACATCAACATATCCCAGCCAGGTCAGATCCAGCTCTCAGGCAATGTTTCTGCTGAAGGGAGGAATGCAAACAGAGATATTTAGAAGCTTATTTAGACCCTAAGCAATGTTTACCCTACTTGCTGGCCATATACGAAGGCCAGGTCATGTGGAAAACAAGGTTGCAACCACGCAGGACAGCGTTCTTCTTCCTTTCTTATGGTTTTGGGAAGATGGAGAGCACTTAAGGTGATAAGGAGATAAGAAAAGGTGCTTCATGGTCAATATGGTCCTCAACAACGACAAAGAGGAGCTAAAAGAAGGAAGTGGACAGACTCTTTAGCAGGGCCTCTTGTGATAGGACAAGGCAAAATGGCAAACTAAAAGAGGGGACATTTAGACTGGATATAAGGAAGAAGTTATTTTTTTACTCTAAGGGCAGTGAGGCACTGGCACAGGTTGCCCAGAGGCAGTGGGTGCCCCTTCCCTAAAAGCACCAAAGGTCAGGCTGGACGGGGCTCTGAGCACCTGATGGAGCTGTGGGTATCCCTGTTCAGAGCAGGGAGTTGGACCAGATGGCCTTTAACTCAAACAATTGTATGCTTCTATGAACAACAGATAAGAGGAAAGGCACACTATTTTTTTTTTTTTTTTTAACTCAAGATATCTAATGCCTAAATTAAAGTACAGAGAGATCAAACCCAGAAAAGATGAGTATTAACAGTCTCTGATGAACAGTCACAAACTCTGTTCAATTTCTGAGACTTGTACTGTAGCCATAAACAAAATATGGTGTTTTCTGGAGAATAAGAATAATAAAAAAGCCTTCTAAGTCTCAGTTTTGGCACCTGATAGTTGTAGCTGCCTCTGCTACCTCTGCATCTGAAATTTGTCATTAGAGATACACTCGTTACTTTGAAACAGTTGCATTTGACAGTAAAAGCAATAGGAGATTAACCTTTTTGGGTAGTTGATTTGGTGAACTGTTCAGCTGTTGCACATTAAACAAACCAATTTTTAGACTGATGTGAAAATAACAGAAAGATTAAACAGCAATCTTCCCAACGAGCGCGCAGTGAGTGACACGGCTTCCTCTGGAAGCGACGGCAGGTGAACACACAGCCGAAGGCTCTGCCATATCAATTTCATGCACTTTTTTTTTTTTCCTTTTCAGAAAACAAGCCAAGAATAGACAGGCGTTTCACAGCACAGACTGGTGCAACTTGCGCTAATGGCAACAAGCATAGATGCAAGAAGTGCTCCGTTCCCTTTGTGCAGAACTAGTCAGTGGGGACAAGTCATGGAGGGGACAAGGAAAAATGATTTCTTGCTCACAGCCAAAGGGACAGGAAGGCCAGCATGACCAGAGCATGCAGGTACAGGCTCTCTGCAGCCAAAGCAGTAAGGAACCAATGCCACTGACAGCCTCCAGCGCCTGACACGAAGCACAGGGAGGTGGAATGGGAAGCACCGATGCCAAGCAGTAATAAGGGTGGAATTGCAGCTGCTTCTCAAATCAGAATTTTTTTTTTGCCTAGGTTACTTGTTATTAAAAGAAATTATAAGTTTCAGCACGCAGGGACATCCTGTCCGCTGTATTAAATGAAAGGGATGATTCAAGAGGGAACAGCTTTCAGGAGGCTGGGAGGGGGGAATGAATTTCAGGTTGCTACAGACAACTGGGCCTTTTCCTGTCAGAGTAAATCCGATTCAGCTCTACGAACCCACGATGGAACATTCCCTGAAATACAACACACACATGCTCTCTAAATAAATAAATACACTAAAATACACACTCATGTCATGTCTCGAATTTTACCAGCTGAACTAAGGGCATGCTCCAACCTGCTAACTGCAACTCAACAAGTGTGGAGCTTTGGCTCAGCACTGACTTCCTGACTGCAAGTTCAACACCTATCACTGCCTTACAGGGAGAAAGGTATTTAATGGCAAAGTGGCATCCTGCACAACAAAGCAGAGCAGAGCAGTGATTTGGGCTGCCCTTCCACAGGCTCCAGGTTTACAGTGAGGCCTAAAGGCTGTTAAGTGACCAAATAAATCCATCTCTATCAATCCCTCCATGAAGAACACAGGAAACTGTTCCATCCTACAGTATTATGAGTCTTAATTTTATGGAGCAGTTGATGTTTTTCCAATGAAAGGTACCATTAAAATATAAGATTTTATTAGCAAAATCAATGATGTGTGCAGAGACAGTCCCTCACGGCTTTTAAAAAATGTCTATGAATAATTATAAAACTGATAGCAGTAGAGAACACTGTACAATTATTACTGCTGTTTTACAGGATTCTCTAACAGCGACAGCCCACTTCTGGTAAGACAACTTCAGGCAGTACCACAAAAAAGCATAAATAAGGACAAGGCATCAAAAGCTCAGTGTTCTCTCACACTTAGAGGGTGCAAATATGTTGTTTACTTTGTGTGTATCATTGCTGGTTTTTTTATTCTTTTTTTTTTTTTTCCCAGCAAGAAGTAAACATTCTGGAAACAAATCTCAACACTTACAGAAATATTTACCGGTTGCCCATGCATTTCACTTTCTCTACCAATTCCAATGTTTTGTTGCATTAGAAAAGCAAGTGGGGGAGATTCACTCCCCTTTAAACCCATCAGAAGTGGAACAGAGAGCCACCAATTTCATAGTGCTCTTTAAACACAGGTCAGGTGTGTGCAGCATCTGAAAGCCCTCTACAAGCAAGGCATGTGCTGGGGACAAAAAGCCCAGACACCTCTATCTCCAGCAGGGTTCCCACTCAGATCCAGCATGCCATGTTGCCACTGCCCTCCCCCAGTGAGGACTGGACACACTGACAGTGCCCCCAGTCTTCCAAAGCCTGGGCTCTCACCCAGCGGCCACCACCCATATCAGCACCATCATAAAGAGCTCAGTCAAGGCACTGAGGCACCCCAAACTCAACACTCACCAAGCCTGCCTACTTTCCAGCAAGCTCTGGCTAATGCACACAGAGCATCGTTAAATCGAGAATGTACTTATGTGAATTGGAGCCAAAAAATGACACCAGTCAGTTCTACCCCAAATGTTTTGGCTTTGCACACACAGCTACACGTTTGCAAGAGCCGAAGGTATAGGCAGAGAAAAAAATTCAAGTCTCCTTACTCCACCTGGCTTTAAACAACCTCCGGATGTGTGTGAGGATGGATGAGGAACGAGTGGCAAGAATACTCAACAGATGTTTTCATTAGCATAAATTTGCCATTCATTCCTCTTTCTTCTACCATCACAAACTCCTCTATTATCCTCGCTGGATAATTTACAGAGCTTATTGCAAAGTACAGTCTTGGAGAACAGAGACAGCATACACTCGGTAATGTACAAGTTCAAAGAGCTGAGCCATGCATGACCTGCCAGCAGACTGTTGCTATTTCTTGCATATATAAAAGAGCATTGCCTTCGTGCGGCGCTGGAACTTGTCATCATGAAACACCCTCCTATTACAACATGGCCCAGAGGAGCTACTATTTTGAGTCCTAATAACGTGCCTGGTTTTACAGGAAAGCATGAAGGCGAGTTACGTGGAATAACCCAGATGTCAACTACAGAAACAGATGGGAATCTCACAAAGCTACACAGATTGCCTCGTTCGAGTGCTGTCATAGCCCATCCTCTAGATGGGAAAGCACGGTGCAGCAGTTAGATGAAAGGAGCACGTAGAATTAAGGCACATCATCACCTCCACAAGACCTATGAAGAGACAGCAGAGGACTGCTTTCCAGGCATGTGGAGCCCAAGGCAATAAGACATGACTCAAAGCTGTGAGGCTGTTTTCTCCCCCACCAGAAACACCTGTTGGCCAAGTGACAGTCGCTCTATTCTCCCAGCTTTCTGACCCCACAAAATGCAAACAGCGCTGAAGGAAAGGTGCACCGGGAAGCAGGTCACACCCCTGGTCCGGGAAAAGCTTTTTCTTGGCAAGTGAATGCAGATAGAACTGGCTGGAGGTGCTCCAGTGAGTGTGGCCCCAGGTGCGGCAGGCAGACCGCCTGCAGACTGCGCTGTGATTTGCCCTGCTGCGGCTTCCCGGCCACAATTTGCCTTCCAAACAATCTAGGAAACCACTGCACCTGCAGTGGTGGTTCGGCTCCTGTGACCTATAGGAGGTGTCTGCAGACGATGAGTCAGAGGCAGACCAGGAGAGGTGATGGACTGGCCTGACCTTCCTCATTTGAACTCACAAGAGGATCCAAAACTGAGGCTAACAAACCAGAACTTCCAAAATTCATGCAAACTGGGAGAAATCAAGACTCCTGTTTAATAAACATAGGGCTGGTGCTTCAAACCTGAGGTCTGAGCTTGCCCAACAGCCCCAGAGCAGCCGGCCATTCATGCATGCAGCTGTTACAGGAGAAGACTGAAGCCAGAGCATGAATGAAGCACCAGGATCGATTCCCTTATCTACCCTCTGCCTACCGCTAACTGGATGATGCTATTCAGGGAATATATAATTTAAAGACAGAGGCTAATGATGAATCAAGATTGATTTTTTTGGACAACCAAGACAAGAAAATAAATGTAATTGCAGTCTACCTGCTTGTAGCTTGCCAGGAGTTACAGCGAGTTTCAGAACAGTCTGGCTCCTTTCCCCTTCCTCATCCCAGTTCCCTTCCCTCCTGTATTCCACCAGAGAAGGAAAGACCCTTACAGAAAAGGAATTCACTTAGACAAGACAGTAAGCGCTGCTGGAGCCAGCTCAATGCTGGCTTCCCTCTCCCTGCTAAGCAGTACAGAGCGATTAATGGACACGCAGAGGGTTCACTTTCTGGGGAAAAGTAAATTCCGCGTGTGCAGTTGCGAGGAATGCATTGTATGTCTGGTATTCAAGCTGCACTCCCTTTTCCTGTTCCTTTTTTTTGCCGTATATGGAGCTGAGAACAGCCAGAGGGGCTGGGGAGGGCAGCACTGCATGCTCAACGCCTTTCTACTTCCGACTCTGTTTGTCTTTACTGGAAATCCAATCGATCCGTCTAGGAAAAAGGCAAGCGCATGCACTGCAGCATGACAGGCTCAGACACCCCGCTGCTCCCACACAGGGCAAAAGGAGCAAGCCGAACCAGCCCACCCCAGCTACAATCCTGAAGGGCTGTTTCCCAGGCTTAGCAGCACTCAAGTTGTAAAGGCAACCTGGCCTTCGGTGCACACAGCTGGAGCTGGGAGGATTACGTGACCTCAGCACAGCAATACTCGCCCTCTGTAACAGCTGGGCCAGAAACAGAAGTGTGGGACTGTGTAGATGCAAATCGCTGGGAGTTCTCTGCTAGTCCTGACAACCTCTAAGTCCATCACTGCAATTTCAAAAGCAGTCTGGGACTTCCATATCCAGGATGCAATTATAATATTATGTGCTAAAAAATAAAAGCCTTTTGCCACTGCTGCTTCCCCAGCAATCAACGGACTCCTCCTGTGGGCACCCAGGATCCCAAACAAGACCATGCTAGAACTGGCTAGGATTTAGGCAAGAACCCTTAAAGGAATGAGCACCCTGGCCCATTTCCTCCAGTGTCTCATCTTTGACCTTGGCTGGTTCTCGACCCCTTGAAGGATGATGCAAAACCTTTATGGCAGGCACGCAACACTGTGACCCACATGCCATCCCATTTCAGTGTCCCAGAGATAAAGACTAACTAGAACCTGAGTCAGGAAGTTTAATAGAGCTTCCAATTTTATTTTGTTCCCTTGCCAATAGTCATTAGCACTGAAGTAATTCTTTACATGCACAGAAGCATCCAATCTACCTTTCGATCTTACATCATTGGCCTCAACAACCTCCACGCTCTGAATTACAGGACAGTGATAGAGCTTTGCCTTTACCAGTTTCAAAATTGTCATCTTTCAGCTTTCACCATTACTCAGCAGCAATGAGCCCATCCAGTCACTCATCCTGTCCTCACCGTCTGCCAAACATGCTACGTCCCATCCCTTCCCTTGCACCAGCACCTTAGGCTCATGCAAAAAATGCAAGAGAAAGCACAGTCAGGTGGCAGGACCACATGGCCAGAAGCAGGTCAAGGCACTGCAAGACCAGCTGTCACCCAGCCAAAGCAGCAACAATTCCCTGGGAGGACTGGTCAATCTCTACCTGTGCTGAGTTCCCTGCGCTCAGTCAGGAACCTCTTCAACCAGTTCTGCCACTCACAGACTCCCTGTGTCAAAATACTGTCTTCTACCTTTCGCCCAATGGATTCAAATGGAGCCAGGGACATTGGGAAGCAACTGTGGAGTTGCTTGGATGAAGATACTCAGCTGAAACTTGACTGGGGGAGGGGAAGGTTTCTAGCCTCATTAATAACAGCCTGAAATTAAAAGCAGAGCTTGTAGTGCAGCTGTGATTCCAGCTACCCCGCTGCTTGTGTTAACAGTGTGGCTTTATTATGGTCAGGGATTAAAAACAGCTCCAACAATTAAAAGAAAGAAAAAAATAAAAATACGGAAAGAAAAAGAATAACCACCAAAAAAAAAAAAATCAGTAAAATACAAAATTCCTGTGGCCTGGAATGATTAGCAAAAATAAGCTATGGGCCATCAGGAGAAAGAGCAAATGCTTCCTTCCCGCTGCCAGCCAGCCTGCTTTCCACACGTGCCCCACTGAGTAGTCACATCCCATGCCCACAAGACCGCCCACTGCCCTGCAGGGCCAGCACCAGCCACAGCCACTGGTCCCCATGGGGTGTCACCTCCTGCCCCAGCGTGGGTGCCCTGCTAGCATCCCACTCCCAGCCGGCAGCTTGGATGTGCTCCTCATTCCCACTGTCTAAATGCTATGGCAATAAAAACAAAAGGTCTTGCAATCAGTGACTAATGTGCCTGGAACTTGTTGGGAGCCACCAGCCCTCTCAGAGCAGCCAGAGGAGGAGGAGTGATGGGAGGATTAGGGCCAACCCCGCTGCTCTTAAGGGCCGGCATGAGGAGCGCTTGTTCCTCGGAGGTGAGCTGGTTGCCCAACCATTCCTCAAGAGATGAATACCTGCTGTGCTGTGTAGGATATGTTCCTGGAAAGCAGTGAACAGTGATGGGGTGGCACACATAAGCAGCCCAACTGAGCACTTGGTCACAATATCAAAAACGTTGGAAAAGACTGCTAAGATCATCTAGTCCAACCATCAACCCATCTCTGCTGCACTGCTAAGAAAGCCTACTTCTTCTTTATATAAATTAAAAGCAATAAATGCATGAGAAAGAAAGGCCTCCCACCACGCCAGCAGGACCTGCTGCTGCCCTCTGGTTACAGCACACAGAGGCAAGAGGTTCAACATCACCAAGGAAGAGATGATCTTTCAGTGTTTGTTTCCTTTTTATATCATTACCACCCAAAGTGCCATTTCTTATCCTGCTCAGAACAAATGCAGTTCACATCACTGCAGCACCCCAGCAGTAAAATTGACAGTGAAAGTACCCAACAGATCTCAGAGCCCTGTCCCTGCTCTGAGATGGACACAGAATCGCATTCAATTCACAGCTTCCTTACCAGTGATGTGACTATTAAGTGGCACAAAAGGCCTTTACTATTTTTGGAGGCAGAACGGTGGATTCAGGTGAGTTTTTGCTGCTCTAATGAAAAGATGATGATGCCTGAAGCAAATGAAGAGTGCTAGTTATATGACAATGCATGTGTCTAGGCAGCTGTTCTCAAAAGCATGCCAAGAACATTTTACACAGTTTAAACTCAGAAACTTTAAGCCAGTATGTACAAACCCTTTAACTTTCCCTTCACTGTAGGGCTACAAAGTACTTCAATAGAATTACACTTTGAGCCAAGTCTGCAAAAATATCACAGTGGCAAGTCCCCAGTAACCACACAGCTGTCTGCACCATGTCCAGGCCTGGTGTGATAGCATTAAGAAAACCCAAACCTCTTTTTTCCCAGCAGAAGTCTCCAGTATTTTGAAAACATTTAAATTAAAATTAATCAACCCCACAACACATTTGTCTTCTCAGACACCAGAGCACTTTCTAAATACCAAGGTGACTGCAATCAAGAGTCGCTGTGGCTTAGCAGATTTCGGTGAATTGACTTTCCAGTGGTTTCAGCTGAAGCACTTTGCCTCCCCCATTTGCACGGAGCTGGGTGCATGCAGCTGCTGCACCTCGGCTATTGTTTAGCTGCAGTGGTGCGCCAGCTCCCTGCAGCCCTGCGATGGGAAGCATTATCCCCTCTTTGCAGGAAGGTTGAATGTGATCTCAAAAACGACACTTCACCAAATAATAATAATAATAATTTAAAGAGGAAAAAAAAAAAAAAAGCAATCACCACCGTTTGCCTCCCACAGTCCAAGAGATGAAGTTGTAAGCTATGCTGCCCCATCACACTCAGTTTCAGCCCCCTGCAATCAATCATGCTTTTAACCAGACCATTCACAGCCTGTACCAGAGACAGAAATAATAGGGTGTCACCCAGCTACCCATGAACAGGAGGTGGAGCCCATGGTGTGTCTTGCCTAGAATTTGCCAAGATGTGCTGCATGGGCATTTGCACTTGAATGATTCAGATCCTGCCTTTATAATCTCTATCCTACATAGGAAAACTGCCTGGAGAAAGATTTCCCCTCTTATCTCCAGATTCGCTGATTCTTCACATCACAGATTTTTGGGTGCAAGCCATGCCCAACCCAGCACAGGCAGGTGGGGTTCACTGCACTGGTTGGTGTCAGGGCTGCTCCTAAGGACCTGTGCAGTCAGCACAAGGGGAAAAACTGCCATGTGCTCAGACACCCCAAATGCCAAACTCAGGCAAGTTCTGAGCACTGCCTTCCCTTAGAGACTTCACCAGCAAATACCCAACCAAAATCAGGATGGACCGTATATACATATGCTCCTCATTCCCACCAGGATTTCTTCAGTTCAAACCCACTCCCACTTCTGCGTTCTCAGGTGTCCGTGTTTTCCCTGTTGACAGCTGAAGTTGACATGCCAAGGAGAAGGGTGATCCCCTTCCTGAGCTTCCAAGTCTTAATGAAATAACCAGTTAGAGGTCAGGGTGGAAATCAGCGCTGGAACCAGTGGCCCTTGTGAACCTAAACAGCTGCAGAATTAGAGTGTTATTCCAATTTATCAGGCTCAACAAGCTAACATATCGATCCCATCAAGGACTCAAAACTTTGCACCTATACAACAGAAGAACACATGCAGTACAAATGTCATAGCACACCTACAATAAACTACTCCTGCTTTTCCAGGGAAATAAATTTAGGCATCTGCATCAGCAGCGGGTTTGTCAATGAGACAAAGTCAAGAAAGTCAAGGTTTGCCCCATTTTCCAGCCTATCACACAGATACATGCCACCCAGCTACCCAAGACTTTCTTCATTAAATGGCAAACCAACAACTCTTCTGAGGTGAAACTTCAAGCTTTGTTTTCCTTTCCCATTTTAGGGTGTGCAAGCCACAAGGAGATAAGGGGACTTGTGAGTTGCTGCTTCTCAGAGAGACCAGACACTACTGGACAGCACCTAAACACCTCAATGCTGTTATCTTCAGCCAATCTCCTTGGGCCCCAGAAGAGTAATAGCCCGCCTTCTGGATTGACAGGTCTGCTTTAATGGGCACCTTAACCAAAGTAACTTGCATTGATATAGCAAGTAGATGTCTGCATTGCTTAAACAAGCTTGCAGCTCCACATCACAAGGGGTGAGGAAGGCTGAGATACATCCTTCTCCTGTGAAAGTGGCACTTAAAATGGACTGTAATCATTAGCTGAGGATGTTCCTCAGTAACTGGAGTCACGCAGGCACCTTTACATGAACCAATACATTCCTTAGAGCAACCTGGAGCTGGAAGTTTTTGTCTGGGCCAACACAAGAGAGGGGATCTGATTAGAAAAGCGTGTAATGTCACCACTGTTCTTGTCAAGGGAGGACTTACTACACTGGTGACTAGAAAGATCTGCCTGGTCTGGAGGCCAGAGGTTCAAAAGGCAAGCCAAAAAGTAACTAATTCCCTTTCCTAAGAAACTGTGTTTTCAGCTGGAAGTTGCTTGGCAGCCTTCCTACCAGAGGATGCAGCAGGTCAAGACAAGGGTTCATTCCTGGCCAGGCCGAGTGGGGACATGGTACACAAGAACAGAAGGCGCTTTGCAAACAAGGGCTGAAACGCTGCAAGGACTGCATCTGTGGGGCTTTCCATGGACAGCAAGGGACGCTGCTGGCCAGGCTGCTGGCCGTTGGAAAGCATTGACTTGCAGGAGCACAAGGACAAGGGTTACGTACTGAGATATGTGGAAAAACAGCCCAGTGAAGACTTACGGCACCCAGCTGCACTGCAAATGCCTTGCAAACACCTTTGGTTTCTCTTTTCTGTGAAAATTAAACACAGTGGCATTCTATAAGAAAATTGTCACTTAAACTCCTTATTAAATGTAATTTCCTCTCCCACCCTTTTTCATTAGCAACACTCAAGCATTCATCAAATCACACTTATTTCCAGGCAAAACGTTAGTCTTCTTACAAAGAGCTTACATATTAGCATTGTCTATTGTTGTAAGTTAAAGTTCCACCAAAAAAATCAATTCAGAAGCAAAGTATCCACTCACCTGAATGGGAATTTAAGTAAATAAACCTCACATTCAGGGAAACCCGTAAGTGCTTGGAGAACAATGCTTTTGTGAGGAAAAATGCAGCAGTATCCATATTACTTTTCCCTTCTGGGCAATAGTTTTCCACTTTAATATTATACAGTGCACCTCCTTACTATTCTTGTTACACAATATCACATTCAAATCCATGCTGCAAGCATCCCACTCATTGCAAGAAGACTTCATGAAGGGAGAAAAAAAGCGACATTAAAGGAAAGCAATCTATAGTAGCACATTACACCACACCAATTTCAAGCAGGCTGTCATTCTGATCACACCAGACGGCATTTTAGCTCCAACAGTATCCTTCAGCAAAACATCCTTGTTACTGCATTTTACCAAGCCCTTTTGAAATGAATGGTACAAATTCTCTCAGTCATTTCTAAAGGACTGCACTGCTCAGAGCGCTCTGACTTTTCACATCATCTTTTCCAATAACCTGCAGAGCTGTAAGGCCAAAACGGGCCATCTTTAAAGAAGGAATTAAAAATAAATAAGCCAGCACCTGTCTTGGGATGGAGCTACAAAAAAGGGCTGTGAATCTCAACTCAAAGGAGTGCTTATGTGCAATCTCAGATCCAGGCCAACTCAGAAAATCACTTAATTACATGATTAACTTTAACATGTGCTTAAGTTGCTTTGACTTCCGGGGGACTTAAGCATATGCTTAACGTGCTTTCCTGTACAGAAATACTCTCTTAAATCAGATCCTGTTTTGAAGGGATGCTGTGTACATAGACACACACACACACACACTCACACACGTGCAACTCCTGCCCTCAGAAAGCTCTGGCTCTTCAGCCAAGCTGCAAATCAGACTGCCTTAACTTTGTGCCTATCTATGGATCAAAATGTTCTACCAGAGCTTCAGAAAGGCATCTGAACTGGTCTCATCATGAAGGAACCCTGGTTTTTCAATATACAGCTTGAGCTCCAAAAAACTTATTTGCTCAAATCTCTCCCCACACCAGCTACTCTCTTGCGGCTACAGCTAATTGCAAGAACATTCCTCCTACAGCTTGCCTGATAGAAAAGAACTCCTACTACGTAGGGGCTTGGTTTTCCCATTTTGCCTATTCTCAATAAAATGCAATAAATTATTGTTATATATGTCGACGTTGCAAACAACTACAGCATCCATGCTGAGTGCCTGCACAGGGGCATGCTGTTTCTCAGTGTGATCTGAAATAGCCAAGATATTAAAATCCCACAAAGAACTGTGTTTCTAATGGAAGAATTGATGGGCCAGATGTTGACACTAATGATTATTTTGCCAGCCCGGGGCAGAGCTCAAACCTCTCTAGGTTAGAGAGCCTTGCCCTTCCGCATTCCTCTGTGCCCACATTACCACCCTCCCGAAATGCTTGCCCACTAGATCAATGCACAACATCCCTTCCAAGCATCAGCCCTTCCCCCTCTGTTAATCATCACTCCCAAAGCACCCGGAAAAGGATCGACAAGCTCATCAGTGCTGAAGTCAGCACGGGAAAAGAAACATTTTGCGTTAAGATATCAAATGCTGCATCTAGGTTTTGGATTCCTCCAGCTCAATAGCTCCATGTAGCCTTCCCTCATTCAAGGTAGCCCTGGCTGAACAACACCCAACTCTGCCTTAATGCTCTGTTCAGCAGTGCAAGATGACTTTATGTTTACCTCCTGAAATCCCTGCCTTTCTTTTGGATGCCACTCAGACAAAATATGATGGGAAATCCCCACAGCTAGCCCCCTAAGCACTTCTGTCAGCTGACAGAGAAGGAATATGGAAGGTCCCTCTGTGCAAGTCTTGCCCTAGATATGAGATGCTCCAATTGAAGGTTAAACGCCTGTCCTCTCAAAGCACACAGATGCAGCTATACTTGCTGAGCAGTGGAATTACAGGAACAATTAGAAACCAGGAAGAGCACTGATCCCCTCTGCCTGAACAGTCTGCCTGTCCTTACAAACGCACCTAGTAAGATTTACTGTAACCAGGTCAAAGCATTGCACTGACACTGCATACCTCTCTCACAGGGTTGCAATGCCCCAGACAACAGAGAACACCAGAGACTGCTTTGGCACAAGGTGTACCTTTTTCAAAAACAATCTTTAATGAACCATTAGACAGCAAAGCCCAGGGCTTTTACTCATTTATTTGCAATAACCTCCAAAATAGCAGGTCATGGTGCCAACACATGCCAGGTAGCGAATGCAGGTAACTACTGCTGCTACAGAGGCAGCCATCGCTGCAGACGTGCCCTGGAAAAGTACTACTTGCAGAAACTGATAAAAGAAAATGAAGTGATCTCATTCTGTGTGCATCCCCTGTACTTACTCTGACCCCCAGGATCTGTACACACGCCTTTCATGGCACTCTGTGACTTTCCATTTCAATGCTTGTCAAGGAGAACTCTACTGTCAAGTTCAATTCGGCATCAGCAAAGGAAAGAGTTCAGAAATTTATAGGTAGTTTCAGGACCTCTGTTTGTGCCAAGTCCCTTGCCTGCATTTTCAGTATATTAAAAGAAAACAAAAACCACAAAAACACAGTGGTTTTCAGTAATTTGTCTCTCTCCTGACTGCTGAGGGAATGACCTGCTCAAACTAAATACTTCAAAACACAAAAGTGATGGCATACATCGATTCAACAAGAAACAAAACCGAAACACACCCAAACTACAGAGGAAAAAATGCAGATAGAAGAGAACACATTTCTTTGGAGCCAGCACTGCCCTTCTGCCCGAATTACACGCCCAGGCCCACCAACATAATGCAATTTCTATCTTTGCTCTTGCAGGATTTACTCTGTTAAGCTGCAAGAGAGGGAAGCAAGTTACACACTGCTGCCAGTGAGCAACTGCACATGTGAACACAGATGAGGATGAGGTGAGATCAGGACAAGCTTGCAGGGATTTAGCCCAGCAGGTGATTTATTCCATGACAGCCCAGATTAAGAGGGCTGATTGCCCCTTTGGCCTTACAAGCACTCACATGAGTGAACAAGCACGTTTTGTATCAGAGGGAAGGGGAGGAGGCGTTACCATTCAGGTAAATACACCATGAAAATAAACAGAGGAATGGCACTTTGCATGCAATTAGCATGGCATCTCCCAGGGAGCCCAGTACAACTTACAAAGAAATGCAGTAGGAAACAGGCAGCCTCGTTCCTTCTGCCCTGTTCACACTGCAGCGTATTTCTTTCATTTCTGAGTGGCTGGCTGTTCTCTCTCAGTTCTGGTTAATATTATTTGTATCTTAATGCTTTCTAGGAACCATTCCAGCTTTACAATACAACAAATACCACTCAGTAGAGGAAACACTTAATCTGCTTGGCCATGCTTCACATACATCACTTTAGGAACTGGTTCATGCAGTCAGATAAGCTGCCTGCACCATGGCCACAGCTCTACCCACACACTGAGCTGGGTGGGGATGTGCCCTGCTAGCTCTCAAGGTGGCTCTCATCAGGGGTGATGCTGGGTTGAATTCTGGAGCTCCTCCTGAAATCCTCTAAGGAGCGTGAGCAAGCAAAATAAAGAGAAAACCACAGAAGCTTGAGATCAAAGGACTTTTTTGGTTCTGTTTCTTACTTGCACTTACATTGGGTATTTCCCAATTTCTTCCTCTTGGTCTCACCAACATTCAGGTCTTCCCGCAGCCATCACTGTCACAGTACACATCTGACTGAGGGTGAGTAAGTTTTGCACAACACCCAGGAGGAGGTTTCCAGAGCACCACTTACGAGAAGGAAAGTTGAAGCACAGAGAAAGCATGGGAGGTGTTTACTTTTTTTTTTTTTTCCCCCTAATCTTCAAGAATTTGTTCACTTGAGACCATTCATGGTGATTCTACATTTCCACTTGAACCCTATCAAAACATAGGCCTAGGTCACTGGCCTTTTAGGAAGCACTGAAAGTGCCCAAAGTTACACAGGGAATCCACGACAGAGCTGAAAACAGTTCTGGGATAATCCCAAAGTTACCAGCACAGCAAGCAACTATGTTTGCAGCCTAACACACACCTCCTGCTCCAAGCACTGGAGAAGCCACATCACCTCTGACAGCCTCAACAACTTCCCAACAACTTGCTCATCCCGAGCTTCTCTGCTGTTCTAAGTATCACTTTCATTCACAGCGTAACCCAGGGGTCTCCCCAGTGAAGAACAGAGGATACAGACCAGTTGCACTTCACACTGTAACTGACTGCAAGTCCTCCTCCTGGCGAGGAGCTGACACACTCCTTCAAGACACAGTGTAAAAAGTAGGGAGGGTGCAAACTGGCATATCCACAGTCATTTCGCATCTCTTCCATCCCCACTGTACCACTTTCTGAGAGCAGAAAGTCAGCAAAGACCCATTGCTTGTTACCCATGGGGTCAAAAACTCACAGGGAACTCACACGATCACAGACTGGAAGGGACCTCTGGAAATCACCCGGTCTCTTCCTTCCCATCATCACTTCCAACTCACTTAAACCTTGCTGAAAAGCAGCCTGAATGACTTAGCTCTGAATGACTCTCTGCAAACTCAAACCAGACCCCAACCAAGGGCCGATTTTTGCTGCTGGTTTTATCGTGGTACCAGCTTGAGCCCAAAGGACTCACTTTACCTTCTGTCAATTCAGAAGCCTTTTTCTCCTCTGTGCAGGGATATAACCAGATCAAAGGCGTATAGGTCAGCTCCTCCTCTGCAGTTCCACCTCTCATTTGTAGTTGAGCATTATCTACCCTCAGAAAGGTAAAAGAAAACTGAGAAGAGAGATCCCAGTCAAGGAGATCTGCTACTTAGGATGGGCATGACAAGCTAAAAAGGGAAATATTTACTGTCACAGTCAGTTCCAGGGAGGGGAGAAGGCAGCTCAGTGTTTTAGCTGTGTTAATTATTTACCCACAGATTTTCTCAGGAGCTTGTAACTCACACCCAGCACCTCAGGAGCCCATCTGCAGGGTGCAAGCAATGAGGAAATGAAGGAGGTAGAGGCTGAGGAGATACCCTAACTCAGCAGGAAAGTGTTACACTTCAAGGCCACAGACTGACAACTTGCCAGAACTACTCAGACAGCTGAGAGGATGGTAAAAACCCAGAGGAAGGCAGAGGGCTGTTAGGTTTCCAAAATAGAGAAAGCATAGATGGTGGTACAACTCACCAAGCATATCATGTTAAAATACTGCACATCAGACAGAATCTGCCAGCATTAAGAAAATCCTCAAGGAACTCACTCTGCTTCCTTCCAGCAAACCCACTCGGTGCTATGGAGCAGCAGGCAGGTTCTCCTGGCCATGTATGGAAGCCTCCTGGAAACTTATTCCCCAGGAAAACTCGCTTACCTTCCACCAAAAGTGGGAGACCACATTTAGACCACATTCTGGTGTTTTGAAGGCGATGGAACTTTGTGCTGTACTGTTTTTCTTAAACTGAAGAGGAACTAGAAAGTTCAGATTCTGAAAAGGTCTGTGGGTTTCATTAGGGGCAAGGGGGAAGGTGCTTAGGAGTTATTTTTTCCTCAAAAACAGGACGTGCTTTTTCCTGTTTCTTTCTAATTTTTTCCCCCCACACACAAAATACTTCCCATTTGCCAGCCATGCTCTGGTTTTGAGCTCTGTGCAGTAGCAATCTCCACCAGCGACAGAGGGGAGCGCTTCAACCAGCTTGCACAATCCCAGTATTTGCAATGCCCTCCTTTCAAGCTTCAAATTAATCCCCTGCTCATGTTAATGTTTGTTTTCTTCTATTAAATTAGCCTTTAGTTCGCCTCTTATGTATTACTAATCAGCAGATTGAATCAACACATCTCAGTTTGAGGCAGAGGATCTACTTGAACTACTTTGTTCTCATACCAGAACTATTGCTATGCTGCATCCAGCCCAGGCACATCGCTCCTTCCTGCAGTCAATCCAACAGCCAACTCCAAAGCATTGTTTTTGGGTAGGTCCTATAATTCTACTCACCACTCATCATAGTGAATGCTTGCTTTGACTTCTTGGTTGTTTGTGTTGTTGTTGTTTTTCTTCAACCAAGTAATATTTTCAAACCACGTGACTTTTTCCAGTTCAAATGTTAACAAGATAGTGGGGAAAAAATCAGTGGGAAAGTTAGTCAATTCTCCATAAACTTATTGCAACACCGCCCCTGCTCTCTCATGCAGCAGCAGCATTTTCAAATGTATTTCCCTCACCATGATGTTTTACCACCACCAAGATTATTCTAAATTTTAATGTTTTTTACCTACTAAGATACTTAGTATATATATTCTCTCTTTCCATTGCTTTTCAATCACCATTTCTGAATGCATTAGAAATTCTGTTCTCTCATCTTCCACCAAATTTCTACACGATTTATACAATATCCTTCTTTCAAGTGCCACAAGGTCCAGAGGGGATCAGATAGGAACACAGAGCAGATGAATCTCAAGAATTCCCTCCAGGCTAACTCACAGGGATCAGCTATGCGAGATTTAGGACAGAAGTTGTAACTTACAAAGTAGTCCATTATGTTTCTCAACAGTTGGCCACAAAACAAACTGAGAAGGAAGCACAGGGAGATCATCGTGCCACGTCATTTCCTCAGTCCATAGGAGCATCAGCAAACACTTGACACAAGATGAAGGCAATCTCTGTCCTACACAACATGCTAATGGCTAAAGTTATCACTTTTAACCCAGTTCACCTTCCTGTTTGAGCAGGAACCCTGTACTGACCAGTAAGCCCCATCAAATGAGAGCATGTCACATTTGCCCAGGTACACGAGGAGGAAGGAGAGTTTTCCAACAAGACAACGGCGAAGAGTGCATAGTTTTATACTCCAGGCTGCTGCAAGGAGCATGGAGCAGCTCTACCCATGAAAACCACTTCAAGAAATGGCCAGGCCAACCACGATATTTTCTTCATATGATCCAGCCAAAGCCTATACACTTTTGTTTTGCTGACTTACGGTCACCAATTACATGAAAAGGGCTCAAGCTTGTAGGTAAGAAGTAAAAACCCCTGTTTTGTTACCCTTGTGGCAACAACTCGAGTGTGTCTTTCAGCTGCCAAGAGCAGCTCAGCCCTGGGCACTGGGGAGCAGAATCCATTGCCACTCATCACCCTAAGCAAAATCCAGCCTACGTGTTCCTGTTACTGTTCAACCAGCATCTTGCCTTCCAGACCAAGGTCCAGTGCCCAAAAGCAAGGGTTTGCCAGCATTTTATTCAAGTGAGTGCTTTTTAAGAAAGGGGAGGAAAGGCACTTGGAACAAAGAAGAGAGGATTCCTCATCAATAGGGAAAGCTGCTGGCTCTTCACTGGGGCACCCTTCTGCAAAGATGATGTACGCAAGGTTGGAAAGTGGGGACACGTGGTTTGGCCACATGGAAATGTTTACCTTTATTCTTCTTTGTTCTTTTATCTTCTGTTCTTCAAAAAGCAAGAAAAAAAAAAAACAGACTGGAGATGCCACGCTGCTCACGGGAAAAGAGATGAGTGCAGCACTGAGCTGTGGTGCAGTCAGGAGAAAGCTTTGCCAGTGGTCTGACTGCTTGATCCCAACAGAATACCAGCAGGTAAGTGGGCAACTGGCCCAGCTAGTACTGTGCACCTTCGCTTTCCCTGGGAAACATGAGATACAGGATGCAAACATGTCACTGGAGAGGCAATGGCTGTTAGGTAGCACCAGCAAAGCGAGAGGTTACACAGCACCCTGCAAAAACAAAACTCAACCCAGAGCCCTCAAAGCCCTTCTGCCTGCAGGGATGGGCCGTTTCACAAGCCCAGGCCCTGCTGCAAGTCCTCCTGCTCCAGCAGGGCTGTGACCACTGGCAGTGTCATGCTGCCCACCCAGAACAGCAGAATCACCCACCAACTTGCTGAAATCTGCACCTGTTTTAAGTAAGCCAAGCAAACCAATCTAAATGTTACCTGGTGTTGCCAACCCTTGCCATGGGTAAATGCTTTGGGGATCAGAGGCACATCTTTATTTAAATGGCAGCTGTATAGCAGGTGGAACATCAGCTTCATCACCCCATTCGTGTCAGCCCCTTATGCAACCAGGTGCAAGCATGTTCCATCACTCACCAACCTGGTCATACAAAAGGACCACATGCCAAACAAGGCACAGAAGGCAAGCATGCTGGCCCCTCTATTAAAACCAGGATCATCCAGCTTTTTGTAGGAAACGTGATCTGCTAAGAATGCTGTGTTAGCATACAACGAACTGCAAAAATTCCAGGTTGTCACATCCAGCTGCACAACTTGAGATCTGCCCACCCAGGTAATAACTTCAAAAGACAAACGTCTGTGGAAAACATGCCCAATGCAGATCAATTTACTTCAGAAAAAACAGAGAATTTTTCCTCTCCGCTTCAGTTTGCTACACCTTCCAATACAGCCTGAACAAAATCAAAAAAGGCATGTGCATTTTGGAATGAAGCTGTACGCATATGAGGTGCTTGCAGAAGAGCTATGGCAGAACAACTTGTTCTTCTATAGCTATTCTGAACCGAAGCTCAGTAGCAGATTCAGAATACTTCTGTGTAAACAAAACATTCTGACAAATCAGTTAAAGCGGCACACAGAAGCTTAAAACCTCTACAGAAACGTAAGGGCACCCTGACCCAACAAAATCCAGACAGCATTCATCTCTCTTCTAGAGACCTGTCTTCCAGTCTTCAACGTAAGAAATCATCAGTCCACCCCAAAGCTGATAAAATTGGCTTAAAAACTGACACAGTAAGAGTTAGTATATAAAGCAATTCCTCCTTATTCGCTCTTTGTATAGAGAGCACACTTCCAAAGCTTTTCTACACTACCATGAGGTCTGGAAACTTACGTTTCTTTGAATATCTGATCTTTACAAGAAAGTAATTATAGATATAAGGGAACGAGAGTTCTAAAAGACATAATATGAGGCAGAGCTTACAACAAGATAACAATCATTAAAAGTCATTGAACACCTTGAACATTAAAGTCAAGACACTGAGCATGTCAAACCAAACCTCCATTCTGTTACTGGTATTTGTGATTTCAATATTCTAAATCAGCAAGTGCTTTTGAAGAATGACCTTTATCCCCCCCTTCAACATCTTGCTCCTCATCAAGAGCAGTACTTGGAGTCACCTCCTGTGTGCTCCGGTTCATTTTCAGTCTCTCAGTGCCCCATACCCAGGTCCCCAGTAGAGTGGGAAAACCTTTAGAAAGCCATGCTTATTGAAACAGCAGAAGTTTTTCCAAAAGGTTTTTCAGGTTTACCGTTTTATAAACTAGATTGCATTTACAAAATGGAAATTAAGGACGCCATCTCAATCGGTATCCCATTACAGCCACCCTGATGAAAACACGCACTTATGTCCTTTTTGGCAACATGGATTTGTTCACAATGGCCAACTCAGTCCACATCCACATGGGCACCTGTTAAGATTCACACTCGGATAGATGCAGGTGCTGCCTTGTATGATGCTACCCACGACTGACACGAGGCTGATTCAGACCTGAGGAGTGTTACTGAAGCACTATCTGCACTCAAAGTGGTTTAGTGCTACTGGGCTGAAAGGAAGCAGTGAGACATCCTGTTTATAGGCTGCAGAGCCCCACTGGATAAACAAGTGCACCTCGGTTAAAACTAGGGTGGAAAAAAAAAAATAGAGAGAAAGAGAAAGACTTGGTGGGTGTCAGGATAACGAAATACCAGCTCAGCTACATGCCTGAAAGTGAAACGCGTGGCTGCCAGCCTGCCCTACGGCCCCACGTGCTGCAGGGCTGCAGAATGTACAGAATGTGCCGCCAGCCTCACTGCCACAGCCCTGCTCATCTTTCACCCCAGTGCTGAGCTGCTTCCTGGCATCCGGTGACACGACGCCCCAGCTATTTTTCCACCCTCCCCGTGCCGCCCACACTCCTGAAGCTTTCTATGCATTTTGTTTTTTATCTGTTGCCAGCGCCCGCCAGGGCTGCACTGTGGAAGCCCGGGGTTTTTGCAGAGTCGGGAGCAGGAAGGGCATCGTGCAAGGTCAGGGGAAGCTGTGGGCTGCCCCTCAGTGGGACTCCACGAAACCTCCAGGTTTAAGGGAGGTACCAGGCTCAGTATCATGAGTTGTCTGCATACATGGTCGGGTAAGAGTGAGCAGGACTGGGCCAAAGTTCTGGGAGGGAATTACAGGGCACAGAAAAACACTACGGGTATCCTATTGCTTGTGACCTTAATGAGGAATTGAACAAGATGAGAGAAAATATCAAGGCTCCACCTTGCAAAGCTCTCCCCCAGGAGAGTTCCATGGAGCTGACCCAAGGGTCACTCGCTGCTCCAATGAGCCCAAACCCATCACACACACATTTCATTGGTTACCCTCAAAGGCAGGCAGAAATCCTCCCCCATTCAACACTTCTCCTGGCACTGGTGCAGTGCAAATGGTAACTAGGACTGGGAACACAGTTCACCTCCCGGGCTCAAGAGGCAGGAACCAAACCCCAGGCAAGTTCCACAGGGACTCTCCCTGTCTGGTCCATCTTCATAGCAATACCTGACTGCTCCTATCCCACCTTCAAAACACACACCTTTACTGCTCTGCTAATCATTTTTGCTCCTCACCAATGAAGCCTCCCATCCTCATCAGCCAACCCAGAAGGGAATGCTTTGGCTCTCATCCGTTTGCTTACGGGACAAGCATCCCAATGCGGAAAAAAAAGACCCAGGTCTGATATGACTCCTCATAGCTCTGTTCCCTTTTCACAGCCTTTCCCTATTTACTAGACCTCTACAAAGGAGGTAGCAAACCCCAACATGTTCTCAGGCTCTGCCAGTCTGAAGGACTCCACCCAGATCCGGTCCAAAGCTTGAGCAACAGAGAATTAGCCCTGCATGTATGAGCAATGCTCGCTGGCAGTGCCAGTACTCCCCCTCCAACTGCTTCCACCACAGCGTGCCTGGCACAGCCCTGTCAGCACCTCCTGACCACCACACGAAAGGGATGTGCCCACTCTTACAGATCCTGTGGACAAGGCAGAACCGCCAGGTCCCTGGATGATGAGCTGAGGTCTGGGGAACCAGAGAACTGCTCCCAAAAGAAAGTCTTGAGAATGTCATCTCTCATTTGTTTCCTATCCTACTCCATCTCGTGCTGTCGAGACAGGTCTGACTCACACCAGGTTTCCACAGTGCCTGACACAACAGGTCTACAGGCTCGCCACGAAATAAAACAGTGAGCATGGGGTGACCCATGCTTGGCTGGGCAGCCCTGCTAGGTGAGACCCTAATTCTCAGAGGCAGGACTTTAAGTAATTGTTAATGAACTTGTTCGTTAGCTCCAAGTACTCCTGAAATCTTTATTCTGCCTCCTTTCCAGCTGGAAAGCAAGTTCATTGAGAATGAAAGCAAGAGACTCGCAGGGAGGAGTGACAGATGCTGCCTGACTGAACGTGTGAAAAAACTGACAGGCAGAAATAATGCACCTCACACGTCTTATGGTGGCAGTGGAGCAATAAATAATCTAATAGACTCCTAAGACTCATAGTACGCTTGTAGCGTTGTGTTCTCTTTTCAGAAGCCACTCCCCACACCAGATGACATCTGTCATGGTATAGAAGTTCCTGGAACAGGGAGATATTTTTACATCTCTCAATGTGGCACAAAACTGTGAGTGTATCAGCCAAAATACCAGCCACCAAAGCATTTATATATAGACTTGCACATACCATATATAGATGGGAACATAGACAGATACGTGGTATCTAGCAGCACTGCAAACAGACATTCTTCTGCCGGTCTCCAAGAAGCACTTGACAAGAAACTTCCCAGGCTGCCACTCTGCCCGCGTCACCTTGCCTTGTGCATCTCTCTCCATCAGCTCCTGCTCCTCCAGGGCAGTAAGTACTGTCTCCCAGTTCTTAAGGATCATCAGAATGTTGTTCTTCCTATCATATCTTCTTGCACCTCCTCCTGCCCCTCTCTGCTTTGAGACACTGAAGTCCCAGTGATTTAGTTTCCCTGTGCTCCCGAGTACGTCTGTGTACACACACCTTCAAAAGCAGAGCCCAGGGCCCCCAGAACTTCCCTCACCTTATTGAGATAGGCCCTGAGGAGGGATTAAAAGATCTTTAAGGCAGTCCAGTTCCCTTTGGATGCAGCTCCCTCCAACATGTGCAAACTCTTGAGTATGGCTCCTATTAAAGACACTAAAAGGGAGTCGCTCCTAATAGCATAAAAAGATTTGCAAGCTCAAAACTAGCAATAGTTCCCCATGGAGCACCTGTAATCACTTCCCAGGAACTGCACTGGCACTGAAGTTATCATGGGGGGGAAATACAAAAAAAAAAAAAAAGAAAAAAGAAAAGTGGTTTCAGACCATGCAATTCATTTTCTCATAAGCAATAAGCATCAAACATGCATCAGCGTTTCAAACAGAGAGCAGCAGCCCTCGCAACCAGGTTGATGTTTAAGCCCTTGATACAGTTATCTACCTAATAATAACCCCAAAGAGCACTCCTTGCCTGGCCACGCGCCAGACCACATACATGCAGCCTCTGCATTTTTTTTTTTCTTCTGTTTTAAACTTCGTCAGACATGGAAACGTTGACTCTGAGAAATTCAGACTCTTCTGTGGAACTGATTGGCTGCAATTTCTTTTTTGTTGTTGAGGAAACCATGACTGGGGGGTCTGGGGAGTAAAGACGAAGGGGAAAACTCGTGTATTTTGCTTTCATGTGTACTTTATTTTCTCCTGTCAGGAAACAGTGAGAAAAGATCTGACCTAGTTGCTGTCAGCTGTGTTGGAAGTGATTTTATCAGCTCCACCTGCTTAATGGGGGTATTATTCAAGACTGCAAGGACAATGATTCGGAAACAAATGAGCACCAACCTGTGAGTTCTCCAGGGACAAATGAAGAACACTTGTGCAGGACACAAGCAATCAACAATAGCAGGACAGTCTCCAGGCTGAGA
>JAOWBP010004023.1:10351457-10408310 GCA_028571105.1 Tragopan temminckii
TACTTTTGGAGTGACCTACATAGTACACGTAAGCATTGTGTCTTCTTATAAAATACATTTTTTCTTCCACTCCAGCCCTCTTTCAAAGGAGGACACGTGGTCTGTGTCCTTACAGAGGGCAGCAGAGAGGCGTGCACACAGCGGTATGCACGCACACACACACACATACGTGCGTACCTCAATGCACGCCTTTCTCACACCCTGTAAGGACGTATCATATATTTACTCCTTTGAGTAAGGCCAGAAACGGCATCAAAACGTATCGTTATTTTTACCCGCGTACGTTTCCTCATAAATATTCCCCTCTGTGTACACGTAAATACGCAGCCGCAGCTGTACCTGTCAGCCCCCTCCATCATGAGCTGTAACTTTTGCTTAGCCCTGAGGCAGCGCGGTTGGAACACAAGTTACTCAAAGGCCCCTTCCAGCCGAGCAGCTCTAACCCACACCTCCCTAGCACACGTGCGCCCATAGGCACACACACCGCACGCGCACGCCCCGCGCGGCACCGCCCACCCGCCGGGAAGCTCGGCAGAACGGCGCGCTGAGGGGGCGGAGCTTCCGGCGAAAGCCAATCAGAGCGGCTGTCAGAGGAGGGCGCGGGGCGTGCCGGTGGATGGGGATGGGCGTGGTTACGGGGGAGGGCGGGGCTAGCGCTGCCCGGAGCCCTCAGCTCCGCCCGGCTCCCCAAAGAAAGATGGCGGCTTGTTTACCTTCTGCCCCGGCCCGGCCAATGGGCGCGCGCCTCCCCGTGCCCGCCTGGCGGCGCGGTCAGCTGAGGCGCCTCCCAAGATGGCGGCGGCGGTAGCGGTGCTTCGGTAGAGCCGGTGTCGCCGCAGCGCCCGCCCCGTCAGGTAACGCTAACGGCGGTCCGCGCCGAGGAGGCGGGCGGCGGGAGCGCCCCGCGGGGCTCTGTGGCGGCGTAACCCCCCCGTCACCGCGGCGGGAGGCCCCGAGGGCTGGCGTTGGCTCCGTGTGAAGCGGAGACCTGGGGCCTCCCGGCATCGCTCCGCGTGTCGCCTGGCCGGGTGCGAGGCCGCGCTGGGAGGATGCATCCCTTCGGCAAGGAAGAAGCGGCCTCTCTGGAGCGGCTCTTCGGGTTCTTCTGTGAGTGCGTGCGGAGCGGGCGCTGGGAGCTGGCGCAGGCCTGCGTGCCGCAGCTGGGCCGGTGGCGGGGCGACGGCCCCGGGAAGGTGGAGGCCATCCTGGAGGCGCTGGTGGCCCGTCCGCAGGCGGCCAGGTAAGGAATTACGGTCCTGCTCAACGAGTGTGTGGTCGTACTTCACGTTAAGGTTTGTACAACGGTAACGGTTCTGGGAAAGGCTGCTATCTTTTTGCTATCTTTTGTTTTTCTGTTTTCTTTTCTTAGTTTTTCTGGCACTGCTGACTTGGAATACTAACTTTGAAATGTCTGTATAAGTGCTGGAGCTTGTGAAAAGCTGATACAAGTTAGAAGGTTTTTTTGTTTGTTTAATCAGTACAGTAGGTTAATTTTAATTTGGATAGAGAGCTATGCTTGTGCTGCTGTGGCGTAAGAGTTTGCTTCATTTTGGGGGATAGAACTAGACAGGACAGGAAGTAGCAGCTTGGCAACAAGTCAGATTTCAGAGAAATCTGCTGAAGCACTGAAAGTGGGTTCTACAGACTGAACTTTAGACCAGAAATACATTTCATTGTTTTGAAGGAGAGAACTATGGCAACAGTATTGGTTTCTCACAGATCCAAAAGCAGTTATTTGCACAGCGGAAATGAGCGAGCATGTAAGTAGTGTTAATATTCTGTGTTCTCTGTCTTCCTGCTAGACTCTTCAAAAATATAGTCATTATAAGGCATAAAGAAATAAAAAAATAAAAGTAAGCTCTAACTAACTGTTTTCCATGATCTAAGAAAAGGGAATGACATTGTATAACCCAATATATCCATGTTTATTGCTTTTACAGATGTGGACAGAATTGCAGCCCGTGGAGAGCTGCATGGCTTTGGCTTCTTGTGCTGAAAAAATGGCTTGCAAGGAGTCAGGTACAGAAGTTAGTTCTAGCTGTCTTCCAAATGTGAAATGTTTTCCTTGTTACTTGTTTGTAACGGTAGGTTTTCCTGCTGTTCATGCAATCAAGCTTCCAGGGTAGCTGGTCTATTGGCTTTTCTTTTACCAAACTTCTCAAGAAACAACTGTTAATCTTTGAAAGTGACTTTCTCTTCTGCGCGTTGGAGATTAAAAAGTAGTTTGTTTTTGTTGTTTCCTTGGGTAATAGAAATTGCTTTTTTATCACTGAGTAGTCCTGTAGCCAGAAAGGCTTGAGTTTATCAAGTTCTGCATTTGTGTAGCACCTTTCTTACCTAAACAAAGAAATAGTTCAGGAATCAGAGAATTCTTTATTAGCTTTTGATGCCATGGGAGTTTAACATGTGCTTCCTGTATCGCTCTTTTCAGAATGACAGATGTGACCTGCTTCACGGGTGAAAGAGAAACTAGTCTTTTTCCTTATTTGTCTTTGTTTTATTTGTATCATGGGTAGTGTGGTCATGTATGTGTGTTTGGTGTGGGGGGTTTTTTTTGTTTGTTTTTTTTTTTCCATTTTAAATTCACTTGTTCTTGTCACTGCTAAAAGCTTTGAATTTCTTCACTACTTTAACAAAAGATGCCTTAAATTGATGATATTGTAATTCCTGGGGAAGTGATATTTGTCTCCTATTCCAGTGGAATCCACTGGTGCAGCAGCACATTCTAGATGTGGAATAGTCTTCAGTTGAGAATTAAGTTTCTTCAGAGAAATATTTGTCTGCCTTAAAGAGTTAATGAAATAGTTAAGATTCAGTTATGATAGTACAGATAAATAAAGCTTATGTTGTTTAATATTTTCCCCATTCTCTTTTATTGTTTCAGAAAACTGTACCTGTTGCTCTTCAGAGAGAAACAGAATTTTTATTGTTCTTGGAAGAATTGCAGAAAGATGTCTCTGAAGAAGTCCTCAAGGTGAGCTGCTTAGCATATCTGGCTTCTTGTTATGCGGAATGTACAACCTTAACAGTTCTGTATATATTTCCATCTAACCTTCAAGATCGTAGTAGATTACACGCTTGTCTGTATTGTTGCACAGAAATATGACGTTCATCAACTTCATCATAGTAATTTCTTTCAGGAGCGTAATAATAGATAGTTATCTTTTGATCCAGCAAAAGAAAATAAGAAAATAAGGGCATTGTGGACTTGTCTTCTAGTGCTCTCGTTTTGCTAAGAGGTAGAAGAGGGTAGTGCATCTGCCATCCCATAGGAGCTGCTGGTGTGAACTAAGACATTGGTGTAAACTTACTTACGAGCATATGACCAATGAATGTAGTGTAGTTGTGCATTACAGGTTTAGTTATATTTTGTTATGTATTTAAGCATATCCACTCTTCTAGGGAGACTACTGGATGATGTAGACTCCAGTTAGTGAATTAGCTAGTTAATTTCATGTTTCCAAATTGACTTATCTTCTTGCTTTCAAGTTTATCCTATTTGCATTAAAAAAAAATTGTATTATCTATGGAGTCCAGAAGGTGTAATCTTCTATTCTTTCCCTGTCAGGAGCTGTTTGAAGCGTATGTGTGCACCCAGAACAGACGTGCTGCAGACACAAAAAGAAGAGATGGCTGTTCTCAGAGATTCAGTTTGGATGTTGTTTCTGCTCTCCGAAAGCTTTTGTTACGAGCTCCACAGAGGGCACAGGTTCTGCTGGAGTTCTTCCAGGAGGAACAAGACACGCACAGTCCTTCAACCCAGCAGTACTGCTCTCTGCAAAACATCTTTGTTGAATTTCTTCGTGACTCCTTGAAATCTCTGCAGAGGCTTCAGTGCGGTTCTGAGATTTCAAAGCTAGATCAAAGAGAACTAGTAGATATAATTTATTCTGTTCTCAGTATGGTGACTTTTGAGGTGGAACACCAGGCTGATGAACTGCAACACCTATTCAGGGAGCTCTTGGATGTATGCTGGGCTGAGGGAAGCCCACTGAGGGAGGAGAAGCTACTAAGCTGTATGCTGAGGAAGCGGAGCCGTGGCCTGTTAAACCTATATAGCAGTGTTCTCGTAGATAAAACAAGAGAAAAATTTCTGGTATCAAAATCAGTAGGAAAAGGTTTGTTCTTCTTCTTTCGTTGTTGTGGTTTCTTGTTTAACAATCCTGTTCAGGCATTAAACAGGTAAAGAATCAGACAGTGCTCTTGCTGAGGTGTCTTAACTTGCAAGCTGTGGAGTCCTGTGAAAGATGATGCTGAAATGACTTAAAGCAAGGATCTGACATAGGAATACTGGGTCTCTTCCTACATTTCTGCAATCTGTACGGCCCTTCTGTCTGAGCGTTTCCTTTACCACTCTATATTGTGCTCTATTTTAATTTCTTGAGTGTTTCTCTGCTGAAGTTCTTTCTTTAAAAAAAAATTGCTTGTAGAAAATTGGCATTCCATGTTTATGTAAAATTCTTATTGGTTCAATTCCAGCTCGTGGTGAATAGTGTTGGAGGATGTTTTATTTCAGGCCAATTCATTTTCTTTCAATCATAGAGATTGCTGAAGGGAAGTTCAGGCTGGTATGGTGTGGCAGATTGGCATGTCTGGTAATAACTACAGATAGGGCTTCCTTGTAGGACAGAGAAATAGATGTGATCCCCTTCCGTCTTAGTGGAAGCAATTGAATTTTCACTTTGCACAGGTCTAAGAAGTTCCTGTGCTGGACAAGGCTTTGCTAGGCATTGCGAGCAGCATAATATCTTAGGACAGAAGTGGGAATTCATGCAACATATAGATAAGATTTGAATGACAGGAGAAAGAAATGCATTATGACCTGAGCTAGTGCAAGCAACTTGTGTGCTGTACAGGCTTCTGCTATGTTCCCAACTGTCCAGTATCCTGTTTGCCTATCCGTCCTATTTCTTTTTTACCATACTACTACTTTCCTTGGTTTTCTCGTGATCCAGTAACAACATCCGAGCATCTTAACAGTTAACGTATAGCAACGTTCACGAAAATGTTGAGGGTTCTTCAGTTTAAACTAACAGCAACTATGCTCCTTTTAAAGATACTGCTCTATCTATACTGGAAGGTAACCCTGTGATGTTTTTTAGGATCATCTGAGCAGCTGGATACAGAGCGAACCATGATGAATTTGTTTTCAGATCACAGAGAGGCTTCTTCATGGAAGACAGCATATTTCTACTGCTTGAGCAGTAGCAAGCACTTTCTGGAACAGATTCTGGTATGGCCAAAAAAACATTTAGGGATATCCCCAGTAGCAGATAAAGTCAGTCCTTGTATCTGGTGTTGCACAGAAGAGTTTATTCAAATAGTGTTTATTAGGATTCACAACTTATAAGAACACAGAGGTGACTGATGATAACTACCTACTTCTAGCTGTATGATGAACTCAAAGACTTCAGTGAGATTTTTGGAAAAGCACATCTGTGTGCAGACCAAATCTTAGATTTTCGGAATTTAAGAAGTCACATCTTGCATTTTTGTTTGTTATACCTGTTGATTTACTCTGTGGCCTGGGTCTGGTTGCTTAGCTTTTCTGATGCTGATAGCTGGGGCAGTGGAACTCAGGAGTTGGCAAGGTAAAACTGTGTGTTTTAAAAAGTGTTAAGTTCTGGCAAAAGATACTCTGGTAAGATTTAAGTTATTTGAGCATATTTACATTGAAGCAATAGCATCCAGATAGGTGGTAACTGTTCGAATGTGGATTTAAGTTATTTGAGTTGAATGTAGTTGTATTTCTAGATAACCCGATCATTCAAGTTTCTTATGTAATGCTCTTGACAGAGACATAATCCACCGAAAGCAAGCATTTTTTTCCTCCAGTTTTATGGAAAAGTAACTTGTTACAACTTTAGGAAAGTTTCAGATGCAGAGCTTCTCTATTTTAGTGAAGCTGATGTTGAAATGGCTTCTTACTTACGTAACCCATTAAGTATTATGAATCTTTGCATCTTGGAAAGATAAATGCTTCTTCCTTTTGTTTTCTAGGTCACAGCATTAGCTTTGCTGAAAAGAGAAGACTTCTCAGGCCTGAGCAGCTTATTGAGGAGAGAATTCAACCCCCTCAGCCGCCTCTTGGTATTGCTAGGATGGACTCACTGTCAAAGCTTGGAATCAGCAAAAACATTGCTGTGGACTCTTCACAAAACTCAGGTAGTCAACAGAAAGCAAGGGACAGTGTCCCAGTCTGAATCCAGTGAATCCAGTTTGTATGCTTAGGTTGTTAGTTGAATTTCTGTGTTTGTTTTAAATTTTCCTGTGGTTTGCAAGAAAAATTTACAGCCTCAAATTGTGAGAATCTGAATTACTGATTTTCTTTAAATAAAGTAAAATATAGGGTTTCCAATGTTTCTCAAAAGGGAAGTTGAGGAAAAATTAAGATGCTACACTTGTGTGTAGGTAATGGAGTTGGATGCTTTTCTTGTTACTCCTCAGCTGTGATGGGTGTATGATTGTGCAGGTGATTATAAAAGTTTATCTTACACAAGCTGTTCAGCCTTTTGCTGTTAACATAAGAGAAAGGCAGACAGTGATAGTTGTTGGCTAGTTTTGAGAAGAGCCAGAGGACATTTGATCAGTGTCATTTCATCTAGTGAATAGTTTCTGGATGGAGATTGATTGTGATAACTAACCTGTAACAAGGGAGCTTGGAAATTTCCCATACCCCTTCTCAAAATAAGGTGATCAGTCACAGATCCTCTGTGACTATCTGTGAAATAACCTCTTCGTTTGATAGTCTTCCTCTCTGATGAAGACTGACAGTTCTAAATCTGAGGATGTAGGTGCAGTTCAGGTGCACCTGATGTTTGCTTTGCAGACAAGTGACTTGAATGACAGAGGTGATGAAACAGGGAGCCCTGCACTGCTGGATCTTAGGGGCAGGTCTAGTATGATACTGCCCCCAGGAAGTTACAATCTAACATCTATTCAGTAGCCTCTGCAAAATGAATGCCTTGAATCTGGTTTTAACAGGCAGGCATCTGCAGTAGAAGAGCACGAGGAAAAGGAAAGTGAGTGCTATGTAATTAATTCTAGAGGTCAGCATGTGTTTTAAGAAGCAGTAGTTTTGTTTTTGAAAGCTAACCTTGAAAAGCAGTGAATTCATGTTTGCGTGGTCTTTAAGTGAATTGTGTGGAGGCTGATGGATTTTAATGTTCCTTCAGAGTAGCTTTTTTTTTTTTTTTGCTGCCTTTGTAATAAAACTGGCAATTTTCTGTCTTGAAAGCTACCCCTGGGTAGAAGTCTTATGAACCCCCATATGTGACATGAGCTTGTTTCTGCTGTTGGATTAGAGGATTTGTTGTTAAGGGATTCTTTTGTTTGTCTTTCCATTTAGGATTTGTGCAATGATTCAGTGCTAAAAGATTTCTGTGATGGGCTCTGGGCTCAAGTGGAAGTTCTTGAATGGTGCATACAGCAAAACAGGTGAAGTAGAAGAACTTTTTCCAAACTGTCTTGCTAAAGCTGACTGCCTGTTAGTCACTGTTAGAAATTGTGCTCTCTTCTGTGAGTGCTGGCTACTCATCTCCTGTTATCTGCATAAGCCAAGCTCTTGAAAATACTTTGTGGGTGCTACTTACATTATTTGTTTAACTTCCTAACTGCTGTAATTTGTTTGAATGGAAATTAATTTAAATATGGTAGAAGGAAAGACCTAAATCTGTCACTTCTTTTATTTGTTCTCTCTTGCAGTATTACTATCCCAAGAAAGGTTCTTTTGCAACACTTGCACAGTCTAGATTGCCACACTGCGATATACTCTCTTCACCATCTCACTAATCTTCTGACTCTAAATGAAGAGGATGTTATTGAGCTGCTTCAAAAAGTTCCTCCTAGAGACCAACAGTTGCAGGGTAAATGAGTAGAATAAAGAGAACTCAGGAAAACCCCTGGTCCTGCTCAGTATTTCTGCCAGGAAGAGTCTGTTCTTTTGACCTATTTCTGTAAATAAGGAGGATATTGTTTATTGATTCTTTTAGAGAATAAAACTAGAGATCATGTGGAAATTAGCTTAGAATCCTTTAGGAGACTAAACTGTCTCCCAGGAAGGAGCTGTGAGATCTCTTTAATCTCACAAGGACACACCTTTGTACAAGTTTTTTCAAGGTAATAGCATTTTGCACATGCTCGGAAATTTATATGCGCCTTCTACTTCTTGTTTCAGAAAAATTATATAGTGGTCTTCCTCTTTTGTTACTTAAAGCTGAGTGATTTCTGAAACTATTTTTTTATTCACTGTTGTTTACGTGTTGTATAAGAAATGTGGCTTGAACAGTGTATTTTGAATTTCAGTTATCTCTGCACTTCAATTTAAAACTGAAGGACAAAACCATATGAAATTGGCAGTGTTTCATGCTGTAACATCTTCACTTGTGAAAGATATGAAATGTTTTCTTTTTTTCTTCCTGTTACAATTCAATCTTACTAAATCTACTTAAATCTTAAGATTTACCTATTTACCTTCAGGCTGTCTTTATGTCCCTCTTTCCACTTTTCTCTCATTTTCCCACGTCCCAGTTTGGTGCCTAGAATTACCTGATACTGCTGGTCACATCGGTTCACTTAGAAGTGACTGTCCTTGCACACTTGGTTGTGTACAGCTTATGTCCAGTTTTGACTGCTGTAATTTTAATACTGTTTTCTGATAAGGCCTCTTAACAATGGTACAGAAGCTCAGTCTTTCCAAGTGTACCAGAAACTAAGAAGTTGCAACATTTTTGTCTTATTCCTTCTGTGGGGGGGAATTCATAAATGTGCAGTTTCAACTCCAGTTACATGGAGAACTCTCAGTGATGGAGCTTTGATTGCTATCCAGTATCTTATTATTAAGATGTCAATTTCCAATCCTGTATTTATTGACCTTGTTAACATTGCCATGACTGTTATCCTGGATAAGTCTTAATAAAAAAACCCAAACAAACAAGAAAACAACCTTCATGATTGAGACCCCTATATAGACTCCATATCCAGAGTTCTTGCTTTGTGAAAATAATTGTTTTAGTCAGTGTTAATAATAGGTTGTTAATCACTCGTAACATCTTAATTATTTTCTGTTTGACTTCTGTTATAAATCCTTCAAAGTCAGGAAGAGGCAGTCCTGTCAAATCTTCTGGGAGCAGCGTGACTGTAGCAAATGAACTCTAGCTGTAGTTTTTCTTCTTTCAGATCCCCTTAATTTGCGGAACTAGTTAATGAAGGCAAAATTGCAGTATTCAAAATTTACAGTGTAATTCAGATAATTGCATAAACAGAGTTTTATAGAAACTCCTTTAAAATAATGTGTTTTGAACTTTTAAGGGAGGATTGGAGTAATGAAGTTTTAATTTCTGATTTTATAGTGTTAACAGGCATTTTTTCTCTCCTCATCCTTCTCTCTTCCCCTTCTTCCTTCTCTTGCTGACACATCTGTCAGCTGCAGTAGTGAAACTGAAGTAGCAATAGTGGTTGACAGTTGGAAGGTACCGTTCAGATCAGTGCATTACTAGTTTGTGCATCATCAGTCTCAGCAACAAAGAATTCCCTATGCGTGAAAGAATTCAACAGTAAGATATTAATGTTTCTAGGGTAGGAAAGTCAAATGTTTTTTCAGTACTGATGCGAGGAAAAGGGTTGGTGTAGATGCAGATACTGAGACAGGTACTCTCCATCTGAGACTTTCTACGAGCATATGTGGGAGGCAAAACTGTACTAAAGTTGCATTAGATTACCACTGTATATCTTACAGTGACTCTGGCTACCATCTTGCTTGTCATTGCACTGTATTCATCAGACCTCTGTCTCCACATGCCTGAAGTTCTCTTAACACAGTGGTGTTGAGAGCTTTTCAGGCGATATATAGCAGTGGAGATCTGGTGCATTGTAGTGGTACTCTGGCTATGTGAATTCTGAGAAGGATTCATGCTTGAGTGTTTTCTCATTTCTGTCTGTTGCTGATGTTATTGTTTTCAGCAGTGCCGCTGCTGTTTAGAATTGCATTGGTAGAGAATAGTGGGTTTTCAGCTGTATCAGCTCTCAGGGCCTTGTTTTGGCTGTTCTGCAGTTTTTGGGAGAGTTCAGACTGGTGTTGTTTTTCTTTGAAACCATGTCTGAGCCTTGTGGAGGACAGTACCAGAACACTTTCTAGGTAATGCTCTTCAGTCTCAGCATTTGGATGGGCACCTTACCAGTGCATGGAACCAGTCTCTGTTTAAAATGCTTTGTGAGTGCTTTCTCTGCATGACAGTAGGCAGTGACAATCTACCCCTTGTATAAGAATGGAAAACAGTGGATCCAGCATTAATTTATTGCTGATTTTTTTTTTAATTTTGTTTTCCATTTTTTACTTTTGCATAGTAATTTAATAACTCATTTAAAACTTACATAACAGAATATGACTGTATGTTTCCTTCCTATGTGAAGGAGATGCTGACAGGACTTTTGTGCTATTGTAACTACAGCGGAATATCAGAGTTGTAAAGGGACCGTGTCTCTGACATGTGACAATGATACCTCCTTTCCTTTGAAAATAGCAAAAGGGGAAGGAGTGCGGGGAGTACTTCTTTAAGCTACTTCTAAGTTGCACTCAGACTGTGGGACTGTACTTTTTGTTGCAGTTCATATGCAGTAAATATGACCAGCTATTGTGGATAGAATCAAAAGACAGCATTTATTAGTACAGATCTGTAGAAGTGGGTGGTACTCTAATCTCAGAAGTCATAGCCAGTCTACACTGTCTTCTGTGTTGTCTCTACTTAACTATTGTGTGACAGAATATGAAACTCTAAAATGTTGGAACAGTGTGTTGTAAATGCAAAAGTGCAGCTTAACCACTTTCCTTTAGTGAGACTTTTCATGAGAAGATTTTGATCGTCCTTGCTGTAGCCATATCTTGTAGCACAGACTTGCAGAATATATTATTTTAAAATGTTGTGAGGTAACAGTGAGGTAGAGCAAAGCTGGAAAGGAGGTGACACTGGAGGAGAAGTTCTTTACAGAGATAGTGGTGAGGTGCTGGAGCAGGCTGCCCGGAGAGGTTGTGGATGCCCCGTCCCTGGAGGTGTTCAAGGCCCGATTGGATGGGGCCCTGGGCAGCCTGGTCTAGTATTAAATGGGGAGGTTGGTGGCCCTGCATGTGGCAGGGGGGTTGGAGATTCACGATCCTTGAGGTCCCTTCCAACCCTGGCCATTCTGTGATTCTGTGAGAAAGACCAGGAAAGTGTGGGAACTGCAGAAGACAATTCACTTTTTTTTTTTTTTTAAAGCTTGCTACCCTCTCACCAACCTTGTTTTCTTCCACAGCAGCACCGCTCCCTAGTGCTCTCAGCCAGCAACGCAGTCTGGCGCTGTTTAGAGCATTTTGTGCCATGAAGTATGCTATCTATGCTCTCTGTGTGAATTCCCATAAGCATTCCAAGTGCAAAGATTGCATACGCAGCCTTCTTCGTGATATCCCTGAAGACACAGCTTCTGGAGAACCAGCAGGTGACTAGCTTGCTTTCTCAGTTTCAGTAGCTTATACTTTTGCATTTGTTGAGCTCTGAATTATCATGTAAGTGTACATACAATGTGTATTCAGTGGGCTGTGCATGTTTTGCAAACAAGTATGATGGCATTTCTGAGAGGTCTTGTTACCTTTAGTAACGGATATAGATGGATATAGATAGAACAAGGATCTGTCTTGTTCTAAAGCATTTATTAGATTAAAATATAGCGCAAAAAGGAAATTATGGACTGTTTGTGGCAGGGATGCTTTACTAAGATCTCACAATTTCCCAGAAAGTCCCAGTTTCTCAAAATCTGGGATTTTTTTTTATTATGACCAGAATGTCTGAAATCTGAGTTTGCACATCGTTGCCCAGGATGATGATTTATGCCGCTGAGAGGAAAGAGGAAAGTCATCGTTTTGCATTTAAAAAGATAAACATGTATGTACTTGATGTGTGAAGAAATTATCACCCCTGAGCTACTGGGACAGTTGTCTTGGGGATTTCCTTAGAGGGCAGATATGGGAGGAAAGAACTCTTGGAAAACATTGTAAGTGTTCTTTATTTTTGTTTTTACATGTACAGATTGCTCTCCTGTCTTTTCTCAATATCTTGTGAAGTGCCACCAGTTCTTAAGGAGCATTCCTGTCCCGCTGCGCCTGGAGGTTCTGGAGAACATCTTCTCCTTGCTTTTTGTTTCCTACAGTGACCTCCACAGTGACAATTTTCTACCTGAGGACTATGCAGAGGATGATGATCTTGACAAAAAGAGTTCTGCTGTGAGTGTAGAAGGCAGTGCCAGTCGGCGGTCTTCTGCATCAGGAAGTCCACAACACCTAATAAAGGCTGGAAAGAAATTAGAGAGGTATCCGTTAGCTGCTCGAACAGATCACTTGGACACTCAAAATCTTCCTGACTTGGAGCAGTGTGGCAAAAGCTGTGAATCCTCTAGGCTGAGCTACCCAGATCTGAAACACTTCACCAGCAATGTCACTGGATTTTTAGTGGATGATGTGGCTATGGATGCCTTCCTCACATTGCTCCTCAACCATCTGGAAGAAATTCAGAGTTCTCTCCCATGGGATTCCAGTAATGTTCTTCGTGAAGAGCTGGAGCTTGTTGAGTGCTTGAATCTTTCTGCAAGCAGAGATGGCTTAGGAAGTCGTGTGTTACAGTTCTCCAAATACCTTTCTGAAGCTCACTGGCGTTATAAGGTAGTGATGAGCAACAGAAATGCAGGTAGGCTTTGTATTTGGCACTTTCTGGTAATGAACATTGTTCAGTTACAGCTCTTCAAGCCACGCCCTCAAGACTAAGTTCCCTGAGCATCTTGGTGAAGGAGAGTGCATTTTGGCAGACATTAGGAGAGTGACCTAGAGATCACCTGGTTCCTGCACCATTCTCTTAAGAGAATTATCTATTTTAATCAGAAAGCTCAGATTTCCATTTCCCCCTCCCTCCTTCATCCCCCCCATTGCTGTCAGATTTTTCCTTGTATCGGAGTGTTGCTTATTGCATATCTTAGACTGTGCAAAGTCTGGGCGGTATGGATCTCAAATGCTCCAAGCACACAAGTGTGGTTGTTAGAGGGAAAGGGCAGTTATATTTTGGAAATCTGTTTGAAGTGCTTGGGCACAAGTCTGGTGCTGATCTCAGCTGTGTAAGATTGTGTTCTGTAATCACAGCTGTTTGATTGTAATTAGACCACCTTGGCCTTGCTGATAGCAGTTGTTTCACAACAGTGCTACTGAAGCAGCGCTGCTGGTGCCTGCTAGCCTTTATTGCACTGTTAGGGAAGGGTATCCTCTTAGTGTTTCCAGCATGGAGTTTAAGATGCATAACATGCAGATTTTTTCCACAGGGATGAAAGCTGCTAAGGGCATCCCAGTGTGTGTTATGCTACTGCTTTGGTTTTCTGGGAGCAGCTTTCCCTGGAACAACTGTGTTCAAATCTTAATAGCAAATCTAACTATCTCTTTTGCTATTTTAATTTTTATTCTTTTTGCCTTGTTTCTAGCTGCTTATGTGCTTGGACAATACCTATTTTTCTGTATAGTTGCACTCATTTGGAGTGTACGGAAGGTACAGTTCATTCCAAGCAACATCAAATGCATATGTTTGAAAAAATGCATGCATTGTTGAATCACATCAAAATTGCTTTGAGCTGCTGATTTTAAACTCTACAACAGAGGAGCTCTTTAACTGAGATCAACTGTTTCCTTTGTTTGGAGATCTGCCATCATAGCTCTACCCATGTAGATGTGCTGATAGATTCCTCAAGGTAGGAAATCACTGTATTAGTGGGCTGTCTAGCTATTTGGTAATTATTTGTTTAAATGTCTCTTTTTACAGAACATCAGCCTGCAGTTCCTTGGAGATGCAGCTCTTTAGTTAGGTGCTCCAGCTTTAGAAAACAAGGTAGATCTCAAAGATACAGAACAGGTGAGTTGAAAAAATGTCTTGGAGAGGGCATCTCTGAAACATGCTGTGCTGAGCTTACAGCTCAATGCAATTAGATTTAATGGACTAAAACCAGAGAACTGGATTTATTTTTTCAACTAGTTTTCTAGCTAGTTTGAAGTATCTTAGTCCAGTTCCACTTGGATTGAGGCTGCTTCTCTAAAGCTCACCTGCAGAAGTAAAAGATAATTTATTTTAAATTCAGCTAAGGAAGTAAATTCTTTAACATGTATTCTGATTAGGGGTGGGGGAAGAACCTTACAACTTCTTTCCTCCTGTAAGAATTATTTTTTTCCTCCATTATATCCAATGACTGCTATATTTTTGTTCATATCAAATTAGTATTTAGAGCATGAATTCACAGGTACCTTTGTGACTTACATTGACAGCCAAAACAAAGTTTTCTATTTAGGCCTTAAAAGATAAGCCTGGTTTTGGTTTAAGACATAACTGACAATTTATCACTGATGGGCTGCACCAACTTACAGTCTCTTGCTTAGTGTTTACTTTTTGTTAGCAGGTTGTTTTTGTTTTTAACATAATCATGGATAGTCAGTGACATCTCATTTGTGAAATAATTTTGAAGATCTTTTGCAGTTGCTTGCCTGTTATCTGCAATAAATTTTAATTAACCTTTTCTAGAAAAAGCGCGTTTCACATGTTTGTTTTGATTTGTTTTTATTTTAGATGGGAAAGAGGAAACTTCCAGTCCATCATGGGAAAGTACAAGTAGTGAGCTAAGTGCCAGTACCTCAGGTATTGAGCCACAAAAGTGGTATTCCTTTGTCTTGCCAGTGTGCCATGATGAAATACTTGCCTGACTGATTAATGTGAATTACTTCTCTGTACAGGACAGAGTTAGAACTATTCAATGTCAGGATTTCCATTTTTGGCTGACATATTTTTTTTCTAATTAGAATAATATGCATCTCCTCTTGTAGAATAAGAAAATAGCATTTTTTTTCTGGGTATGTTTGGCTTGTAGGAAACTATGTTCACCAAACAGTGAAATCTTAGGAGAATCTTTAACAAGGAACTTCTGTTACCCTCTTTACCTTAAAATTTGTGTGATTCTGCTCCTGTGTTTCTGTTTTAAAGATGTATAGTGCTTTTATCTGGTGGCTGACTGCTAACTAGTGAAATGTTTTATTTTTTCTATAATAGTGTACTGATTCATTCTCTTGTCTTGCAGAGGGAAGTAGCAGTAATGTATCTGGCTCGGGTGACTTGGAAAGTAGAGCGAGACCACAGCAGCAAAATCCCCTAATTCCAATGATGCTTTCCCCACCAGAATCACTGTTAGTTTCTTGTGTTTTGAGAGGAAACTTCATAGAAGCCCATCAGGTAAATGAGCTGTGTGTACCTTGTGCAATTTAGAAACTAGTTTGGTGTTGGCATTTGTGCTTGTGGTGGCTGATGAAGTTCCTGCTCCTCCTCAGTTAGCAAACAGAGCTGAAGCATCTGCATTCTGAGTGAAAGGGTCACTGCAGAAATAGGTGCAAGCAGGATGAGCAAAGGTAATTCAAATATAAGGATGCCTTTTTTTTTTTTAAACCTTTTGTATGAAAACTACTCTTGTGGTTTCTCAAAGTGTGACAGTGTTTAATCAGAGCTGACCAAGCCTAGTGTTTCAGAAAAATAGAAAAAGTGAAGAGGTCATGTGAAGCCAGATAAGGAAGCAACATTTGAACACCTTGCTTCAATCCAGTGAACCAAAATCATGACTATCTGCTTCTTTTAAGCTGCAGTTATATTCCTTACCTAAAATGGAGCCAAAGCGATGAGTGAATTTATTTGTCCGGAAGTATGGTTTGAGACTGAAACTTACAGTACTGAAAATAGAGAGACTTGAAACTAACAACCTACTCATCTGTAGTTATGGTCATGTTGTTTTGTCTTTTTTAGTCCCTCAAGGCTAGTTTTCTGTATGTGACTTTTGGATTCATGCTCTGAAAAATATCTTGAGGTGCATCAGCTATTAGATCACGTGCAAAAAGCAGAGACCTGGCTGATTTTTCAAATAGCAATATTGAGGCAGTTAATATTGTTTCTGTTACTGCACTAGCAGCAAGCTGCTGCTCTGCTCATTAGTCCTGTTTGACGTCAAGTGTGCTGCTTCATCTTTTCTATACATAGAGGGGCCAATAAGTGTTTCGTTTGTTTTGTTACTCTGAATGTCAGTATTGCTGATGGTAAAGAAATAAAGGTTGGTTTGCATTCGATTGTTTGTCTACCAATAGGATCTTGCATATCCATGCTCATCTACTGTGTTTAAATTTCTAGAAAGTATTCCTTGCTGAATAAGAATTTGTTTAAATAGCTTAGTTTGGAGGTCTGACTTGCTACATAGCAAGTATTGCCATGTAGTAAACTGAAATCCTTGCTACGTAGTAATCTGAAATCACAAAGAATTATTCTGAAAGATGCAATTATGAAAATTAATTCAACTCTAGTCTTGCTGCAAATAGTAGATGAACTTTGTGTAAAAAAACAAACACATGAATTAAGTCTGAAAATGTCTTTAAAGCTGTTTTCCAGGCACTTAAAACCTGGAGGGGGAAAATAAATACTATTTTTGCCTCCTGAGTGCATGGTTTTCAGCTGAAGTACCAGTTATATTTTATTCCCTCAACTCCTTTAGAAAACTCAGACATTATTTGACCTTTGAAAACTTCTTTTGATATACCCTGTAATAGCATTTATTGTTATTCGTAAAAGGTGGCTTTGATGTTCAATCTGGATACTTCACCTTGCTATGGTGAGTTGGTTTTCATGGAGCGCTACCAGGAGGCAGTACGAGAAATGGCCAGAGTGGAGCATAATATTGAGAATCAAGTGTCAGATGGAACTGGAGGTATCAGGAGGTCTGGCAGTGGCTGCTCAATGTTGCAAGCTATTGGGAATGCAGCAGCAGCTGGTAAGGACTGGATTTTTTTTTATTTTTTTGTCTGTTGTTTTGAGTACTTCAGAAAGATGAGGGAGAAATAGAAAACAGAAGAAAACAATTCAAGTACTGTCATAATTAGTGGAATAATTGTTCAGAAAGGTAAGTATCTCTTTTTTGACGTAAAAGGAAATTTACTGTTGGCACTCTGTTAGTTTTATCAATTCCACAGTAAAAATTTTGTAAAGCAGGCCATCTATTGAATTACTTTCATAAAGGATTGGAAAATAATTATCCTTGCCAGGATATCTGAGATAAAAATACTGTGTAATTAGTGATTGTGTGTTTTGCTGACTTATGTAGGTATGGTGTTTTATTCCATCTCGGATGTTACTGATAAATTGCTTGCAACTTCTGGAAGTCTTGCCCCTACTCTCCAAGAAAACTTCTGGGTCAGCAACATCCAGCTGGAGCACACTGATCCTCTCTGGGAAGTCCTTGAGGACCTCAGTCCCTCAGCAATGGCAGCGTTTGACCTAGCTTGTACTCAGTGCCGTCTTTGGAAGACATGCAAACAGCTTTTGGAGACAGCAGAAAGAAAACTGTATAGCAGCCTTGAAACTCGGGGTAGGCTTTTGACTTGTAAAAAAAGCCTCTATATGAGCTGGTGTTTATGCTAGCACCAGAGTTATAATAATACAAACAACATGAAATTAGATTTTGTTTTCTCCTTTTCTTTCATTTCTAACTTTTATTTTGCCCTGTTTGTCCAATGACTCCTCCAGGTCACCGACCTGATTTTATTTTGCTGCGTTCTGAAAGTATAAAGGGTTTCCCAGCATTTCTTCAGCAAATAAGTAAAATTCTCAACTATTCCTGCACATCGCAAGGGCAGTCCAAATCAGGTAGCGTACTTTGCTGATACACCTTTGTTGGAATTCTGTTGAATATTTCAGATTCTTGCTTTCTGTTGCAATGAAAAATTAAGAAATTTTTCATTTCTTAGTTTAGTGTTTAATGAAAAGGGAGGGGAAGAACAACAAAAAAAACATTCAAGCTCAGTTTTTTAAATTTACTGAGACACTCTGAATCTGGCAAACTCGTGGTATTCTAATGCAGTTTTGGTTCTGTGGGAGTTCTTCTGTGCAACAGTATTTCTGTATTTGTTATAGTTGGTGTTTCTTTCTATTTCTTTGTAGAGCTCTCAGAGGAAAAAATAAGCAGTTATTTTCGATGCAGTATTGTAGACCTTCTGCAAGCTTGCTATCCTGCCTTGACTGAAGAAAGTATTACTAACGAGATTATTTTGTCACAACATTTGGATCAAATCCTAAAAGCACTGACACATGTTGAACGTTCTGTAGGTGAGCTATTTTTGTGGTCATGAAGACTAACAAAGGGATCTAAATGTTTATTGCGTCCTGAAAACTGTAAATCTAGTAGTAATGCTTTTTGACACATGCATAAACGGGTAGGTTGCTCTGAAAGTAATGTCTCCTATTTATTTCTCCAGAAACTACGACAGATTCAAAGAGCACAGTAACGCTATTTCATGGAGCAAATTCTTGGCTACAGAATGATTTTTTTTCAACATAGTCACTACCATTAGCTATGCTTTTTTGCCAGCTATGAGTAAGAGCCCCTTGCCATGCTTCTAAAAATCTGCACCAGCAGAGGTGACCACTGTTGCTGTTGCCACTGCTGAAACACAACTCACCACCTCAGTGTGCTCACATTCACTATTTGGTCTCCATAAATGTTCAGCAAGTATTGATGTCAGTGGTTGCCATTTTTTCCACTTAGAGGAATTCATTGACACAACTTTGCTTCATGCACACTTCCGTGTCAGACTGCCTCTCTGTTGCCATCTGTTGCAACAAAATGAATATTGGTGGGAAGGTTCAACCTCTACTGCCACCAACATCCGCTTCTGACATCATGGGCCAACATAATAAAATAGGAGGCATTACTATTGGAGCAGCCTTGTATATATCTTTAAAATTATGAATACAAAACGTGAAATTTTGTCTGTAGTTCTTACCATTCAAGCATTTGTTTTCAAAATTAAAATTGTGATCTTGCCAGAGAAGAATGGAAAATGTAAATTTGAAGTGCTATTTTTCTTTTATTTGTACTGTTTTCTTCAATCATAGCAAAGAAGTCTTGTAAGTATATTTTAACCTGGCTGCTTATACTTAATTGGGTGTATTCTTATTGCTGCTTTTTCCATAGCTTTTAGAAAAAGAAGGTAAACATGTGAAGTTACTGTAATATAACATACCTTCCAGTTTTCTTAGGCCTAACAAAAAATGGCTCGTCCTTTTCTGAAGGAGTCTTTCAGGATTGTGTTTTTTCTGCCTTTTCTCAGAGTTCACTTTATTTAATTGTACTAGGATCTTTTATTTGTTAGTTTTTTTTCCATTTTCTGAACTTTCGAGTGGCATGTAAGTGTTTATAGAATATCTCAATTATTTTATGTTTGAGCAAACATTAGGAGAGTTGTAAGGGCTGAATGTTTTGGAATATAGTGAGTGGTCAACAGTTGTGTTTTGGAATAGGCTTATCATTAATATAATCAGATATATTTTAGGCTTTTCTGAGATGGTGTTTGCAAGGATACCAATTTAGATGAATCATGTTCATCAACACTAAGCCACTTCTCTCTTTTTCTATTTTTTTAAATGTACTTTCTCCAGTTCCACAACCACACTTTTTTGACGTTTAGTGCTTGCTTAGTCTTGGATCTGTGTTTTTTTTTTTTTTCCCTTAAACCAGATTCTAAAGGGAGCCTGCTTGGCACCTTGGTGGAACAGGCCTCTCTGAAACCTGTGGAACTGGAGAAACACCTAGTTTGGAATCAAACGCAGCTCTTGCTGAGAACTCTTGATCAACATTTCCAAACCTCGCCAGAGAGCAACACGAAGACAAACTTTGTGAAGATCTTCTTTGACTACATTACTACACTGGCTGCTGTTGTGTTACGAAGTCTGAATACAGAGCTAGGTAAGGTGTTTCTGCCTGAAGCCTAAGTATAGGTGAAATAGCTAGGCTGTGTGCTAACTATATAAAATGTCTCTGCTAAACAAGCCTACAACCTGTACGTAGATCTTTTGATTTCTACTTATTATTATACTACTTTATTTCTTAATACCTACACCACCTACAGCTAAGGTAAAAAGTAGCTGGTGGCAGTGGATAAATCAGAACAGTAGTGTTAACTGCTGACGCAGGTTCTGCACTTTGAATGAAACAAATGACTCCTGCCCTTCCAAGGTTGCTGGCCTACAAAGCAAGAATGATTTTTGCATCCTGTGGTGGTCAGTGTGCTGTGTACTTCTTGGCTCTCTTAGCAGTAACCAGTGCCTTGCCGCCCTATAGGATAGGAAGGGAATGTGCAGACAGCTGCACAGAAATAACCAGGCAGAATTTTTTCTAGTGAAATCAGTTGATGATAGTGGTAAATGAAAAGAATTGCATCATCAGCGTATAAAGCTGTCAGAAGAACAGAACTGTTCACTGACAGGGGACAAATACTGTTTTGTTTTTAACATTGACTCTAATTGAGCTGCACTAATGTGAAATTCCACAGAATTGCGTTCTGAGAATACTTTTCTAAGAGGATAAATGTGGAGGGTAAAAATCCATTTCCAAACATGCTGATTCAGCTGAGGCAGCTGCCATACCAACTGTAGCCTCTACATAGACATAATTCAGTCCTCATGGACTAACTGCCAAAGCCAAAAAATGTGTGATATTTAAAGGCTGAGTGAATTTCTGGGGAACTTTCTTGTACTAGAAGGTGAATGGAAATGGTAAACTTGTATGCCGAGTCACTGTGAACAGATTCTCCTAACTTAGTATGAAGGTATTTCAGCAATACTAGCTGGAGTTTCGCTCCTGCTGTAGAAGCAGCTGTATTTCTGTAAATCCCCCTACCACCTTTGCTCACTTTGACTTGAACAAGATATGAATTTACTAATCTGTATCCACAGACTCAGAAAGCAATACTGCGTATTTTTGTGTCTCACTACAAAAGCGTATTTTGGTTCAAGTATTCAGTCAAGTGGAAAAACTGTTGGAATGTAGATCTTACTTAAAAGCAAAAGGTGCTCCACCCTGCCGGTTCTGGTAACTGGTCGGATAAAATGTAAGCCAGAGGTGCCAGGTTTGTGAGACGTATTGTAATTGTAATTTGTAAATCTCTTGCAGTTTACTCTGGATTTACCTCACTAATGTGAACGTGGACCTTTGTAAACTTAGGAAAAGAGATTTCAGACTCAGGCTGATAAAATTTGTGTTCCTAATACAAGACCTGGTCATTCTGTTGAGCTGATGAGTATTGTAATAAATGTTCTATATTGCCCTGATTTTATTTTTATTTTTTACAGACTTAGCTGCAGAAGTGAAAGTGGGGAATCCTTTCATATTGTTACAGCAGAGTCCATCTCAGCTACTTTCTCAACTCCTGTTTGAAAGGCAGGTTCAACCTGACAGGTTGGTGCTTTTCAGATATTCTTCTCTAGGTTATTTTGATGCTTGTGATTTTGGACCTTAGCCAAGTTTGAAGTTCTCTCCGGCTTCTTAGCACAGCTTCCCTTTGCTACCTCCCACTCGTAGGTCACTTAATGCTGCAAGGGTTGATCTGCAAGGATGTATCTGGTCAGTAGTTTCACTGCCACCGTGAAAATTTTTGCTAGGGAGCACTAAAACTCCATATATTGGACAACTGTTGTTTGTTTGGAAGAGGCAGTGTCTTTATATAGAATTATTTAATCAAACGTATGACAGTTCAGAACACTGGACTTGCACCTTAAATGTGTAGCGCAAAATAAGATATCAGTAAGACTACTTAAAAAGCATTAATAACAAAACATTTTAGTATTGTCACACTTAAGTGAAAGTCAGTGCTTGAGCATTAAGTTTGTTTTATTTCAAGGAATGGCTGCATAAGCTCTGAGTTATCAGTGTTATATAAATTTTCTTGTACTGTATAGATAAAAGATACGTATTCTTGTCACAGGAACAGTATCAAGGACTGGACAATTTGAAAGATTTATGAAAATCTGTAACTGTAAAGTACTGTTTGTGTGTGTTGGGTAAGCTGGTTCTGTTTTCTGTCCTTGTAGGCTTTCTTTGCTCTTGGCTAGAGAAGAGTTGAGCTTGAATGTGCAGCAAGTTATTGTTAACTGTTGCTGTGAAAGGCTGTCCTTGTGCAGTTCAAGGCAAAAGAGCCAAGCAAAATGCCTTCTGACAAACATCAGCAACCTAGCACACCAGTGTACCAAATGCTGTCTGCCAGATGTTGAAATACCTTTCTCCAATCGTGCAATGCCCTCTGAGGATGCCTACACTCAGGCCTCATCCTCTGTGGCTGACTTGAGCCAGAACACGCTCACTGCCTCCTGCCTGGATTTCCTTAAGTCTCAGTCGAAGCTAACAGCCACAGTGGCATGTCTAAGTGCACCTAATTTACAGAAAATTCCCAAATCAAGTTTATCCTGGATGGAATTCTGGGACAAACGGGAATTGCCATTAGGTTTGGAACAGATTTCCAGGGAATGTGAGGCATTGCTGAAGGAGTTCCCAATATTGGAAAGATTTCTGCTTGCTATGTTTGAGCCGCTTCAGAATCAGCAGGAAGAAGGTGGCAGTTTGGCTGGTATCTTCTCTGGAAGGACATACATGCCTTTGGTTCTCCTAGGATTGCATTCCTCCACAGCTGTGAAGGTATTAATGGAAGTCTTTGAACAAGCACTTGCTGCAAAGGATTGGACTAGAGCTCTGAAGGTCTTGGAACTGTACAGTCAAGATATGGAGGAGCTGGTTGATGTGAAGGATGCTGTGCTGAGCTGTGCAGCTGCTGAAGGTGAGAAGGATCAAGTTCAGTGTTCCTCTGCATTCCTCTTCCTTCCTCCCTCTTTTTCGTTTATAAAGAATACATCCTGAAATGAGGGATGGAAATGGAGGTAGTGGTTCTTGAGCAAATCCAAAGACAGAAGCATATTCCTCCCTTTCCTTCATTCTAAATTTGCTTTCACTGGTGTAGTTGGTTTTGCAAATTTGCAAATCTTGATAGTAAACTCACCCCAAACCAGTGTAGTACAAGACAACTGAAAAGTATCTTGTGTAACTTGTATGTGAAGACTTGAATATGTCAGGCAATACTGATTATAGTACTACTCTTACTGCTATAAGAGATGATCCATTATAACTGTCACACTTGAATGATGAATCTTGTGAAAGGAGAGGCCTTTTAAGAGTCTAAGGGTAGTAAATGTGCTATGTTGCCTTCGGTTACTTCATGAGAATCTGGCGTTTGGCATCAGTCTCATACTGGTTGTCCCGCTATTCGCTCTTTCTCTTGGTGGTGCCATCCAGTGCAGATGAGGGTGTTTTTGTTTTATTTCTTTTATCTCTGCCAAATTACACAAACTGAGCTTTAAATTGATGGTTTGTTTTCTTTGCAGGTAAGGACGGTTGGCAGTACTTATTCCCTGTAAAAAATGCAACACTGAGAAGTGTGCTGGCTCTGCGCTGTTTGGACAAATGGCCACTTGATGCCTGTTTGGAAATTCTAGCTTATTGTAGCTCTGATTTGGGCATAACTGATGAACTGAAAGCAAATCTGCAGAGCAGGAAGAAAGAACTTCAGGTTTATCAAAAGGTACAAAGCCATTCTTAAAGTAACCAGTTTATTTAAGAAACAAGCAGCAGGAAAAAATATGCATGCCCTTTGAAAAAAAAGTTTTAGCCTTTGGGTCTATTTCAATTGTGATGTTTTTTTTGAAGTCCCTCATTTGAAACAGGTCATGTGTTTTCAGTACTATAATATGAAGATGGCAGAGTTTTAGCTGGATAACTTCTCCACTCTCCTATGATAATTCAAGTCTGCAAATAGTATTTTGTATTGTTTTTGTGTGATGCCACTTAATTCATTTTAATTTTTGAAAAGTTTTTGTTTTTCCATTCTGTGCCACTGTGAGACCTTTAGAAGCTTTCCATGGGAAGTCATGATTTTTTTTTTTTTGCTTGAGAGATGTAGATATGTATGGTGCAAAGGACTACTGGTCCAATAAACATGCCTATATTGCAGATAGCTTTTCTAACTACAGGATAGTTTAGATACCCAAGTGAAGTCAGACTAGCTGGCCTGGAGTTCAGTACAGACTGAAAAGACAGCGTAGAGGAGTCATAAATCCCTGCTGAGCTCTGTGTGGTGGCGATTCTGCTAGCAATTAGTTTGGGTTTCTTACTGTTAGCACCAGCGATGTCTGTGGCATACGCATACTTTTTCAGCCATAGTTATTGCCCTGTAGTCTTTTGGAAACTTTCCCTTAGAAACCTGCTTTGCAGGGGCAGTGATAAATACATACGAAGAACGTTAGTCTTTTTCCAGTTGAAAGTGCATTCATATAAAGGGCCAGAGATAAATGTGTGTCTCCTTTTTGACTTTTTGTTGATACAAAGTAACTCGTGATATGAGGCACTCAGCTGTTTTCCTGGACTTGATTGTTGTAGATAAAACTTTAAAATGTGTGCTACAATAATATCAAACTTTTTCAGATTTTGAATTTGCAAAACGAACCACTGTGGAGTGACTGGCAGGATCTGAAAAAAGCCTGCACTGACGATCCCCAGGCCATCATGAATATCATTTTGAAAGCAAAGGTTAGGCATTGTCACATGAATTTTGTTAAGCTAGAACACATTAGACTTTAGATAAAATGCCAGTTCAACAAATTTGAATCAGTAAATAGTACCTCAAGAAGGATTGTTTTACTCAAGTCTTTGCTACAGAAACAAATCTGTGCTTAATGTCAAGCTTTATGCACAGTAAAAAAAATCCCTTTACTCTTATTCTGAGATACCTTTTCTGTTACTGTTTTGAAGATTTTAATAGTAAGACTTTTGTTGTAATACTAACTTGATTATTATGTAAGTGCTAATACAGTAGATCTGGTCAGCTTGAAAAGTGTCTCCCTAGAAAGTCAGTTTGCTTTCTGTGAGATGAGAAAGTATTCTCAATGCAGATTATGACTCTTGCAAATTGAGTCATCGTTTTCCCTTGTCATTTTAATTATTTGTGTTTGCATGAGAGGGAGGAGTCTGAGCTAGAGAATTTCTTGAAGCTGATCAGGTCTTTGGAGGAACTGCTGTATTGGACAGCAGAAGGTGTTTGGTTTTTTTTCAGTATGCTTAGTTGCTTTTGTTTGTTTTGTTTTATTCTTTAGGATTATGAGTTATGTGAGGAATGGGGGCACTTGTATCCTGTCCCAAGAGAAGACTTGATCAATCTTCACCGTGAGCACCTTCTCCACTTACTGGAGACGGGAGACATGGAAAAAGCATCACAGGTAACAGCAGGACTCTCTCAACCTTACATTTCAAGGTCAAGTAAGTTGAGAATATGGTATCCAAACTGTTGACTTTGTTTTTTCCTTTAGAGAAAGCTATTTTCTTAGATATCTTTCAAAGTCCTGGCTTTCACCTTGTCTGCTTTAAATGAAAATCTAGCTTGCAATCCCATTGTTAGACCTAGAAGTTTCTACGTCTTCACAGGTATTTTAATTAAATGGAAATACAGGGCCCCTTTTACTTGAAAAATCGTAGTGAAGTATTTTTATGCTGCTTAAACAAAAGAACCAGAAATTAAACTACAAATACAAATTGGTCAGCTGTGCTTCAATGCCAAAATCAGCAAAGTGTGAATTCTTCTGGTTTTAATAATTATGGAGCTGTTGATAATAACAGATAAAAAATAAAACGCACTCACTTTACAAGTTATGTAGTCTGAAAGAATTTTAGAAGCGAGGAAGAGTCTTTTCAGTACTACATCTTGTATCTCATTTCTTACTTTTTTTTGTTTGCTTTGGTTTTGAAACTGTTTTGTTTGCTAAATGGAGCAAATAGGCAGTGAGTAGTCTGTAAGTGGATGATCTAAATTATCATTGCGTGTGTAAGATACTTGTGGAGGTTAATTTGCTTGCTGGACCATTGTATGGCAGCAATCTGTTATTCACTGACTGGTATAAAGAAGTCTTCTCCAGGAACGTAGTAAAGATTTATTGTATTTTGTATGTTTCTAGCTGTTACAAAGAATAGAAGATCCTGGTATTTGCCTTGCCATCAGTGAGCAGTCCCTTGACCAGCATCCTAGCTTGGCAGCATCTCACTTCTTAGCTGATTACCTCACAACCCACTTCTACAGGAATCTGACAACAGCACGTCGTAATGAAATTCAGGCACTTTACATGGGATCAAAAGTAAGTAAAACTCCTGTGTTGTAGGATTAAAAGCAATATCGCTGTTGAAGATTCCGTCTGTAATTTTACCAGGGAATTCTCACCCTGTCAGGCTCAAGAGATTCCAAGTCTTAGAATCCCAAGAAAGGTTAGAGATGGCCTAAAACCTCTTTCTCTTGTAGTTCTTGTGTTCTGAGGTGGTTGTAGCTTCCAATTTAAACAGAGCATTCTTGTGTCTGAGCAGTGAGGAGGTAGGAAGGAAAAAAAAAAAAACCAACCAGGTATTTATCAGGACAGTTGCTAAGTTTGTCTTAGCGAAAAAGGAAGCATCCTCAACTTAGTCTCTGGAATGCCATGTTTCCTTCCTGTGTGTAATCTAGTACATAGATTATATTAGAAATGTGATCACCTGTATGGTGATCTTTAATACTTTCACAGCGTGTTTCTTCCAGATATGCCTTCCAAAGGCAGTATCATTCCATTACTCCAGTTTCTGTAGGACTGTTGCCTTGTAAATGTTCTGTGCTCATTCTGGAAATGAAAATGTAAACCAGTAGATTATCATAATAAAACAGCATATCCGAAGAAAATGCAGATCTTTCTGCAATATACTCTTCAGGACTACACATGGCAGCTTGCTTCAGTGCTTTGCACAACGGTATCAACACTTGTTTCTTTACTTTTGAAAACATGATTTAATTTGTGAAGAGTTTATATTAACTTACCATCTTTACAGGTAGCTGCTTATATTTTCGTGATCTCATTTTTTCTTAAGGATGGAAAGATGAGGATAATGCTCTGGGGATTTTTTTTAATAGTCATATTTTAATAGGATAATGTACTCTACCCCACTACAACATGTTACTAAATGCTTTCCTGTTTTCAGCTTCCTCTGAAATGAGGCAGTGTTTGATGGAATCTGAAAGCAGAAGCTAAGTAAGCTGCTCACTAATTCTGTCACAGAGCAATGAATAGGCCCAATAAGTCTTATCTCCATTTCTTTTTTTGCCTCTTTGTGTTATTTTATTCCTCATGTAAGCTACTTGGTTAGTTTCTCATCTTAGGCTCACACGAAATCAAATTTGGAGGTTGAAAAACTTCAACTTTTTTTTTTATCTGCTTCCTAGGTATTGCTGACTCTACCTGAACTCTCTCGTGTTAACTACTTCCACCTCTCCTCCAGGCCCCTGCTTATGGTGGAACAGCTGCTCATGAATATGAAAGTGGACTGGGTATCTGTGGCTGTGCAGACACTGCACCAGCTCTTATGCAGACAGGAAGTTGGCTTTGCTGTAGAAGATATTGACAATTTGCTCTCAAAATATGCAGAGAAAGCCCTTGACTTCCCCTTTTCATTGAAAGAAAGGACCCGTGTTGGCTGAGCTGTCTAGCAGGTAGAGCTTAAAAAGCCATTTTGGGAAAATGTTGCCTTTTTATAGCTTATCTAAGTGCAGACAGCTGCCTTGCTTCTCTGAAATAGAAGAACTTAACAGCCATGTTTGCAGGGACAGATTTGAAAGGTTCCATCTTCTAAGAAACAGCCTACACATCCAGAAACAGAAGGCCAGATTTGTTTTTATACTGGAACCCCCTTCCATATGTTAGCTGTGCCCACGGATTTGCAAAAACCCTGCTCTGAAAACGGGATGTTCATTCAGCAACAGGAGACAAGTAGCTTGCCTCTGCCTTGCCATAAGGCCCGTTCCCACTAAAACCAGTGGCAAAACAGCACACAATATACTACGTTTTGCTGAAAATCGCTGGCGTTTAAACAGTATAGCAGAGGAAGAGAGCGCTAAACATTACAAAAACAAATCTAAGTTCCATAAGAACATCCCGAAGCTACAGCTGATCCACACCTCGCTGTTGTTCCCTTTGGGAGCAGCTCACAAAAGGCTATTGTGATTTGTTCTGGGTGATAGAGATGCGGGCTGTGTTCCCAGGTCAGCCCCAGCCCCACACTAGGGTTACAGTGTGGGGACAGGGAGGACTCTGATGAGTGGGGTCCTCCACAGAACAGCTTACAGATCCCACGTCAGCCTGGAGCAGCCCCTGCAGCCATTCTACCTCCAACATGTTTGTAAGTACAGCAGGAATCTTGTCATTTTCCTGCCTTTCAGCAATAGCAAGCCCTGCTAGCTTCTTCAGATCAAAACTAATTAATTCCCTTGAATTTTACACTGGACAAGCTGACACTAATGAAGCAAATAGTTCTGAATGTAACAGGATCTTACAGTATCACCTTTTACCAGCAACAGTTGGACCATTTATCTACAGGACAATGGTTTTTATTTATTTCTATTCTTTTAAGTGAGTGAAGGGGTACCAAAGACAAGGGCCTGCTGTGAAATGACCAAAATTCCCATGCAAACAACCCATTAGCAGTGTTCAAATGCAATTTAAATTACTAGTTGTTAAAGTGCTCCTCAATTTCATGGTAAGTTTCCAAGGAAAATTACATGCTATGTACTATTTAATTGATTGTTTTCTACTTCTCAACATCCTTTTATTCCCTCCTCCTGTCTTTTCCTTAATTTCAAGAGATGATAATGACTTTTCAGGGAGGAAGGGGGAATGGCTGGCAGAGATAAGAGAGATTTACCTGGAGAACGAGCATGTAGGAGGGAAGGAGCTGCCAAAACAGACAGCTTCTCTGGGACACGTTCGTGTGATATTTTCACAGTAGGGGTGTGAGACAGCACAGCACAAGAACTCCTTCCCTCTCTGCTGCAGACAGACACACTTCCAAAACCTGAAAATTCTTTAAAATGCAGTCACCCCCCACATCAGGGAACTGGGGAGCCCTGTGCACAGTTAGCCAGTAAGGAAGCAGGAGCAACTCATTTGTCCCTCCTGGGTATGCAAGTCCTTGAACTGACACGCTCACCAGAGGCAAACAGGTTTTTCTCATTTGAGAGATCTCACCCCAAATGCAAATACCTGGTTCACGGGAGTGAATTTCCCTCAAAGTTGACTGAAGAATGAGGCCAAGAGTAAGGCCTCCTGCTGCTTGCAACAGCTGTTACACAGGAATGTGCATTATAAAGCTAATAACCACAGACATTTCTTAGAAGACTGCACTCTGCTCAGATACTAAGAAGGAGCAGCAGCACAATTAGGTAAAGTGCCATCTGGAAACTCCAGAATAATGATGCATGTTGAGGTCGTGTCACATACTGCCAACATACATCACCTTTATGAAATACTCAAGATGACTTGGTTTACATTTAAGCAACTGATGTAGAAATGCTTCTTGCCCAGAAAGGTATGGTTTTATTAGAGTAAGAGAAATGAGTTTAACATGACTATTCAGCATACGGTTGTGAAATGCGTGCTGCAGGAGCTGAACATCAACAGCCACGTGGAATCAGGAGATTTGAACTTGTCCCACACTTGCCACATGGTGCCTCAGTTTCCACACCTGCTCTCACCAGAAAAACAAAGCTTCCCTCTACCCGCAGACATACTTCAGTGTTTCAGCGCTCTGAAACTTCTGCAAAGCATCAGACACGTAGAGGCATCTATGTATAATCTTGTCTCCTTGCCCACATGTGCTATCCCCATGTTACCTGGGGCAAATCCTCTTACCTGCCTTACCCTACCTGTGGGACAGGTGCACCTAGCACTTAGTGCACACCAATGGGTCACACAGCAACAGTGTCACCACTGCCACATGCTACGTGGTGCCAGCCCAGTGAGTTGTGCTGTGGTAATGTGATGCAACAGCCAGGCTGAAGGATGGGCAGTGAATCATCCTGCTTACTCGGAAGCTAAAGCAAATCCTCTGCATTTAATGCATCATTACAAGAGGCTTAAGAAACACAGGCATGGAGCTCTCTAAAAGTGCTCAAGTTCCATGGAAGCCGTGGAAAGCTTCTCAGGCTTGAATGTTTACAGGGTGCCAGGCTGAAGGAGAAAAAAAAATCTTTACAGAGTTGTATTAGTTTACAAGTCAGCCCTTAATGGCTCCATTCCTGGAGCAGAAGAAAATCCTTTCTGCTCATCCGCTGCAGATCCTGGTTAGCATCAGCAATCACTTGATCTGCCCGGCTCCCAAAGAAACATCAGAGGGAGAACACCAGTAGCTGTGCTTCCAGCCCTGGGCCCAGCATCCACAGGGACACACAGCCTTCGGATCCATCCAACGGAGATGTCTCACGGGGAAGGTTCCAGATGGGAGATTACCAGCCCCAGTGCATGGCCCTGAGTTCCATCACCCACTGGGCCTTGCACCACTCATCCTGGTCTTCCAACAAGCGCAGAAAGGGAGAGACTGCGAGAGGAACAGAACAGTATCACTTTCAGTCTTGCAGTGCTGCCCCCAAACACCAAGCTGGGCTACAAGCAGCTGGCAAAGCCTGGACATGCCACAACCCAATGCTACTGACATGGGGCCGAGCTGGAAGCACTGCGCAGGAGGCACACAAGGGCAAAGCGCAGTGCACATGGAGTGATGGGCCTTGACTCATCACATTGCCACACACAGCCAAGGAAACAGGGTTCCTTCAGCAGGTCTCCAGGTAAGGCCTTGCATGCTACACAGCCCCATACGTAGTCCCAGAAGCCCATTATCGCCTCCTCTCTCTGCTCAGGCTGTGAATGCCTTTTGGGCAGCAGTTGTTTGGTCCCCTCAGTACAAGACAGACACTGAGGTCCTGAAGCGTGCCTAGAGAGGTGCAACAGAGCTGTAAAGGGTCTGGAGCACAATGGGGAGTGGCTGAGAGAGATGGGATGGTTCAGTCTCAGAAGAGGAGGCTCAGGGGAGACCTTATTGCTCTCTACAGCTCCCTGACAGGAGGTTGTGGTAAGGTGGAGGTCAGCCTCTTCTCCCAGTAAAAGTGATTAGAAGAAAGGAAACAGCCTTAAGTTTTCACCAGGGGAGGTTCAAGTTGGATGTTAGGAAAAGTTTCTTCCTAGAAAGAGTGGTGACGCACTGGCACAGGCTGCCCAGGGGGTGTGGGAGTGTCACCATCCCTGGAGGTGTTTGAGAACCACGGAGATGTGGCACTGAGAGACATGGTCAGTGGGCATGGTGAGGATGGGTTGGGCTACGTGATCTTAGTGGGCTTCTTCAACCTTAATGATTCTGTGGTTTTGTTTGCCCGAGGACAAAGTCCAGCACAGCAAATTGATCCCAAAAGACGCAGTAATCCAAGTAGCTCGTTGAAACAAGGATTAAAATGCAACTGAAGTCTGCAAGCTCCAAACCCATCCTGTCTGCAGGAATACATCCCAGTAATTCCTCCACCACCTCCTGCGTAAGAACGCTCTTCAGCTCACATCCTACCCTTGTGCAAATTATGCCGAGCACTTCTTGCCCAGAGCAACAAAGCCAGTTACGCATCCAAAAGGTCTGATCCACATCCCCAGGAAAACTGAACCTCCTAAGTAGTATTCATCCTCATTTAAAAGGGCAAAATAAAAACGACGTAACTTCGTAACAAGAAGACTAAAGCTTAAAATCAGGAGAGTATGATAACAAGTTTGAATCAGCCTAAAAACACCAGTTAGCAAAGGAGACACAAGCACCACTAACCAGCAAGCAGCCCTTCCCAAGCACAGGATGAGGTGCAGTAATGGTGTCTGAGGCACAGGGCTCGCTGCTAGGCAGCCCCCAGAGCCACCACTAAAAGCTCTCTGTCCGCGTTACATGCTCCAAATGACAAGAGGAATGCAGCGGTGGATCTCCACTCCAGATTCCTGAGCGTGGCTTTAGTTGCCATGAATAAAACAGGAAGCCAAGCATGCTCCAGGTTCTCCTGTATCCCTGACTTTCTGGATGAACCGCAGTTTCCTTTCAGGAAGGAGAAAGGAAAGGGGGAAAAATAAAGAGAAGCAGACAGCTGCAGTATCAGATGGAGAAAAAACTTCTCACTAGGGAAAAATAAAGAGTAACAGGAAAAGCCATACGCTTGTCCTTCGTCCAGTTAAAGATGCTAAACTTCTGCAGTTCTCTAACAGGACAGTTAAATATTAACATTTGAAATAAATATATCTATGTGTTACACAGCCTTTTTAACACACGCACTCGCTCAGGAGACAGAAATCTTTCTTAAGCTATATTTTACTTGCTGACCACATGCATATATACCCATTTAACTCTACACTGCTTCACTGCATTATCCAGAAACTAGAAGGAAGAGCATGACTGAAAGGGAGCTCAAATTATCTTTATACCTAGGCCTGGAGAAACATTTTGCCTTTGAGCCCAAGCCACTAAGCTCCCTTTCCCGGCTACAGAAGGCTTTGCTGGGTCAGTTTCTGCTGACTGCTGATCCGCATGCCTGCCTCCACCAGCAGCCACGCACACATGTTGATGCAATCCCACTAAACGAAACAAAAAACCCCAGGTTGCTCACTAAAGCAGCAATGATGCACTTACCAGCATCCAGGCAAGCTCCTGCACTAATACGCTTCCCTCTCGCGCAGATCAAATTTGGAACAAGGTCCAGCAGCAAAAGAGAACTGAAAAGTAACCACAAGAAGCTTCCAAAACAAGAATGAAAAAAAAAAAAAAACCCTTACTAAAGGAATTCAAATCCTGCTTCCACCAGACCCTGAGTCACCTCCCCTCCCTTGCAATAGATCAGAGCAATGGGTAAACATTTCCAAATATGGAGATCAAAACTCCGAAGGATGTCAAAAAAATCACCCTTCTTTGCCTGGCTTTGGCACAGGGACGACTTGCCCCTCTCGAGCCTGAATTCCAAATACTGAGCACATCACCATTGCTGACCCGAGCGCAGTCTGAACCCGGTGCTGCGCGTCGCTGCCGCATCCTGCCTTATGCAGTTCCTGGCTCAGTGTGTGACAATAGGTGTTTTTGTCCCCTTCCAGGGATGAATAGAGAGACACAACAGGGGCAGGTCCAGGAGGCATCATCCTTCATCAACAATTGCGTCCCTCTCATCCCTTACCTTACCAGAAAACCCAATAGGCAAATTTAGTCTCTGTTTATAGTGACCAGAAAAGACAAGACGCAGCGACCAGTCCCATCTGAGAGGAGCATCAGGCCAACCCGGCCAGTAAAGCACAATCAGGACTGCACATGGCCTTGAGGTCCTGATCCTGTTGCTCAACTGGGACAGGGAAACGCTCTCCTCATCTGACTCAGTCAGTTCTTTGCAAAAAGCACATAATTGACTCTATGGAGAAGAACACTTCCTGGACAAGCAAAGATCTCCCTGTACCTAAAAAGAGCTCCAGGACAACAGCATTCCTAGATCCCAAAGCCATTCTTCCAGCCTGTAACCAAAAACCTCTCTGCCCCAACAAGGAGCTCCCAGGCTTCAAGAGAAAAGACTCACTGCTACCTGGGCAGAGATGCACAGCACAGGGATGCCACAGCAGACAGAAACACCCACCCGCCCTGTGCCAACCTGCAGCCCAGCAGGAGGGAACGCGCCCACCAGCACAGCAAAACCTTCCCAGCCCCTCTGCCCCAGCAACCTCCCAGTAGCTGCAGCCAGGAACACAGCGCTGAGGAATGTGCAAATTGGGATGTTTTCAAGAGGAACAGGCTGCCCAGGCAGTGCTACCAGAGTGATTCCCCAGCACCACCCACAAGATGCTATTGAATTTGTAGGAAAGGAATTCCAGAGCTGACTCTGCCCATGTATGGCCACAAAAAGCAGTGAAAAAAAAAAAAGTGTCATTACGGCACATCTGGCTTTCACTGATACCAAAGCACAAACTGCAGGAGAAGCCAAAATCCCGCAGTAACAGTAGCGGCACGTTTACTTCCAGCGACAGGGGTCAGCACCCAAGATAGTGTGAGTTTAGTCCCTGACACCACAGGTGACAGGAAACATCTAAACCTGCGCATCACAAGAAAACAAAGCTTTCTCTCTTTTGAAAGAAAACATTTAACTCGGTCATCTATCACTTCCACCGCAAAAAGTAAACCTTACAAGGCAGCACAGCACACGTCCTTACAGACAGTTGTAGAGGCAGCTCTGAACAGCCAAGAGCTCAGGTGGCACTGAGTGGCACAGCCAGGCAATGCCAGTGCACCGTATTCCCAAAATGCAGGCTGGGACCAATGCTCTGTGGGCAGCTAATCAATTATGCTTCTTAAACCCCCTAAAACCTTTCCCTAGAGCCATGTGTCCCACATAGCCAGCAGGAAGGATGTCCTCCATGGTTAGAAATGGAAATTTTTTGAGCACTACAGCCACCAGGGCAAAAGATACTCCAAAACCATGGTGAGATGGGTTGTAAACTTGCCTGGGAAAGTTCTGCCAACTCAGACATTTACAGCCCATCATAAAAAACAATTCCTAGGTATTGTCAGTGCCAGGAGAAGCAGCAGGATGAAGCAGGAGGAAGGTAAGGAAGGGAACAAAAAAAATCATCCTGGGAATGCTCCAGGCTCCCACAGCACTATTGGAGTCAAGATCTCCTCAACAGTTAAATGCCACTACCTCGCCTGGCCTGCCAGCAGGGGAAATATCAGCTGTGTCAGCTCAAGAGGCAAAGGGCTTACCGAACCAGAGAGGAATGCAGGCGGCAGTGGCACACACTGGGGACAGGGAAACGAAACCCCAGGGAAGGCTGTTAACTGCCGCTGCCTTTACACAGGGGTCAGGCGAGGTATGCTTTATGGCTCCTGGGGCTGAAGCCTGACTGTGTGACCTTAGCAGGACTCCCGTGCCAGAAACGAATATCGCTGTTAGAGGGGCTGGGGGCGCAGGGACCAAGCACATGAGGACAAGGCAGCTCCTGGCTCGGAGCCCAGTGCAGCCCTTCTGTGCCCAGAGCTTGGGAGAAAGCGCTGCAGCCTCATGGGGACAGTGCCAAGGATGGGGCACAACAGCAATCCAGGATTAAGGATGTGTGTTCCCTCCAGCAGCATCTGCTGATTGCAGACCCTCTATGTGGCATTAGGATGTCTCCTCAGGTTCCAATTGAAATGGCATTATGACTTCTCTTGCTATTATGCTTAAACATTGGTACCTAAGCATGAGCTGAGTCACTGCCTCTGTTTAAGAACACCTTTCACTCCAAATGACAGAGTGATTCGTCATTTGGACATACTTGTGTGCCACCACAGCTGAATCAGTGAGCTCTCAGCTGCACCACCAGTCCCTCTCCTTGCCATACTCCCAACCCTCCAGGGTAAAAGCTCAGAGGTCAGGGAATAAAATCTAATCCAAACCGCCTGCACAGCAGCACAGCTTGTTATCACTTGGACAGTGGGTCAGGTGTGACTGATTTCCTTAAAATAGCATTACAAAAGCAGGACTCCCAGAATATTTGATTCATAAAAATGCCCTGAAAAGGCTGAAAGCACAACTTGCACAACAGACGTAGCGAGGGGACTGCTGCAGCATCACAGAGATACGTACACCCACACCCCCACCCACAACACACACAAAAGCAGGCTTAGGACTTGCAAGCTGAAGTCCTGCACAGCCAAAAGTTAACACAAATGTTTAGGACAGTTCCACTTTGCAGGCAAAGGTGAAAAACCAGGTGCAAGGGAATAAATATAGAAAGTAAAGCAGGCAAAGCAGGTGCTGGCTTGTAAAACCTTGGCCAGAAAGACTCCCCAGGAGGTTGAATCTGGTAGCTTTGCAACAGCTTCACAGAGACACAGAAGAGACAGAAAAAGAAAAAAAGAGAACATGAATGCATATGCATTCCTTATTGCCATATATAGTATATACAGACATTTGGTATATACACCCTCAAGCTCTCACATGCCATCACAGAGTATATACTATATATGCATTGCACATCCTTGGTTCCATGGGCCTAGATCTGTACTGTGCCCGTGTATGTATATACATGTCTATATGCAGTTCTTATGCATGCATTTGTCAGCACACCCAGCCACCACCCGTGAATGTGTGCTGCCACACAATACACCACACGGCACAGCGTATGCACAACCTCAACACTCACAGCTTCTTGCTGGTGCTGAGCCCTTTCTCTCCCAGCTCTCACTGAGCAAACAGCACAAGGAAATCACCATTCTACCCCATTTTCTAGTGATCCCAACTCCTCCACGCTCAGTTAAAAGACTTTTCTCCCCTAAAAGAGTCACAAACAATATGCTACTGTCATAAAAAGCCACAGATCCTTCTGAGAAGACACCCCATACGTCTGTGACACGCGGTTACATACCGGCCCCCGTGCTGCACAGTCTTGCTGGTGGGATGAACTCGAAGCGGGGCTTCTGGAGACACGCAGGGTGCTGCCAGAGTCACGACTTTGGGTTTCTTTCACAGCCCTGTGAAGAGAGAGAGTTACCATGTGATGCATGCCGGGTGGGCTTCCGACGGCTCTTCTCTGAAACTTGCAACTTAACCCACACAACTTCTGGGAAACGGAGCATTTTCCTTCCCCAGCTTTTTCAGACTGAAGCCTCCATACTTCTGGACTGCTTTACAGCAGCCACCCTCTGCGCCCCATGAAACCAAGCATCACTACCTCTAATCACCGAGCTCTAAGGTGCCACACTAGGAACGTAACAAGATGTGACAATTTGTAAAGGTAGGGATGCAAGGCTGTACAAGACATAAAGCGAAGCACAAAATGCGAGAAACAGCTTAAATCTGTCCGTTGAGCCAACAGAAGAGGTAGGAGGTTTTATTCCTGTTTCAAAGCTCATAGGAATTGCTGTTACTTTAACTGAGTTGCTGCTGTGTTTTCCTGTGCAGCAGATGCGGGTAGAGCAGAGAGGTCAGCCCACCATTGCCAAGCCACACAACTGGCACCCTGCATGCATGACCCCAGGACACGCTGCTGAGTGCATCCACAGAGATAGGCAGCATCTGAACCACACACTCCTTCCTGCCCCTGCCCAGCATCTCATTCCAGCCACAACCCCAGCACTCTGACATCCCCATCCCTGCTGATGATTAGTGCAGGATCACATCATTATTACATCTCAACACAAAAAAACTACTGCTGTTTGCTGCTGTAATGATGGAAATGCTCAGTTCGGGTTTGTGCTTGCTTTACCTGAACTGCTCCTAAGGATGTGCGTGAGCCCACAAGTCCACCAACAACATACAGCAGAACACAAGAGGTGGCTCACAGTCCAGGTCTCCAAGCAGTGGTACATCTCCACCATACCAATGCCACAAGAGCACACTGATGTCCAACCTGACCCCTCTGGCACCTCCCCAGCTCACCCCTGTGTTGGCAGCCAGCCCACAGGGCCCAGGTGTGGGTAGGGCAGGTACAGAAGTCCCTGAGAGCCTCAGTGCTGACTTCAGGTGCAGTGAGGACAAACGGGACCAGAGATAGCAGTGGCCTCTCCCACTCACCACAGGGTTAGGAAATTAAGATGAGTTACTGCAGTTTTATCGCTGCTGAATTCAGCCATGGAGCAATTTCTCTTCATCCATCAAGGAGGAGACAAGTATAAGCAAATATTATGGTTGCGCAAGTTTACTTTTCATTTTAAAATGATGTAGAGTTATATACAATTTAGGTCCTTCCCACAAGCTCCTGGCAATATGCCCTTCGGTCTTATCTGCAAAGGCAGAAGACAACAACATTCCCCTCTGGTTCCAACAGTTTCAATTCAATCCACAACAGCACCTCTGGGAGCTCCAGGTAAAACAATATTCTTGGGATCCAACCTGCCTTTAGAAGACCTTGGCTCAGGTTTGTCTTTCAGCGAGTTTAACTCAAGAAATATTTAGCAGATCAGTTACAGGATGCCAGCAGACTCAGCTCACTGACCCACACCCTCTACTCCCAGCTGTGGCTGTCCCCATCAGTTATCCCACTGCATGGCCACAGGCTTGCAGCAAACCCACTCCTGCCTGCCTCAGCTCATCCGAGCTCAAGGCTACCCGTATCCCAGAGCTGATGTGGGGCCACAGGGCAGCACCCTGTCCCAAAGAAGCACCTGCCTCTCTCTCTGACATGGCTCCTCAGCCATGCCCATCCCCACTTTGGCTCAGGGGAAGAGCACAGTGCACAGACATACCCCAGTGATCACCATCGACACAAGTCTTTGCTCCACTGGAGTGCTCAGGGAAATACTTCTGAAGACCAACCCTAAGGAGACACCTCTGGGTTTCCCACTTCTCCCAACAACCTCTGTGGGAAACATTCAGCTGCATTTGCAGCAGAAATACCACTAACAGACATCTTCTTGCTTTACACAACTCCAGCCCCTGCTCTAGTTTACCACAATGGATGCTCAGCGGTCAGCATGTGTCTAATTCTGATTATAATCCTGCACCAAAAAATTCCAGATTGCAATTACAGCACTGCAAGAGGTAACAGCAGAGAGTCCCTTTGGTAACACAGCTCAACAGAACACAGTTCCCATCTGGCAGAGCCCAGCACAGCGGTGTGCTCGCGCCTTCAGAGCAGCAGCTGCAGGGACAGACTTCCCAGTCCAGGCACATGGATGTGCACACACGTGCAACTCTATTTTTATGTTTAGTGCAGTACAGACCACTTATTTTAATGCACCCTCAAGCATTTCAACAGACAGTTTGTCATTTAAAAGCATTTTAAAGCAAAGCCAAACAGCAGGAATCAGTCGGCACAGTCAAAGTACCGAGCAGTCCCTGAACAAAGTATCATAACAGGGACTTATTAAAAGAACGACTTTCACGAAGTATTTTCTTCTTCCCACCCCCCAGCTAGCTAAATTTAAGGTACAACTCACAAAAAGTTGCTCAGAAGTTCTAAAGCCATCCCAACTTAAAGATACAAAGGTGAAAGTGATCTAAGTGCAAAATCCTGAGATGCGATGACCAGAAGCAGCCCATGCACTACTGCTGACACCAGTGCTGTGCCATTGACAGCACAGATCAACACCACCTCACAATAAAAAACACCTTCATTTAAAGCACAAGAACAATACATAAAGCAAGGCTTCCTGTTTACTGATCTACCTTTAAATCTGGTTTACGCTTGAAAGTCTTACAAGTACCCAGAGTTCAATTCCTACTATTGTTTCCTTAAATCAATACTGCTATACTCATAGAAGCTGCAGCCTGAACACCAATACAGCTGGGATAAAGCAGCCTCACACTGGGAAGCTCAGTATCAGCCTGAGCACTACAAGGAAAATTGGAGTTGTAACTGCTCTGGTTGCCAGTTTTCAAGCACTGACAAGTTCAGAGTCAGCCACCAGCACAGCCTGACAGGGGTCTGCTCCTGTAGGGCTGGCAGGTACATGTACAGGTCCCCACATGACAGCCCCACTCAATCTGACCTTTTCATTTTAAATGAAAAACACTTAAAAGCCTGCACTGCTTTGACATATGTATTTTTATGTCTTTCCCACACAGTGCCAATATTTGTTGTTTGCTGGCCAAAGTCCCCAGCTCAGAAATCTCAAGTTATTTCCTCTGCTCCAGCAGTTCTGACCATCACTGGCAAAGCAATCTAAGCTCCCCATGCACTGCACAGTCAGGACAAGATCCTTCCTATGAAAATCTCAGCTTGGAGTCTTACGCTGACTTAAAGCTCAGGTTATATGCACAGGAAGCTCTGCACCTGAACACATGCCCTGAGACACAGACCCATCTTGCTAACACAGGACACTGATGCCTGCAGGATCCCTATCAGCCTTCTGTGCTTAAGTAAGCACAGAATCCTGTGCTTCTCAGGTTTCATTTATTAAACTGCTCAATTCAAAAGAACATTGCTGAAGCTATCTAACACAAAGATCATGCAAGATAACTAAAGCTGGAGACATTTCCTCTTTGCTGCTCTTCAGCATTGCCAGCAGCAGCACCTGCTCAGAAATTCACCAATACACACACATCAACAACTAATGGACCCAGCTGCTGCTTTTACTTGGAGGCCGGATCCTGTGATGGTGTAAAGCAACAAGCATGCTATGCAAATGTGGAGTTTTGATCGACAAGGAAGAACGTGCCCTTTTTTTATTGTCCTCAGCCGTGACCTGTCTGCAAATCTGCCACCACCACACGTGTCAAAGAGGGCAATCATGGGACTTATCACTGGTCCTGGTTGCAGCAGGAACTGTCAGCCTCAGCTGTGATGGAAGGAGTTAGCAGCAACTGAACAGCAAACCTGCAGGGCAGGAGAGACTATTCTAGCATGCTCCTTCAGGCACAGTGGGGCTGGATCCAGCTTCCTTGGATAGACTACAGTATTAAAACACATGGGAAGTTACTCAGGCATGACACATTTAGATAGTAGACAAGGAAGCTGTGTGCAGCTGTCCCTGCAGCGCCCCAACGGCTCCCAGTTGGGGCACTTGGGCAACAGTGTAGGGATGGCAACTGTAATGCTATAATGGGATGATAATAGCAGGGTGGCAAAGTCCCTGGCTACAGCAAATGAGAATGAGCCCAAAAGCAGTAGCCACAGGTACAGAAATGAAAGAAAAGAGCTGTTTACCTTTAGAAGGCCCCACGTATGCAGGGATCTCCAGCAAGAGATGCCCTCACCTCCACCACCAGCCCTTCAATGAGGTCTGGGAAGGGGTGGATCCTGGCTCCACCCCTTCCAGTCACTCAGGTACATTGCATGCACCTGAGCTCCCTGGGCTGGCCTTGCTTTCCCACCAGGTGCTCAATCACTGTTCGAGGCCATGACTTAGCATTTCCACTACAGCAACCCAGCAGCAGGAAAAGCCATAGCACAGCCCTGTTATCTTAAACACACAAAAAGATGGAAAGGAAAGGAAAGAAGGATGGCTAAGGAATGAGAGGAATCCATGTGCCCATGCCAGGGAGCCTGTGGGTCCCACACTGAAGTGACCTTTCAGCAGTTCCCCATGCTGCCAGCTGTGATTTATGGGTCTGTAACACACACCAGGACTGGACCCCATATTTTTCAAGCACAGGCTGCTCGCCTCATGCCGTTTGCATTCCTGGAAGTGGAAGATTTTCAGAGCAGCCTCATTGATTCCCCCCTGCACGCACCGTTTGCTGTCTGCATTTTGCTAAGCCCCGTCAGAGAGACTTCGAGCAAAAGGGGGGCAGTTCACTTTCTCACTTGAATGCACCCCAGCTTCTTGATCAAAGAAGAATAATTGATTTCACTTTCATTCTCATGCAGTATAAGAGCACCACAGAGCCTGGGTTTCAAACAAAGGATAATGTTTTGCAATTCAAAAGCAAAAAAATGCCATTCTTTTCCCCCAGTCTCACTAGGCAGCCCCAGCAGAACGCTACACGTCTCCCAGGTCTGAAGTCAGACCAACAGTGACCAAGTGCACAAGGAAGCAGAGGACAAACACCGCATCTCAGTTCCTGGAGACAGAAGGCATCCGGCTGCCCCCAGTCTCAGCTCAGGGTCCCCTGCAGCCCACGTTCAGGCTGAAATCCCACAGCACAGACAGCATTTCTGTGCCCATTTGCTGTCAGTGGTGTTGCTTATGATAACAGCAACAAAAATAGAAGTTAAATGTTATCATAAAGTACTATCTTCCTTCGTCCATTTGGGATTTAAATGGCAAGAATTTAAGGGTAAGGGTCACCCCTTCCCAGGCTTGTTTGAGTCACACCACAACTAAACCCTTGGCAAATGAAACCTTTACAGCCCTGAGCCAACCAGAGACTCTCTGTGGTTCAAGGCTTTCGTTTTACCCAATTTCTGCCAGGTCGTTTGAGAACTGCTACAGCTACTGGGCAGCCAGCTGGACTCTCCACTGCTATGCCCACTTATAAGCATTACAATCCATCACAGTGTTTGAAAAACAGCAGCAATGTAGGAACAGCAAATCTCTCCATCTGGCTTAGAACCATCCATCCCCTCCTCACCCCCATCTCCACAGATGCCTGAGCATGAGTTATCTTCTTTCATTTTCATCTTACTAGCAAACTTCTATAGTTTCAGACTTGGAAGGAATACTTTCAGCTGAGGTTACAACATCTATATTAAGAAGAAAAAAAAAAAAAAGAACAATTTCTTAGTGTAGTTGCTCCACCAACCTTCTTTCCAAACGACTGGATGAAAAGGCTGAGGACACCTATTTCTCCAGAAATAGAACAAAAATAAAGAGGGAAAAAAAAAAACAATGGGGCAGAAGGGCAAAGGTTAAAATGGAAGCGTGGCAATCAGCAGCCTTATCACTGAGTGCTTCTCATGAAAACATGTTTGTTTTCAACAAATGTTACCATCACAAATGGAAAAATAGGAAAAAAAAAGTTTTTTTGCTTTACAGAACTAGGACTGAGTTGTAAGCTGATGCTTCCTGCAGAAAACTCAATCTTGACAAAAAGTCATTTATACCAAATATAGATTCAAAATCTGGAGAAATCCTGACGAGCCCTACCAACTACTCTTACTACATTTCAAAACTAGGAGGAACACAGGTGTCTGTAGACACATCCACCCTCTGAACGAGAAAGTACAACTACTTCCATTATAGATGAGGACTGAGACATACAGAAAATCTATTAAAAGGCTGTTTTAGTTCAGATTACCCCAGCTCCAGTCAGAATGCAGGTCTCTCTGTGTTAGACCCTTTGGAGGCAGTTTTTCAGTCCACACTCTGTAACAATGCACTCCTCCCTGCTGCCACAGAGCCCAAGTTCCCACATGGGGCTGGGGAGGAAAAGAGAGGACAAAGCCCACACGCAGTGTCTGTTCACCTCTTCTCACCAAGAGGAAACCAGAGCATCATCCTCCACCACCTCAGGGTGCACGAGCCTCAGCCCAGCATCAAGAGCTAAAATAAGGTGCTGCACGATATCCCCAAAATGAAAATGGTTGGAGCTCAATTTAGGTCACGGAGTTACAATGGAAAGGAAATGTGATCCTAATCCCCTGGCTCAGCACTCCTGCGAACGCACCGTCCCAAAGCATGGCTGGCAGACACACATCTATCTTAACACAACAGCCTGATCACCTGCCTGCACGACCACAGCTCCGCACCCGTCTCCTACGTGTCAGTCAGGGAGGCACTGTTGCATCATACAGCGGTGGGGGCAGCAGGGACAGGAGCCCCCACATACACCTGTGATGCACTGGTTGCATAGCACCAGCTCTATCTGCACTCCTGTCTTCCAGCTGGGCAAATAGGGCTCAAGTTCAAGCTCCAATAAGCCCAAAGCGCCATGTCATAGAAGTCTCACAGGCTTCCATGGGAATGCTGCCGTTTATCCTCCTGTCAAAGGGGTAAAAAATGGGTTGCAGTTTATAACACAGCTTCTTTCTGCATGGTAAATGCAAGTACTATTGTTTTTCTTTCTCTCCTGATTAAAAATTAAGAACAAAAAGTCTTCAGCCACTCTGTGCTATTTTACCTTGACCTAGAGAAGTAGATACACTGGATTTGCACATTTCCTTTGTTCTTTGCTCAGTACAAAGAGTGGCTATAGCAGCTGTACTCCTGGACCTGCACAACTCAGTTCATTTTGTCTTCCTCTTTCTCCAGGAAAAGAATGAGGCTTTTGGCTTGCAGAATGGTGAAGTTATCAATTCACAGAATCACAAAGGTTGGAAAAGACCACTCATTTAATCCAACTGTCAACCCATCACCACCATGCCCACTAACCACATCCCTAAGATATCTCAGCATCTCTCAGCTCCCTCACTGGTATTCACAGGCAGAGATCCCAATTCTGTCCACGTAACTGACATTTTCTCAGCACGAAGATTCCTTGACCACTAATTCTCCATTTTCTTCCAAGAGAATGCTGCACAAATTTTCTCCAGTCTGATGTACCTGAGCACGGTATTTCAGAAAAGCACAGCCTACTTGTCTCACATGCCAGCACTGTGTGGGTGCAACATCACACCATGGTGCGAAACATTTTGAGACCAAGGAAAGTCTCTTCAACCTTCTTCCATCTCGCTGGTGTGATTCACAAGAGCAACAAGCAGTGTAACGCTGCAGTCGTACCTGTCCTCACCCACTCCTACTCTACCATACTGAGCTTGTCAGCAGGAGTTTCATCACTGGCACTGAAGCCAGTGCTTAATTTATCGAACCAATTGGTTTGTTTGTTGCTTTTATTAACAAAATAAAAAAAGAAGTGGTGAGAGAGAAAAATAGGAAGGAACTTCTGGAGACAAGGATCTCTCTATCAGACTCGCCAGCTGATGTTTTCAAAGACTCACGTGGCACAGCACCACATCAGCTGGCATCCGGCATGCAAACAAGTGAGACCAGCTCCACATCAGCCATCCGCCAGGCTCCAGGAGAGGTAGCAACTGCAGTCAAGAGAAAAGAAGGAGAAAGATTCACACTGCATCCATCACAGCAGGTATAGCCACATGCCTGGTCATCACCTATGAAGGACACAAAGAATAAAGTCACGGAGAAAAAAAGCATCTCTGTGAGCAACCACTGTCAGAGAGCAGAGACCACACACAAGCCAGCAGTCACAGGGCTGACCATGCAGCACTGAGAGATATCACACAGCCTTCAGTCCAGAAACAGGAGACATCTGCAGGGGAAAAGCTGGCAAGGGAAGACAGTTTCCTATGAAACCAGCAAGACTGCACATTGCAGAGGTTAACAGCAGCCATTTGCCTACAGCCGCCATATATCCAGTTACAACTCCCAGAAACACAGCTGACTCGATCCCCAGCCTTTATCAGTATTCACAGAGACCAGAGAAGGTCAACAGAGTCGTCATCCAGGAACAGAAAACAAGCACAGCGAGCTCAATGGGAACTTGACAGGACAAGAATGACTGCAGTCACGGAGGAGCGAGAAGAGTTCACAAGCCTGGCCCTCTTTTGCTGAGGCTCTCAAAGAAGACAAAACCCCTGACCTTTGATTAAACTACGCTACTCTCAGAAGAGGGGGTGGTTTAGGGGCCCAGGGACTCAATAAGAAACTATTTATCTCAAGGTCATGGGTTCATCCCCTCTCCAAGTTCTTTTTGCTTAGTCAATTAAAAGAAGGGACTCAATCTGCATTAAAAAACCTGTTACTAAGGGCACAGTCAGATACTGCCTTGTGAAACAGGCAGATTAAGAAGATACAGCAGCTCTGCAGCTCCTTGTAATCACAGCAATGCTGGGAACACACCCAGTGCAGAGTACAGCCTGCTTTTGTGCCCAGAGCAGCAAAGCATAGGAGTGGACCGCCAGCAGGGCCTCCAGCACCAGCCTGGACAACCCCACAAGAAGCACTACTCATGGGGCTGATCCTGCTCTGGCCTCCAAGCCTGGTCCAGGGAGACTCATAGCATCCCTGAGGTGCTCAGAGGCCAAAAGCTCACCACAAGGTCACTGTGGGGACAGGGAGCCTTTGCTGCCTGCAGTCCAAACACAGGGATGTCCACAGACATCTTTCAGCCCTCAGCCCTGTGGTGCTACAGGACACTCCCACACAACCCCTACAAGGGGCTCTATGAACCTTTCCTGTGGCTGCTCTGCTATCCAGCCCATTCAATGACCCACGCAGAGAGAGCAGGGAGGAGAAGACACCTCTCACTGCACCACTGGGCCCAGGGCAATGTGTGAATCAAAGTTAATGCATATCTGAAACCAATTACTGATAGAAACCAAACTATCTAGGAACTCCAGCTGCTGCATTCAGAGTTCCCGGTAATGAGTGTAGTCAAAACCTTTTTTTATTTTCTAACCCAAAAAAAGCAGAGACTAAACATGCTCCAGCACACGGGGCACACACACGTCTCCTGCTTTTAACAGCTTCCCACCAAGAAAATCCAATCCCCCCCCAGAAAAAGTTGCTCTGAGGTTTCATAACATTTTTTAACAGTTCCAGGCTTTTTCCCTATTTTTCCTTTCATCCAGAAGCAACTTTCAGCTGAGAAAGGATTCAAGCACGAACTCACGGCAACTCTGACAGTAAGACCTGAGACCTGACCCTCCTTTAGTCAAGGGAATGAGCTCCCCACGCATCATGGCTGGTGTGAGCAAAATGGTGAAATAGAGGGGCCTGGAAACAAGTGGGAAGCAAGCAGAGCTCCCTTCCATTTCCCACTGAGGGTAATTATTGCAGAGAGGACCGCATATCCTTTTGGCTTTTAATTAGTGGCAAACCAAGTCAACCTCGGCTCATATTAGTGAGAAACTATTAGGGGCTATGGATCTGCAGCCAAGGAAAACAAATCCACACTGGTCCTTCACCCCAAGAATAACTTCTGATTGTCAAGTATAGTTACCAGGGGAATGAATAGCTTCTCCTGCAAGCGCCTCAGTCAATTAAACTAATGCAGACAAAAAGGCCAGGCAGTGGTGGCTGCAGAAAGCACAGGGTGAGTCAGATGCATGTGCCTGGCAAACAGGGAGCGCTAGGAGCAGGTTTAGAATGATGATGGAGATCAGCAGTCCACAGCCACCGTGCTACTAGGATACAATGGAGGCTTCTCCACGGGATGCTGAACAGCAGAAGCTGATATCCTGAGCTGTGATTCATATTTAGCAGAGAACGACAAAGATCTGAGTGAGGAAACACCTACAAAAAGTCCTTGATTTATCAGTAATTCAGAACTGTCCCATTGCTGCCTCACACTCCACTCAGCAGCCTTATAATCCCGCCTGAAACTCGGGGCAAAAATCACCACAAAATAGAAGCTGGGAGAAACAAATACAATCCTGGACCCTTTTTGAACACGAAAGCCAAACATCTAAAACATCCTGATCATCTTCCTAAGCACCCACCAAAAAAAATCCAGTTGCAGCAGGAACTTGCTTTAGGTCAGGTTGCTCTTTGCAGATGGGCACTAACAATCCATACACCATGAAAATGATTCTTTTTCCTAGTGCAGTGGAATTTTATTAAGAAGATGGATATGGATCTTGGAGGCTACGCTGACTTACAGAGCCTTCCTTATTCCTTGCTCTTCTGTGATGTGCCACAGCTTCATACTCTCTGAAAACAATTAGCCAAACACCCAAATTCCCCTTAAAAGGTAGGGGAAATCAAAGCAGCAGGGAGTTTTTAGAAAAAGGCAAGGCAGCAAATAAAATCCACTGCTACCTCCTTTTAATTGGGTTTTAACCAAGCGTGTATGTGCATATCCAGGTCTAAATCCCACCTCCCCTCTGAAAAACTGAAGGAAGTTCTGCTGTGGTTGGTACAGTCCGACATCACCAAGGCAGTGCTATGCAAAGTTGAGCCCACACTGCTGTGGACGTGTCCCTGCTCAGACGTGCTCCTCTAACAGGTGTTGCTTGGATCCCAGGCATCTTTCTAGAAAAGTGCAATGCTATTTAACTTCCTCATGAGCTCAGGATGCTGCCAAACATCTGCTGTGATTAGCTGATTTGTGTTTGTAAAGTGCACACAAAAGTTATCATAAGGAAGGAACTGGCTTATTTATGGATGTGAATGCTGGACCGAGACCTAAACCCACATTCTGTATTTGCACATGTGGCCTTATCTCCCCTGCCAGATATCACCGGCTGAAGCGAGGATGGAAGCATGAGGTGCTGCCTTGAGTGCTCTCAGCCAGCAGGTCTCCTGCAGGCTCCGAGAAGCCATGCTGCAGCTGATGAGCCACCCAAATTCCTGCTGGCAGGGGACTTTGCATCAGGTTACACATTACTCTTGGGTGTCCCTCCCTCCCACAAAGGCCTCCGGTGACTAAGTGCTGGGGAATGAGACAGAGGAGTGTGCACAGCTCAGGGGCCACCATAAAGAGCACTGCAGGAACCGAGCTCCCCAGCAAAGAGCCCAAGTATGTTCTAAATGGACACCAGCAACTTCATGATAAGAATTATATACGCTAATTGCCTGCAATAGCGCAACCACCAGCGCCTTATGTGACTTAGAATTAGACTTACGTGACTCAGAATTGCTTTGCACCACACTGCAAATCCTAGACATACAGCGCTGCTCCGCCAGAAGCTGCTGCTCTCCTTTCCACCGCAGATACATTTCAATACTTATCAGGTCTCCATCTTAGTCACATTCTGCTAACACACACTTCTGACATCCTTTTCATCTTCCCCCATAACCAATCTCTGTCCCCATGTCAAACTCTCTGCCCTTCTACCAGCACTCTCTGGGTTATCTTCAGCTCCCAGGGCTGGAGCTCAGCAGACCCCATCGCGGGCACGGTCTCTGCTCGGGTTCCTGGGACTTCCAACATGCACAACTTGGAGAGCTCACTGCCCTCCTCTGGATACTGTAACAACCAAGAGGCTACAGTTCATAGTTAGAGATACAGACACACAAGACAACAGTGTCCATGGAATAGGGAAGCAAAACAATGAGAAGGGTGAGCAGGAGTCCTCAAACATAGCAATATTGTGCCCAGAATTACTCATGCCATTCATGAGGTGGATAGGCCTTGTCTTGTTCTGGAAATCAAAAGTGTTTGGGAACATCTCCATTATACCTCCAGTAGAACGTGCACAGCTAAAACACACAGAAAATATTCCTGTCCTAAAAGGTGCTTCCACCAGAACAGCTGGAATTAGACCGTATGGATCCAACGTGGGATTTCCTGATACACACAGCCAGCTTTGTACACCCAGTTCCACCCATGAATGAGGGCACACCCTTAGCCAGGTATGAATCAAACCATCTGAGACATGAGAAATTTATCAAGAGCTGTTGAAAAAAAAAAAAAAAAAAAAGCAAAACGTAAGGTTGTTCCTGCTTCACTGCAATCTACCTTCAAGGTATGGGGAGCAGCCCTGAACACAACACGCCTCGAGCCAGCAGATCACTTTTGTGAGAACTTCTTGGATGTGACAGCACGATCCGAAAGCTAAAACACCACCCCAGGCAGAAAAAAAAAAAGGGTGCACTCAGACCAGAAGCACAGGCATGCAGGGAACTCAGTGGTGTAGGTATGGGTATGACACCCCTGTGAGTGTCCTCACACTCTCCAAGGTAGGACATGACCCATGCAGGCAGCCACTGTAACACCTTGGAGCATGAATCCTCTTTTTCACTCCAAGGTACATGGCTGTAAAGCAACGTACAAGGCAGTGTAAAGAAGAGATGACAACCCATACCTACTTGTAAACTAAAGGCAGGGGGTGGGGATCATAAACCAACATATGGATGCCATAAGTACAAGGAGGGAATATAAGCTGATCTCATGCAGAATAACTCGCAGATAAAGATGCCCTGCAGGGACCCCTGTGTGCAGTAAAGAAGTGAGCTCTGCTCTCATAGCTCCTTCCCTTTTCCAGCTCTCTACTGATAACCACAGCCTCCACATGCACTCACATCCCAATTTCACAGCACTGTCCCACTCAGCAGAGTAAAACACACTGTGCAAAGCAATGAAATAAGGAGCAGAGGCACTTCATGAGCTGCCATCCTTTTCCCCAGACACTTCAGACACCTGGGTGGGTGGAGTGCCTCAGAAAGGCATGCTTGCTTGTATTGTTTTAAACTCAGCTGCTGCTGTGGCCTCACTCCCAATTGTCTATTCTGAAAGAGGAGTTCCATGCCAAGATAGCTGCCATCATCCCTACAGTAGCACAGAGGTGTGCCTAATGCCACTGTTAGAGGTTTAGGACTAATCTGCTGCACTCACAAGGTGATCTCCTGCTCTGTAGGAGGATGCCTACTGCAGTGAGGGTACTGCCATTCTGCATGCCACAGCATTGTTTCCGAACAAAGGAAGCCAGACTTCTCTCTAGATAACATTAACCCTTTTGCCCACTGTTTCTTCCCCCATCTGTCTGCATTTGAAGTAAATTAGGATTCTGGTTCAGGAACACACTTAAACCCTTGCTTGTCTTTAGGCACACAAGTAGCTGCAGAGAATTCAGCTGGATTACTCATGCACTTGAATTTCAGACTTACTATGCAGAAGGTTCACCAAGCCTTCCTTAAATGGCAAAGATGCAGTGCTGTGTTTCCCAAGCATTGCTCTGCACATCCCCAGGAACTCTAGGAAGGACAGGATGCCCTGTGAACACACCGAAGTGGGACTGTACTAGAGAAAGCAGAACAAGCACTGTGAGGACAGGCAGTCTCCCACAAAACATCCCGCTATACAAGGGATGGAGAACCACACCAAGCTCTAAAGGAAACTTAAAATACCCTAAAATTAGTGGTCTTACTGTACACAGGAAAAAAAAGCCACTGAAGAATATACAGCTGATGATGTGGAATCTCCATTCCCCTCACTCCACACAGTGAAATATGTTATACATAGATACCACTTGGACTTCAATCCATTTCTGGACCTCTCACTATCATAGCTTGGATTTAAAAGCCTCCAAATGCCAGAGGCAAAGACCAGCTTCCATACTTAGCCAGGCACTTTGATACCCACACACAGTCCTTGGCCCCCAGTCAAGGATGACAATAACGCATAGGAGGCTGGTAAAAGCGAAAAAGATGAGGGAGATGGACTGTAAAGATAAGTCCAACTGCAATGCGCAGTTCAGAGTAATCTTCAAAGTTGGGTGGAAAGATACTAAATTCACTCTGTATTTACAAACTTCTTTTTTAACTATTTTTCTCTGTTTGGTTATCAGTTATGACTGCAAGCCAAAGTGAGCAAACCTGGTCTAAACGGCTTTTTCTCTTCCTGTATTTCAGCACTGGGGATGACACGACTCTCAGCTTCACTCCTCACCAAGCCTCGGTGCCCCATCACTAAAATGGCAAGAATAATTTTCTTTCACCTCAGGAGGGCACCACAAAAATAGTCACCCCAATGTGCAAAACGCTTCAATAAAAGAGCAAAGAGAACTCTAGAAAAGCATAAAAAGGAAATTAATAATTCTGCATTCAGCCTTGAGTTTGAATGGCATGCGGTAAATAAGGCTTGGGGCCAGAAACTGCACAAAAAAGAAACCAAATAGCTGCTCATTAAGTATCACCTTCCATTCTGAGCACAAGGAGTAGGTGCTCTAGCAATTAAGTGTCTATATCATAATATCTAGTTGCAGGGGGGTCAAATTAAAGTTTCACTGACGACTCTCATCCATGCATTTTGTAGGTTTGAAGTGCTTGGACTTTGCAACTATAATACCATGATTTTAACCAAGTGTGTAGCTTGTAATTAACTACATAGCTACTGCAATCACTATCCGCTTATCTTGTGAAATCCAGATTAAAGACTTGTCTTGGCCGCAGTAATAGCTTGAGGTATCTCTCAAAATTTGCCCAAACCCACGAAAAGCAAATCATGCCTCAAGCCACGAGGTGTGCTTGCTTCAAGCCAGTTGATCTCCTTCAGGGCTGAGCTGAAACACAAACACGGCTGCCACCAGAGCAAGGCAGGACAGATGTGCAGCCGGAGCTACCACTGCTTAGCTGCTAATCCAAGCATCCTCTCAACCAGTCCCTGCTGCAGCGCACTGACTGAGACTCCTTGCCTTCATTCAAGCTTGCCTCATTAAGGAGAGTAATTCAAGTCTGTTAAGGTGAGTTAATAAACTGCTAAAACAGAGAGAACTCCTTGGGGTACTGGCGTATGGCACACAGATGATGCACACCCAGTGCCATACAAAACTACAGCAGTCAGGGCACAACCAACACAAGAACTGCAGCAGGACTGGCTGCAAGCCACCTGTGGAACACACCAACTTCCTCTTCAGAAAACTGAGTTTCATACAGCCAGCTTCATCCTAGAGGATGTATTTTAAATAACCAAGGCATGCAGCTGGACCGCTTTTACCTTCTCATGCAAAGCATCACCCATACCCATCCCACAGCCTCTTCTCAAACACGTCTGTATCAGCCTCCTTCATCCTCCTTGCCTTGCCCACTCGCCGGGCTGCCACGTAGCCCCAACCAGCAGCAGGCTGCCGGTCACTGAGCTGTGCAACCCTGACAAAGGCTTCAGCTGGAGCAGCAATCAGGAGCCCAGGAGGAAAGAGAAGAAGGAAGAACTGCAGCTCCTGACACTGACATCCACTGGCCTGAAGCAGGGGAAGGGGGGAGTTACAAATGGATACATAAACAAGACCTGACTGTGTAATTCAGAGCTAACAGGGTAGTTTACTGAATGTTAATTAAATCCTCAGTGCCTGTTACCAACTGTGGAGATCAACTTATTTTTAAATTAAATAAGCAATAAATGCTTAGCTGAACTTCTATTAAATTTCACCCAGTCAATGAAGTATGTGGGGCTTTTAATAGACATTAAACAAGATAGTTATGGCAAGTTAGTTGATATTTTATTACCTTAAGATAATGGCCGTATTAAATCTCAACTAACTATTCCACTGGCGGCACAGTCATCCAAGATTTGGCGGAAGTTTGCCTGCCTTGAAGCATCACTGGGCAGCGGCAGCAGAGAGAGGAAGGCAGCCAAGTGCTGAAAGGCACCTACTCAGAGGATGCTCAAGTGCATAAACCCACTTACGTGCAAAACGGGATCCCTCCAAGAGGAATAAATCCCAAAGAGCACCGTTCATTTCACACTGAATCACAACTGGCGTAACTACGGCAGAGACCCTCAAGCATCCCAACTCATAGAATCACTAAGGCTGGAGAAGACCTTTAGGATCACCCAGTCCAACCATCAGCCCATTACCACCACGCCCTAGATCAAATAAAGTAATTACGGGGTTACTGAGGAATCACTGTATTAGGAGTGGCCCTTGACGCCACATAGGAACCAATAAGCATCCTCACTAAGAAATGATCAAAACTTGTATTTTTTTCTAAGAAAAGGTTATCAGCAGCCCACAGCTCTACCGATGTTTGTTTTCCTTTCTTGAGCATATAGTTTGGGAGTGCTTCTGAGTGACTCACACGTGTGTCACTGTCACCCACAGATTCCAACAACAGATACCGACAACCTAAAAGGACAGAGACTTGCTGACAGCTACTTAAAATGATCATTTCCATGCCAGCTCTCGCGCTTGCTCAGAACGTGATTGAAACCAACTCTTCTGAGATTAAAGCAGCCTCTGCACTGAGGTGCCTCTACCAGTAACCTTAATCACAATGATTAAGCGTGGGTAGTGGTTGTTTTTTTTTTTTTCATGCTTGGTTAGAAACATTCTGAACTCTACCTGTTTGCCATGCCCAGAAATAGGAGGAGCAGAAAGAGCAGAGCCCTGCACACAGCTAACCTCCACTCCTTGGGCAAGCACAAGCTGTCAAAAGCTTGTTAACTCTGTGGGCTTTTTTTGGTCTGTGGTTTTCGGTTTGATTTATTGTTTTCTTTTCTGTGTTTGTTTTTGTTTTACAAAACAAAACACTCCTGACATTAAGAGGAGTAAAACACGGAGCTCTTCTTACTTTACTGACACCGTCCTTCAGAGACACCTGGTGCACACGTAGAAGTTGGCTGCAACATCTGCCACCCAGTATCTCCTCTGGAACTGTTGTTCATAAGTTATTTTAAGTCCTGTATTTTCCTATAGGTAACCCACACTCTTTAAAGTTATTGTACCTTCCAAATCAGTGTCTTTGGTAACCCACATCCTCAGATAAAGTACGGTTTCCATCTCCCCCACTCTTGCCTGCTTTTCAAATGTGGCTGCAGTTCCAGTAAGCTCTCTAGCTTTTAGCAGAACTGCCCTGCTGTGAGAGCAGAGGGAGATGATGATTTAGTGGGGTAAATCATTATCTGAATAAAAGGTGAGAGTCTCATTGTCTTGTTCACACATGCACAAAGCAAGCACAGGTGCTGAATCCCAGACTTCTGGTAGATCATATAGTCACAAATTTGTATTCATATTTCTTTCCTCAAGCTTCACCTATGTCTAAAAAGTAAAATGCCTTAGAGACACAGGCATACCTAAAGGAAATGCACATTTCTTTGTCACCACTACAACAACTCCTAAACCTCTCAGCACACTCTCAGGGATGAGCATTTGGACACCTGAAGGGCTCCCCAGAACTTCAGGCAGCCAGAGAACGCGGGGTGAAGGACCAGCCCATGGCTGGAACCCAGCTCAGAGCCCAGTGGCCAGGCAGGCTTATTAGGAGAAAGGCACTGCAGCATGGGTCCACTGTTCAGATGCCTGACAAGGAATGAAATGCTACTGCGTTCTCACTGTTTGCACAACCAAGATGAGCAAGGAATGGAGAGACTGTTGTGGGCACCCTGAGGGTATGTGTTCCCACCAACGCATGGAAACTGTCTTATTGCAAACCATTTGTTTTGCTACTGCTAAAAAAGCTACTGCTCTTCTCCAGCTACAGCCAGCAAGAAATGTTTCAAAGAAACCTGTGTGAAATGTTTTTTTTTCTTTCCACTTAGATGTTCATGATACAGAAGGCAACACTATCACCTGGCAAAGCACCTGATAGTCATACAACTGTCCTATCTTCTTTCCAGACTTGGCTCAATTCTTGCCCTCAGCCATATTCTGCATGATAAATTCAACCATTTAGATACACGTTACACAACAAAGCATTTACTTCTTTTCACTTTGAATCACTCACTTTCACCCAACATTTCCCAAGCAGTAGCACAAGGGAACAGAATCCTTTTCCACAGCATTTATCACTTCTGTGACACCTTTCTAACGTGTGTCCTTTCTGTAGGACCAATGCCAAACTGCAGACCAAGTTTTTGGTAGGGCAAGAGGAAATGGCCACAAGTTGGGCCAGAGGAGGTTCAGGCTCCTCAAAAAGAGTGGTGTACACTGGCTCAGCTGCCCAGGGAGGTGTGGAGTCACCATCCCAGGAGCTGTTCAAGAACCAGGGGATGTGGCACTGAGGGACGCGGTCAGCGGGCAATATTGATGGTAGATGGACTTTTGGACCAGATGACCTTAGAGGTCTTTTCCAACCTTAATGATTCTATTATTCTATGATACTAAAGTCTGAGGTTTTACAGCTCCCTAGCATTTTTGCCATCCTTCTCACAAAACTCTCCACCAGACTTTACAAAGCAGAAGGGAATCGCTCTGGATTTGTTAGCAAATTATACAGTCAAACCCAAGCAACGACATTAATAAACAAAGCAACAGTCAGGCACTAAAATGAAGTGGCTGTTGTCTCCACTTCGACTGCGGCCCTCCGTACTGTAATTTGTATTATAAACTTTTAATTAAAAATATATACTGATGATCATTATATATTTAAAAGCAATTCAGCTCCTCCGAGAGTGTAGCTGACTTTGTCTCAGCGTATCGCAAAACTCTCTGCTCCAGCTCCAGAGCTTCACATCCTCAGGGAACATGCGCTTTGGCAAGCAGCATCCAAATGAATCTGCGCTTACATCGTTTGGAAATTTGAATTACCAGAATCGGGAACTGGTGCAGCACAAGCCGATCATCTCCCAGAAACACAGCGCAGTTAAATAAAGGCACCTTTGATGTCTGATTTGCTCTGGAAGGTTCCAAGGCAGGAGGCAGCAGAAATGCACCTGAACTTTTCTGTACCCCCACCATGCTTGTTGGGATATTGGACCTGAAAGCCAGCCCTAGCCCACCAGTGTACAGGTCCATTCTTGCTGGTTTGCCCTGGTTTCACACGAGATCATGACAACATGAATTTATGCAGGCTGCGCCTGTATCTACAGAAGTTACCGTGAGATAGCACTTCAGCTTCACTTCTCCAGACATGTCCTCCTTCCCCACCTGGAGTCCATCCTGCTGCCTACAAGGCTGCTGCAGCTTACATAGGGCCTGTGGCAGGCCTGGTTTCTGGGGAGGATGCCCTAAAAACCACTCAGGTGCCCTCTATGCACAGAGATCAGCTCAAGGCCCAACTGATCCATCACACCACCCTACCCACAACTTCCCTCCAGTCAAGAGCAACCCAAAAGGCCCACAGTGGCTTCCAGCTGCTCCTAAGCTGCACTCAGGGGGAGCCCTCTTAGCAAAACTCTAAGCAACCAAAAGAGGGGAATAACAGAGCTAATAAACTCAGGATGAACTGTTGTGGGTAGGCAGGGAGAGAGAGAGTAGGACAATGGGCAGAGAAAAGTTTTCAACCGCACATCTTTGTTCTCAGATGGCTATATTTCCTTAGGGAAATCCCATCTTGTGGAGCACTACTGAGCCTTGTGTGGGGCAGACCTGCTGCACAGAGAAGCAAAAAGTCCATCCTGTCCCCACATCACACTGCTGTAGGCAGGACAGGGAGCAGCTGTTGGTAACGGGCAGATGAAATGTTGGGTCCCATCTGTGGCTCCAGGCATTTCCCTGCCTTCCTCAGACCCATACTGGTAATTAATTGCAAGGTTGCCACCACCTGCTACATGACCCAGACCACAGGTGTCCAGGAACTCCCTGATTTCTCAGATTTTGTTCAAAAATTCATTCCTGGAAGGTATAAGCATGAACTCTGCAGGAAATAGATGCAGGAAGCAAAGAACCTCTCAATTCTGGTCTGTTTCACCAAAATTGAAGGCTTCTGTGTGAAACTATGCATTCCACATGGGTCACAACTATTTTCTGCATAGAACTGTGGATGTGTAGGAAGATGCATCGGCCAGCACGATGGATCCCATAAACTCTTAAAACTTTGTGTAACCAAATCACCTTGGTCAGAGACAGCCACTAAACAGGAACCTGAACCCCGAACCAAACAGCAGGGCCAATTTCACGTGAACGTAGAAACCGAAAAGCCCATATGAAAAGAAAGCAGCAGAAACCAACGCTGTGCACCCATGGGGCCACGCTGCTCCTCGAGGTACAGAGCAATTACAGCAGTTTACTCCATCAACACCTCCTACTCGGGAGCACTGCCTTCTCCCAAGCGCAGCCCCAGGGCGTGGAGACTGCTCAGCTCTCCTGCACAATGGCAGGAATACAAGTTGTCTGTTTGAAAGGGGAGGGAAACAGGGGAGGAGGGGAAAAGGAAAAAGAATTTAAAAAAAAAAAAAAAAGAAAAAAAAAAAGAAGCCCTTGGGTGACGTAAGGGTGTGGGAAATTTCTACAGTACTTACCTGTTGGGGAAGGGTGGGCCTCCCCTGGTGTATAAAAAGCTGCCACGGCTTTGCTTAACTTGTTACTGACTACCGCCACCCGGGCGAAGGGTGGGGGGGGCATGGCCGCAACCCGACCAGGTGCACCTGCGGGC
>JAOWBP010004023.1:10408410-10423611 GCA_028571105.1 Tragopan temminckii
CCGCGCCTCTTACCTCCCCTCCGGCGGAGGAGGTGGGCTGCGAGCCCCGAGCTCCCGGGGACACCCCCGAAACAAAAAGCGAAAGCGGCGGCCGCTGCCTCCCGCCCCGCCGGGCTGCTGCGCTCTGCCCGGGGCTGACGTCAAGGGCCCAAATTCCTGCCTTTCCCTGCAGGCAGATTTGTCCATGTAAGGGCTGGGGCCGGGGCTGGGGCGGCAGCTCGCGGCACCTCGGGGGTGGGGGAACGGCGATGCCGCTCCGGCCCAGACCCTGCGAGCGTCGCTCACCCGCCCCGAAACTCGGGGGTAGGCCCTGGGGCGTCCGCACCCCCTCGCCCAGCCCCGGGCAGAGATCCCAGCGTTCAGCTTCTCCTGGAGGAGTTTTGTGCTGCGGTTTTGGGGCTCTTTTCCTGACGTGTCTCGCTCTGTTCTTCCCCAGCCGAGGGAAGCGCACAGAGGTGGACGATGCTCGGGGTTACAAAGATTCTGTTGCCTGCTCGTAGCTTCGATACATACCTAAGGAGACGGGAGAGGGAAACCGTGTTTTCTGCTCTTTCAGTTTGTTTTGTGGTTACTGATAAAAAAAAACTGGAATTAAAATAATTCAGATTTTGAGTGTGATTGTTTTGATGATGGGTCTAGGTTGGGTCTGCAGCTCTGTAGCCTGGGATCGCGCTCATCCTGAGGAGCAGGGAAGGCAGAAGGGTTACGCGGCGTTCAGGGGCCCCATGCCAAGCCTTACTCATTTGGAAAGAGAGCGCTGGATGAGATTTTAAGCACTCTAAATGTATTTCACTTTGACAATCAAGAGCTCTGCTGTGCGCTTTCAGAAGATGTTTACACTCTTACCCCATTACCAGCTTTAATGTCTGCAGTCACTGCTTAACATCCCCAGAAGAGAAAGTTTGCACATGAGAACCCAAAAAAGGACATTACGCGCCTAAAAGGCTTCAGAAGCTGAAACTCGGAGTTTAGATCCAAGCTCCCTCTTTCCTTCTCTGGCTGCTGAATTCTCCAGAACAAGGGGGCACTCCCCAGACCCACATGTTGGTGGATTGGAGACCCCAGGAGATGCCACTGCCTGGGAAGCATGCCTCATCTCAAATCCAACTGTGTACAAATCCTCCCTGTTTGGGGCCCATTCAGTGTCCTGCTCTGGCCCTGGGTACCAGGGCTGCCAAATTCCTGCAAGGGACAGGGAGCACTGCCGAGGGCAGATGCTATCAGAAGCACTGACACCAGCCTGTCATCAGAGCCACACAAGGTTTCTGACCACTGTGACTAGAAATACCCCGGCCTTGTCCTAGATGCCTACCCTATATCTAAACCCTGCTGGGATCCAAAACCAAAGCAGAATAGCACATGAGTCAGCAGGGCCCCGTGCCGTAGGTGTACCTCGAGTGCCTGTAATACCACAGGCATGGCCTGCTGTGAAAGACGGGCACAGCTGCTGCTTAAAGCACGGGTGGACAGGGCTGGGTGCTGAGTGCCAAAGGCTTTGCCCACTGTCCTGCAGACGTGGGTGCAGTTCCCTCCATGGCCATGCAGCAGTTCGCGTGTCTCCTAGCCGAGTGCTTTGACCACCAGACTCAAGGACACGCTCACTGGGCTCTGAGGAAGGCTCCCAGTGGTGCTGCAAGGATTGGGTGGTAGTGACAAGGGACTTGCTGCTACCAGTGGTTGTCAGTCACAGTGTTGTTGTGGATCTCACCGGAGTCCTGCTTTGTAGCGTAGAAGCAAATGTGCAGAGGAATTTTTGCCTGTTTTTTTTTTATTATTATTACTTTTATTCTCCATGAAGTCTTTTTTTGCAGATCTGCAACAGTCAACGGGTATTTAGGGGAAGTATCTGAGAACTAAATGAAACCATTTGGCCCAAGATGAGAGACGCGCATTCTCCATTTAGGATTTCAGAGTAAACCAGTGGTCAAATATTTTCCTTGTCCCGTATCCAACAGTTATTGCTTCTTTATCCATCAAGCTTATGCAATTTTCCAGCCGCCTTAACAGAAGAGAGGACACTTTGCACGCCCATAACAGCTTCCTTTGAATGATCTCAAACGCTGTAAGCTTTGGGCCTCCAAAGCATGAGATAGTATTCCTGCTGCCTCCATTTTGCAGGTAGGTGAACTGTGACTAATCCTCTGCAGCACAGCAGAGAAGTTTGATTCCCAGCCCATTACCTTTTCAACACGCTGCCCCAAATGGTCACTGCTTTGTCAAGCACAGCGCGTTTTCTATTTTTTTCCAATTTCCTATCATGACCAATATCATAGATTTTGGAAATGAAAGTTGAAACTTCAAGGTGCTGAGCCTGGCTGTGAAAATCTGCTCTTTGCCTGGAAAGAATCAAAAATATTGGCAATGTGCAATCATTCCTTTGGTAATATCTGTCGCACCCTACATCATAGCAGCAAGATGAATTAAACAGCACAAGACTGAAATGCCTGACATAGCATAGGCCACTCAGGAGGCAGTAATACAAGAGTCAGCTTGGACCAGTATTAATTCAGGAAATGAAGTTTTTAGTGGTTAAGGAACACAACTAGAAACCTGGTCGCTGTTCTCTTCCTGTGTTGTACAACTTTAAACTAGGCAGTTCACCTTCCTGCGTCTGAGGAGCCCTTAGAAACCTAAAGCATGCGTGTGCTTTCCCTCTGCAAAAAAGAATACACCACAAGCAGCCTGAAGTAAATCTTCCCACCAGACCACAGGCAAAGGGATTCTGTGCAAAGTTTCCAGAATTCAACAGATGAAACCTCACCGTTTAGAATCTGAATCTCTCCTTCTTGGTGAGATGTCGGATGCAAATGTCACAAAAACCAACCGAATAAGCAGACACAAGGGAAGAGCCCTTGGGAAGCCACGGAATCATAGAATCACTAAGGTTGGAAAAGATCTCTAAGGTCACCTAGTCCAACTATCAGCCCATCCCCAATATTGCCCACTGCCCATGTCCCTCAGTGCCACACCTCCATTGTTCTTGAACACCTCCAGGGTCGGTGACCCCACCACTTCCCTGTGCAGCCTGTGCCAGTGCCCAACCACTCTTTTGCAGAAGAAATTTTTCCTGATATCCAATCTGAATCCATGGTGATTCATCCCTCACACCATAAAGATGGAGCAGCTTTGTCTAAACTGTACTTGACAGATGATTACCTGCTTTACTCCTAAAGATATCTTGAGGATCCGTTTCAGTGCTTCAGTTCGAAAAGCTTTTCTTATCTCTAACCTAAGTCATTTTTGCTGCAATTCAGCTCTTAATCAGATGAAGTTGTGGGGATCTGATGTATTCTCTCACTAGCAGCAATTCCAGAACAACAAGAAAGGCACCCACCTGGTGAACTAATCCTGCCATGGGTAAAAGCCAGAAATGCTGGAAAACACACTATATGTGCATTTTTGGGACAGTTGCCACCTAATTCCCAGACAAACATCACAACTGAATAGCATTAGTTCAGCTGGAGATTCCTCTGGCTCAGACCAAAGCACTTTTCAACCCCCTTGCCATGAGGATGACTCTCTCCACCAACACACTGAGTGGCACATCTCACCCTTTGGTCTCCAAGCAGTGTTCTTGGAAGCACATGCAAAGTGCGTGCTCGCAGCAGTAGCATTCCTGTGGCACTGGGGAAGGAATGAGGAAACACCAGCATAGATGCTAGACAGAGAAGGGAGAAAAGACTCAACCTGCAAGGCTGGATTAATTTCTAACCAGGGTACATGTTCCTGATCTAGAGATATATGCGTGTTAGCTGCCAGGTAGAAGGAATCTAGGAATAATAGTGGGCCAAGCTTTGTCATTCTCCACTTTACAGGTGTGTTTGCATCCAAACAGGAATGCAAAGCATGTGCTGGGCAGGCACTGGGACAGCATGGGTCAAGTCTGGGCCAGAACCCTGAAGGAGTCCTTCCTGACGAGAAATACAATTTCCAGCAACCCCCCAATAATTTTCCATTAATATATATGCCCATCATCGACCCCCTCTGCATCGCTGTACACATCTTTCAGTTGCATGTGGTTCACCAAACTCCATGTTTTACCTTCCAATTAGCCCTAATTAATTCCAGGTCATTTTGTTCTTGAGTAAGACAAGCTCTGGTTAGCTCAGGCCTTTGGTATTGTTTTTTGGGATCGTACAGATTCCCCTCTGCACTTGTTTCAGGTGTCACTCCCTGCTTTGCTCTGTAACTGTCTCTGCTGTAACTGTGCTAAACTTGCAAAGAATGGCAAAGCTTTGTAAAACTGCTAAATCCCATTGCTGAAAAAGGCAGTTGAACAACATGCCAATGCAAAACAGTTAATTTTAAGGACATGCTTAAATCCAATTTGAATCCGGTGGGGTTTTAGCTTAGGTTTAAATATTCTGTTGAACAGGGGTGGATTTAAGGATTGAAGTGTTTTGCTAGACGGAACGTTTGGTAAATGAGGAAGGAGGGTTGTTAGTGCCTAGAAGAAAGGACTGCCTAGCACCCTGTGGCCACAGGCAAGCCATGACTGGTGCTAGTCCCGGCTGCTTGACCATTTTTCTGATGAAATTTGATGCAATTAGCAAACAAAAGTAGTAAAGAAGTTGATAATTTCATTAAGAATCCTCACTCTCTGGACCTCTGTTTAGTGCAGAGAAAAAAAAAAAGCAGGTTAATAGTATCTCATCAGAGTGATGTGACATAATTAAAGCAGAAGACACTATATGTTGTATTTTATGCCATCTGGTATCTAGCACGATAGATTGCTAATGGTGAATGTCTCGTGTCCAGATTTCATGAGTGCTTTGTTTTACAAGAGAATTGGTCAAATTCTTTAAGGAATCTGCACTGAATAAACAAGTACCCTAGCCTTAAAAGAAATATTTGTGGTAACAAATAATTTGGGGGACATTTTTGCTTCGGCTCTGACCTCCCTGTTGAGAATCAAAGCAAAAATATTGAATGTACTAAACAGATGTCTTCTCCTAGTGACAGCAAGATGAGCAGAGACAGCTGGTTAGAAGAACAACAACAACAAAAACACATCATCATTCCTGCTTTGGCTCCAAAAAATCTTGGACTTGCTGTCAAGGAAGAAAGCTATGTATGTAAGGAGCCAAGAAAGAGACAAATATTATTGAATTTGGTAGCATTTTAGTGAATGTGCTGGAAATAACTTAAGTAGGAAGAAAAACTGGATGCGCTCCATTGTTTATTAAAAGAATGCCTCCTCTTATTTCCACAGGGACCTATAGCCCATATTGTCATTAACACATTTACAAGATGTATATTTAAAATATGTTGCTTCACTCATCAATCTTGTGGGCTCTTCTTGTAAAGAAGAGTTACAGCACATAAAAATATGTACTGCCACATAAATATAGTAGCTGCAAGCTAGAGGTGCCAACTGTGAATACAGCTCCTTCAATCAAGGAAGATGGGTGTAGTATGAAGACAATTATAGAGATCAGAAATATTAGGAAAGGAGGAGAAGAGAAAATTAGATTTCCACCAGTGAAAAACAAGAGATTTAAAAAAAAAAAAAAAATGTTTAAAATACAAATAGAAATTCTGGATGAAGAACAATCTGAACGGCAGTGAACAACAAATCAGAGATGAGTTTTCTGTCAAGACTGCAGAATAAAGCAGTGACCTTCTGGTCTGCACAGAGGTAGCACAGTCTTTCTCTTGCTGGTTTTCACGTGAACAAAACTTGAACTTTCTGCTTGGTTCCTGAACAGCTCTATTTCCCCAAGCTTTGGCCCAAATTGAGGTAAGACTGCTGGGAAGAGTTTAAGAAACGAAAAGCTATGCAGTCTGGCTAACTCCAAAGGGAGATGATTTGAGGTGGATATTCCAGGAGCAGTAGGTAGGCCCGAATGTTGTGTCATAAGTACTGCCCTGTGCAGCAGGAAAGGTCTTATGTAGATTTGCAGATTCAGAAGGTCTCTTCCATGGAGTGCTTCAAAATCCTTAGCTGTCTGCTACAGAAGTCATGAGGAGTTTAAAGCCTCATGGAAGAAAAATGTTTCAGATGGTATGAGGAATGACCAGTTTGACAAACTAGCTTCTAAACAGAGAAAGAAAGTGGATGGCCAAAAGATAAGGACGTGGCTCCTGGGTCTCTGGTTCTTGGTTGCCAGCTTTGTTCATTCTCAACGTAGCAAGAAGGCAGCCTATGTACCATCATTTTCATTGTAGAAAACTGGGGTTAAGTCTCCTGCTCTGCAACAGAGCAGATGTAGAACCTTGGGAAAGTTGCAGATTAAGCTAAGTTGGAAACAGCTTCCTCCATTTGCCAATATCTTAGAGAGTCTGGAAACTTTCCGATCTCTACTGTGACAAAAACAGTTCTCAAAAATTTTGGAAGACTTTTCTCCCTTGCAGTAAAGGACAAAAAACACACAACGATAAACAAATCCGAGCTCCAGCACCATCTGAAAATCAGGGCACTATTCTGCTTTAATTCCCCATCTTGCCAGCTTCAGCTCCAAGACCTGACCCGCAGTCTCCCAGCCACCCCAGTAGTGACTGTGCCACGACAAAGAACCATCTTGGCCAGAAATTCCACACAAAAAATTCCTAGACTGTCTTGCTGAAATTGATACATTCCCACATACACAACATGAAAGGAACCATGTCTAACAAATATTTTATAATGAAAAACATTTACCCAGCACGTTCCTACCCAGCAGCTCTGAAGGTTTGTGTCTCAGTAAACTATCTATGAAAAGGAGACAACTTAACTTCCCAGGCTCTGGAAGAATACAATTGCATAATAAACCATGGACTTGCTCCCTCCATTAACTATTCTAAGATCTTCATATACCTTGTAAGATGTAAATATAGCCTGAATTGGAACCTGCTATAACTCACATGTTTAACCTTCACCAACAGCAACTCTACCGAAGGGCTGCTCCAATTCCTCCGTGGGACACAAGTAATGCAGCATGCCCCAGCAGCCCTGGACTCAGCCATCCCCAGGAATTAGGATTGCCAAAGAGCCAGCCCCGCTGCCAGTGAGGTGACAGATCCCTGGCACTAGAGCTACACTTGTGCTGCTCATGAGCTGCTTGTGGCTGGAGAGGAATGTCTGCAGAGAGCTAAACCAGATTGCTCGTAGATCTCTTCCAAACGGCTCGCCTCTAATCTAGCGGATAATTAGGGAGTAAATGTACCCTGGGAGCTCCATCTTTCCCCCTGCTGCAGTATAGTAACTTGATAGGAAACATAAGAACGTTGAGTTTGTGCACAGATATTAAGGGGTGGCTGCACTGGAGAAATCTTGGGATGTTGCTGATGCCTTGAGCAGTGCAAAAAATGTCAGAGCCTCCTACATATATTCTTTCACTTCTCATATGACACATCTGCTTCAATTACCTGTTGGATGCTGTAGACCCACTGCATCCACTGCAGCAGCACCGCAATGACCCAAACAAGAGCTGGGACTCCAGACTGAGCCTGTGAATACAAAACTCACAAATATTTGCTCAGAGACCTTTTAGAAAGGGTCAGATGGTTTCAAAACTTCAACAGAGCTGACATTTTGACATCATTTGTATTTTTCAGGCCCACACCTACCACAGGGAGGGAAAAAAAAAAGAGTTTTCAGTTGGTATTTCCATTATCCTGCCTACATTTCAACCAATTGCTTCCAGCATTTACAGAAATTCTGGACGCCCGTCTCACATGTCCAGCATCTCACTCTTCCCAAGCGTAGGCTGAAAAATGCCACTTTCCTCCACTATTAAGTCTAAAGCCGACTACACCCATGTGTCAACTGTTTACCACCCTCTGTCCCCTCCCTTTGGGCAGCTGACCAGGGAAAATGACCTATACTCTTGAAGCATTCATTTTATTCAGTATTACAGAGAAGAAGGGTTGAAGGCAACAAGCAACCTAAGAATATAACCATTCCCACCATATCTTATTACAATTAGAGGGATCAGCTTGCCTCTTTGCTTGTGGAAACACAACAGAACCAGCCAGACTTCATCTGGACTCTTTCCTGCTCTGCTTAAGCTTATTCAGACTGGTTCCATTCATGCTTTACCTTCAGATATGAACAGAAAGCTACTTAGTCTTGCCTTAGCTGCATTGACGCTACTCTGGAGATGCCTATATGAGATGACCATTTTGCACAAGCAGTACCAACACAGAATCCAAATGCTAGGAAGCATTTGAGAGTGCCACGATTTTGTCACCGTCACCCTGAGTGTTGCACCAGTTGACGCTGCTGGTGTTGAGCACCAACCATGAGGATCTGGGAGTGGTGCACACCCTGCGTTGAGCCTCACCCCGCAATGAGACAGGCAGGCAATTGAGAAAAATAGCACCCTGGCCCCTTCCTGCAGTTAGATCATTATAATGGGTAAATATTTTCTTAGATAGAGAGATGAGATAAGGGACTTCAGATCTCTGAAATGGAATTTGAACTCAGAAGGACTACCCCTACCTAGTTCTTCATAATGTGCTTTTACCAGCTGAATGCCTTCTTCCCCAAAATAGCTGGGAAATTAAGTGGGAACTTCTTAATAGCTAAAGGAGAAGGCATGCATCTCATGGAATAAAATAATCTTGAATAACAAAAGCAGCATAAGAACAGCAGCTCAGTTTTAGGCAGCAGGGAGATTGTTCACCATGAGATATATAGAACTGATTTTGTAACAGGTACCAAGGGTTAATTCCCAGACATCATTACAATCTCTACACCATTCAGACTAAATATGTACTGAGGAGTAAAGGGAAGTCTCTGAGTTGCAGAGTCAGAGTCCTAGAGACTGGCTTATTGAACTGACTTTAATGAGAGACTGTTGTAGTAGAGAAAAATGATTGTGATTTTAAAAAAAATTAAAATCACTGCTGTTGTGCTACAGCAAAGAGTAATTAGTCATTCCCTATTCCTTTCTCTACATTATTTGTTATTCCCCAACCTCTTTTAAAAGGGCTGCTCCAAAAGTAATGCCTCCTATTTTACAATGTTGGCTCATGTTGTCAGAGGTGGACGTTGGTGGGATGGCAGTAGAGGATGAACCTTCCTTCCTGTTACATCCTGTGGCCATGTGGCAGATGGCAGCAGGGGTGCAGTCTGAAAAAATGGCATCTGGAAGTGCGTATGGAGCAAAGGTGTAGAAATGAATTCCTCCATGCAGAAAAAATGGCACCCATTGACATTCACTGATGCTCACTGAAAATTTTTGGAGACCAAATAGTGGATGTGAGCACAGTGAGGCAGTGGGTGGTGTGTTTCAGCAGTGGTGGAACAGTGGTGGATCTCCAGACAGAGATGTGAAAGACAAGCCACGTTCCTGATAGCCATGCACCGTTGGTGCAGATTTTTATGAGCATGGCGTACAGGCTCTTGTTCATCACTAGCAAAAATGTGCAGCTAGTAGTGGTGGCTGTGTTGCAAAATAGTGTGCCATAGCTGAAAATGTACTCCATTAAAAAATGTTAATGTGTTCTTTGTATCTGTTGTAGTTTCCATGAAACTAAATAGGAGGCGTTACTTTCAGAGCAACCTACCTTTATCTTCCCCCTTGGTGTTCCAATCCCATTATGGGCTTTCTCAGGGTATTTTTGAATTGGAGATGCTGGTCTATGAGCCTCCTTAGTGGCAGGTTGTCTTTAAGGAACAAGTCCGACTTAAATATCACTTAATATTCAAGAATGTTCTCCATTATTTGACCTCTTTGTGGCTGAAACAGTATTCTTCAGACAATAACCTTAGTGTTCAAAGCTGGGACCAACACCTGTGGAGTTTCCAAACAAACGGGCTCAGCGTTCCTTGATGCACTTCTAGTTACTGCTCCCACGTTTGATTGTTTTGTAATTATAGTTGTAAAACATGCTATGAGGTTACACATGGGGGCAAAAAAAAAAAAAAAAAAAAAAATCACATTTCAGAATTGTAGGGGATTTATGGGAGCTACAAGACAAAGAATAACCCACCTTTCTTTCTTCATTGTTTTCCTTGGAAGCCAGCCACTGAAGTTTCCTTGTCAGTAATACAGGGGTTTGTAAATAGAACAAAGAGCTTCCTCACGCCGAGGCTCATTATATAACCCCAGTGAAGTCATGGTGTATCTTCACATGCAGTTCCCTTGAACTTTGCATCTTTCTCCTCCTGAGAACAGCCCCGCATGCCAGTTTGAACAGATGTGGTTTCCTTTAGGAAAAGTTTTCTGTTAGGGTCATTCCAACTTCCCTTTCAGAGCTTTCCAGCTTCACGTGCGCTTTGCTCAGGGGATTACTACAGTGACCGCCCGCTCCATGTGCTACTGTTAAGCTTCTCCTCACCTGCTGGCTGAGCTGAACGAACGCCGAAACCTCTGCTCCATAGAAAAACCTGACATTTCGTGTTTTCCTGAATCAAACCGGAAAGCTGCAATTTCCTTTGAGCTAAAATGATGAGAAACGTCATTTCAGAAGGAGCAAAATGGCCTTACTGCAGCCTTTTGTTTGGGTGTTACAGGCATGTTTTCAAATGAGACTTCAGCTCATAAAACACCCCAGGATCCAAGGGGTCCCAAAGGCACTCAGGCAGCACCCACTGCCCTGAAGTCATCAGGGGAGACGTAGAACATGCCCAGGGTGATCAGTTTGGACAGATGAAGTAAGGAGACATGGCTGGAGATGTGACTGAACCAGGTGGGGTTTTGTCGTGCCCATGTAGATGTATTCTCTATTTTCACCTCACTGCCACCAGTTCACCTTCGTGCTCCAAGTTCATGGGAATATAGAGTGTTGTTTTTCAGCCTCACTGAAAGCAAAAGCCTTTAATGTATGAGGATGTGATTCAAAGATAGTCAGTTGTACAAGCTGACATTCTGATACACTGAGGGCATACCAAGTGAAAGTGCATATCAAGTGTTTTTCATAGATACTGCATTTCACTGCCTAAAGGGAGGCTATAAGAAAGAAGGGGACAGACTCTTTAGCAGGGTCTGTTGTGAGAGGACAAGGGGAAAAGGTGTTTTACACTAAGGGTGGTGAGGCACTGGCGCAGGTTGCCCAGAGAGGCAGTGGGTGCCCTGTGCTTGGAGACACCCAAGGTCAGGCTGCACGGGGCCCTGAGCATCTGATGGAGCTGTGCGTGTCCCTGTTCAGTGCAGGGAGTTGGACCAGATGGGTTTTAAGTGTTCCTTCCAACTCAAACAACGCTATGATCCTAAATGCAGCTTTAAGAAGTTCTAACTTCTTAAATCAGAGCATAAGGCAGCACACATCCTTTCATTTAAATATCAATAGAGCTTTGGTTGTTTCAAAAAGTTTTCAAATGAACAAGAATAAGACCTTCTGTGGCTGATAAGGAGCATCAAATATAAAAGTTCAAGCTGGTTGAGCTGAGCTAAGATAAGCTGGTGTTTAGGCAGCTCTGAAGCAGCAACAATATAGCAGGAAAACAGCCCTACCCTCTGAACAAATGAGAAAAGCAAAACAAAGAAAACAATGGGTGAAAAACTGCTGCTACCTGGCCTTCATGGAAAAAAAAAAAAAAAAAAAAAGGGAAAAAAAAAAAACGGACGGGGTAAAATAAACAGAAACACTTCAAGACTGAAATCTCGTCACAATCAAAGTCGGTGTAACTCCCACATCACAACGCTTCACGGGTCTAATAGACACAGTGTTGTTCCTTCACACAAAACCGAAACACAAAAGTCACAGAAACCCATCACGCCAATGCTGTGGCTGCTTTCCGGAGCAGAATCTCAACAAATGTCAGTGTTTCCTTTGTCCTGTGCACTTTTTATAATGGATCTATCATCTGTTTGGTAAAAGATCCAATGAAATATGTAATAAGGTTATCTCACCATCTCTGTCTATTGTAAAGCCGTATCTCCTCTTCCACACGTTAATTATTGTCTTCCATTTCCTGTGTCAGGTCTAAATTAGAAAATAAGGGCTCAAGACTTACAAGCTTAGCAACTTACCATACATCAGCTGAGCTGGGGTAACGCTCCATGTGCTCCCTCTTAGCCTGTAATAAACAAAACCTGTGTGGCTTTGCAGTGCACAGGCTGCAATCTATGCAATTTAGCTTAACCTCTGTGTAGTGTCAGCTAAGCTGACAGTGATAGCTAAGCTGATGCTCAGTCCTCATATTCCAAGGCTCTGCCTTAAAATCTTGGGAGCAGAGTTCTGCTATTACCGCTATCTAGAAAAACTACAATGACTCGTGTGCTTCAAAAATATGCTAAAAAGGAAAAGAAAAAAAAAAAGAAGAAGCTGTGCATTATTACACAGTTATCAACCAGCGTCTCTTGATTTGCAGGTTTTAAAGCATGAATTGCTCAAACTTTGGATCAAGAAGTGAAGCAATCTATTTCTGAAGTGCAAACAGGGAAAAGTTATATGAGTCTTCTAGCAATTTCAGGCAAATCTATCACAGAAGCAGCATGGTTGGCCTTTTTACTGTGCATCTGTCTGAGGTTTCCAGTAAGATTTCCCTGATATATAGTAAGAGTCAAAACTCTAATCTGTTTTAACTCTTTTTTATTGTCTCTGCAGCACTAACTTTGAAAAATGGCCTTGTCCCCAAAGAACTGCACACAGTCCGCGTAGGGAAGCTGTTAAAATAAATGCATTACATAAAAAAAATTGCAGAGGAACTCAGCTCTGAGGGTTTGGGAGCCACAGCATATAGATATAAAACAGATCAGTAAAAGTACGAGTGGAGGTCAGAAGCAGAGAATGAGGGAAGTCCCTTTCTGGCAGTTGTTGCACACGATCTCTGAAATCAACAATTCCTGCCCTTCTGTCACAGGGCTTCAGCTTTTTAATAAATGACTCTGCTTATGTTAATGTCCTTCTGCCTTCCTCCTTGCTGACCTCAATGCACACGGAGCTGATTCATAAAGTTCTGCTTTCTCTGTGTTGGAGTGCTTATTGGAGACCTTTTTTGTAGTGTTCTGCCTGCGAGATGTCTAGCTGATTTATGTGGACTAAGGCACAGCGGAGTGCTGTGTTGGCTGCCCTACCTGAATATTATATTTCCTATACACCGTGTCCCTGCCTGCCTCTACCACGGTCTGATTTCAGATAGTCAGTGCGTTGTTCAAAGGAGAGAGTGTACTTTCTTCCTCCCAGAAAGGCTTCTTAGATATGCAGGAGTAAAAAGGTGCTTTTCCACTCATCTTCCTTGCAGAGCACTGGTATCTGTCTAGACACTGCTTGTGGAGACTCAGACAAGGAATAACGTGCAGATGAGAACGATTCAATAGTAGGGAAAAAAAACTACCAGGTTGCCTCAAAAGGTTGAATCACAAGCAAGATGGTAAAAAGATCTAAGAATGCTGGGGATGACAGAGGAGCTCAGCTTGGCGTTCGTCTGTTTATTCCAGCAGGATGTGCAGATTCCACCCTCCTGACATCACAGCATCATCTCACCTCATCAGGGCCTCATGACGCAACCCCTTTCTGTAGCACTGAGTCAGCACCATGGTGCGATCTCATCTTGGCCATGCAAGATGGGAGAAAGGCCGTACAAGGAGGTAGAAAGCTGTGGCTGACCTCTCCGGAGGTCCCCAGAGGGATTTAAAAACTTATGGTCATCTCATGAACACTCCTCCCAGGCTTAGAAAATGTCTATATGTGGGATGTGAAATGACACAGCACTGCGCTACAGGGGAGCTCCCGCAGCAGATGGAAAAGTAACTAATGTTGTGAGTTGACACGAAAGACCAAGGAATGCCTGCACTTAACTCCTGGAGCTCCAAAAGAAATTCCAAAGAGCTGAAAAGTTTCTTAAAGCATCACATGCAGAGTGGAGGAGTAACCCTCTGCTTCCCCGCCAACAAAAGCTGTGCTCTATTTTGGCAAGAATAACTGAAAGAATCTAAAAAGCTTTTACAAGGGCCCACTTACAAGAAACAACCCAGGGAAGTAGTGCAGTCACCGTCCCTGCAGGCGTTCAAGAACTGTGGAGATGTGGCACTGAGGGACATGGTTAGTGGGCACGGTGGGGATGAGCTGGGGTTGGACTTGGTGATCTTAGAGATCTTTTCCAAGCTTAATGATTCTACAAAATCCAGCTACACAGAGGTTAAGATATGGGGCCACTACCCCTGGGTTGTTTAGACAATCCCTGAGGCTTGAAACACCAAGCTAAAAATGCACCATTTGGCACCTAACTGCAATTCCATACAATATGAGCTGAAGGAAAAGCTCTTCCTGGAAGCACCCATTCCAAATACCTGATGGCAGTCAGAGGCCAGGTGCTCCTCACGTTTGCACATAGGAGTCCCTTTTGTTGGAGGATTTAGGTCACAGGAGCGTAGGAAAGGGAGCTCTGAATCACCTGGCTTTTGCACGTGTTGCCTACGCGTTGTGCAAAGGTTTCTGAATTCAGCCTCCCTCCAAGACACACCCTTTGTTTGTTACTTTCTCTCAGGGCTTTTTCGCAACCTCACCTACTGCCAACATAAACAAGGTTTCAACATCTTCCTTCAATCTGTCTTGCTCTGCTCTAAATGTCAACCAGCAATACAACATTGCTCCCTTGCTTAACTGGGCAAAATACCCGCCATTGCAACCTTGCTCCATGACTTCCTTCGGGAGAAAGTTTCTTGGGAATGATAAATGACAGAGCTCACAATTTGGAATTACTCACACTGATACCAGATACCAAGAGCCTTGTGCAGGTTGGCATTGCTGAGCAACCATCAAGCATCTGTAGCATACCGGAAAGGTTAGGAAGAGTAATTACCAGGATTGCAGTGGCAAGTAGCTGTAGCTTTCTACTTCGTGTGCATCGAATGCTAGAGAAGCAAGATGCTGCCATGTGAATGCCTTTTCCCAGCTTGAGTGAAACAAACTTCATTCCATTCCTAATAATTAAGGTTACTACAGGAGGTTCCCTCTTGCTAAAGGGAGACAGCCACCGTGGAGACTTTCTTCACTCCCAGGTCTTGTCCGCACTAGAAAGTAGATGGCTGTCACTAGAAAGTAAACATATGCTGCACTGATCAGAGCATATCTAGACAGCCCAGGAGCACAGAGGGCAGTGCCATGCCCACACTCAGCCACTCCGTGCAACCCTTGTAGCTGAGATTTTAGCATGGCTTCTCCAGGACTCCCTGCATATGGCGAGTAATATATCTTTGCATCTGTTCACGTTTTTGGCACGGCCCACTGCTTGTCTCAGATGGAGCTATGCTGTGCGTGGGCTGGACAACATCCTGTTATGCTCCCAGGCGGTGGTACACACCGTGCTGGGCTGTCATTAGCCCCAGC
>JAOWBP010004023.1:10430472-10451217 GCA_028571105.1 Tragopan temminckii
CAGCAGGGAGGAGAAGACAAAAGGAGGTCAGGAGCAGTCTGTGGGAGTGAGAGATGAAAGGGGCCTGGAGGAGCAGGGAGAAGGGACTGATGGGGAATGAAAACGAAGCCAGTGCACAAAAGGCAACAAAGAATGGCACTTGCATTATACACAAATGAGCAAAAGCAGAGCTCAGAGTGAGCAGCTGGTGTGATCCAACCCATCCCAAGCGCTGTGACACAACAGAGACCAGGGCAACAAAAGAGGTAGCACTTCTGCTGTCAGAGGCTTGCAGCACAAGGTGAAGTTTATGTACAGAGGAGAAGCACAGCCAAGTCCTGTGTGTCTCATGTGTCGTTCTGAGCAAGAAGTTAAGCAGGTGAAAAGAAAGGTAGGAGAATTGGAAGGTAAAGTGATCTCTCTGCTTAGCCGCTACTCCTTCCTCTCTTAACTCGGGCACCAAAAACCACAAAGAATTACCCCTAAACCTATGAAGAGTTACCCAAAAGACACCCAAGCCATTGGCATTTCCAAAGCATTGTGCCTCTCCCCATCCAGCCATCAGCCTCATGCCCCCAAGCAGGCAGACATGCACACACATCTTGCAGCACACACAGGCAGGAAGCCGGAGCAGCAGTTCCCAGCTGGAGTCGTACTGGTGACTCAGCACCTCCCTGCTCCAGCAGCAGGGACGCAGCAGCCCAGCATAACAGCGGTGCTGCTCAGCAGTGGGGATTTATGAGTGTGGAAAGAGAATAAGAATTCTAGGTGTCTGGTCCCTATGACAGAACAACTATATATTTCCTCTAACAAAGCGTGTGACAACAGCTCTATAAATTCGCATAGTAACAGAAGCGAGCGCCAGCTCATCATCATAGCTATTTGAGGAGCCAAGTAGCACTTTGTACTTATTGCAGAAGTTCACATTTAGTTAAAAATAAGCTTTTTTTTTTTTTTTTTAATGTCACTTACAGACCCTGTCTGAGTAAGGCTTTTTGCTGAGGATGCCCCGCATCACATCTCATCTCTTTTCCTATTATGCCCAGATGAGCTCTCCTTTGTGGCATTGGGTACTGGACACTGCCAGATCCCCACCAAAGTGACTTAGCTTGGGATGTGCCATAATCAATTGTACAACTTAGCAGTGAGTATGAAATAGCAGATCCTTCTCAATTACCAGCAGTGCTGAAATATGCTTTAAAAACTATTTAGCTATGACCCATTAAATATCTAAGGAGAGTTTTACTGCGATGTAATTGCTAAAGAAAATAACCCCAACATCCACATCATGCTGAATTTGTTGTTTTTCAGTGCTGTCTCATGATTAGATTACTTGCAGTACCTGTCAGTTAATGTGCTGTTCTCATTGTTAATTTAACACTTTGTCCTGAAGGGAGAGGGTGAAAACACCTCTTAGCAGCGAGCTGCACACCACAGAAGCGCCGCGTGTTTCGGTGTCATTTCTGCTACTCTCTTCTCTGATGTTCAAAGAAGCACACTTCATAGAAACCAACTCACCTTTTAAAGGTGAGAAATGTCAAGTTTCTCCACATCTGGTGGCTTTTCTCTTTGGGCAAAATTTAGAAAAGCCACCTCAGCTAGCAAGCAAAGTTGGAACTTTGCTAGGTTCAAGCTTAATTTCAGTCATTAGAACATAAGAAAGATATTGGCATCTCAGTGAAAAACCTCAAGGATGGGAAACAGAGATCAGGGCCCAGGGCACCGGGCACTCACTCTCATAATCCCAGAGCTTTGCTGAGATTTTGTTCCTCGTGTGGCACTGCCACTCCTGCCCCTCATCCCCCTGCTTTTGGGGAGCCCTTCCCAGGGTGGGAGCAGTGGTGGCAGAGCTGCTCCTTGGAGGAGGGTGAGGACGTGAGGCTTTGAACTGAGATTCTGCTGAGGCGTATCCTGTGACATTTTCCCAGGGTCAAAGTTACGCAGATAAACAAAGCGAGGTGATTCTTGTTTGGTTGGTTTAGGGAGAAGTTGGTGTTTTGTACAGAAATTACGTAACTGAAGGAAAAAAATAAGGTTAGTCGCGAGCCAGGTTAAAAGAAAAGCGCTTAATGGAAAGTTTTCAGCCAGCCCCGTTAAGATCCCTTCTTTATCTCCACTTTGGGAGAGCTGCTGCTCTTTCTGCCTGGTGTCTGCTCGGCTCCACCAAAGGCAGTAGATTGCCTATGCATTACTTCTTTTGCATAACACCGTGGGTCTGAGGCTTTATATGTATGTGTATATATATACACTCATTGTTAGCTGCTAACAAACTCCGGAAGGAAATTTACAGTCCTGAATTGCGAGTGAGATCTGCGAGCTCCTAACAGAGCTCTGCTGTGACTCACGTGGCACAGGAAATGTTGTTCTGAGCACCCCACCTCCTCTCTGCCCCCCCGTTCAAAGTGCAGGGTTTCACAGAAACTCTTGCTCCCTGTTTTCAGCTTCTCTCTTGGGTATTTCACTGCTTTCTGCACACAGAAAGGTTATTTGACAGCAATAAGCACTGCTAAATGGACAACATGCTTGAGTAGAAAGCCTTGGGTTGGAGACCATCAGGTTTTGCGGCAGAGAATCTTCTGTTGGATGCTGCTGTACTTGTAAAGCTAAAACTACATTGCTTGCTCCAGAAGTAATACCTCCTATTTATTTCCACGAAAACCACAACAAATACGAAGAGCACAATAACACCATTTGATAGAGCAAGTCCTCGGCTACAAAATGCCAGTTTTCAATATAGTCACCACCACCAATTACGCATTTTCACCAGCATTTCTACTACACTCATAGAAATCTGCACCAGAGTTGCCCCCGCTGTCACCCCTGCTGCAACACACCACCCACATCCACTGGTTGGTCTCTACAGACATTCAGCAAATGTTGACGAATGTCTGTGGGTGCCATTTTTCCACATGGAGCAATTCAGTGGCACACCTTTGCTTCATACGCGCTTCCATGTCAGACACCATTCTGCCGCTGCTCCCCTGTTGCCATCTGTCACACGGTCACAAAACATTATGGGATATTGGTGCTACGGCAGTAGAGGATGAACCTTGCTGCCAACAGCCACCTCTGATGTCATGGGCCAACATAATAAAATTAGAGCCATTACTCTCAGAGCAGCCATCATGAACAGTGCTGTTCTCTACCTCTGGGAGGCTGAATGCTGCACGCACAGTTGGAAGGCTGCATGTGAAGGTGCAGCAAGCATGAAGAAAAGAGGAAAACTGACATAACGGAGCACCAGCACCCAGGGCTTCATGCAGAGAAGGCTTCAGCAGAGCTCCAGCTACGTTACTGCTATCCACTGGCAGCTCTCAGCATTCAGCAAATTCACCCCCACACCTCACAGTTCCCGCGACCGACATGTAATGAAACCAATTAAAATACTTGTTAACGTAAATAAATAAATAAAGGGGCCACCGAAGATCTGTCTGTTCAAAGCCTAGAAGCTTTTATTCGTGCATTTTTGTCTCCTCATTAATCTGTTTATGAAAGGGTTTTGATTAGTTCCATATATTCAACTTCTGAAGTTAATACCTTAGCGGTCTAATGTGTTTATACCAAAGCTAACACTGAATTTTCTCTCAGCTGCAATAAACATGTAAATCTGGACCGATTCATGCATGCAAAGCAAGTTTGAAAATTGAGGTCAAAATCGTTTTTCAAATAATGGTTACAACGCTGCATTAAGAAATGGCACCGACACCTGTTGGCTCATTCTGAGCAGGGAGATTTCGTACAGCACCGTATGCCTGTTTGTGTCTGACTCACATCTTTTTAATTATTATTCTATAAGATAATTGAAAAAAAACAGCTCCAAAGTTCTGTTAAGCTGTTAACTCAAACCCATAACCTAGCTCCTATCTGATTTGATCCTAATCAGCACATACACGATCCCAATCTGATTACCACTCTGTGCTCCTCTCTACGTGTTCCAGCATAGCTGAACTGTACATTAAAGGAGAAGGAGACTCCCACCCCTATCAGCACTTCAGCATGTGCCGAGCTTCATTCCCATGGCTGGGGTGGGATGGTTTGCATGCAGATAGTTAAGTGCATGTATAAATATTTACAGAGTTTGAGACATGGTCTGCCTAATTAGGTTTCCATAGCAATTAGCCCAATATCTTGATTAGGACCTGAGGCTGCTTCTATTATAATAAGAAAATAATAATATAAACCTCATTATATTGAGATGATGAAACCAGAGCACTCTTATGAGAGTTTGTTGGGTGGCAGGCAATGGACCTAGGGACAGCATTGTATAGGAAATAAGAGACATTCTGCAGAGTGTGAAAATGCTCTGCATCCAAATACGTGAATTAAAGCATGAAGAGGAAACAGGCATCTGTTAAGAGCACTCATAGCATTGCTTCTCTTGGATTTTAAGCCTACTGGTGTTGTTTTTTTTTTCCTGGCATTCTCAGAAAAATGGACTTTGCTCACGTAGTAGAATCACAGAATCATTAAGGTCAGAAAGACTGCTGAGTTCAACCCCAGCCCATCCCCACTACACCACATCCCTCAGTGCCACATCTCTGTGGTCCCTGAATGCCTCCAGGGATGATGACCCCACCACCCCCCTGGGCAGCCTGTGCCAGTGCCTCGCTGCTCTTTCAGAGGAAAAATGTTTCCTAATATCCAGCCTGAACCTCACATTGCATGACCTGGGGCCATTATCTGTTGTCCCAGAGAGGTACCTACAGCTTTGCATTTAGCTCAGAAATATGTGTGGTCTTACCAAAGGTTGAATTCAATATTATTAGAGAACTCTCACTGAAAGCAGAAAACACAGGGTCAGCAGAGCAATAATTCCTTCCCTGTGAGCGCATTTCATGTCTCAACAGTTGCTAATGTTGTACATATTAATTATCACGAGCAGTAACCCGTGAAGAGATTACATCCACGGAACAGTTGTGTTTCTGCTGCAGCCATTACTGAAGGGGTTGGCACTCACTGCTGGTTGAGACTGACAGACCATACACACTGGATGGATAGACAGCTGCACAAGCACTCAGCATCATCTCCCCATGCCACATCCACGTGGAAATCAGCAGGACTTGATGGATTGATGGTTGGACTTGGTCTTAGCGGTCCTTCCAACCTTAACAATTCTACGAGAGCTGGCAGTAACCCAAAATTGTGAACACCAAATTCCTGTTTTACAAACAATGACACCAACCCCAGTCCAGAGTCACAACAATGCTGAAAGTGCTTTGCCTTGTTTTGCAGGCTGGACATCATTATTGGTCTTCCTGTATCACAAATTCTCTTTTTCCTTCCACATACAGTCTCAATTCAAATTAAAACTGTGTTATAGTCCTATAGTCTGGATTTATTTTTTTTTTTCTTTAAAGGAAGATACTGTCTAGTACTGCTAGATCCACAACAAATCTAGATTAAGCAAAATGGGAGCTCATTAGCCTTCATGGACAGGCATTTAAGGTACTTAAGAAAGGACATAGAGCACTGCCCTTTACATTTACTTTGGTGCTAATATTGGATTAAAAAGCGAAAGGTTATTAAGTAAAGGTAATTGTCTGTTTTGTAGAGGGAATCTTTCTGAGGCACAGCCTGAGGCACTTAACTTTAAGAAGGTTAATTGTCTCATGGTGGAAGTCAAGCTATTACAGTTATTATGGACAGTTAGGAAAAATTCAGCATGACATCTGAAGTCCAATAACGAGCCTCAGAATTGGAGCTGATTGGCTGATAGCCACAGGTCTATAATTAGAAAAAATGGCATCAGGAAAGCAAAGCTGAGCCATTGGTGAGCCCTGTCTGTGCAGATGTACAGCAGCTGCAGTGCTGCACCATAGCTTGGGAAAGCCCTCAAGCTGGGTGAGCAAGAAGCTCTATGGAGCCTCGGTTTAACAGCTACCATGTAGAGGGGTTGAAACCAGATGATCTTTCAAGTCTCCTCCTACCTAAGCCATTCTACTGATTCTACGTGCCAGCATCATGGAGGAAAAGCTGTAACCTAAGAAATGTTGGCAATGAGCTCTGGGATGTTTTATGTTGTAAATCCCTCACCTGTTCCGGAAGGTGACTATTTCTTCTATGCTTGCATCAATATTTAAACACCTAAGCACATCCTGCTTAGAGCTTAATGGTAAGACAGCTTGGACATTTTCCCATCCCAAACCAATTTTCATCCCCCACGCCCCCAGCAAGCTATGCCTTGCTGGTGCTACCGGGAGCAGAAGCTGTCACTAACCATGCTGCACAGGTTGTAGGAACCAGGGAACACAAAAGCAATAGGCTGATCCCCAAAACCTATGGCATATCCAGAGATAGGATGTAGAACCATCTTTCATTGCCATGGTTGAGCCTCCTGCCACCCAAGACCCTGACTATTAACCTGCCTGCAGACATCTGGCTAACGATGAGAAGGAGCTGGATGAATTCACTTCGGTGACAGGGCTTCTCTAATGCCCAGAAACACGTTCCAAGTAATCCCCTACATAGGGCAGGCAGTGCCTGTGAACAAAGTGCTGGGGTCCAGGTTCCACTTTCCAGGAAGAATGGAGGAAAAGAGGAACAGAAACTGACGTAGACTTACATTTACAAGCACATTTTCTGGGGTTAGATCTGTCTTTTTGACCCATGCTCCTCTATAATACAGTGGTGGCCCCTGGTCTGTGCTTCAGCTGTGACATGGCTGGCCACAGCATTGGAGAGGTGCGGCACCCACGAGGGAGGGTGGCAGAGCACTTGCAAAGGCACAACTTGGCAGTGGAAACAGGAAAACAAACTGGGGAGGACCTTGGGAAAAGGTCTCTTCTGCAGGTCAGTCCTGCTTTCCTTGTTCTTCAGTTAAGACATTTGTTTGCTGAGCTTGATGCTGTGATAGCATGAAATCTCTCATGCCATCTTTACTGTAACACATGAGAAGAACATCAGACCCAACACTGCATTTGTAGGTGCTGAAGCACGGGTTATCAGAGGCAAAGCTTCAGGATACCCATAGACTGTGGTTTTTATGGGGCAGAAAAAGCCTCGCTCAATACTAGACAGCCAAGAGGTTAAATCCATGCCCACTTATAGCTTTGGCTTTAATGCCTGTGCTACAGCAGGAACTCTAGCGATCAGGTGAGCATTGTGGTGATCTGGGGAGTGTTCACAGCTTAAACTTCAGAAGACACACTGTTACTAATGAAGTTAACTTATCTCACATTTTCCCCTAATTATTATTATTATTTATTTATTTTTGTGAGGGTAATTAAGCTATCCAGAAAGAAGAGCTCTAGAATGAAGGCAAGATCCTTCTGCACGCGAGCTTCAGTAGTAAATATTTCTCGTGGTACCAACCATACTGATTCATTAGTGCAGAGTCTGCCTCAGTAACACAACCAGAAAAAGCACAGTCTTTTCTACCTCAGCCCCTGGAAGGAGCCGCAGTACCCCATGAATGATTCCTGTCCATGGTTGCTCTTCCAAATGTGTCCACCTGCAGCCTACAGATGCACATTCAGGACTCTCAGCTCAGCTCAGGATGAAACCATAAGTGATAGGCAGCAGTTTCCTTGCAGCATATTTCTGCTGCCAAGGAGTGAAAGGATGGTCCTGCAAGCTATGGAAATTGGCAGAGGCCCCGTAAGGCCATTCTCTGCTGGCCAGGCATGACAATGTGCAGTAGAACAAGAACTGGCCACAACCCACATCACAAACCTCCTACAGACTGCAGGAGCTTCAGAAAGGTTATAACATTCTCCCCGCTTCACTTTGACATCTCTGCAGCCCCTTCCTCCAGCCAGAGCTCCATCTAATAATTAATCAGAGAAATATCCCCCTTACCAAATAGCAGCTAGAACATTTAGATCCTTCAGAGAAAGTCTACGTCTGTATTTCAGCTATGACAGGCAGCAGGAGATACGAAGCATTTACAGAAGGAGGGTGGAGTGCTGCCGTCACTGAATCAGACTATCGACCTATTCTTGCCAACTATTTCAAGGCTCAGTGCATGGACTTGCTTTTTGTCCTGACAACATCTATTACTGCTGTACTGGGTTGTAAGGGGTTGTATGGAGATCAGGAAGTGATCCTTTCCCAGAGAGAAGGGACAAAGACCAAAGAAAGACACAGGATAAATGGATGCCAGGTTATGGTCCCACTGCTGTGTCACGCTGCTGTCTCTTGTCCCAGCAGAAAGGATAGGATCAGAATATGAAGTTCATGAGGTTTGAACTTAAAAAAGAAAAAAAGAAAAAGAAAGAAAAGAAGAAAAAGAATCAACAAATTTATCTCTTAGACCATTCCCTTCACAGAAAAAGCATCCTCATAGGGACCCCTTTCCCTTATTCCTTTTACACGCCATATGACTGGGCACTGGTTGAGGTGCCCAGTCTGTTTCTGAGCTGCTTTGAAGCTGTGCTTTAAGGTATGCAGTCACACTCAGACACATACATGAGGATGAGTAGAACACCACACTGGATATTACAGAGAAATTAGGTTTGTATTCCAGTCACACGCAGGGCTGTGTTCAAATCTCAGACGTTCACTAAATCTCCCAGACACTCATTTTCACAACCAGTATAATGTGAACAAGAACGCCTAACAGAATGGTCTGAGATCATCTGATCAAGAGCATTAAGCATTATCGTCAAATGGTCCACTGAAGTAGAGGCAATAGCTGTATGATTAGTTATATTTATGGCACAGTCCTTGCTATTCATTTCACTTCTGCTCCTCTCGCCAATCTATATTTACTACTTGAAATGCTTTATAATGTTATACAACCTCATAAATCCTACCCAGTTTTGATTCAAGATGAGCAACACGTTGTCCTAAGCCAGCAGCTAATCTATGAATTAGCAAAGCTAACTACAAGAACTTAAATCTGAAGGAGAACATGGAATTCAAACGCTTCTAAATACCCGTGCTGCCTAAGGGTGAGATGTTTGGTAAACAGGAAGTACAGAGTTGGAACTCAGGTTACATAGAAGTTGATATAGTTAATAATTTTTTAATTGACTACCTCGTAATTGAGTTGGCATAGTTCAAAATATCCCAACCCAGGTGCTACCAGTTCTCTTACACAGATTGTATCAGACTTTGTACTCAGCCAGGCCAGATAACAATGCCTCCCAATGTTATTTTAGAACTCCTGTGGCTATATATTCCTAACCTCCTTTTTCTTTCTGCAGGTGCTGGACTCAGTGTAACTAAAATCGCAGACAATGGGATAAATGTATAAGTAATTGTTGCAGTGAAAGCTTCCAGAAACAATGTTATTTTCTGGCGGTTACACAGTATTAAAAATACATTAAGGCGCAGGGGAGGAGGCTGCTGGTACTTACTGGAGGTGATCTCATGGGTATAACGGAGGTCGGGCCAAGTCCTGACCAGAAATTGCACACAAATACCCAATCTGATCTGCCCAGTACAGGCTGTGCCGTGCTCCCTGCCCGTCCCTCTGTGGCCATGTCACTCAGTGCCCAGTAGCACAGCCATCTTCTAACCACGGGTCTCTGCCTACCAAAAGGCTCAGTAGCTCTCAGAACTCTGTGGCAGAACAGAGCGGTGTAAACAAGAGGAGAATTTATTGCTTTGCAACTCCCTGACAGCAGGTTGTGGCGAGGTGGGAGTCAGCCTCTGCTCCCAGGTAACAATGATAGGACAAGAAGGAATAGCCACGCGTTGGGCTAGGGGAGGTTCAGGTTGGATATTAGGCACAACTTCTCCAAAAGAGTAGTCAGACATTGGTACAGGCTGCCCAGGGAGCGGTGGAGTCACCACCCCTGGAGGTGTTCAAAAAGAAAGGGAGGGTATCACATTGAGTGACATGGGCCAGTAGGCACGATGGCAATGGGTTGATGGTTGGACTGGATGGTCTTAGCTGTCTTCCCCACCTTAATGATTCTATAACAGCACTGCATAAAGAAGAACCCAGGGACTGGCTGGCATTGCTGAATTGTACTCATTAAGGTCAGTTCAACTTTGTGATTCCACGTTTAGGATGAATGGTTCATAAGCCAACACAGGTTGCAGATTGTATTTTGGAAACCATCATGAGCTCTGTTTTAAAACAGAGAGAACGGAGAACATTTTTCACTAAACAAGAAAACTTTCAGTTGGCTGCTCCCTTAATAAGGAATCTAAGGTTATTTACCAGAAGTCGGACAGCAGAGACACAAGAAGAAACTGTTGCTCTCAAACACATTTCAGCACTGGATACGTTTGGTTACTTCCTTTCTTGAATGCTTTTGCTTCTTCCCTGATAACAAAGGCTTTCCATTTGGGACATTTTAACCAATTTATCCTTTTGTCTTCTCCACGAACAAAAGGAAGAAAGGAAAAGTGACTAAGAGCATCATGGCTGGGCTGCTATCCCAGCTGGCAGTCCCGAGCTTTGTTGTTTCAGGCAGTGAGTTTTTAGGAAGTCCTTGTTGGGGAGATTGTTCCCCTGCAGCCCTTACCACAGGTATGCCTGCTCACAGAGGGGCAAGGCAGAGCAGAAAAGAAATGCCCATGTTTTACAAGGAAATCAAGAAACAGAAATAGGCAAATCTTGAGATAAAAAGAGAAACCAAGCAAGTATTCCTGAGTTAAAGTCAGGGTCCCACTTGCAGGTTGGTCCTATACACACCCTCTGGAATCTACCCCGGGGGAAGTAAGGAACTTAATATTTCTTAAGGTCTCTGTCTTGGCAGATCAAATCAGGAGTATCTGCACAGCACTTCAAAAGCCTTGAACAGAAGGCTCTAGCAAAGCACTGTATTAATTGTTTGTTTTTGAGAAAGGCAACAGATGGACAAAATCTTGGAAAAAGAGAAACAAGATGTGATTTTAGTTGTAAAATGTGATTCCCAGAAGTGACTAACGCTTTCCATTTGGTGCAACCGTACAACAGAGACAAAAGGTAATGGATTGGCTCAATTTTGGGTGTATGTAGATCAATCTCTATACAGAGCAGAGATGCAGCCCACCAGTCCCTCTCTGCCAATTTAATGAAAACCCAATGAAAAGATGCCAATTGATAAAGTGATTTCTGACATTCTCTTATTTCCCTATCTCCCTAGTTCTTGGGGAAGTGATGAAGCACTGTAAGGTGCCAGAATGCAGACTCCACAGAGTTCCTGCTAGCCACAAATAGCTGGGACTTTCCTCGTGCTTGGGGCCTTGCGTCCTGCAGAGGCTGCAGCCCAGAGATGAGCAATGACATACAGCCACCACTCCCAACTTCCTTCAGCTCATGGGGTTTCTAGGAATCAGCAAGTTCCTGCTGCTGACTTGGGAAATTTGATCAGATGTGGCTTGAGACAATGCAGCTGGATCTAAATGCCTTTGCTATTAAATGCACTAGATAGAGCGCAGGACTAGGTTTTCAGCTGGTGTAAGTGACCAGCCTTCACTAAAGCACATTAAGAGCCCTTACACAAGGCTTAAACACATCACCATGGACAGAATTTGCCTGGCTACAACTGGTTACAGCAAATGCACTTCTGTTCACATTGGGATCCAGGCGTTGGTAAAGCAGAGCTCTATAAAGCATGGAGATGCAACACACAGCAGAGTGCTGGTGCTCTGGGTACAGGTCTCCAGAGATGGGCTCTTTGCTAGGAAGCCAGTTTTGCTGACCAGGCTGGAGTAAGTCACCTATCCCCTACGTCAGCAAAACAGGGATTGCTGCACTCTGAGATCCCTGGATGAAGATCATCAGTCAATACCAAATTCTTTACAGCTCCATTTCACCATCTGATTTCTACAGCAGCCAGTGCTCTATATAGAAATGTCATTTGCTTCATCTCACAAATCCACTGATGAGCTGTTACAGGTCCAGATGTCAAGATTTACAGTGAGAAAAAAAGAATTAAGATAGTTGTGACAGTCTCACATTTTAATACAAAAATAAAACAGATATTTCTGAATTAGAAACACAAAAAGAGCATTGGGCTAGTGGATTAATCTCCTCCAAGTAGAAGAAAAGGACTACCTGCACCAGCAGAAGGGAAGTATTTTATATCTTCTCCTGAGCAGTAGGAAGGAGAACGGACACAGCCCAGGTGCTGTCATGTCAAGAGGAAAAGACAGACACATTGCACTGAGAGACATGGGTTAGCAGGCACAATGGTGATGGGCTGGCAGTTGGACTAGATGTCTTAAAGTGCTTTTCCAGCCTTAATGATTCCATGATTCAAGGTCAAAGACATGGCACTGATAGCCTCAGAAAAAAAACCAACAGGCTGATTTGAGATAATTTGAAATAGAATACAAATACTTTGCCTGAAAGATGTTGCAGTCTTATCTACATAGTTTCTCTTGGTCATCATGAGCATCAGGGAAGAAACACCTGAAAGAGATTTGCATGCATTCACCTGACTGCAGGGGCAGGGAGCCTACAGGCCTCCCAGAAACAGTGGCAAGAACTGTATTGGCTGGGAGGTTAGCTTACTTCACTCATTCCAGCAACTGCCAAGGAAGAAAAGCTGCACTTGGCTTGGAGAGTTCATTATTAAAGGAGCTAAGGTTTTTATTTTTAGAGTATGACTTCTGTTGTGACATTGCCCAGTCCTGAGCACATGAAATCACCTATATGACAGGGGACATGACACAGTGGGGGTGTCTCTGGAACAGGCCCAGCCCATCCTCCCCAGGTGCAATGCCAAATCACCAAGCAGACATTCATTTACATTTCCCCTACACAGTCCAAACATGCACAAAGGGGTGGGAAATGACCTCCTGCTTCTTCTACAACCGAACACAGGGATATAAAAACCTGATTCTCTCCTTTTATGCTGCCCATAAAGCTCCAAATGCTTCTATTATATAAAGTCCCCTTCACACATATAATTGAGTGGTTTCTCAGACATGGGCATTACAGTATTACTAGGGCCAAACGTTGCCAATTTCCTACATTAAAGCTTTTCTTTTGCTGAGCTCTCAGTTGCTGCCATGTGTGATTTTTTTTTTTTTTTTTTCCTAGAACCAGAGTAAGGATGAGCAGTAATGTAAGACAATATTTTCAGTTAAACTCTAACTTTCATTGTGCATCAAGTATAAAACAATACAATTCTTCTCTCTCCTGCCAGGTTAGATTTCCTGATGTTGAGTAAAATAGGTTTTCTCATTCTGCAGCCTTTCCTATAGAAACATTTCCCTTCTTAAGAAGACAGATTGCAAAAGTGGGTAGGAAAATAAAAACACTTAGGACATCTTAAAATTCTTTTTACCTCATTTGCATATATTTCCATTGTTTATTAAAATATAGGCAACACTGCTCAGCTTTCAAGGAGTTTAGAAGACAAAAAGAAAGCATAATTCTAGAAACTGGGAAACTGAGGCACCACATGGCCATGAAACAAACCCAACACTCACATCGCTTGCCAGGGGCAGCTCAAGTTCTTCCCAGTTTGACTCTGTGACGTATCAGTAACGTCACTGTCTGATATTTGGCAAAACAAATGGGATACAAATATGACCTAACCATGATGAGATTGCTTGTTTCTTGGATGTAAATGCTTTGATAACAAGTGTATGAATTGAGAGAAAACCAGAGTTCCAACTACATCATTAATGCAAAGTTGCAGCAACAACAACAAAAAAAATACTTGCAACATTTGTTATTAGAACATTAATTTAACTAAAAGCCCTCAGTTATTAAATAATTTCTAGTGGCACAGCAACCAAATGCAAGGCACAGCTGTAAGCAAGAACTACTCATCTTTTACATATAGCTGTGCTACACCACAGCAGACAGCCTGGGGCAGATCAAGTCAACTGTACCCAAAAGAAATATCCTGCAACCCACATGCAGCAGCTTTTGCTTCACTGCCACTCTATTCTGCGCGCTCACTTCTTCCCTCATCCTGCAAAAGATTTCAGCTTGCACAAACGTTGAAGAATGGGAATCTATCATCACTTTTTCCCAGCTCACTAAGCTCACACAGCCAACAGCTCCACCTTTGGAGGGGCTTTGGCTGGTGACTTCCCAGAGCCCAGGGGGTGTTTGAGCTGTTACTGTGAATGTGGTGGTAGAGTTAAATGTTTACCTCAAGAGGAGTTCTGAAGACGCATGAGTCTGAGCAAGATTTTCTCTTCCCTGTAGGATGTTTTACCACTAAGATTTAACTCCTTCCCTTTTGCAGACAAAACTAGAGCACACCATGGGAGCTGTACTCAGTCTCTGGCTCCCCACCACACACTTTCAGCCAATCCAGGAGCATCTTACAGCACCTTTCTTCCCCAGGGAAGAGGCCAAAGGGACTTGGAGGAGGCTGAGACTCACCCATGAGCCTGAGTCAAAGGGCACTGAAGCAACCAACCCTGGCTCCCCAGTCTCATCCTGATTTTATGTTTTTATTGTAACGTTCCAGTTTAATTTCTATCCATAGTCAAATTCTAGAACAGAAAAGGCTTTAATTTGTTCTGTCTAGCTGCATTTTTATAATTCATCAGACTTTGCAAAGCTACCCTCAGTACATCATAGCTAGGCCTTAGACAATCATCCAGCTTTACTCAAAATTTGCTGTCTTCCTGGCTAGTTTAAATGGTTGTTTTGATTCCTGCAAACTCACAGATTAGGTGGCAAGGGGTAAATATCCAGTACTTTACATGCAAAACAAAATCAAGGACGTGTTGATCTTGCTTTGGCTTTGCATTGTTCAGTGTAAACAAAGTCCTGCAACTTCCATAAAGGAAAGCTAAATATGAAAGAATGACCTTTTTTTGTTGTTTTTGTCCAGTGGAGAATCTCTTCCTCCCTGTGATGGGGATTAACCCATTGCTGGGGCTGGGTAGGCAGTTTCTTTCAATTCCAGTGAGGTTTATGGGGAGATCCATCACCCCCATCAATTTGACTTACTCATCCACTCATGTTCTTTCTAGAGACATAGAGCATAGATTACAAGAACTGAAAAAGATCTGGTAATTCTGCCTTATCTTCTGCCTGGTAGTGCTGAATTACATCCCATTATCCATCCTCCAGGGCAGCACTTATTATTTAAAGAGATTGGACACTGAACGGATGCTACAAGTCTGTGACAGACCATGCAGCTCCTCGCCCATCACACAGGGATGGCAGAAAGCAGCAGAACTGCAGCCTTCATGTCACTTTTCTGGTGAAAAAGCACTGGGGCACCCAGGAGGGCATACAGGGGAAGAAGCCATCTAATGGTTGTGTTGTTTGCATGGTAGTTTTGCATCTAACTGGTCTGGGGAAACAGACATCATGACAGTTGTTGCCTGAACTTTTTCAATGAAGAAAAAAAAAAAAGGAAGACTAATATGTTATACAGCTTTTGAGCAAAGGAATCAAGCATTTGCTCCAGCACAGCCCTGTCTTCCCCTCTACAGCCACAAGGGCTGTCTCTGCTCTGACCTCACCTGTTAGCGGAAAGGTTTTCTTTCCCTCAAGGGTGAATAGAGGCACAGCAGGACACAGAACTTAGTTGTGCATTAGCCAGTTCATCTACTGGAGCAATGCTTGCTGCTCCCTCCTCTCAGCCCTAAACTCGATTCAGTTTAGTACCAAATTTCTGCCTTTACCACAACCACCAGGTGCACCCCAGATGAAACCCAGCCTGTTTCCCAACAGAACTTCCTTCCAGCTCAGACAACACCTCACGCTCAGCAAGCCACTGGTCTCCTGGGTAGAGGTGCTGTTAAGTTACAGTTATTACAAATGTCCTGTTCTTTCCTGGCCATCCACTCTGGGCTGCTGCAGGTTAGTGCATCCCTATGCCACACCCTCTCCCCTCTGCACCTTGTTGCTGTTTATCCTCCTTGCAGACACCCCAGCACAAGATCTGCAGGAAGATCTTCCTCCTGCCCACTGGGACAGTGTCCTGCCTTGGCGTGGGTGGCTTCCTGCAGATGCAACTGCCATCCAGATAATCAGTACTTATTGCTATGACAGCCTCTGGATGTCAGCACCCAGAGGAAACACTGGGATATTTATTAGGCCATAGAAGTTTGAGAACAAAGAATGGGATTGGTATCCCTCATCCCAATGGTACAGACAGGAGAAACATCCCTTGCACCTGTTAGTGGGTCTTATTGCCAGAGAAGAGCTGCATTTAATTACCTTTTTTTTTTTTTAAACCAGCTCAGTAGATCGTGTCATCAGGCAACGATGTGCTCACTCCACAAGACACAGAATTTGACAGGCAAAACAACCTGCCAGTTATTTATCATTAGTGCAAATGACTGATTTTTTGGTTCACCAGCAGTTCAGAATAATCTGAAGGTTTTATTTTGAGTCAAACTGAAGAATTCTTTTTTCAACTTTGCAGCTCACCTTGATAGCTAACATCATCTCTAATGGCTTTAAGAAGAACTCTTTCAATTTATCTAAAAACTGCAAAAAAAATAAAAAAAAAAGGAACACTTCATCTGATCTAAAACTATTTCAATTAGTTTTTTAAGTTTCCAACTAAAAAAAAAAGTGGAGATTCAGTAGCAGATATTTCTCCCAGCAAAGAAAAATTTTAACCAGTTGAAACCTAGAATTCTCCCCAGACAAAGCTCCTTTATGAAAAATTTGAAATAGCCTTCACTCACCTTTTGTTCCCCCCTGTCATGCTGCAAAAGCTGTCACCCACATCTATTTTTGTAGGCTCAGCAGAAGGAGACCACTAGTATAGAGAGTGATGGGAAACAAGCAGTCTTTCCTCTTCTCCTCTGCTTCCAGCTGTCCAAGACCTTTTGCACATCAACAAAATCCTATTCAGCTTCATCCTGATTGTTTTGGCCATGCAGAACAGTAGCCTTATGCCATCCACTGACTTAAAAAAAAAAAACAACAACAAACCACATTGAGTAGTCAACCAACAACAAGCAGTAGGTATGCAGGCCAACCCTGCAGGTGCTTCTGCAATTGAGCCTTGGCTCAAGGCAGCAAGTATTAGTGACTTTTAATTTCCTCTGTCCCCAGGCATCCTGGATAATATCACTATGATAGCAACAATTCCACTCCTGACCTGGCAGCCAGTGCTGGGTGTCCCACCATGCTCCATTGGGTACAGCAAGCTTTGCACCAGCCCACTAAGACACCGGGCTCATTTGGCAACTCATTTAATAACACTGAACACATTTTCCCCTATTACTTGGCAAGGAGTGGAGGAATCTACTGCCAGGGGATCCAAGACCCCCAAACAAATTTTAAACACAGATTGAATTTTTAATTGGACTGGAATGCTGAAGAATATTCAGATCTTGACCTCAAATCAGATCAGAAAGGAGAAGCAGGAAGTCAGCTGGCTCTAGAGTTTTGTAGAGGGTCGCAGGTGCTTTTAATAACTGATTCTGCAAGTTAATAGCTTGGTTAGAGATGGGAATAGACTAAAGATGGCATCAAGGAGTTGAAGTTTCAGACCAGGTTGCTTTAAAACAAGAGCTAATGTCATAGGAAAATCACAACTTGAAAGATCACTATACTTAATTTCTTCCTATTGCAGAACTTCACTTATTATGATAAATTTCACAAAATTTGTCAAGCTACACCCCAACCTTAGGCAGGTCATCTTGCATTCAGTGTTCCTACTGGCAAGCAGCTTCAGAAACTGAGGGCAAGAAGCTTTCTCCCAGTTAGCAGCCCAGGACTATAAGCTTAGCAAAATAACATTCTCTTTAGCTTTAGTAGCAATTCCTCTCCTCTGTTTAGAAGTAACACCAAGAGGGTCCAAGGAATTCCCAGCTTTCAGGGTACAGCTGTGAATCAACTGGTTTGCCACTGCTTTACATGATGACAATCAAACAGCTGGTGGTAACCATGAACAAAATGCTGAGCCATTACTTAATCTCCAGTTGCTTATAGAAGCATTTTGTGATGCGGTTTGCCCCAACAATCTGAACCACTTTTATATGGCAGATAGGGTGAATACTGGGTGTTACAGTGCTCCAAACACTAAGAAAGGACAGACTTATTGCTAAGATAGAGTGGGTTTTGAAGGTCTCACTGGCTAACTGAGCAAGTGACCATAAGCTACACCAGCCCAGTACCATCTAACTCCTTGTTCTCTTCTTTCCCTGCATGTAGGCAGATTTCCAAAGGTCTCAAACTGAATCAAGTCAAGAGTTTGCATTTAGCTTCCTGGAGCTTCTCTGAGAGCTGAAGAGACCAAGCAGAACTTCAGATCTGTGTCTCAAGTTCAGCACTTCACTGAAGGATCAATAAGAACTGAGTGTCTGACAGACACTGGGTTGTGAAGTGCTTAAACATTTGGCTGCTACCAGGAATCTTATTCTGATGTTTATTCAAGTCATGGCCTGAGCACCCACATCTCTGATTGCAGACAGCTGGGAACCACGAGCAATCGGCGTTTTTGAACATCTTCGATCTGTTACCTGACATTTTCTGAGGACAAAAAGCTTTTAGGTTGACTGCCCAGGAGAGAAGGCCCCCTGCCCCCACAGCCAGCTTTCACATGGGCATTAGGCCCAAACAGCAACAGCATCAGCCCAAACAGCACTGAGGCCTTACAGGACTCAGTGAAGAATAACTGCCATGACGCCATTCACATTCAGGTCCTGTTGATGAAATTACCAGTTATTAATGTCAGAAACAGATTTTTACCACGTTGGCCTCAAAATTCACATCAACAGGCAGAGAAACACCTTTCACATAGCTCCTTAAAACTTCTCTATGCCACAAATCTACACCTCACACCCATCTGGCACCAGGTTGGCCCATGGCAAGGTACAACTTCCTCCTCATTTTCCTCCTAACATCCCCACCTGTATTTTGTCCACTTGTTGCATCCTGTCTAATTCCTGCTGAGGCATTTGTCAAGTAAGGGAAGGTTGTTTTTGCTACTTGCCTGCGCTGCACCCTAAGTAAGAAGCCCAGAATCTTTTTGCAAACTCTGATATTTTGATTTAAGTTGGGAAAGAAAATTTAGCAAGATCTTTAACATAAATTTTTCTCAATGACCAAGAGAAAAAAAAATGAACAAATCAAAATTAACAAATCGAAATTAACTGGGAAAACTCCTTCAGGATCTGTCCAAACCCTTTATTTCAACAAGCAATGTTTTGGGATTGGAGTGATTTAACATTGCTGTCTGCCTTTTCCACACTTTCAGACAAGAGCTCTACACAAAGAAAACATTTCTAAGAGGAAAAGAAAATGCCATCTGCCAGCTTTTGGAAAGTGTTTGGTGTCAACATTCCTATTCTTCCTTTGACCAAAACCCCAAACCATACTTGACATCAAGTAGAAAATAAGTTGGGTCTTACCGAAACAGATTTTTCAGGCAAACGTACAACTCATTCACAAATTCTAGCCATTTCTGCAAGCAAAGCAAATAGTGCAACCACAACTTCAGGTTATTTGTGACCTTGGCCTTATGTGAAAGCAATGAAAGCCTAATGCTTATAGATTTTAAGTACTTACCCCCAAACACCCAACTCACTACTCTGTTTGCTTGATATTAATTTTTTCCCTCCATTTTCAAACAAATCCTTTCTGACTTTGGACACGCTGACATTGTGCACGCCCTTGGGTGTTAAAAAGCAAGGCAGAGTGTTCCTTCCTCATTACATGGTTTGGCTTATCAGCCCAGCAAAGGTTTGGGTTTCAGGTGTGGCTCCGTGCCAGGTACAACACTCATCATTCACACAGCACCAAGGCAGGGAACACAGCACACAGGCTTACAGACTTATCACAGGCTCCAAAAAACCATGCTCCCACCTGCTGATCCCCACAAACAAAGAGCCTCTAAACCCAGAAGACGGGTCAGGAGGAATTCAATTATGTTTAACAAGTTGATTGAGAGATGTTCCGAGAATTGCTCACTGAGAATAGGAATGAATTCTCAGCTGTATTACCTTCATTTCACTGCTCTATGACCAAAATCGAGAGAGGAGCGGGACTGATTGAACTGGGGCAAGGTGTTTGCTTTAATATATTATCAAGAGCATTAATGCAGATAATTTACCTCAAGTAGATTGGAATTTGTTGAAAAAAAATGAAGAACCAACAGGGAGATCATTCCTAGCCAGGGAGATGAGCTGATGTGCTAAATAACATCACTGCTGAGAAGCTTCATCCCAGGTTACCCATAAAAACATCACCATCTTGAATCCAGCGAGACATCCTATTACAATATACTAGTAACAAAAGAAAGTAGCTCATCTTCCACCACTGATCTGGAAGACATGTATTGTGTTTACATACACATGTATAATACCCTACACATGAATTGCTTTCATTTATGTCTCAGAGAAAGTTGGCTCCATACGTTGTCTAGATGTTCTTTAACAAAACCCATGAGATGCTCTACCATGCTTTGTAGTGTTGTTTCTATCTCAGACCTCATGAGCTTACAAGTTGCATCATTCAGAACATGCCATCTCCAGCACGATATCCAGTGAGGAATCCTAATTAAACCAGTGCCCATTGGAACAACAAACCAGCCAAACCAACCATAGCAGATTAACTGTAGCATCACTGGCCAAGGAGTCACCGCATTTCCCTAGTGCATCAACTTTTGTGGACAAAGTTGAGAGACTGAGATAGTAAGAAGAAAGGGAACTCCTCCAGAGATTTGTACTGTGCAAAGAGAGTACAAGCTTTAAAAAGGCACTGCAGCCAGCACTAATTACTTGAGTTCCTAGTAACCCACACACACTTGATTTAGGGGTCATTGTGCCCTGCAGAAGTTGCAAACATTTGTAAACTTCTGGTCATCCCCAAGCAGGAAGCTTTTTCTGATTAACTGCACTCAGCAACTTTTCAGACTGAAATCCCCTCCTCTGTTTCATATCCTGGACAGAGCTTTTACACCAGGGCAGCCTCAAGCACCTGGTGGTTCTGGTGTAAGTTCT
>JAOWBP010004023.1:10460700-10470873 GCA_028571105.1 Tragopan temminckii
TGATTTATCTCCTCCTGTTAATTTTTACAGTCAGTGAGAACACTTTGTACGGTTGAGCACTCTGCGTATCTTCAAGAGATTTATGTTCTGGAAACATAGTGGCAATCCAGCATTAAGGCACTGCTGTGACAGGTGCATTTCAGTGAAGCTCATGTTATTTTCCCCCTTTTTGATACCAGCGAAGCAGCCACAGAGCTGTGTATTATGTAGAATTGGAGACAGATACCCAACTCAACTCTTGCCTGAGCCACTGTTGGCCAAACATGTGAGCAGTGCTGCCTCTCCAGTGTGCAATGAGAGCAATTCAAAAGAGACCATTTATGACATATTTTTGGGTTTTATGTTGTTTTTATTATTATTTTTTTCTTGCTGAGAAAAGCTTGTGGTTAGTGGGCTTTTACTATGTATTTCCTGCCCTATGATTTGTGTTATTCCTGACTGAGTGCAAGATAATTCAAAACAAATTGTTTATTGTCATATTCTCAATAGCTGTTATGACATCACAGCCTCTTTTCTAATTGCCATTTCCCTCCTGTGAAGTGTGGGCAAGCAAAGCTTGTCTTCAGGAGATCCCAGTCTTTCAGTTCTTTGCTGCACTTGGGATTACCTCAGTTTGTAGTATTCTGTAGTTTTGTTTGGGTCTGTGTTATGCAAGAATTTCTTGAACAGACACTTTGTGTGCATCATACAGTGTCTCGTGGCAGGTTATGAGTTGTGCAGTACAACAGAGGAGCAAATCTGATGGTTTAAGAAAGTCGAAGGCTGGGATCTGGAATCCTTGGCACTTGTTCCCAAAGCAAGTTACCATTTGTGGAGCGTGTATGGAGGTCAGGTGCCCCAACAGTCCCTCATCCTGTGGTAGCTGAGAGCACAAACATGGTGCTGTTGAAGTTTACCCAACAGCACTTCCAATGCACCACATCAGCAAGACTGTTACAGCCACTTGTCTTGATATTGCTGTAGATCTGAGGATGCCACTTTCGGGCCAGAAGCTTTATTATGTGAGATGTTGTAATGAATAGACAAATAAATTGCTTTCCCCAGAGCTGCCATAACACAAACTGAAGGGCAATGGACGCAGGTGCCAGTGTCAGTGCAAGGACACGTGGAGCTGGTACAGGTCAGCATGACAACCAGTTGTCTGAGTGCACCTTGGCACTATTTATTCTAAAGAGAGGGCTTGATGGAAGCCAGTGAGGCACCACAGGGGAATTTTTGGGGTGCTGACCCCTAGACCCTGTAGGTGAGCTCCCCTTTCTCAGGGAGCGTCTAGACTGCCAGTACCTGTGATGTTTGCAGACATTCTTCCTGAGCTACTAAACTTGTCTCTGCTTATTATAAAGGAATTATAATGGCTGATTACAGCCTCCAGTCAACGCTGGAAAACTCCCTTGGAGGCTGCACAGCACACAAAAGTCTCCTCTCATTGGGTCGATACCATTTGAGCCCCATTCATCTCAGCAGAGCTGCACACTCTAGCACATGCTCTGAGACACCTGATGTGGATTTTCAGCTTGTAAATACGTGCATAGCCAGGTACTTCTTACAAGGAAAGAAATAGTTCCTTGGAAGATGCCAAGAAGACAAGGCAGCACATCACAATCATGTAACAAGAAGATGGTGAAATTGCCATTGCATTAAAGCTGAGCAACTTCTGATTACTCTGTCCTGCAAATGTTTTCAGTGTTTGCACTTTTTTTCTTAAATGCAAATGTAGGTGACGATAAGCATTTTTACACATAAAGTGTGAAAAAAAGCTCAATGGGGGCAATCAGCACTGCTTCTTTTTGATAACTTTGAAGTGTTTTGTATTCAGCCGTGTAAAAAAAAAAAATCTCATTAGCTTAAATTGTGAAATCAAAAGTCATTTTGAATGAAATGAATTTTTCATTTTGGAAATGACAAAAGGGCAATTTCCAACCTTTAAAATACAATTCAAGTCGAAAAAATTTGCCCAGTACAACCCCTTTCAGGGAAAAAGCTTCTTTTTTTCATAAATTAGCATTTTGGGGTGTTAATATGGTTCATCAAAACACTTGCGCCTCAATAATCTGCATCCAGGCTTTCCCTGATTGCGTGGTGACTGTGCGTTGCCTAATTGTGTGTGACTAATACAATTTCATGTGCATTTCAGTGCACTGGGGATTCATTGTTGCCACATACTACCATTGGGAAATCGTTAAGCGTGTGTCTATGAAACAATGACAGGGAGACAAGAGAACCTCCTCCAGAGAAGAGATCTACAAGGAGGCGTATGGCTGGGAGCAACAATTTATCAATGCAGAACAGTTGGAAAACAGAGCATCTGTGTCTTAGAATCACAGAATTGTTAAGGTTGGAAAAGACCACTAAAATCACCAAGTCCAGCTGCCAACCCACCCCCACCTACCACTGACCCACATCCCCCAGTGCCACATCTCCACAGTTCCTGAACACCTCCCAGGATGGTGACTCCCCACCTCCCTGGGCAGTCTGTGCCAGTGATCATGAGTCTTTCTGAGGAGAAACGTCTTCTCTCTGGTTTGAGGAGCACCAAACCTTCTCGGTTGAGCAGGACTCACCAACACTGGTCTTTAGGAGGTCCTCATTAGAGGTGAGCAGTGAAACCTAAGCATTGCTTTAGAAATAGCTGAGTGGAAGAGGAATTTCCTTCTCAAGGAGATTCCCTAGGAAACATTGTGGGAATCTCAGAAACGTAATCCAAACAAAGAAATGGTGGTTGAGCCAAAAGGAGAAAGCAGGATTGACTGTGGCTTTGCATTGCTGGGAGCATAAGGCTTTGCTGTCCTTGCACATGCTTGGAAGAAATACATCACATTTCATTCAGGAAGGTGATGCACGTGAGTTCCTTAACTGGGAGGCTGAAGTGAGTCACCTTTTCACCAGAAGACCCAGGGAATCAAGCTCAGACAGCTTGGCAGTGGGGATTTGTTGCTGTGCGGTGGCACATCCTGTAAGCAGGTTGAGTGAGGCAGAGGGAATGTGCAAGCCTCAGCCGTGAAGGTGGACCAGCTTGTTTGGTATCTTACAGGTGCTTAGAACACTTCTTCCAGAAAGTATTCCCCTGGAAATCGAGGCATTTCTCTACCTAGTTTCTAGATGTTAGAGGTGCAAGCTGTGCCATTCAATGCTACTAAGAGCTGGAAGCTGGTGCAGGAGCAGAAACATAAAAGTGGGTGCTGCAAGAGCTGGAAGCTGAAAAAAAAACTTTGGGCTGAGGTATAGCCAAGGTTAAATGGCATATGAGAATGCTTCTTCCAGAGTTCAGTTTTTGAATTGTTGCCTCATTTTTAGCCCAGTATGCTTGTACCAGCTCCCTGCAACAGTGGGGTAAATGTGAGGATAAATTCAGTTAAGAACACAAGGCATACAGCTGCTGCAAAGACAGAAGCCCTATACATACCTATGGATGAGGAGGGGTCTTTCTAATGGAATTATACGCTTTTTGCAATGTTAATAAAAGAAAAAATGAATGCAACCGGAAGGCCTGAAAACCTTTTTGATCAAGTGGGAAGGACCTATTCCTTTTTCTCTTCTAGTAGCCTCTGCTCTGTTGCCTACAAACTTTTCATTGACCATCACCATTCAGTGTTTCTTAATTTCTTTATTCTCCTTTCTCATATGTTTCATTTATGTACTCTGTCTCCAGGCATCCCAAGCCCTTCCAGTTACTCCAATTGCTCATCATATTCCTGGTCCCCAAAGCCCTTTGCTCACTGTTTAGCTGACTTCTTACTTTTTAAATGCTAAAGTTCTCTAAGGCAAGGGCAGCTCTCTTAGAGGTGCCTGGGTTGCTCTCAGAACACAATATCTCCATGTAAAGGACTGTCTCCCACTGTTCTCATTGTCTCAGCCAAAACCAGGACACTCAAGCATCACACAAAGGGCTTTTTGGATCAGTCACAATGGGTCAGCTAATGAACTTGTTGCTGCAGCTGGGCTGGTCTCCCAAGACGTCTGTGTGTGGAGGGAGTTCTCTTCAAGGGAGAGAGGATACACAATTTTGGATTGAATGCAGTGTTCCAAAAAGGAAGGTGACTCATTGAGCCTAATCATTAGGGTGTGTGGTGATATTATCTAATGAGGAAATGCTTGATGATGCTTTTAGAGACTGCAGAGACCAGCAAGCTTGCTGTAGAGGAAATCAGAATGTGAGCACTTTCAACAGTGTTCAAGAAATGGGATCTGAAATGTCTTTGGGGAGAAGAGTGGAGAAATTTCAACACCCTTATACTTGCATCAGGGTGTGTTACTGCTCCTGTTTAGTCTTACTTGTTCACATAAGTCTCTCCTTAACAAACCAGCTCTCTAGAATTCAGGACAAAGGAGCCTTGCCCGAGGAACAGATGTCATCTCATTTGTTTTCTGCAGTTTGGTTTTGTAGTTGTTGTTGTAAGTCGAACTGCGGATGAGGTTTTAATTAAAGGAAACAGTCAGGTTGGTTTAAGTCCCAAATCTAGATTTAGTTAAGAAAGGGTTTTACAGAACATCTAAGACAAAGAGAATCATTTAGACGTTTTGTTTTTGTTTTAGTCCTTAGAATCACCCTCCTCTTTTTTTTTTTTTTTTTAAGAAATCTGCTAGAAATTAGCTGTTAGATTTCCTGTAAAGAATCTGAAGCTTCTTGCTACCTCATGTAAACCAGAGAGTGAAACTGTTTAGAAACACCAAGTAGTAGTCCCCATTCTCTTTTTTCTAAGTTGAGAAAGATGACAGACTGAGCTGCAAGACTTGCTCTTCTCCCTCTCTGCTATGGGCCTACAGCACCTGGGGTATGGCTAGGCATTCCTCTTTGAGCGACCACAACAGTGGGTCTCACTGTGCTGCAGAAAAGTCAGTAGAAGGCTCTGAGCATCCCAGGAATACACACTGGAAAAAAGTCTGCTTTCATCTGGTAGGAAATCAACACTGATCTTCTTACTTAATTTTAAGTCCTCTGTATCTGATCACCTACTGTACTCATCATATTGCAGAGGGAATAAAACCAATCACGTTAAAACCAAATTCATCACTTAAAATAGACAGAAAAATCTGCCTCTCCAAAACTGGGCTTTGCATACAGCTTTAACTGAGACTGATATCTCATTTAAAATCCATTACAGATAGAATGGTTTAATTCTTCGCATATTCAAATTAAACTAACTGAGCACTTTGACTAAGTGGTGTTAAACTGGTGTAAGTAGGTTTGGATGGATACTCTTCACTAGGTGTAGACTTCCACTATTACAGGTCTGGGTGTACATGAAACTTTAGATCTATATCTCTGCTTTAAGTAAGAGAGAAACAAGAATAGAGTCATGATCAAATGAAGGCTAAACTCATGTGAGTGCTGTGGCAGCTGTATCTCTGATGCAAATGTCTAGAGAAAGATCAGGAAACCTTAGTGCAGGCATTTGGGAATCCAGACATTGTAACAGCAATATTTAGGAAAAAAAAAAACAACCACCACCAAATAAATAAATAAATAAATAAAAAGCAACCACAACTTTCTGCTGCTCTAACTAAATACATCCCTGGGCTTGAAAGTACTATATGAGCCAAGACCAGGCCGGTCTCGTGGCTGCAGCTGTATGTGTGTACATGTGTGTGCATTCCTTGTAAATGTGCAGTGAAAGTGGGAAATACAGCAGCAGGCACATCTGAGAAGGAAAATTGCATGGAAACATGGCATATATTTTAGAGACTGGTTACTGTGTCATAAACAATGAGAGCTTTTGTGTTCCTCAGAAAGATCTAGATAAAGTAAAACAGAGGCCAGCAACATGCTGGGGTGCTTCTTTTTCAATTGATCAACTCTGTCCATTCCTCAGACATCCTTTATTGTTGATAGTCAAGAAGAGGCACAGAAAGTGATGAGGAAAGCATTTCTGAAGTTGAAGTGGCTGTGAAATCCAGGGTATGAGCTCCCTTTCCACAGCATCTTTACAAAAGCAAGGGATACCATTTGACACAGCAATCAGGAGAGGAGTACGTGATTGAGGCAGTAGCTGTAAGCTTGGCATCACAGAAGAATCAGTCTGAACTCCTATATCAAATCTCCTACTCCTGAATGCAACTGAGCTTCTAACATGAAGAAGACATAGAGGCCCTGGAGTGTGTCCAGACAAGGGCAATGAAGTTCTGAAGGGTCTGGAGCACAATGGGGAGCAGCTGAGGGAACTGGGGCTGTTCGGACTAGAGAAGAGGAGGCTCAGGGGAGACCTTATTGATCTCTACTACTTTTTGACCAGAGGCTGTGACATGGTGGGAGTTGGCCTCTGCTTCCAGATAACAATGATAGTGCAAGAGGAAATGGCCTTAAGTTGCACCAGGAGAGGTTCAGGTTGGATATTAGGAAAAATTTCTTCTCTGTAAGAGTGGTGGTACACTGGCACAGGCTGCCCAGGATGGTGGTGGGATCACCATCCCTGGAGATGTTCAAGAACCTTGGAAATGTGGCACTGAGGGACGTGGTCAGTGGGCATGGTGGGGATGGGTTGGGGCTGGGCTAGGTGATCTTAATGATCTTTTCCAACCTCAATGATTCTGTGACTGAGTCAGAAGAGCACATAAAGAAAAAAGGAGCACAGCTCTTTAGCTGCTAACACAACCGTGTCTCACATAGCAGTGAACTGGCTGTGTGACATCCGAGAGGCCAAAAATACAGGATCAGTCTTCCCAGCTAGGTGAGGACAGCAGATGACTAAAGATAAAATAATAATATTTAATAGCCTCTTAGCATTCCTCTCTTCTGAGAATGTGATTCAGTGTTGTTGTAGAGAAAATAGCACTTAACAAACCTGATTAAATTCTTTGAGGAGATTACAAAGTTGCCTGATAAAGGTAACTACGCAGATGTGCTATACTTAGATTTTTTTACAAGGGGATTGAGCTAAAACCGTGACATCCTGCTTAAAAAATAGCACAGAATAGTATGAACCAGAGGATATGTGAGACAGATTGAGAGCTGGATAACTGACAGATCTCAAAATGTTGTTGTCAGTGGGGACTCGTCACTGACCAACAAATTCTAACCAGGTTTGGGACTCAGCTCTTCTTTATTCCACGCTTTTTATCAGCAGTTTGAAAGATAATGTGAAATGGCCACTGATAAAGCACACTGACAGTGGCAGGGTAGTTAATGGAGCTACCACCTGACAAAGACCACGACCACTGGGTAAGCAGGGTTCAGTGGTCGAGGGCTGCCTGGGAATGAGCGCGCATGGAAGAGAGTGAGTAGGGATGGGAAGGTTAATTTGCCTCCATATAAAGCACAGAGACTAAAGAGGATAAGATAACACATCCAGGCCTGGGGCTCACATTTTAATATTCAAAAGGTGGTTAAACTGAGGGCAGGAAAGAGCCACAGAACTGAATTAAAGAGTAGAGAAAATGCCTTAGAGCAAGATACTGAAATTGTTCGATTGGTTTCATGCACCCAAAGGGAGAAGAAGGGAAAACTGAAGGGTGAGTTAAGTTCAGCATGTAAGTAATTTCATCAGAGAGAAAATAGTGAAGCAGAGCTTTTTAATGCAGGAAAGAATAGCATAAACACAAACCGCCACTGGCTAGAAGCTGAAACCAGACAAATTCAAATTAGCTGCAAGGCGCACGTGTTTAACAAAGAAGTGATTAACCACTGGAACAAACGACCAAAGGGAGGGGCAGCCTCTCCTCTTGATTTCTTCAGATCGTGACTAGACACCTTTCTGGAACAGATGCTTTAGGCAAGCACAAGTCAGTGAGCACTGGGTAAGGGGCAAAGAGGTCTAATGGTTCCCCCTAGTTGTAACCCTTTGAGCCTCTGGTCCCAATCCGCTCTACATACAGAAATGCCTTGTTAGCACCCCTGGAACATAAGGCTGTTTAGTGAGCTTATATTGGAAGCCTATGCCAGAGTTTAGCGTAGAATAACTGCAGATTCCCACCTGAATATCTTGACTTAAACAATATATTCCCTGCAAGAACCACAAGATTGTATCTAGGTCACGCAAACTTTCCCCCAGAAACAGCCTCTGGGTATAACAACAGTGTGGCAGATACAGCATCAGAGCATGTGCTGGTATTTGTGCTTGTAAAGGCTATGCCTCTGGGGCATCCACTTGGGCTGGGAACAGCGGGTTTGCTCCTCTCCCATCATGGCCAGCAAGAGTTTGACTCTGGGGTTTAGGAGCTGTCCCTTTTCTTGAATGCTTTAGGCATTATAAAAGTTGGACAAGAATGAAAAGGGAAGAGGACATGCTGAATTTTCATGCTCGTAGCAGGGCTGGAGGGGTAACTGGGGAGAAGGGGCTTTACGTTAAATTTCCCCTTGAGTTACCCACACGTGCATGCAGTTTGCATTACTGCTGAATCACTTTATTTTTTTTTTAAACCAGCATATTATGCATGTGAAAATATAGCAGTGCCTCAGTCTATAATGGGTCAAGACCTCACCACCATATGCAAAGAAGAGGGAAGTTGTTCATGCAGCCATGAATAATATTTTACCTCCTGTATCCTGTTCAGTTAAATGCAGCCCAGAGTGGGTACCGAAGTTAAAAATACCTGTATAGTTTATATTATCATATCAATATATTTTTAATATATAAATTCAACCTATTTCTTCCCTCCAAATACCTTTGGCAAGCAACCAGAGCTGTGACAGCCTGCCCTCCATTTCTGCTGCCCCCCCAAAAAAGCCTTCCAAGCCTAGCAATCCTTCAGCTTTGGACACTCTGTTCACCCCAACCCAGATACACAATGTGTTGGTAGGGCAACTGGGCTTTCTTGAAACCTTTGCTGACTGGCGAGCATGTGTGTGGGCCAGCACGTGCTCAGCCCTGTGCATTGGCTCTGTCCCTGTGGAGTCCTTGGTTTAGGGTTCTGGTGCTGATGTCTGCATTCGTGATGAGTAAGCTGTAAGTCCCCAGGCAGCTCTGCTGGGTCCACAGACACTGTACTAGACATGGGACTCTCTGGAAGAGAACACAGATCATTCAAGCATCTCTGTGCCTTAAAGGAGTGATATTCTTGTGCTGGTCACTTCTACAGTCCAAAATGTCTATGGAATATCTGTTACTGTTACAACCTACTTTATTTAGAGTCCCTGATTTAACTGAAAGTCAATGAGAGTGGTGTTTACCAGGTAATTAGGCCCTTTCAAAGTCCCTGCTTAACATGAGCACGCAGCACAAGCCGTGTGCCAACCATACTGCTGGAGGTTGTTGGCACTACCACCAATGCCATGTAACAACAACAGCAATGCTTGTGGAGCATACGCCATGGGAGAGATGCCATTTGACGGGATTAGCACTGAGAAGTTTTGGGTCCAACACAAACTAGAAGCTTCCAAGTTCTGCGTGGTGGTGGATGGGGAAGAGATAGAGAAGATCGAAGAACCACGGAATCATTAAGGTTAGAAAAGGCTACTAAGACCACCAAGTCCCAACCCAACCCTTTCCTACCATGCCCCCTAATCACATCCCTCAGTACCACATCTCTACTTTTCTTGAACACCACCAGGGACAGTGGCTCCACCACCTCCCAGGGCAGCCTGTTTATGGGATGGAGAAACAGAGCTGTTGCTGATGCATAGTAGGGCCTGGGTTCCCCAGGAATTGCTGCCCGCTCCCCACACACCCTGTGCCCAGAGCGGGGTGCCCAGCAAGTCAGGAAGTGCTGCTCCACAGGGAAATTCTCCTCCAGTGCTGTCAGGCAGTATCTGGGCCCTTCGTCCCACCTGTGCTCGTGCCAAGGGCCAGAGCACAGCCCAGCACTAATCCAAGGTTTCTGGGACAGATTGTTCAGCCAGCCCCTAGTGCTTAATGCATGATCTCACCCAATGGCCTAGTTTTTCCAGTGATAATGCTTTTCAGGAGCTTTGCAAAGCCCTTCGTAGCATCTATGGGGTATTAAGATGTGAATCCATCCCCCCGTGGCTAAACCAAGGGCCACAGAAACATTTTATGCATGAGTAAGTGGCAGCAGCTAACCTGACTTGCCTGGCAGCTCTGACAGAAAAACACCAACAGTTCAGCACTTGAGCTCATTAGTCAAAATCTGACTCGCTAAGGTTGGGCAAACATCATCCTCATTTAATACAACGAGTGTTGTGGGGAGAAAGAACTGCTGGAGGAAGGGAGGGGAGAGGGGAGCCCAGCGCTGTGCCTGGGAATCTCACAAGCCGCTGTCCCAGCAGAGGGAAGACGGGCA
>JAOWBP010004023.1:10477993-10491071 GCA_028571105.1 Tragopan temminckii
GGGTGTCTTGGGTGGTGAGTGCTGGTCGGCTGCCGGTCACCTCTGCAAGCTGTCTGTACTCCAACCTACCAACCTACAAGTTTGCAAAGTCCTGATCTCTTAGGAAATGAGGATTGCTTCATACACGCCTGGGGCATTAGAGCTCATGGGATGCCTGCACCTCTCAGTAGAGGATAGCATTGGGTCTCTGGTGGTGGTGCAGGAGTACTCCAGTTTCACCCAGTCCCTTTTTCCCAACTGTTTTTCTGGTGCCAAGAAAAGCAATTGAATCTTGTTCCATTTGCCCCAACACAAATTCATAGAATAGAATCATAGAATCATTAAGGTTGGAAAAGACCTCTAAGAACATCTAGTCCAACCACTGACCAACCCAATATTGCCCACTAAACCGTGTCTCTAAGTACCACATCTATGCATTTCTTGAACACTTTTAGACTAAGTCTGGTTTAACTCAGCAAAGAGACCGGGCAGAAGCGAAAGGAGAATCCAGTCTTCCAGAGTTTGCTTTGCTGGAAAGTGTGATTGCTCCTAACTTACCTCCCTGAGATTGCTAAGTCCTTTGTTGATACTGATTACAAAAGGTACAGGTACAAAACACTGGGGAACATATACCTGGGAACATATAAGCTGGGCTGGGCTTGCAGTGCCTGGTATCAGACTCCCTCCTCTGGGTCCTCAAATTCTGGATCAGAGCTGGGGAGACTTCTTGTTCCAGTGCAAAGCAGGATGCTCTCCTTGAATGAGCAGTCTGCAGCCAAGATCCTGCAAAGACATTGTTTCCTTCAGGACTTCAAAACACCAGAACACTGCTGATAGTGTGCTTAAATCTTGATGGTGTGGCAATGAAATGAGTGCAGAGGGAGCTGGGCACTGTATACTCCTGCTCCTTGAATACCAATTCAAGCTGAAGCAAAGGGAGAATAACACACTTCTAAGTGTGGAAGGGTGATATATTTTTGAGTATTATAGGCTTCACAAAACAAGGGAGAGTTTTGTCCATGCATTGAAGGAAGTTTATTAAGGTTTAATTAAGTGTCTCAATCTAGTTTTAGATGTGCTCATTCCTCGTGTCTGAGCTTAAAGCTGTTAGTCATTAATACTCATCTCAGGTAACCTCCACCACCCTCAGCCCCTCACCTGACGCATACATGCACTTGAGAAAGATTGCTGATATCCTCCCTGAAAACTAATGAAATCACAGTGCAATATTTTGACTTCAAGGGCATCAAAGTAATGCAAAGTAACGATGGGATAGGGAGGCTCTGATATCACAGAAGCTCAGCTTTTCTTGTCTGTAGATCTGGAAGCACCTTGTGAAGAAGATCCAAATCACTCTTCCTCTGGTCCCATTGGAGAAACTGAAGCACAGTGCATTGAAGAGATGCTTCCCGCAGCACTGGGAGAGTGTCCAGGATCAAAGCCAGCTGTTCCAGTCCCAGCCTAACGTACCCAACATTGCCCATGCCTCTCCCTGAAAGGAGGGATGAGATTTAGTATGGACAGGAGATCTCTATATGTGTTTATGTGTTTTTGTGTACAGTACACAGGCTTTACTGAGAAAGGGCTACTTAACAAAATAACAAAGAGGAAATCAATTCTGTCTTCAGCTGGGAAAGCGGGTCCCACTTTAGATGTTCAGAGTTTAAAGAGCAGCAATGGATGCAGAAAAATGCTTTGTAAGGGCTGAAGCTGTAGCCAGATATTTTTCCTAAGATTATTTAACAATATCTGTGGTTCTTGTTTGCTGCACAGGAGATTAGGTAGAAAAGCCTGATCCCCTTTGTCCTTTACAGCAGAGGAGAGTGCTCCGAACCCATAGAAAGGGAGAGCCCCTGGTTGGGACTGCTGCAGTAATTCAGGAATTACTGAACTTCAGAAGGAAATGATTCAAAAGAGTCTGGTGGGAAGTGGAGGGATCATTAGCAAATTTTCTCCATGTGGGGCTGGTAGTTTACTGCTGAACAACAGAAGGCACAGAGCTCTTAGGGTTATTAATAAAAGCAGCAAACGTTTTCTCTGCTGAACAGTCTGAATATGTCCAAGTTTTGCTATGGGAAGAGCGCCATGCCTTCTTGAGGGTTGTGACAGGGATCACCTATACATGTTGGGATACTGCTGGATCTGGGAAAGGTTTACTTGCTCCCCAGAGATGCTCTGGGTTGCCAGAAGCCTGAAGCTTAAGTAATTCAAAATCTCATTTTCCCTTCTCCATCTTTCCTTTCAGGCTGGCTACGCAATGCTGCTGGAGCATGGCTAGCTCTCCCAGAGCCTGTCCCATGGCAGTGGCTCCAGACAGTGCTGGTGTTTAGGATGCACCACACAATGGGGAGAAGCAGAGTTCAAGGGAGCTGCACAGCATGAAACGATGTGCTGTGGAATGGTCAAGGGCCAGCAGCCTCCATGGACATCACAAGAGCCCTCTCGTAAAAAGTTTGCCAAGTCCTCTTGAGCCCCCCACAGCCAGCAGGGCTGTGCAATCTCCCTGCACAAGGGAGGGGACAAATCAGGCCATATGCAACCTGTAGCGAGCTGGGCCTGGCCTTGTGCACTCAGCATGCTGGCAGGGACCTGCCTCCCTCATGTTCTGTCAGGGGTCTTGAGACCTCTGCCACAGAGAACAGAAGTGTTATGGTATCCTGGGTGTTAAATCCTGGATGTTAAATCCAAGGCCTCAGGCCTTACCTCATCAGTTCTGCCATGAGATCTGAACTTAACACCTAGACCTTCAAAAATATGCCCAAATGCAAGCAGAACCCTTGCCAGTAATAGGGAACTTACCACAGCCCTCCAAGGCTGTGCTGGTGATTAATTCCCCACCCGATAACAAGGGCCTGATCTGCACCAGTCTGGTTGCTGCTGCAGCATCTTTTGCTGCCTCTGACGGACGGATTCAGTTTGACTTCCTCACGCATATTTGTTCCAGTTTCTTAGAAAGCCTTTTGACTGGAGGCTTCCTGAGCTCAGCAGGCGGTGTGCATGCAGTGTACGTGTGGCTCTGCTGGTTGGGGGAGCTGGATCGCCGGCCCCACCGCTACTGCAGCCATGGCTATGCGAATCCACGCAGCGTGGGCTGGAAGGGTCTCGGCATCTGTGGAATGAACATCTGGGAATGTGCATCTGATCCTCAGACCACGTGGGTGGGGGGCTAAAAATAAAAACCAACTGCTACTCCATTCCTCCGCAGCACTGGGGAGTTAGTGTGGGAGGAGAAGCCATCGGCCCCTACCACCCGCAGCAGCATCCTGTGCTTCACAAACTGGGCTTGTGTACATAAAAACAGTCAATCACCGTAAGCTATCAGTTTTTATAAAAGGGTTTTTCTTAGGGAGGAACATGCTGTGAGTTTTCTACCTCACCCATCCGTTTGCTGTCAAAAGATGTCCTGATTTCGCACACATGACCTCACTTGCCCTTTGCAGAGGAGACGACACAAATGCCCACTGTATCAGAAAAAAGGTGACAGCATTACAAACGGAAGCCTGTGAAGCTGTCCGTGTGAATATGGGTAAAGACCACATTTTTAGAGTAGTCAATACCTTTCCCTGCTGCTGAGATGGGCTGAGCTGGGCTGTAGCAGGTTTGCAAGGTCTCCAGTGGGAGCAGTCACTGACTTGCTGATGCATTTTTGCACTTCTTTCAGTCCTTGGTTTCAGAAATGCCATGCTCTCTGTGGTGGCACTGAGCAAGTAGGTGACAGTCAGAGAAGATTTGCTTTCGGTAACACTTTTCTTTAAACTTGCTTATTCTGTAGGGTTTCTATTCCCTTCACCTGAACCAAAAATAACTTCATCCAGAGGTTTCTTTCTTCTGGTGAACACAATTTAGAATCATAGAATCATAGAATCATAGAATCACAAGGTTGGAAACGACCTGTAAGATCATCTTCTCATTACCATTGCTACCACAAACTAAACCATATCTCGTAGCTCCTCATCCAGGTGCCTCTTGAACACTGCCAGGGACGGCGACTCCACCACCTTGGAGCAACCAAGGAACAGCAGCAGCATGTTGATCTGGTACTGCACAGATCAGGGAGAAAAGCTCAACAGAATCTGGCCCAGCCTAAACCAGGATTCATTTTGGTCCTCTGCAGGGATTGGGCAACTCTGGAAAAGCAGAGTGATGTCAAACTTCCCCATGTCCGGTTTTTTCCTCTACAGAATTAAGCTTTTTTGTAGAATGACAAGAAATTCCACCGTGAGCATGCAGACAGCGACATGGCCTGACTGTGCTCCTTGGTGGATGCTGGCTCAGCATCCTGCATCACACAGATTTCCACTCATCTGGAGGGACGATAACAGGGAAGGCACCGGGGAACACAGCATTTCTTGCAGCAGTTTCTTCACAGCTTCCTGCATCTAGTGCTGTAGCATTTCAGGCTAGTGGATGGGGTAACACCTCCAGTGCTGGGCAATCCGTGGTTTGACATCTACCTGTGATTGCCAGGCTGTTTAAAGCCAGTACTTGAGCCAGGTGAGCAGCAGTGGCTGCAGGTGGACTGTCACACAACCTGTGTTTTTGACTGGGAGGCAAAAGGGGTGACCTAGTTGAAGCCATTTTTTGCAGGAGCTCTGCTGATCATCTGTCCCTTCACCAGGGAGCTGAGGAGCTCTGTTAGCATTAGTATTTACCAGCATTTTTACCATAGCTTGTCATCTCTGGGATGACACTTCTGGCACATAAGTGAGCATGAAGGTGCCTCAGCTGTGGCTTGGTTTCTACCAAATAAAAGTCCAAAGCAAGAAAGCAGGCTGCCATGCTTTGCTTTCCCAATGGGTGAGGAAAAGCCTGGCTGGATTGACGCTGCAACCATCACTAGGATGTGCCAAGACAATTCCCAGAATCCTTGTGTGAAATTGGATCTCTCAGAAAACCAGCCCAGGAACACAGGTATATAAAGCCTTGCCTGCCTGGCAGCCCTGGCAGGTAATGAGCAGCTTGAGTCATACCTGGGCAAGTTGTCCCCAGGCGGCGACAGACTCTCAGTCTGGGTGGGTCAAGGTACAGCTGCCAGGTTCTGCACCCCAAATTTTGAGGCAAGCTAAGATATATCACTGGCAGCAGCCGCGTGGGGCAGCAGGATGACAGCTGGCAGTCTGCTCGAGAAGACCGGCCTTGGCAAGGAGATCAAGGCCCTGGGAGTGGGCAGGAAAAGGAGAGGAACCAGGAATGAGAATTGAATTGGGGTGGGGTGTGGGAAGCAGAGCTGAAAAGAAACCTCTAAGATTCTTTCTGTGGGAGGCTGAGAATTGGATTGCCCTAGTGGGCACATCCATAGAGCCCTGCTCTGGCCCCTTCCTGGCAAGCCATGAAAGCTCTGCTGCATCCCCACCCTGAAGCCTTCCTCTCAGCATTGTCCAGAGGTGCTAGGAAATGACATGAACAGCTCTGCTAGCTTTGACACCACTCAGTTGTGGAAGAGATCCTCCATCTCCACTGTTTGCCATGTGCCACTCCAGACACAATTCCTGGTGGCTGCAGAATTAGCCTCCTTGCATGGGGCAGCAGGGAGGGAACAGCTGAGACAAACAGGAATACCCAAAGCAGGGGGGGGAGCTCCAGAAGCAGGAGGGCTGCTGAGCTCAGTTGGGAGAAGGTGGTGGGTCCTAATGTGGTTGATTGCTTTGATTGACTACAGGTGAAAGTGGTGTGCTCTGGATGTGTAAGCGCCCCTTACATTTCTGCTGCAAATGGTCAAGAAAGGAAGTATTCCTTCTCCCTCCCACTCTCCTTCTCCTTCCAGCAACTGAAAATACTTTTAGCTTGCAAATCTCTGAGCTGGGAAATCTGCTGCCACTTCTCAGGTCAGAAGCCCTATGTTCTTTCATGCTTCCCAGGAGGTGAGCTCCCAGTGCACACTATCTCTTGGCTGATCAGTTCTGAATCATGGGCCATCAGCAACATTACACGCAGAGGGAGAATGAGATATAATTACTATCCCCAGGGAGCACTGTGGCCACCTCTCTCTGCTAAGCCTTTGAGGGTTTCAGTTGTTCATTAAAAAATCCCTAATCTTCTATTGAAGAAATAGGAGAAAGATTTCCAGCAGCTCAATTTCCAATCTGTGGCCAAAGCCACAGGTTTGTTTTTGCTTCTGAACTCAAGAACCTGTCTTGCCAGAGACCAGAACTTACAGCTGAACCTTGGAGGTGCTTCATGAGACTTCTTGGAATTCTCATTGGCCCCACCAGCAGCAATATGGAGACCCACTGCCATAAACCAGGCTCATCCAACCCCTCCCAGAGCACAGCAGGAATGTCTGCACAGGAGCAGATGGAGCTACGGCTCAGCACATCCCCAATGTCCTGCATGTCTTGAGCCAAACCCTACGTGCAGTTCCTGAGGCACTGAATGAAAATTATTTATGGGTGGTTTTATCACCCATAAGAGGATGTAGAAACCGGAGAGTGACCTTGGGGTTTTCTTATGTCAAATTGTAATCAAGGTTGCTATTTCACTGCCCAAATATTTAAGCGTGAAACACAAACCTTTACAAGGGCTACCACATTCCTCAGGTTATCTATATTGGTCCTGCCTGAGCCTATAAATTCTACAGGGACTACCAAAGTAAATAATACATTCGCCTGCACATATGTTGCTCCAGGGGAACTCCTATTTTGTGTAGCACCAAGGTCATTAGGTCAGGGACCTACTTACAAATCAATTGAAAATTACCTTTCGAGTGACACCTGCATTAACCTTTGACTCTTGTTGGTCTGGATGATGCTAAGGCCACCGGCCTCTATGGGGGGAGTACTCTGTTGTGCCTATGGTCTATTTGCATTATCTATCTTCCCTGCCTGCTCTTTGGAATTGCTGGCACAATTCCCACAGAATGTGCAGGGACATTTCCCTATGCATTGGTCAGACATGGCAGGAGATACACAAGCCTGGGCTTTTTGCTGACAGGTGTCAGAAACAATAAGGAAAAAGTATGTGTCTGCAAGTGAAAAAAACACCACCACCACAAAAGCACAAAAAATACCCCGCAACAACACAGGAAGCAATTATAAAGACTCCTTGTCAACATACTGCTTTTCTACTCAAAAGATGTCTCCTTATCTCAATCACTAATGACACCCATAGGTCATTAAAAGCAAATGAGTTGTGCAAATCAAACTTGCTCGCCTTTAGACCTGAGCTGGAAAGAAAATTGCTGGGTCCAACAGCCTCCGGACTGCTGTGAATCATTCCTCATTTTCAGCGGGAGCTTGTTTACACTTAGTATTTCTTTCAGCTTGAGTAAGGAAATCAGACTGGCCATTTCACTCAATTTTACTCTCCTTCCCTCCACCCACTTGCATTGCTGCAAGCCAGTGCTGATCCAACAGGAGTAGAGGGTTGAGCACAGCTCCCCTGTGCACCCCAGCTCTTGTTGTCTCACGGCAGTGACCACATATTGCCGGCTCAGTGTCTCAGCTCACTTCCTCTGCCAGGACTTCACTTAGCAAAGGGGATGCGGTCTTGCACTACACCTGATGCAGGCATCCTAGACCCCATGCTGGATGCTTTCTCCACTAGTCAATTAATGTGAGAACTGGTCTGTGCCCCCTTTTCTTCTCCCCTTTCATGGAGGCTCTGCAATACCTCTATTCTGTGTATTGCTGAACTTGAAGAGTCACACAGGGACTCACGAACATAGAACTCTTACCATCAGTTCGGATGCTGTTCTTTATTGTATGAGACACCTAAATCTTTTGTTTATTTCTAATTCCTCCTTTGCACCCCAGAGAAATATTGTTCAGTTTCTTTGCTGTTGGTGAAAATTCTTCTACAAATCACTGCTCTGTGGAACAGGGTAGAGATGGAATGATCCTTAGACAGCAGCTGATGTATCCCACCAGCTCCTGCAGGGACTGAATTCCCAGGCAGCCCCGACCATCCAGCTGGAGGTGCCACTCGGAGGCACCAGCTAGTGTACAAATCTGGTGGGCATCAGATGGCATTGACAAAAAAGAACACCTGATCGGCATGAGAGCACCATATCCTCAAGCCCACTCCGGCACAAACCACCATTCTGCCACCATTTGTCATTCCCTGGGGACATCGCAGGGCCATGCAGCTCCCTGGAGCTGGGCTTCCCCTCCCTACAGGCATGGGTGCTTTTGGCCACTGGCTTCTGACTGTCACTTGGGAGAAGTGGGTGCTTCTGGAAAGTAATTAACAGCCAGAATTAAAATGGGCAGACCACAAAACTTGGCACGTTGCTTTTGGCAAATGCTCCCTACCCCTCTGGCTTACTTCAGGCCTAAACCTAGCTGATCGTATCCTGCTAACAGGCTTTAGCTCTGGATGCTGTTGAGACTCTGCCAAGTACAATCTGTAGGATGTTTTAATTGGAGAAGAGAACAGCAATAAAAAGACCTTTGACCAAGCCCTGCAGATCAGGCTAATGGGAGGGAGGACCATGATGCTGTCTGGTCACCTCCCTTGCATTGTCCTTGTCAAAGGGAGTAGACTGGAGGTCCAAATCTGCTTGCCAGCTGTCTTTCCTGCCCAGCCTCACTGTGCATAGCAGAAGTGCACACTGACTGCCCAAACACCAGCACAGGAGCACAGAGCAGTTTGCTCACACTCCCCTGTGGCAGTGTCATTCCTCGGGGAGCTTGCTCTAATCCATCCAAAAATTTATTCTCATTCCTCCTGCCGCAGCCCAGCCATGCCCAAGCATCCCCATTGCGTGCAGCACAGGCTGCGCTGGTGGGACGAGGCTGCACGGGAGCCTGGCGTGCATCATCCTGGCCGCACTGACTGAAAGCGCGACGTCTCACCCGCTGCTGCGCCGCCACCGAGGGACCACGCGGGTGGCTCGCTGTCTTGGGGGCTGCAGAGGGGAAGTGCGAGGGGGGGGCTTGACTGGGACCTCAGTTTCACTTCCTGCCCTGTGTGGGGAGAGATAATTAAAAATATCTGACTAAGGCAGATTTCTTTGTTCTCGGTATTACTAAGTGCTCCCCAGCCCCCCCGTGATGGCAGCAGTGTGGGCAGAGCGATTTCACTTTCCCCTGCTTTGCAGACGGTCACAGCTGGCTGGGCAGGTGTATGGCATTGCTGGACCGCTCGCCTTCTGGCTGCCCTGCTTTGCTGTGGCACAATCTATGTATCTGCTCTATGGCATCTCTGTGTGCTTTGTCCCAGAGGGCTCCGGGGGGACACCAAGCTGGGAACTATGGGTGATGCAGAGGGATGCTGGATCAGCACAGGGTGAGCACAAGGGCATGTTTGGAGCAGTGGGAGACTTGGGGCCCTGCTTGCTGAGCTGCAGCATTTTGCTGTGTGGAGTCACAGAGTGGGAGACCATGATCTCAAGCTTGGCTGCCAACAAGTTCATCAGCAATTCCTCTTGGTGCATATGACTGCAATAAAGGATATGAACCCCTCCCCTACAAGGACAGGCTGAGAGCTGGGGCTGTTCAGCCCAGAGAACAGAAGACTCTGAGGAGACCTGAAAGCAGCCTCTCAGTATCTAGGGGGGCTGTAAGAAGGAAGGGGACAGACTCTTTAGCAGGGTCTGTTGTGATAGGACAAGGGGAAATGGTTTCAGATCAAAAGAGGGGAGATTTAGACTGGATATAAGAAAAAGATTTTGCAATAGGAGTGGTGAGGCACTGGCACAGCTGGTGGAGCTGTAGGTGTCCCTGCTCATTGCAGGAACCAGATGGGTTTTAGGGGTCCTTTCCAACCCAAATAATTCTATGATTCTATTATTTTAATATCCGCCTCCACAACTGCGATACAGATTTTTGTTACTTTTAATGGCCCAGTTGACTAATGTGCACAGTACTCTACAAATCTCTAACATGCCTTTTCTTGCAGCCTACTGCACATACAGACATTGCAGCTTAGAGGAACCGTGGTTTGTAATTTAATGCATCCTTTTTCACATGCATCAAGCCCTGTGGTGCAATTAGATGTTCTCTTTTGCAAAGGCAGTAATTAATGCTTCTTCAGTAGCCTGGGAGTGGGGAGCGGGACAGGGCAGGTGAGGTGAGCTAAAGACAGGTTGCATTGGGCTGGATGGCTATCAGCAGCTCATCTCCTGAAACAACAGCAGCCAAGTGAGCGGCACAGCAGGTCAGCTGGAAAGACTGTTTCTTCTTGTTTTTCCACCCCTGCCTTACCAAACCTTTTATTGATTTCGCTGCAGATAGGGAACAAAACATTACACCTACATGGTCTCTCACAGAGGCCAGTGTTTCATTCCATGTTTCCAAATTCCGCGCTCATCCAGAGTCTTGTAGTAGAACAGCTTTCCTTGTGCATAATCTGCCCATCTCCAGGGCCATTCTTCCAGCTGTGTTGACGATTGCTGCAGAAATCTACCAGGAGTCAGATCAAATTTCAAAACAGGGTTGATCGACCTGAGACAAAATATCTGCGCACCACTAATGCTTTAAATCCCGTAGGTTTTGTTGTTACAGAGTATTAGTGCTTTCTCCCTGTTGATGCAAGCAGGTGGCAGCCTGGCAGGTGGTAACCTGCTGGTATTTATACCATGCTGCAGGTTAGTGGAAGCTGCCTTATCTCTCCATCAGCAACTCGACTTACGTTGGATAAGGCTGTTGGGCTCCGCTTCTGAAAGCTTAGGAGGGATGGCATTCAACCAGGAGGCTTAGCTCTGCTTGCGTATAGCAGTGAGGTCTTTGCTGTGCTTGGGATGGGAGTCCCAGAGCCCGGATCTGATGAGACCAATTCCCTCAGCCACTGTTCAGGGTGAGGGCATGGGGACTCCATAAACCTCCTGTGTGGAGCCATGGTGCTTCTCTGGAAATTAGACCCAGAGAGCCCTTGAAGGCTAAGGATGGGCACCCCATGAATTCAGCAACTCCTTCAAAGCAGAAGAGAATAGACAGTGTGCAAGGAAGCTTTTTTTGTACAAAGTAGCCAGATTAAAGATAGGTGGCTGTTTTCAAAGCTTGATTTAAAAGAATTGGCTTTTGGTGTTTTTTTTGTTTGTTTGTTTGTTTTTTTGTTGTTTGTTTTTTTGTTTTTGTTTTTGTTTTTTGGGTGGGGGGGGTCGTGGTGATGGTTTTCTTTTTGCATATGACTTTATGAAGTACAGTAGAGACCTTCCCTAATAACACAGACCTTCAGAAAATGTGAGGATGTGTGTGCTGCTTCCAGCCACCCAGGGTGCTGCAGGTGTGGGGAGTGATGATGGTGCTTCAGAGAGGAAGGAGGAGGGAGGGAAAAGCATTTGGGGTGAAGTGGTTGTCCTTCAGCTCATCAAAGCTCCTTGCTCAGGGCTAGAATAAAGCAGCCAAGACCTCTATCTTTCACCATCATCAAATGAGGGAGATTTTGACAGGTTTTCCATTGCACAGGAGGTTGCGGTCTCTGTTATTCTGTTGTCCTATGCCGACCAAGGGCACGTTTGTATGTGTGTGTGGAGGGTTGTGCACAGGCACACATGTGGGTGTGGGACAAAGCGTGTAAGTAGAGGCACAGAACTTGCTGAGTATCTGAGGATGGAGGCTGAGAAAGGAAAAACTACCCAGCCGCAAAACAGACCTCTTTTATCTGTTTTTCTCATAACGCAATGCGAGGATGTTTCTGCTAAAGCTCTGCTCACAGCAGCTGCGTTATGAAATGACTTCTTTTTAACAAATCCATCTGCCTGCTTTTTAATAAGCAGGGCTTTCCACCATTGTATATGTGCGAGGTCTGACCTTTTCATAGGAAAAAACATTCATAACCAAAAGCTATAAATAGAAACCTTCAGACTGGAGCAGATAAAGATGTAGGTTATGCGATTTCTTCATTCTATTTTATTTTTTTAAACATAATGTGGGAGGGAGCAAGCTCTTTTAAAAACTCATAAAGTTCTTTTATTGCCTTCAGCTCTCTTAATATTTACTGAAACACTTAAGGAAAGATTTAAAACAGTAGGGCTTACAAGACGAACATCTGCCTCCAGGCAGGTATTGTTACAAAAGAAAAGAAAAAAAGTTTAGTTTAGGAAAAAGGGTATTTCCCCCAGCTACAAAACAAAGCTTATACAAGGTATTTCGAGGGTAAGTTTTATATTTTTTTCGTGTTCTGGTTCTGCGTAACTTTGCTCTTGGTATAGGTCCTTAACCTTCAAAGGGACTACTCATGTGAGAAAGGCTGATCATTCAGTGTTTCCACTTCTAGCTGTGTTTGATCCTGTGTTCCAAGCCCCAGCTACTGGAGGCAGGTGATTACATGAGAATCTCAGCTTACTTTAAGAAACAGAAAGAGTTAAAAATGAAGTTTTTAAATCTTGTGGTTGAAAAGAAAGCTCGAAAACATGTTCTCCGCACAGCCTCAGACCCAGAAGGCAAATAATATGAAACCAATCTTCAGTCTAAATCTGCTAATCACACAACTTTCTTGATGGGGAGCAGTATTTGTTAAGCGTCCAACAAAGGCGTCAGAAGAAGCAGAGTAGGAAACGATCAATGCAGTTGTGGCTTATCTGAGCCACGTCAGCAAATCACTGCTGCCACATGCAAAGACCCTTGGTGGATGCCGGCTCACACTCAGGCAAGTCAGAGTGAATAAAGAGAACACTTCAGCTAAGCACACCTTTAGCTGATCTGCTGTATCTGTGCCTCAGATTCTGGGATACGCGAATATTCTCTGATATTTAAGACAGCACAGAAAATAAATCAACTCGCTTGGCACTGTCAGCATGGAAATAAAGATAAGCTGTTAGCTGCAGCCGCTGAAGTGTGCAGCGGTAATACAATTCTTGGAGTCTCTGTGCTGCTTTTTGATATACTTTGGCTGCATAAGAAACAATTACACTGATCCATATTTCATCAGGCATTGCAGCCTGAGCATCTTTTATGACTATTGTGGAGCTTCTCAGGTGTTTGTCTCCTGAGAGAGGTGCCTTTTTACTGTGGCTGCTTGATGCCAGGCTCCATCCTCCCATGATGGGATGTCACCACGGTATGGGGTGGCAACAGTGAGTGACACAGCTCAGTGGGGAGCAAAGCCTGACCAAATAACGGGGTTTGTCCAGCAGCCACAAAAGGAACTTTGTCTCTTCTGCTGCAAGCCATTTTAGGTTGAGTTTGTGTCACCACTTCCCGGTACCTATAAATATTTT
>JAOWBP010004023.1:10494267-10506570 GCA_028571105.1 Tragopan temminckii
AAAGAAAAGAAAAGAAAAGAAAAGAAAAGAAAAGAAAAGAAAAGAAAAGAAAAGAAAAGAAAAGAAAAGAAAAAAAAAAACAGCTCAAAATTGGGCTGCATAACTCAATGCTTGCTTTCAGGAAGCTACACAGAACTGAAGCCAGGAGACTGACCCATCCCTCACTCTTTAATGGGAGTCCTGTGCCCAGTCTGCAGGGAAAAGAGCAGTGCCTGGGGAAGAAGTGGAGTAGAAAGCCATCTCTGCAAGATCCCATTCATCCCAAGATTTCCCAAATAATTCAGATATATGATTCAGATTACATATTATCGTACCATTAGTTGTTAAATTATTTCAGTTACTGGCTTAGGTTTGCAGTGTTCTATGATGTTAGATAACATCTGGCCAGGTGGATCCTTAGGGCAAGACCTTGAGTATCCGAAGGGAGACTGATGACCTCAGCTGGATGCTGACTTCTCCTGGAGATCTAAAGCCAGTGTTTCCACTGTTTAAGTCTCCCATGAAGGCTCTTGAGCTGTTTTGCAGATAAACACATACGCACGTGAACTTGAACCCCCTGGCAAAAACAATGGTTGCTTTGCATGCCAAATGTGTCAGTTGCATTTTTTTTTACGACTGAATTCATTCTCAAGTCATGAATGCAAAAAAGAAAGAAAAGAAAAAAAAAAAAGCCTGGTGTGTGTTAAATTTAGGGCACTCACACTCATTTTGCATTCCAACGTAGAGGGAACCCAACAGTCTCGACCTCAGAAAAAGCCTCTCCACCTCTGCTTTATGGGCAATTTCATTCTGTTTGTGTTTTCAGAGCCTACTTCAAAGTGCAGATGCATTTCAGGTAAATAATGACAGCTTCAGAACAAGTTTTCCTTGTAACACAAATCACCTCACTAATGAAAACAGCGGGGAAAAAAAAAATCAGAACTACTTGATATCCACCTGCACCAAAATCAAATCCTTCTATTTATATATTGCAGCGAGGGGCCTGATGTCACTCTGAATCAAATCAGCGGTGAAAGTTGGTCTGACTCAAATGGGAATGGGGGCAGCCCTGCTATCCTGCTTGAGCCCATTGCCTGTTGGGTGAGGATGCCCTGATCCTCTCAGTGTGTGACAGGGAACATGCCTGCGGGTACAGCAGCAAACAATGGGGTCAGGTCCAGAAGAACATGAGGCACCTTCCTTCAGCACGGAGAACAGTTTCTATAGTTTTCACATTTCCTTCCTGCTAATGTTGGTCATGCACAGGAGAAAACAATGGAGAAACACCAACCCCATGTGGGATAAAGTAACGGGAACACAAGAATGAGGCACATGCTAAAAAACCAAAGAGCTGTCACACCCAAGGCTGAAAGCATGGACTGTTCAGGCTGCCAAATAAATCAAGCTAGCCCTGGGGATGTGGATCTATACTTGTACTCACCTCTTCACCTCAAACCTCAAGGGCAAGCCTCGCTCTTGCTTTGGAAGGCTGCAGGTGGGTGGATGGTGTGGCTCTTGGCCGCCTCCTCTCCATGACTGAGCTACTTGCATTGCTAGCCTCACACTCGGCTTTGGAGTCTCTGCTTCTCCATCACTCTTGCCAAGGGATCTGCAGCAGGGTGAGGGAAACTGCAGTGTCCACTTGACTTGTCTACAGAGAAGAACAAACTGCACTTGAACCTGGAAATTTACAGGAATGCAGATCAGCCATGTTGCTAAGCCAGCTACAAACCTGCTTTGCTCGGGGCTCTTCCCTTTGTAGAGTTGAAGGAATGAGGCGTGTGCTGCCAAGTAGGACAGCAGTACTACAAACAAATAGAAAGTCCTTATCCCACCAGCAATCTTGACCTGGTAACGGGCAGGCAGCTAGTGTAACAAGAAAGCTCCCTCTTTCCTACTTACAAGAAGGGGAGGAGGTAGGATGAAGATTATAATTAGAGCCACCCACATCAATTTTGGGGAAGCTTCGGCACATGGATGGGGATCTTCTCGTGAGTACTGCCAGTTCACCATGTGCTTAGACTGGGCCATTCCAGAGCCCCAGTGGCAAGCGTGGCTCCCTCTAACCTGATGTTTTCCCTAGCAATGGGAATTCCTCTGCATCCTTGCACCGAACATCCTGTTAACTTAAAAGATTTTCTTCAGGTTTTTAGACAACCTTGTACTGGAGCACTCACTCATTTCTTTCAATGGGTTTATAAAACGCTGAGGTTCTTCCAAACTGGCTCTCCCCACTAGAGCTTCCTGCAGCTGGAATAACACCAGTCCTGCTAAGTGGTGCATGCAGCATGAGTGTAGCACATTTCATGCTGTGGTCACCCCCTTTCCATGCAAAGCCAGGCCGCTGTCTCTTTGCACAAACAGAGCATCTCTGCTTTGGTCCTGTCTCTTGTGCTGGTTCTACACATCTGGGATTTCTGTGCACAAGCTTTCAGGCAGCACTGCTGGTTCACTGTGTCCCCATCCAAAGAAGCAGCTGCCTCTCCCAGCTATCCTTTCTGGCCCCTCTGGTACAGGCTAAACCCTACCAATGTGAAGGTGGAAAACACCCATTGGGAAACCTAAGCCATATGAAGCATTTGTATGAGTTAGGACCCGTCTAGGAGAAGGGGGTGCTCGGCAGAGGCAGCACTGCTTCAGTTTTTAAGTTTGCTGTTGTGCTTCTCCCCAGCATCCTGATATTTTTTTAATTTTACCTCAGGTCCCCACTCCAGTGCCTTAGGTCTGGCTGTGAAAACTTCAGCCTTGGCCATCCATCTTTTAACCATCTGCACTTCTGAGCCTCCCTGATCACAGAGAAAGGCTTGACAATGCGAGCCCAGCACTCTCAGGGGAAACATTTCCAATTATTTTTGTTTTCTCTTATTTTAAAGGGGACTCAGGGTCCTCACACAGGAGGTTCAGGCACTGCTCAGCCTGGACAGAATGTTCCCAAAACCATCACTGCCACTCTGCTGCTCTGGGCTGGCCACCCGTTCCACACACTCTCTTTCAGGTGGGTGGAAAATAATTACACAGGTTATGAATGGCAGTGTGTCTGCAGGGGGGGTGGAGATGAGGCGAAGGGGCTGTCAGTGTGCTTTATGAATGCTTTGAAATGTATTTGTGTGTTTCTGAAACGAACCTTAAATAAAATACCTGAAAACTGGTTTTGCTTTTCCTGAAGCCTTGGCTCTTTCAGGCAGTGTCTTTGCCAAAAATCATTAATCATATCTTTATTAACCAGGGCGGGGGTGACCTCAAACAACCGGGGAAAACAACTAAACCTGCACTCATTTGAAGGTCTGCTTTTTAAAATCTTTTCTGCTGTTGACGCGCACTGAAAGTGCACCAGGTCTTTGGGATACACTGGGAGTCAGCATGGGACCAGGGCAGGACTTGTCTCAGGAGTGTGTTTCCTTACCCTTCTGTCTCCTGCATGGAAGAGGAGAAAGCAGAAAGTTCCAAAAAGATCTTCACTCTTTCCTACTGCTTCTAAGAGTATCATGTGAGTGGGACAGGTTCAACTCACTGAACCTCCCTTCCGAAGCTTCAAAATTCATGGGCTCTTGGATTTTGTGATGTTCACACTTTAAATCTAGAGGGAACACCATGATTACCATGTGTGCAGTTCCTCCCAGCTCTGCCAGCGGTGTGACGTGCTGTACCCAGCACTGCTGTTAAATGCCCTGGGACAAAGTCCACCACATCTCACCAGTGTGCCAATTTTCTGGGCTGAGAATGCAGGGCTGGCCTTTTGGGTAGAAAAGGAGGAGGAAGGAAGTGAGGACAGCACCCTGCCATGACCAGCACCACAGCATTACAGGACCGTGCAGCACCGGGGCCTTACCTCTCAGAAGTTATGGGTCTCTCCCAGTTCGGGATATTCTCTGATTCTGCCATCCTATGTGACATAGTGGGGCTTTGAACATATAACTCACTGCCTTACCAAGCAAACTGGTGGAGAGGCTGGCGTAGTGACCAAGGGGGCATGCATGTGCTCCTTGTTCTCCACTCTGAGGGGGTTCATCAGCTTTTAGGGGGTTCTGGAGCCTGCCTCAAAACACTGTGATGGCAGAGACAGCTCTTGCCAGCAGCATCGGGAGAGGGCAGGTCCCCACCTTGGGCAGGATGCTAATCGGTGCATCACAGTAGGCAGGCTGTGAACACAAACCCTGGAAGGCTGTTGCCACTGATAACACCCATCTACTGTGGCATCATGTCCGTTGACATAACCTTAATTAATGACATTACCAAGCTAACGAGGAGATAAAGCACAGATCCCAAGTCCTGTTAGGAAACTGCCTTAAATACCGATCCCTAATCACTATGGTGAAACAGATAGTGGGCCAAAATGCACACCTGGAGTGAAGAGGTGTGGCTGCTGCGATTTCTGGTGAAGTTGCATTTGTTTACTCCAGGACTGACTGTGAACCATCCTGATTAACACACGGCGGGCGTGCGCTGGGCGGGAAGTTGCAAAGGGCCCGAGCTTTATGTAATGGCACGGCTCTTGTGCAAGAGCTGTCATCCAGGGAGCAGCAGAATTGATGGCTGGAGAGATCAGCGTTGTGCCAGCCTGGGGTGCAGATGTGTGTGGGAGAACACCAACCCCAGCTTTGCTCTTCCCAGTCCATGAGGGGCTCTCCAGCCCCCCCATACCCTTGGTGGTGTTTGCCCTTGCACCTTTAGGAATCAGTGGACATCACTGGCTGTTCTGTGGTGGATAAGTGCTTTCTGGGATGCTAGAAAGGAGTGTGGGCAATAGAGGTGGCAGGCGGACGGTTGGTCTTGGTGATCTTAGAGGTCTTTTCCAACCTTAATAATTCTATGATTCTAAGAAAACATTTACTGGTAGTGACTAGAAGACTTCCCGCTACCATTAGGGTGGTGTAGATGCAGATTGCAAGACAGGGAAAGGACCTGTTTCACCGCACTGACTTGAATCCTTGGCTGTTACTTTATTTCCTTGCTGTTGTTATTCTGATCCAGTGAAATTAAAAAGGCATGAGTAGCCTATTTGGATCTGAATGTGTGAGTTCCTGCCCTGCAGAGCTTTCAGTAGAGATTAGATTTTACATGCCATTGTGTGGGGGAGATGTGCCATCAGGCAAAGGAGGAACAAATGCAGGCAGGGTGAGACTGGAGAGGCAGGAGCTGGTGTGCGTGCATGGAGCTGCCTGCTGCTCACCGGGGTGGTAGCTCCATCCCACTTATATAGCTCAGAACACACTCACCGACTTCTTCACATCTCTGCAGGGCATTCAGCTGCTGGACCCTCCGAGAAAAGGCAGCCATTTATTCCTGAACTTGGTCCTTTAAGCTTTTCCCAGAGGAACCTAGAACAAAACTTGTGCATAATACCCATCCCAAGCCCTCTATGTTACTGCACTGTGCAAGCAGACTAGCAGGGGGAGGCTCTCCCTTAAGGATAATCTTCCAAGTCACTGGTGAGGTAGATATATACTCAGTCTGCTGGAATCCAAATAAATAGCAAAGGATTCCAAGGAATTACGTGCTCACGTGATGCACAACACAGACATCGGAGCAGACAAGCCTGGCACACTGCTCGTGCTACCAACCTTTCACCTATTTCAGTTCTCTTATTCTAGCCCTCTGACAGTGTTTCTATTCATTCAGGCTGTTTCCTGCTTGACAAAAAAAACCCAAACAAACAAAAAAAAAGGTGTTTGTTTGTTTCCTGAGTGATCATAAAGCATGCATACATCAGAAAAAAGAAAGGATCTATCTTCTTCTTACATCTCTATTATTCCTATTGTTCAGGTATGCCCCAGGTACTTTCCCAGACATGTTACCTTCTGTTTTTAACATTGCCATCTGGGAATCAGATATTGCACATCGTTTGTGGTGCTGTTCAGCTGGGATGGAATTTGTTATTTCTCTCCTTGCAGATAGCTGAGGCTCAGTGCACACGGCAGCTTGCAGAAGGGGGATGCCATCACTTTGGGGTTGCCAGCTCTGGGACAAGCTGGGAAGCTGGAACTTGGTGCAGAAGAAGGTGCATAACTGAGCTTTGTGGGTTGGACTCTTGCAGTCAATTCTGATCATTTCCGGATTTGGAACTTGGTGCTTTAGCCACAAACACACCATATCCCCTCCTGTTGGTGTACGCCTCTGTCTGGTCCCTTAACCAAACAGCTCAGTAAATACTTGCAAATTCAAGAGGAGAAGCTGCTGATTTAAAGCCCTGCATTATCAGAACATCTGGAAAGGAAAATTAAGATCAACAAGCACCAAACCTGAGCCAAGAGGAAAGTTGGATTGCTTGGATGCAGGCAGATAGTTGTTTAAGAACCATTTCTCCAGCACTCATTACAGATGTAGTTAACCAAGGGCTGCAACAAGTTGTAAGTTCAGGGGGGTTACATCAAAGTGGGCTGCTCCCTACTCTGCTACTGGTGTGTTCTCTGTGCTTCAGCCTAGGAAGAAGGAAGCCATCATCCTGCACTGCTATATGCACAGTAAGGGGAGCGGAGCTCTGTGGTGCAGACACAGTGGGGGACCAAGAGGTGAGCAAACTGACAGAGCCTGCATGTGCTTGGTTCCTTCTTTAAAAATAAGATCCACGGCCTCTTCATCTTTTTTTTTCTTTTTTTTTACTCTTTTTAAGACACAGCAGCTATAAATGGCCTTTCAAAAATAAATCAAGCCTGAGGCTGGGTCTGAAAGTGCTTAACAAGGGGTAAAAGAGGTTAAAGAAAAAAAAAATTCCCATGCTATTCGTAGCGCAGACCTCCCCCACCTCCACATGTGAACAGCAGCTGCACCATGCTGGAGTATTTCAACCCATTGCAAACCATTACCTGGCTCATGATGGTAGAGTGGAGCACAGCATCTTCCACATCGCAAGGGAACAACACGGCTTTAAAGCAAAGATGTGTGACACAATAGGATGAAACTGCTTGTGGACATGGTGGTGAAGCTGCTGGGGAACTGATCTGAGTGGAGCTAAAAGCTGTGACTATTATTGTTGACTCAGCCTTTTCACATCCAAATCAAGATTTTCAAACAAATCTAATTACAGTCTTTGCTGGTTAAAAGAGGTTAAAAGTTGGCTTGGGAAAAACAGCTCTGTGGATGTGATAGTTTTGGCGAGGTGGTTGACTTAGCACATTCTCATAACAAATAAGAGTAAATGACATCAATAACATGCACTTCGCATGGCTTAGGGATGTGAGATTAAAGGTCTTCCACATAAGCAGCCCCCAGGGAGGCACTCAGGGCACGTCTCCAGTGAACTGATAGGGCATCCAGTAATTTTCAGTGCTTGTATCACCAATCTGAAAGGCGATCTGCAACAAGGGCTGCCAAAACCTGCAGGTGACACCGGGCAAGTAGACAGCAGCTGATGGAGAGATCCAGGTCACTGGGCTGCATGATGACACCGTGCAAAGGAGCAGAGGATGAGGCTGACCCATGCAGATGGACAGCCCGCATCCTGGAAAGCAAAGCTGGGATTTGGGAAAGGATAATGGGGTCAGACAAGCAGCCTAACTTGTTTTTCCAGTGCAATGCTGTTTCTAAGGGGCTTCCCAGGATCTCTGGATGGATGGATGAACAGCAGAGCTGCCAATAGTAGCAGGGACAGCACTGTTTCCATTCACAGTATTAACCAGACAAATATTTTCCCCGTTAGTGTTGTTCTCTGCATTTTAAAAAAGAAGTTGGAAGACCTGAAGAGTTCAATCTGCTAAATTTACCCCAAAAAACAAAGTGGGGAGTGATGACACAGTACTTTGAGGAAGAGATGTTGGTAGAAAAGACGTCTTTAGCTGCAGGAAGGGGTAATGACAAGCACACCACAGCTCAGTAATTTGAAGTAAGAAAGTGGCATGCCCTTTATCAGTGAAGACGTTTAATCTTTGGGATGAATTCCAGGGTCAGGCTAGGATTCATATTTCCTGATGCCTTCAAATCCAAGCTGGCTGCCCTCCTGGGAGGCCTGATTTAGATCAAGATGTGCTTTGCCAAACATGAGATAAACACGGAGCTGAGGGAGCGATAGCCAGGGATCCCTGAAGTGCTGGGGCTTGGGAGGAAGTTTCTAGTCTCCTTACAGCAATGAATTCCAGGACCGAGAACTACATAAATGAATAAGAAGAATATAATTCAGAAAGGCTGATGCCTCTTTGAACGTGTGAGAGGATGAGGAAGCCAACGAAAAAGTCTGGGAGTTCTTGGTAACGCCTCCCAACCTGACAAATATCCAAAAAATACCATCCTTCCTTTCTATTTATTTATTTTTTCCTTTTCAGTGCTTCAAGTGAAATAGCTCCATTATTTCATAGAGGGCTTTTTGGTAGTGATTTTATAGCGCACTGGCAAGTTGCTCTTGTTTTGGTTTTGTTTGTTTTTGTGAACAACTGCAGTTGGGTTTTCCACTCTTTGTTTCTGAGCGTGTGTTTAGGACTTGCTGAGAACAAGTTAAACACAACAAATGAGTTTTGGACAGAGCTTTGAAAGAGATTAATTCTGTGGTCATTCATCCTCCTCTCTCGGGAAGCAAGTCCCATATTCAGGCACAGCCTTCTGTGTGAGTTTTGTCTTTGTGCTAACGGGCATTGTTGCTTGTGAATACTTGCAAGGCCTTAATCTGAGGACTACAGGCTCAATCCTGGAAGATAACAACACGTACTAACTTTTAGCATTACACGGGGAACAGTTAATGTATTGATACACTGGAGGAGATGGACTTGGAGGATGCTGGCCCAGAAAACTCACAAAAACTCACAGCAACTCGGTGGTAAACTTAGAATTAGCACCCGTAATACATTGCCTGTGGCTCTAGCAATCCAAGACTGAACAAAGCAGGTGGTAAATCTAGAAGAGACAACAGGAATGTTGTGAGATTTAGAATTAAAGAAAGAAGAAAGGCTAAGGGATGAAGCAGAAATACTGCTGCTGAAGGAAGTAACTCATACGAGGCTGATCATCTCATCCTCATTTACTTGCAATAATTTTGATGAGCATTTCATTTTATCCATTATTGTTAGGAAAATTATTCCTTCAAGGGCAAAATTTAACTGCATTTTTTGGGTCAGCTTGATTCTGAAAATCTTTCTCACTTGCCTGTGGTTTTCACTATCAGGCCAAACTTTATCCCTGGTGTATTTCTCTTGTCTCAGTGGAGTTACGTTGAAGATCATCTTGGCCTTTGGGCCTTTAGTAATATTGCCAATGGGCTTTTTACAGGGATATTTCCCTACTTTGAATGCAGAGATTCCAGGCAGAGATTTTCATTTTGCAATCTGGAAGTGCTCCTGCATATCTTAAGGAAGTTTCAGTAATTCTGGTACTGAATAAACCTTTGGCAATAGATGGCATGCCTCATTCTTGTCACGTTTGAGGCAGGTGTGTGCATATGCATTGGCTGGTCTGTGGATGGCAGTCTAGAGAGCCAGGTGCATTCCTCCAGCAGAAGTCTACTGAAAGAGTCATAGGAAAGGACGAGAAACACCTGACAGCCCCACAAGAGCACAGGGGATTCTATTCATAGTATTACTGATTGACAGAGCAGCACTTTATCATCCCTCAGAACCTCTGCTCCCAATCCTGCAGGTGTGTGTGCGTGTTGGAGAAAAATCTGGTTTCCTGATTTTGTCAGAAAGCAATTCAGAGGGATTATTTAGGTTCCAGTACCATGGGGAGCACCTCCCAGTGAGAGCCCTTAGGCTGAGTCAGGAGGAAAGACTGGAGACTTAAGAGGTGAAAATGTGCTTTTCATCTTATGAGGTCCTGGGGCAAAAGGAAGGGTACCAACTGATGGGTGCAGGATGGCAGCAGGATGATATCTCACTGAACTGAATGTCTCAGATGTTGCCTGTTTCAGCTTGCTCTGGCAGCCACACTGCCCTCTGAATGCTCCAAATCACAGCAAAAATTTATGAAAGCAAATGCAAATGTCTTGGTCTCACCTTGTGCAAGATGAAGATGAAGAAACCCAGTAAAGAACCTGTCTGTAACCAGACTCCTTGTTTATAACACATGAGACTGACAGCGCACTTCTCAAAGAGATATGTCCCCAGGTTAGAAGAGACACGAGTGAGCCCAGGGCTAGGTGCAGACAGACTGGGAAGTATCATGCAAAAGAGCAGCATGGAGTGTAGGGTGACCCAATCATCAGCTCAAAGATCTCAGCTCTCCACCACCCTGCTAGTTCCACGTAACTTCCTTGAAGACCAGCTGTCATTGACATTAGCAAAATAAAGATAAGTAGCACGCTTGCCAAACTCCACTCATTTCTTCATCTCAATCCCAAGGAGACCAACTCTGAAGGTGGTTCTGGTAAGGAATAATGGGAAAAACTTATAGCGTTGGGATGTGCATCATCTAAAGCAGCAAGTGGCTGACTCAGAGAACAGAAACCATTTGCTGTGGTATCTGGACAGCTCTGAACAGCTGCAAAATTCCGGTATAGAGATCTCAGTAAGGTTGCAGTTGTGATGGGCTGGGAGCATTGCCAGGGTGGAAGATTCCAGGATCTGCAGCCTCCTGGGAACACCTAGCAGCCAAAAGGAGTTATAAAGACACCTGAAAATCCTTGCTTAAAGCTTGTCAGCTTTGCGTTAATAACTGGGAGGGAAAGCGTCTGGAGGCACTATGGGGCAGCTGGCACGCTGAAGCACGAAGGCAAAATGGAGGAGAGAAAAGAGGGAAATTGGAGAAAATCAGTCACACCATTAAGAATGAACGCTCACAGATCGTCCTGTTTGTCCAGGGTCATGCACACACAGAGCAAAATTAAAAATAGCCAAGCAGAAAACCATTGCAAATTGCAAGAAACAACAATTCAATAATACGAATTTAATGAAGAAATGCACAGCACCCAATCAATTTAAGATTTGGCACAGCAGCAGTGTCCGATTGCCATAAATAAAGCAATCTCCTAAAGACATTCCACCTCATTTTGCTTGGTGTTTTCCGCAGCATCATTCCTTGTCATGAAAATTACAGCTGAATCACGACATTTCTTTTAATCCCCTCTCAATCTACACCACTCTTACACTTCTTCCTTGACAGCATCGTATTTGAACAACCACTAAATAGGGCCTTATCCATAGCCAATGAGGCTGTACCATGTGTACATCTCTTGCAGGCTGAGCCCAGAGTGGGTTGCAGAGCACAACAGTGCTGCCCACAGTCACTTACATATCACCAGCCCAGGTAATTCAGAGCCAGCACCACCCCCGTGGCCCCTAGCAGATTTTGCCTATGGGACTCAGTCAGCTCTGCAGGTCTGACATGTCGTGACAGGGATGTTTCTCCACACAGCTCATTTTGACCTGAACTAATGGGAGACTAACCAACGCAAGGCAGCAAGTTGGCTGCTGCTGCGTCTGTTCTCTCCTTAATGAGCTTTGCATTTGGTGTTTTTTAACCGAAGGAGAACTCAACGTCCCAAACATTGTGCCAGTGACATGGTTCTTACCTGACAGATGGAGCTCAAGGAAAGCTGTTTGCAATGACTTTATGCTGTTTGCTGCCTACCTGGCAAGACACCAGTGAGTTGCTTGTCCCATGCTCTGATAAGTCACTAAGTAGACGCTCATGTCTCCTAAACAAAATTTCTCCACTATTTTAACGATGAAGTCAGGGTTTCCAACAGACCAAAAGCCTTTTGGAGTCCCTTCATCTTCTCTGCCACACACCAGACTTCTGCAGAGACCTAACCCTAACCCTAGCCCCATCCCCTGTTCCCACTGTGCTGCTTGGTGATGGCTGGGAATTGCATGGGCTTTAGTGTGACCCTGCTGGGGAGATGATTAACCCTTCTGTCACCACGAAGCCACAAGGGGAACATTTTCTTTTTCTCAGTCATTATGTTTTTGCATACTGGAATTATGTGCATGAAACAAGGAAGTGTTCCAGCAGGGTGCATGCATATCCTTGAGTCTTGTAGTAGAATAAGCTTTTTGAGTGTCCATAATCACAGAGTATGTGACAAACCACAAAAGAAGCCTCCTTAATTTTGACTTCTTTTGGCCTAAGTTGGGCAGGAACTGAAGTCAGGATTGAAGACTTGCACAGAACTACTTTGCCATTACCTTAAATTTGCATTCTGGGGGAAACTTTGTCCCTTGTTGTTGTTTCAACTACTTCATTTCTCTTCAGATTTCCACCTCAAATTTCTTCCCATTCTGTCCTGTTTTCTTATGCAACTTTATAGGCTGTGGTAGGTGGAGATAAGGAGGCCAAGTCCTGAAATGATCTGTCTGCTTTTGTTTTGCAACTTCAGTGACAGCAAATATTAATGTACATGCGTTCACTGCCTGACTTGTCTGACCACTCTGCATGGCCACTTTGGTGACAAGCAAGAATCTCCAC
>JAOWBP010004023.1:10549928-10561417 GCA_028571105.1 Tragopan temminckii
ATGCTCCGAATGCAGCTGAGCGTGGGGGAGCATCCTAGGGTGGGGGGTCATGGGGATGGAGAAGATCATGCTTGCCCATAGTGGTCTTCTATGCTCCCCATCGCTTCTCTCTGCTCCTCATCGTTGTCCCTTTCTCCTCAGAGCACCCTCCCTGGAGTGCAGAGGTTGGGAGGGGCAGGGTTAATGCTGCTCTGCTAGAGAGGGGACAGAAGGATCCTGTATCCTGCAGCCAGAACGCTTGGGATGCACCTGCCTGCACCAAGCACTGCGCAGAGAGGGGATATGGGAGGGTGCATAGGGTCTGGGTGTCTCCCCGCCCCCCCCCGACTGCTAGTGCTGTGAGTAAGGGAATTTGGCGACAGCAGCAGCTTCTCACGTGATGCTCACGGGCACAGAGTTCATCTCACAGTTTGTTGGTTTACAGACAGGTCAGTCCCTGTATCTGTGACACTGGGGTGAGCCACCGGGAGCTCAGCCAAGGGCAGGATGTGACCCAACAGCCCCAAATGGTGGGAACACAAATGTGTGCTGAGCTCCTTGCAGAGCCTGGGCTTTCAATTGCGAGTGGCTGGCGGTGAGCGAGTACAGAAAGGTCAGAGCCTGCAGGATTTGGGAAATGAGTCACTTTTTGTGCGCAGGCTCAGAGCGGCAGGTCTTGAAGATTTGCATTCGATGGCTGCAGTGGGACTGTAACACCCCTCTAGGCTCTGCTTGACGTCATGCCTTAAATCATGCCCCTTCTTCCCATCCCACCCTCTCTGGAGCAGGAGGGGAGCTCCACACTCACCTCACCTGCAGGTACAGGGTTGCACATGCTCTCTGCAAGTGCTGGTGGTCCCATTTGCATCACTCCTTCTTGTGGAGTTAATCACTCACTAACTGCACATCTTGTTCCTGCTGAGGACTTCCCCCTTTGTTGGTGCCAGGTTCATTGTGTTTGCTGGTTTTTAGTAAATGTGGAAGTAACAGTGTGAGTTAACTCCTGGGTTTCCTTGCTGTGCTGCCCCAGCCGTGCTTCCCGTGCAGCCAGCTGCTGGAGACAAAGCTTGAGGTCTGGGGGAGGCTTTTCCAGCAGCTGGAGGAAGGCATTTGTTTGGGTCCTCATCCGTCCCCGCCACCAACTTCCTACACGATCTTGGCCAAGTCATTGTGGCTCTTGACGTCCGCATCCTCCCGGCTGTGTCTGGCTGTCCTGTCCCATAGTGCTTCTCCTGCTGCTCAATAAGGGCGAGAGCGGCTCGGGAGGACCAAACTCAGCTGCTGTCCAGGTTTCTGAGAAGAGCAGCAGCAAGTGGTGATGTGTAAGTCATACCTGTTAACGAGGTGCTGGGAGCGTGGCATTGGTGTTGGACGTGGCGTTGGCTGGGAATTTGATGTTGGCAGGGGAGAGCTGTCCCTGAAAGAAGTGGTGAGAAAATTCTCACTTGACTTCTCTTCCCCACCTGCCTTCAAGTTCCTGAGTCATGGAAATGAAAATCTCCTTGGCATACGCCCATGGTTTGGGCTAGAGGGTGTGGAAGAAACTATGATTGGATTCTCAAAGCCTGTGGTTGTGATAAGAACGTATTGTACCGGAAGAAACAAATGTTAACCTTACTGGAGAGTGCAGGGTTTGTTATCTCTAGCTTTTATCCCACTGATACTGTAGGGAAACAGCAAGCTTGTGCCTTGCCACAGCCAATTCATTATTATCTGCTAACACGGTGTTTGTTTTCTTGTGCTTTTTTTACAGGTTTGAAAGAAACTTTTGGACTGTGAATTGAGGCATTAGGTATGTACATTTCAATTTTCCCCTTACCCTCCTTCCCTCTACAATGTTGAATTAAATGTTTCATTAGAACCAGCTGAGATTCGTTTTCAGGAAAGCAGCTGCTCTGTGGAAAATATATTCACATGAGAAAGGAGGAGGAGATGGGGCTGGGAAAGAGGGGTCAGAGTGGGATTTGGTGCTGGAGGTGCACGCAGCAGCCCAAACTTTAGACGTGGGGCAATGCAGGCTGTCATGGGAGGCTGCTGGACATCTCTGAGATGGATCACTGGGTACTGTGCTGGGAGCAGGCTGTTTTCCTCTACTCACCACATCCTTCCTTGCTGGGAAAGGCTGGGCTGCAGTGTGGGCAGCAGCCCAGCAGGTTGGATGAGCTCCACTTCTCATTGCCATCATCGATTCAATGGGAGAGAAGAGATAGCTCTTCTCTGGGCCGGCTACCTGAGAGAAGGGAAGAAGTCTGGTGGTGGATGATCGCTGGTGCTCCACCATGTGAGCAGATGTTGAAATCCTTCAGCATCAGTTGGGAGCTGCTTGGCTCATTTTGATTCCCATGGCCAAGCTTGGGTGAGGGAGCTGGCACCTGAGGCTGAAGCTGTGTTGGAAGCTTCAGGAGATGAACAGTGGTGGTGGGAGGAGTGGGCTGGGGTGGGGCTGCCATGGGTGAGGCAGGAGCCTGTGAGATAATCCTCAGGAGGGTCCAGTTGTCTTTGCTTGCAAGATGCGACTGAGACACACCAGCTCTTGCTGCTGCCCCAGGGGCCTCACCAGGGGACCTGGGGGCATCCCTACAGGGCAGCAGGCTGTCCATAGGCATCCTGGAGCAGCAGTGGGCTCTCCACTGAGGTTTGGGTGCTCTCCAGGCTTTTTCTTCATTCCCATCTTTCTGCTTCTGTCCTGGCAGACTCAAGATGGCCTCACCAGCAGACAGCTGCATCCAGTTCACCCGCCATGCAAGTGATGTCCTCCTCAATCTCAACCGCCTTAGAAGCCGGGATATCCTGACCGACGTCGTCATCATTGTGAACCGGGAGCAGTTCAGAGCCCACAAAACAGTGCTGATGGCCTGCAGGTGAGTGGGAGCTCCCTCTGCTTTTAACCACTCCACAGGGGTGAGTGAGCCCTCTGTGACCACTGTGTCTCCTGCTATTTTTGGAGCTGTTCCTTCTGGCTCTAGGGCTGTGGATTTTCAAGCCCAGTTGGGTTTGAAATCCTTTTCCAGGTCAAGGATTGCTTCCTAGTGACCTCTAATTAGCATCCCACCATTACCTCACCTCATTACTGCAGATGCCTTCCAGGGTTTCCCACTGACGATCTAAAGATTTGGAAAAGCAAAGATTCGATTATTAAGACATCTGAAAAATGTTTTGCCAGCATTTTTTTTTTTTCCTTTGGGTTGAAAGAGTGAGCATGGATGCCCCAAGAGGCTTCTGAAAGAAGTGAGTCAGTGGAGGGGGGGGGTGGTGGAGGTAAGGACAGCAGAATAAGGGGAATTTCTAAAGCAAAGAGGTGGGGAGCTGTTGAGCAGGTGAGATCTAAAAGCAGGCTGTGCCGGTTGCTAAAAGTGCAGTGCAGAAGACGCTTACTAAGCTAGGAAACCAAGCCTGATAATAAGGGGGAAGCTCAGGGAATACTGTAATTGCCTCCTTCTCCTCCTTTCTTCCCATGCACAGGACTCTGTGAGCTAAGGGATTTCAAGTAAGCCCTCCTTTCTTCTTCTTAATTGTTGTAATGATTGTCTTCCTCTGTCTCCTCTCTGCAGTGGCCTCTTCTACAGCATCTTCACTGACCAGCTCAAGTGCAACTTGAATGTCATCAACCTGGACCCTGAAATTAACCCTGAGGGGTTTTGCATCCTTTTGGACTTCATGTACACCTCCCGCCTGAACCTGAGGGAGAACAATATCATGGCTGTGATGGCCACGGCGCTGTACCTGCAGATGGAGCATGTGGTTGATACCTGCCGAAGGTTTGTCAAATCTAGGTGAGCACCACAAGTGAACTTTGGAGAGCCTGGCACGGTGTGTTTGGGTGGGAGAGGGGAGGCCTAAAAAAGTAGCTGCAAACTTATCTTTATGTGCTGAAAATGAATGCATCTCTTCCTTTTTGCCTGATTCCAGTGAAGCTGAGATGGTGTCTGCTGTGAAGACTCCAAGGGAAGAGTTTTTGGCTGGCCGGATGCTGAACCACCCAGAGGTGATGGCTTATCGAGGCAGAGATGTCTCAGAGAACAGCATGCCTCTCCAGAATGGGTCCCTCTGCAATGGGAGGGCCTTCGCACCTGGCTTGTTCAACAGTTTGTCTGGATCCTCCATTTCCTACCCTGGGTACAGCCCTCTGCCTCTCAATGGCTTCCTCGTGGATGATGAGTTGCGGGAGATGAGGATGCCTCTCTCCGAACTCTCAAGGGTGAGTGCCTTCCCCAAGGAGAGGATCCCATGCGACAGCTCCAGGACGATCCCCACGGAGTACATGAGAACCATCACCGACATCTCGGCCAACATGTGCCACGCCACCATCTATTCTCCAAAAGAAGGTGCTGCTGAAGAAGCCAGGAGCGACATGCACTACAGCGTAGCTTCTGGCCCCAAACCTGTCGTCCCCTCCATCCGGAACAATCCCTACTTCTCTTGTGACAAAGTGGCCAAAGAGGAGGAGCGGACCTCTTCAGAGGATGAGATCAGCCAGCACTTTGAGCCCACCAATACCCCCCTGGACCGCAAGGGCCTGATCAGCCCCCAGAGCCCCCAGAAGTCAGACTGTCAGCCCAACTCTCCCACTGAGTCCAGCAGCAGCAAGAATGCCCGCATCAGTCAGAACTCCAACTCCCTCTTCACCAAGAGCCCCACTGATCCCAAAGCCTGCAACTGGAAGAAGTACAAATTCATTGTCCTCAACTCTCTTAACCAGAGCACCAAACAAGACAGTGCTGACCAGAATGAGATGGGAACCCTCTCTCCTCGCACCTACATGCCCATGTCCACTTGCCAGCAGTCCATGGAGCCAGAGCATCTCAACGTGCAATCCCCCACCAAGATGAGCGTGAATGGAGAAGACTCCAACATCCCCCAAGCGAGCAGACTCAACAACATTGTTAACAGGTGAGAAGGTGGCCCCTGGCAGACAGGACTCCCTGTGTTGTTGGTGAGAGTTTGGAGGTGTGTGACGTAGCTGTGGTGTTGTGTTGGGGTGTCCGGCTGTGAGCAGGTGGAAACCTCTGCACTTGTTGAAGCACTGCCAGGGTTATCGGCTGGGCTCCAGCTGTCCCCATGATAGCAGTGCCAGCTTGGCCTCATGGTGGAGTTGGGAACACAGGGTCAGGAATTCCTGACCTGCTTCAGCAGCTCTGGATCGTTTCTGGAGCATGAATTTGCCAAGCATGGTTTTCACCCAAATCACTGCCTAGAGCTTGTGGTTGGCTGTAGGCACTGCAAGGCTGAATTAGCATGAAGCAATGTGCTGCCCCCTGAACCTGGATGTTCCTAGAGAGCTTTGAGGTCATTTTACAATGGGCACCTGCAAGGTGAGGCTCAGGGACCTGTTGTTGATCAGGGCTATGCTGTGCATCTTAGCTCAGAAGTCTCCCCATAAACCATGGGTGTTCCTTGTGTCTGAAATGATGCAAACAACAACAAGGACCTGGTAGCTCAAGCACAGCAAGAGCCTTCTCACAGCTGCGTGTTGCTGTCCTTCCATAGGTCCCGGGATGGGTCCCCACGCAGCAGCGAGGGGCAGTCCCCTCTCTACATGCATTCGTCGAAGTGCAGCTCCTGCGGCTGCCAGTCCCCACAACACACTGAGATGTGCCTTCATACCTCTGGCTCAGCCTTTGGAGAGGAGATGGGGGAAACCCAGTCTGAATACTCTGACTCCAGCTGCGGTGAGTCCTGCATCCCGTTCACCTTTTCAGCCAGCAGGCAAAGGGACACGTTCACCCAGTGCCCTTCATCCAAAGGGGCTGCCAGACCTGTCTCTGGTGCTGGTGGATCCCAAATTGCTTTATGGTGTTAACTGGGTGGCCAGCTCTGTGCACGTGTGAGATGCACACATGTGGGCATTGCTTCTGTCCTCCCCTTCCCCAGCACCATCCAGATACCTTGTGTGGGGAGTTAGTCACCTGCTGCTAACCTGGCAGCTAAGGACAGGAAATAAATTGAACTCCACCCTGCCACTATCACATGAGAACAAGCTTGGCAGATGTAATGATCCTAATGGGGATTGGGCAAGGTTGTGTGTCTCATGCATCCGTCACGATACCTTCATTATCAGGTAGCCAAATGTGCACATCTGGAGAAATGCAGATAATGAGCCTTGCAATCTTGTTGCAAAACCCCACAAGCCCATAGACAATATCTGTGTGCCCATCTGCCTGTAGCTCAGGGAGAGGGAATGCAGAATTGTCACTGCGGTGTGGGCAGAGATCTGTAGCAGTAACCCAGGTGTGATGCTCAAAGCTCCACGCAGCATTTAAGAGTTGGGCAGCCTTGTAACAGGGGACCTGCCTGCTTCTTCAAGAGACGGTGGTCTTCCCATGCTCATGGAAGACATCTGTACCATAAAGGTTTAAGGCCTGTAAAGGTGCTGGAGTTGCTCCAGAACCAAGCATCCTTCAGAAGATGCCTAATAACTGGGGTGCACAGAGTTGCGCATCACCCATCTCACCGCTCTCCACTCTGCTCCTCAGAGAACGGAGCCTTCTTCTGCAATGAGTGTGACTGCCGGTTCTCCGAGGAGGCCTCGCTCAAGAGACACTCTCTGCAAGTCCACAGCGACAAACCCTACAAGTGCGACCGCTGCCAGGCCTCCTTCCGCTACAAGGGGAACCTCGCCAGCCACAAAACCGTCCACACAGGTATGGTGTCTGCAGCTCCTCGAGGGCTGAGTTTGTTTGCTATAAAGCACTGGGTGTTTCTAAGTGTGTGGCTGGGAGCAGATGTGTGCTCTCTGGGTTACGCAGACAAAAAAGGAAAATAAAAAAAAAATCACATAGGGTTTTTTATGTCGTTGTTTCTCCTACATCCTAGATATCCAGATCGTATCTAGACTGGCAGAAAGTCTGCTGATAGGAAAATCTGTGAATGAATGGACCCTGTGAATCAGCACAACGAAAGCTGGGAAAGGAAAGGGATATTAGGGGGTTAGTCATTTGCTGACAAACCTGGGGATTTTTATTTCATGCTTTTATTAATGCCAACAACCAGCTCCCTGGCTGGAGAGGGAAGGTCTCTCAGTCCCACTGGAGCTCCACATGGCTGCAGAAACAAGGGGGGTGACACACGCACCAGGCTGGGTCTGATGGTGCAGGTTCAAAGGCCCTCTGACTCCCCCCAGGTCCAATTAATCCACCAGGCAAGATCCCATTTGCCCTCAAATGCTAAACAAAAGAAAAAGGCAGGAAGGGACAGGTGATGGCTTGTTCATCTTGAGCTCATCTTCAATCAGCCTGAAGAAACTAGTTAAAATCTTTTTGCTCCCCCCCTTGCCATGAAAGGGCAGCCAGGGCTGACAGCAGAAGTTGTGTCTGAAGAATGAATGGAGCTGGGTCACCAGGCATGCCTTGGCTTCCTGCTGTCTTGGCTCTTCTCACTCCTCCAAGGAGGAATGGGATGTGCCGGGGACCGTCAGGCAGCTGTGTGCCCTGCCCAGTGCTGTGGGGACACTCAGGGTGTCAGCCAGGAAGAATGATGCTGTTAATCCTTGCTGGTAGAGCTGCCTGATTTTCTCTTTTGCCCTGGAGGCTGCAGCTCCCAACCCCAAAAACACCAATAGCAGATGAACTCTGCTCCAGAGATGAGTGAGGCTGCTTCTGCCCGTTGTTCTCTTCCTAAAATACCTGTGTGCTACAGACACCTCTAAAAGGGTCAGGCACATGGCAGGACTGTGCTCTGGGGCTCGCATGTGTGTGGCACAGTAATATTTATCCCCTTGTCCCTTCTGTTGGACTCTACAGGAGAAAAGCCGTACCGCTGCAACATCTGTGGGGCGCAGTTCAACCGGCCAGCCAACCTGAAAACCCACACACGTATTCACTCCGGAGAGAAACCCTACAAGTGCGAGACCTGCGGGGCCAGATTTGTCCAGGTGGGTGTGAGCTCTGAGACCCACAGCATCCAGGGGTGGGACGTGGTCAGGATCCTGTTGTAGACCTGGGGTGCATGGAAGGGGCTGCGGGGCCATGCAGAGGATAAACTGGGGTTTGATGTTGGTGGAGACCAGCTTGTTGGCTCAGTGGGAAACCTAACCTGGGGCTGCTCTCCCACAGGTGGCCCACCTCCGTGCTCATGTGCTCATTCACACTGGGGAGAAGCCATACCCCTGTGAGATCTGTGGCACACGTTTCCGGCACCTGCAGACCCTCAAAAGCCACCTTCGAATCCACACGGGCGAGAAACCGTATCATGTGAGTGACCAGCCTCCTTTCTTCAGGGATTGGGATGCTAACAAACCCAAGGGGTGGGAAGACAGCAAATTGTTCACATGGGCTTGCTGCAGCATTGGAAATGCTCTGGTGTGTGGCCAGCACTGGGTTCATCAGAGCTGCTTTCCTGTCCTTCCTCAGTTCTGGAAGAAGGTTACACTTCTCCAGATAGCCATGGCTTAAATTACAGCCTCCTGCTGTGTGTGAGGATGGAGAGAGGAGCTGTGTGGCAGCATGCAGTGCCTTGCAGGGGACAAGGCTTGGGGCTTCAGCAGCTTCCCCACTGCTTCTCCCACTGTACCTCCACTTTCTCCACTCCATCTGTGCAGTGGGCGCAGTACACGGGGAGGATGGGCGTTTGTGGGCGTGCTGCTTGTCCACCACTTCCAAGGGATGGATGTGTCCCCCGATGTGATTCTGACACCTCGTGCCTTTGCTTTTTGCTCTGCAGTGTGAGAAGTGCAACCTGCACTTCCGCCACAAAAGCCAGCTGCGGCTGCACCTGCGGCAGAAGCACGGGGCCATCACAAACACCAAGGTGCAGTACCGCATCTCAGCCAACGAGGTGCCTCCAGAGCTCCCCAAGGCTTGCTGAAGGCCAAGGATTTCCCAGGAGGAGGTCAGAGGGAAGCTGTCCAAAGGATACTTGCAACACTTTAATGGAGAAAAATATATATATATAAAGAAAAAAAAAAAATTCATCACATGATGGAGTGCCTCTAAACCCATAGTGCAGATAGGTGGAAAACATTAGAAACAAACTAAAAAAACATAAAAAATAAAAATAAAAAAAAGAACAAACACGGGTTTTATTTTTCCCAGTTATGTGAAACAAAAAAAAAGAAAAGAGAAAATTATTCAGATCTTATTGTATATAGAACATAAAAATGAAAAATAGTCATTTTAAATGTCTGTGCAGTGGAGTGTTGATAAACTCTGGAGTCTAACCTTCACAGCCTTTGCCGTTTGAAGATGAGGAATGTAATGTTGATTTATGGGAACAGATTTTTTTCTTTTGTATGCAAAATGTGTGTTCTTTTAAAGAGAAAGTATGCTATTAAAGAGAGGGCTTTAACTTTTTTAACCAAAGGTGAAGGAATCTATGGCAGAGTTGTAAATATATATAGATATAAATATATAAATATATATATAAAATAAATATATATAGACCTTTAAAAAAGCTATATTAAAAATATATAAAATGCATTAAAGGCTCAGTTGGACTCTGCAGGCAGAAGCCACTCTGAGAATCTTTATTATGATAGAGCACTTAACGAGATATTTTAAAGTATTGCATCTGTACAAGTAAGAAAATATTTTGTCTAAATGCATCAGTGTATTTGTATTTTTTTGCAAGTGAAGGTTTACAATTTACAAAAAAGTGTGTATTAAACCAACAAAGCTGCAGAAGGAATTTAAAATAATAATAAAATGTAACTTTTTTGTTCTAGTTCTCAGTCTGTATATATGTAAAATGTGGTTTCTCACGGTGCCTTTCTTTTCAATGGAAGTTTTCAATGTATGGACTATACTGAGCTCAGTTTCTTCTTCAAGGTACAGCCTGATGTTGCAGAAGGAGTTTTGGTGGAACTCTCTGTTGGGGAATGTTTTTATTTTGTTTGTTTTTGTTTGTTTGTTTTGGATTATATATATATTTTTTTTCAGTCTTATTTTACATGCTTGTGTTATAAACAACCTCGGGAGACAGGGTTTGGGCTGTGTCTAAACTGCATTAATGCGTTCTGTAAAATATAGCTGTACAAATAAAAGAATAAAATGAAGAAAAGTGAAGCGCCACGCAGTGAGAGGTCTGGTTTTTTGCCTGCCTTCCTCCTGGAGCCTCTTGGAGCATAGAATGGAAGGGGCTCAGCCCCTGTGCTGCTCCCAGCTGTGGCTGGGTGGGCCTGGGGATTCCTCTCAGCAGGGAGAGAACAGCTGAAGCTGAAGCCACCGGGGGCCTTCAGTATGAGGGGAGACCCAAAATGCCTCCTGCTGTGCGCTCGCAGGTTGCAGCAAAGCAAGGGGGGGCTCACTGAGGGCACCTCTGTGTGACACGGGCAGCAGTGCTGTGGGGCAGGACTGGGCAGGCCTCAGCTCCTATGTTGTTCATTTGTGGCTAATTGGGGTGCAGGGCTGGCGGTGATTCACTGTGGTGGGTCTCGAAGCACCAAGCAGAAAGAGGAGGCTGTGGGATGAGGTCCTGCTGGCCACAAATCCTGGCACACTGTTGTGCCCGCCGGCTGTGTTCAGGTTCCTCCCTGCTGTCAGGAGCTGGTTTTGAGGCTTCAGCTTTTCTTAGTCCTTGCATTTGGCACTTTTGGGAGCTGCTGGCTGTGCTGACAGCCCCTGCCATTCCCAGACAAGCAGGCCTTATCCCTGTAACCTCCTTTTCCCATTGTGTTTGCAAAACAAATGCTATTTTCCTGGATCGTGGCTGCGTTTCCTCCCCCTGACAGATTATCATTTTTTTAACGATGATGTCACGCCTTATCCAGGCAGTCCAGCTGAAGTGACAGCAACTTCTGCCTTTTGTCCCCAGGTAGAGGTGAGGGAACACTCAGCTCTACACTACGCATATTTCAAGCCTGTAAATGATGAACTGCTCAGGGCAGCCCATTGAAAACCTATCTCCAGAGAAGAGGATTGAGCAATTCCATCTAAAAGACAACAGCAAGCTGATAAACCGACCACTTTCCATGAAGTTTCCTAGAGTATGTCTGAGCAGCTCTTTCGGTACCCATGTCACTGCCATTCCACACAAAGACATCCCAAAAGATGGGAATGCGGCCACGTTTTCTTTTAGATTTCACCTGCAACAGAAAGCACATCAGTAAGCTCACAGCTCCAGCCTCGTTTGACTTCTCATATGGGACCACAACCAGAGAAATGGGTCGAGGTTCCCTCCAGCTGAGCGTTTTGGGAGTTGCCTCTCCATTCCTCGGTGCTGCGGAACTCATGCTGAGTAAAAATGGCACCGAAGTACAGAATATTTAAATGCAGGCACAGCACCTGGGACTTTCCCAAACGTGGCCGTTGATCTCAGTGTACAGGGGGACCAAAGGACTCTATCTGCACTTTATTTCTGCTGGCAGCTCCGAGGGCTGTGTCCGTCAGTGCCTTGCAGGATGGTTTTGAGGCACTTGGCTGCGTTCTGGCGGATGCCCACGAGAGGGCAGGCGAGGATGGAGTTTAGGGAGTGCTAGGAATGAATGAGCTAAAAATTATAATTTAAAAAAAGAAGAAGAAGAAGAAGAAGAAGAAGAAGAAGAAGAAGAAGAAGAAGAAGAAGAAGAAGAAGAAGAA
>JAOWBP010004023.1:10561517-10604311 GCA_028571105.1 Tragopan temminckii
AAGAAGAAGAAGAAGAAGAAGAAGAAGAAGAAGAAGAAGAAGAAGAAAAGAAGAAAGAATCCAGCCTGCACTGTGACATCTGTTGCTCTAGGGAAAAATCTTAAAATCTTGCACCTGAGGAAGAAATGCTACTGGGAGGGACCTTGATTGGTTGGCATAGGTAAACCTCACGAAATTCAACAAGGGCAAGTGCAAAGTGCTGCAGCTGGGTTGGAGCAATCTCAAGCACAACTACAGGCTGAGTGATGGGATTGAGAGCAGCTGGGAAGGGCTTGAAGGTCAAAAAAAAAAATAAAAAAATCACCACAACCTTAACATGATCTAGCAGTGTGTGCCTGCTGTTCAGAAAGCCAGGTATATCCTGAGTGATGTTGAGGCTAGCAGGCCAAGGAGGTGATTGTCTTTTTCTGCCCTGTCCTTGTGAGGCCCCACCTGTAGTGCTGTGTTGAGCTATGGCGTCCCAGCGTAAGAAAGACACCAACCTGCTGTAACCAGGTCCAGAAGAGGCCACAGATATACTCAGAGAGCTCAACATCTCTCCTATGAATAAAGATTGAGGGAACTGGGCTTGTTCATCCTGAAGAGAAGACCTTATTATGGCTTTTCAGTATTTAAAGGGGCCTACAGGAAAGACGGGGAGAAACTCCTCATCAGGGGATGTAGTGACAGGACCGGCTTTAAACTAAAAGATGGGTGATTTAGGTGAGATGTTAGGAGGAAATCTTTCACTCAGAGGTGGTGAGACCTTGGCACAGCTGCCTGGAGAAGCTGTGGATGCCCCATCCCTGGAGGTGCTCAAAGCCAGGCTGGATGGGGCCCTGGGCAGCCTGAGCTGGTGGGAGGCAACCAGACCGTGGCAGGAAATTGGGACTGAGTGGGATTTAAGGTCCTTTCCACTTGAAAACATTCTGTGAAAGTTTGCAGGCAGAAGGGAGCTGATGTCCTGCAATTTGTTCCTGGCCTCACTTAGATCTGCTGCAGGGGAAGACCACCTGCAGCCCACAGTGGCCAGGAGCAACCAGAAGAATTTCACAGCTCCGGCTCCCAGATCACAGCTTGGCACTAAAGTGTGGCTGACTGCTGCAACGTAAGAAAATGTTTTGTCCCTGCTGTCACGGCAATAATGTGTGGTAAAACTGTTCTGCTCTTGAAAGCAGAGCGGAGAGAGCTTGGAGAACATTTTGTAGTGACAGCTGGGGTGTGAGGTGCAATGAGAGTTGTTCCTGCAGGCATGGTGACAGCAGAGGGCACACTGTGCAGGCACAGCACTGAGCATCCAGCCTGTGCACTCAGCTCGGGCACTGCTGGACTGCTCTGGATTTGTGGAGCAAGCTGGAGGAGAGCTGGGGTAAGGAAGCAGTCATAGGAATTCAATGCAATTCAATCGTCTGCAGAGCTACATGCCCCGCAGCGCTGCTGCAGAAAGAAAGGAATCGAGTCACCCTCACTACAGACTAACAGTGATGGATTTATCTGGCTGGGGAACGAGTGGGGGGAAAAAAATCTGAACGTGCTGATCCCACAGAGAAGTGGGGGAGTGGGAAGTGGCAGATCTGCACCTTGCTCCTCTTTGTTTAAACCAGAGTCCTGAGGACATCTGACTGCCTGCATTTCCCATTGCCCAGGAGGAGCAGAAGGAGACGCTGCAAAGGTGAACAGGGTAGATGGGCTCCCTTTTTCCTGACCCTCTCTGTTGATTTCCTTCAGGTCAGCACAAGAGGGTTTTCTGGACCAGAGCACATGTTTTCACATTTGGTTAAATTGATTTTTTTTTCTTTCAGATCTTTTTTTGAAATGAAATGCTAAAACTCTTCTGCTGGAGAACACCAGAACAATTCTTCAGAATTCTGCCTGAGAGCACCAACAACTTTGATCCTTTCAACATTTTATCCAGGAACAAAGTTCAAATCTAATAGAAGCTCCATCTCAGTCCATTAGAACAAACCAAGACGACTATAGGGGAACTGCCCTGCCCTGCCTCTGCTCTTACCTTTACAAGCTCTGCAACCTCAGTTGAATCCCAGGAGAGAAGAAATGATCAAGGTGGGCGTCAGAGCCTTCCTGAGGCTGCTCTGGCTCAGGGGCCAAGCCATCTCCTGATGGGATGCAGGACCAGAGACAGCAAAGGAGTTTCTGCTTCGCCCCAGTGCTGTAGAATGGCAGAGTCAGAGCCACCTGTACCTCCAGAACTTGTCCCTGTGTGGCTGGCAGAGTCACAATAGGCAGGGACACCCTCAAAATCAGGGATCCCCAGGAGGACCAAGGGTTTCTGCTTGCCTGGGACTAGGCTGCAAGGAGCATATCTCCAGCCACAGCAGCACTGCTCCTAGCCTGAAGCCCCACAATGTTATTACTTTGCAGAAGGATGCCTTGCATCCTACTTCTTTGTGTATGGATATTAAAATGAAATGTGAAAGATAGGCAAGGACAGCAGCCAGCAAGGAATAACCTTTTGTTGGGGCTGGACTCCTGCACAGAGGTGTTGCAAATGGTGAGCTGGGAAACTTGGATTTGGACAGAGCATTAAGAATGGCTTCTGAAAGCCCCATATGGACTAGAGTGTTATCTCACACCTTTTACACCAGTACAACCACACTGGCCATGAGAGACTCGGGGGTCACTTGCTGCTATTGGCACAGCTATGAGAAGTAGGGGATTTGTTGCTGAGGGAAGCCACCCCTAGGAAATGTCTCTTGAAGGCAACTGAGAGCGCCAGGATAGGGATGGTGTCCTGACATCTGTAGTCTTGGACACCTGCCATGCCCAGGGCTGGCCCTGCTCCTTTGACTGCAGGAACGAGGAGTGACATGCTCAGGTCCAGCTGCTAGTATGGTGACGTGAGAGGTCTGGGAATCATGGCTCTTGGAGCCAGTCTGCTCTTTTTTGGTCCAAATCAGTCCGGTTGCATTCTTTTGCACCAAAATTTGGGGAAGATGCAGTGGCTGAATTGACATGTGGCTGCAGATGTCTGCCCAGAGGATGGGATGCACCCTGCAGGGTAGGCAGTGTCTGCTCAGCCCGGAGGTCTGCCTGGTTGGGAACCAGCGACCAGCACCAATTCTTCTTGCTGGGCTGTAAAGCAGAGGATGAACTTATCCATACGTACTCTTTGTTCCCAGCTCAGCAATGCTATGGTCAGAGAGCGTGTTGTTGGGGGAGCGTTAATTCAGTACTAACTGAAATAATCCTGGAGGTTTCTGGAGAGCTTTGAGCAGCAGCTCACTCTTTGTTCCCACAAGCCTTTGACTTTCTGCCGCTGGGAATGGGAGGAGGGGTCCCCTGACACCACGTGTCTAAGTACTAGCGGGGCCCTTCGCAATTTTCTCTGCTCCTGACACCTGGGGCAGGGCTGACGTGGCCCATCCTTCGGGGTGTAGGGAGCCGTCCTTCCAGCAGCTTTGTCCGCTGTGGGCTGCAGGCTAGCCCGCTGGGGATGGGCAGGGAGAGATGGGGGAGACCAGCGGGACGGAAGGACGGAAGCGTTCCCACTGAGGTTTTAGTGGCTTTGAACCCGACACCGGGGGGTTCTCTCTCTCAGCTGGAATCTGCACGGCCAAGACACCGCTTGTGCCCTCTTTCCCGAGCTGCGGAGATGTCGCAGAGCCGGGCTCTGTGCGGCCGGCTGAGAGCAAAGCTGCCCCGACGGCGGCCGGAGCAGGTCGGGGTCCTGTTCGGAGAGCTCCGCGGGGACCGGGGAGGCAAAAGGAGCCCCTGGGGGCAGCTCTGCATCCCTCGATCCATGCTGGAACCGGCGGCAAATCCGCCCTTAAGGGAAGGATTTGCAGCTTCGCCGCTGTGCGGCCGTTTGTTACCCGGCGGGGCGGGAGAGCCGAGCTACGAGAGGAGCTTTGGCACCGGGGCCGTGGGGAGGGCGGTGCACAGCCAGGAACCCCTCACCGCCCCCTGGGGGGGCTTTGAAGCTCGGGGAGGAGAGAACGGATGAGTAGAGTCGAGGACGGGATAAGCAGCGGTTTGGGGAGAAAAACCCTCCGGAGAGCAGGCGGGGGGGGAGGAACGCAACCGAGGGGAGCACCGCAGGTGTCTGGCCGGCCCCGGGCAGAGCGGAGCATCCCCGGCCGCGGCCCTCCTCCCCCCCCGGGCCGGGCAGAGACCCACCCCCGGCGGAGTGGGGCGAGGGGGGCGCCCCCGCCTTGACGTCAGGAGAAGGGTTTAAAAAGGCGACGGGAGCCGAGGAGATCCCCAACGCCGGAGCCGAGCCGCAGCGGAGCCGTCAGCTCTTCCCCGCCGCCTCCTGCCCGAGCCCGACCCGCCGGCGAGATGCTGTCGTGCCGCCTGCAGTGCGCCCTGGCCCTGCTCTCCATCGCCCTGGCCGTCGGCACCGTCTCGGCCGCCCCCTCGGACCCGCGGCTCCGACAGTTCCTGCAGAAGTCCCTGGCTGCCGCCGCCGGGAAGCAGGTGAGAGCCCCGCGACGGGGCGGACACCCCGCTGGAGCCCCCGGCACCCTAGCTGCAGACCCCCGCTCCCCCTCCACGTAGTCCGGCTTCTCCTCCTGCTTCCCCCTGCAGACCCTCCTTCTCCCCCCGACATCCCGTAGCAGACTTCTGGGTTCCCCGTTGCAAAGCCTTCTGGTTTCCCTTGGTTTCCCTCTGGACGCCCCGGTGCTATCCGTGCAGATTCTTCACCAGAGCTCCTCAGTATCCCCACTCCAGACCCTGGGTTGCTTGCTGCAGGTTCCCTGATAGCTCCCTGGTTCCCTGACTGGGAAACCCCTGAGGGGCAGGAAGGCAAGACCACCCTCCCAGCACATCCTGCTGGGGGATAAGGAGCAGCTGCTGCCAAGACAGAGAGCAGAGCCCCTGGGGAAGCCTTGAACCAAGGTTGTGCTGCAGGAGAATGTCTTCTGCTATGCAAAGAAGCAGTAGGCTTGGAGGGATGAGAGAGAAAATCACCCGAGATGAGTGCCCCCACTCAGCTTCCCCTGTGAGCTTTTCCCTTGCTGCACAGCATCCCTACTGAGTCCGTCTTCAGTGCTAGACCAGCAGTGAGGAAAGGGGTTGTGGGGTGGTGCTGGGATGAGCTCCTTCCTAGCACAGCCAGGGCAGGGATCTCCTCACTGCACCAGGTAGGTATCAGCTCTCTGCTCTATTCTGTAACCACAGCTGCTCTGAGGCAGCTGCCGAGCTGAGCTCCTGCAGAGCTGTGTACGTCCCTGGGCACAAAGGAGGTGAGCCCCCAACAGCCAGAGAATAACTGTGATCTCTCTCCTGCTTTCTCTCTCCTCTCCCCAAGGAACTGGCCAAGTACTTTTTGGCAGAACTGCTCTCAGAGCCAAGCCAGACAGAAAATGAAGCTCTGGAGTCGGAGGACTTGTCCCGAGGGGCCGAGCAGGACGAAGTGAGACTGGAGCTGGAGCGTTCGGCCAACTCAAACCCCGCGCTGGCTCCCCGGGAACGCAAAGCGGGCTGCAAGAACTTCTTCTGGAAAACTTTCACATCCTGTTAGCTTTTGAAACCCACCTGTCCTCCCCATCCACCCCTGCCTTCTTCCTATTCCCCCGCCCTGAGCAGAACCTTCACCACGAGAGGCGAAGACTGTAAATACACGGTCCACGGTTATGGTGAAAGTAAACACACAAGGAATATTTGAGTTTGATTTCGAGTTGTTTTAATAAAACTTTCAGTTCCAATTGTACACGATTTGCTTGAGTTGTGATTTCTGACTAGTTCTTTAATGACATGCACTCTGCGATTCTTTCAGATGTACTATTTTTAATTCTTTGTTGCAATAAATTTTATGTTTCAAACAGTGATGCTGAGACTGGCTGGTCACTGAGAAAAGCTACGTCCCCTCACTCAGCCTTCTTGTCTTGGAAACACTGCCTGTCTCAGGGCAAAAGCAGCGAGCAGCAGCGCAGCCTCTGCACACACGCACACACACATGCACACACAATTTCTCTAAGTGAAATTTTTTGCTGTGCTCTTTTTATGGTACCTAGACACTCCACAGCATTTTAGACATCAAATCCCTGTAACTGGGGTTGAGTCAAATCCACAGCGCTGCTGGTTTGGCTGATCTAGAGGATTTACACAGTAAATCACAGCTGCGCATTTGCAGAGATGGATCATAAAAGAGGAGCACAGTACAGGCTCATCCCATGCATACCTTATTCCTGCCTCACAAACACTGAAATGTTTTCTTACCTTTATTCTTTGCACCATCCCCAACAAAATGCATCTGATATTCCCTTGGAAAGTTCTGCTTTGTTCCACTGCATCCCTGTAAAGGTGCAGTATTAAGCCTGTGCTATCAGTATCTCTTCATCTGTAAACTGGTACAGTGGTTTTCTGCCCATTATGAATTAAAGGCAACATTAAAAGCGTCAGCTGAGCAGAAGATAGCATTGAGAAAAAGACACATCTCAATGGAAGAGAATTTCTTTGTGCTTTTCCAGCATATCTTCCTAGACACGCTGGTTTCTGACATGCAGTCGTTGGAGAGCTGGAGATGTGGGGAACAAGTGTCACTTCGATGAGAAATTCATCACTAAGGAGTAAAGATAACAAATATTTTGCAGACGTCACATCTGAAAGAAAGGTGCAAAATGAGGGGGGTGGAGAGAAGATCATGGGCACAAGCCTGACCCCCATGGAGGAGGATTTCATAGTGGAGAAAGTGTTGTGTCCCCCTGGTCTGTGCTGGAGGCAGCTCAGAAGGGCACAGCCACTGTGCCAGCTCTGCACCTCCTCCTCCTGCAGGCACCTCATTATGGCTGAGCTGAGGGCTTCGCAGGCCCAGAGGGAGAGGTGCCACAGCACCTGGGGGAACTGAAGAAGGAACCCCAGCTGCTAGCACCCAGGGCATAGTTTGTTACCTCCCTTCTCTCTGTTGGGTGCAGCTGGGCAGGGTGCAGCATTAACTCACCCCCGGGTGGGACAAATGGTGGCAGCTGTGCAAAAAGCAACAGGAAGAGATTAGGGGAGCTCAGGTGGCGCAGATCAATTCCCAGCCCTAAAAGCAGGCAGGGAGAATGGGACTCTTATTGAATGCATGGAGGAAGATAGAGGGGAGAATGCTAGCCCTAGGTTTTTATTAGATTCCTTGGCTGTTGCGCTTCCTAAAGGGAGCAGGTTTCTGGGGCCTCTGTAAAGCAGAGCTCTCCTCATCCCTGGACACTTGCTGATGTCTTGACTGAGGATTCACTTAGCCTTCAAAAAGCAGCAATTCTTCTGTGTTGAGGTGGCTTCAGGAGTGCAGCTACAGGAATGGGAAGGAGGTGGTGGGACCAGGGCTTGAATATTCTTAAATAGATTCCCTTTTGCTTGAGGTTTTTTCTTGGTTGTTATGCTTGGGCAGTGCTTTCAAAAGGAGCTTAATCCTGCCAGTTGCTGGAATGGAACCCATCACCAACAAGGATACGGGTGATCCAGGAACTAGACAAAGTGATTTACTTTCTGCACCAGCCTGTTTCAACACTATAGTGCTAGCAATCCTGGGCGCCGTGAGCTGCGTAAATAGATGCCTAGAGATAGCCTTGCTTTGCTGAGCTAAAAAGACAAGAAAGGCTTATTGCTTCCCTTTGATAGGTGAGAATTATGGACTAAAGAAATGAAGTGGCTGTATGTAATCCCTTGTCACACAGCCACCAAGCAGTGCCCTGGGCTGGGAAGGTTCTTGCTGGGTGAGGCTGAATGTGGGATGACAGCACATGGTGGGGTCAGCCTCCGGGGGTTGGAGCTGCCAAAGTGGGGGCAGCCTTTGCGAGAGAGGATTTTTAGCCTCAGCTCCATGGAGAAGCAGCCTCTGCACTGGCCTCAGGAAGGCTGAGGGCTGTGATGCCCCATGCTCAGCTGATTCATCTCCCCTCTTGCACTCAGTGACGTGGGCAGACCCAGAGCAGTCACCACTGGAGATTCACCTCAGGTTCTGCAGGGGAACGTCAATGAGGAGCCTCATAAAAGGATGTGAAACTGGATGCCAGACTTCCAACATCTGACAAAGAAACCCACCTGGATGGGGCTCTGTCCCTCACCACTCCAGCTGCAAGTAGGTGCTATGCTGTGCTGCGGGAGGGAATGCTCCTGTCCTCTGCCCTGACACAGCCAGGCCTGCAGAGATGCTTCCAGTCCTCCTGTGCCCATCCCTCAGCCCTTGTTAGGCTGCATCCCCTGGGTATGGAGCAGTCAGAGAATCCCTCCCAGCCCCACGCTCAGCTCAGTGCTGTGGTGCCCCAAGGTACAGCATTTCCTCCCTTACACAGCTCAGGGTTTTGCCTTCAAGGGAAAGATTGTTCTTCCCCTCAGGCTGAGCCTTAAGGAAGAAAAGGATCCTCCTAGAAACTGACTGTTGTGTCGGCAAGGCTCTTTCCTCTGGCAATTACGTTGTTGTTTATCATCTGTGTGAATTCCTTACTCAGTTGTTCAAAACCTCTCAGCAGGAATGGTGGGGGCAGAGGGAGGAGGGCTATGCCCAGTTAAAGGCTCAGGGGACCCCATGTTACATCTTGGTGGCACTTGGGCACAATGTGTAGCAGTCACTGTTTCCAGACTGCTGGGAGGCCACATCTTCCTTAGCCTGAATAACTCACTCTTAAGGGGCAGTGAGGGCTGGAGGTCATACTGCTGGCTCAGACCCGCCTGCAGAAGAGCAGGGTCTGCTGTGGCTCTTTAAGGAGGCTGCATGGGTATGGCGCTGACCTCATGAGTTCCATCGCTCGTGGTCGGCTGCTCCGGGCACCTGGCCAGTGGTGGTCCATTGGTGGTGGTTAGGAGACCCCACAGTCAACCCCTGCTCAGACACATGGAGAGATTAGGAGCAACCAATGTGGATGAACCAAAGCTTTCACTAAAGGAATGCAAGGAAAAGGCAGCAACTGTACTCCCTGACACCTGCATTCGATGCTTAGAAAGCCATAACTGGGAAGAGCAGGTATGCAGCATGGACACGATTCAGAAGGCAAGTAGTGGTGGATGTCCTCGCACTCACCATCAGGCAGAAGGAGGAGGATGAGTGGAAACAGGAGAGAAAATGGAAGGGGGGCATTGGGGTGGCTCTCTGTCACGAGTGCTTTGGTATTACAGAGCTTAATGCTGGGAATGATAAGGTCAAATCCTTATGGTATGCATGTCCAACCTTTTGGCTTCCCTGGCCTGCACTGAGTGAAGAGGAACTGTCTTGGGCCACGTAGGTCACTCTGAAAGTAATGCCTCCTATTTATTTCCATGGAAACTACAGCAGATACAAAGAGCATGGTGACACTGTTTGATAGAGCAAATCCTCAGCTACAGAACCCTATTTTTCAACATAGTGGTTACCATTAGCTGGGCGTTTTTTCCAGCAATGAACAAGAGCCTGCATGCCATGCTGCATGTAAAAATCTGTACCAGTGGAAGTGACTTGCTGTCACCACTGCTGAAACTTTGTCAGACTGTCCCTCTGCTGCCATCTTTTCCATGGCAACGAAACGTAACAATGTTGGTGGGCAGGTTCAACCTCAACTGCCATACCAATATCCACCTCTGACATCATGTGACAACATAATATAGTAGGAGGCATTACTTTTGGAGCAGCCTTCATATGTAATATATAATATAGTTCATTTAAGTAAGTAACAACATTTATTTTAATGTTTAGTACTTTTAATTAAAACATTAAAAAAGAGGGCAACAAAAACATAACTAGTAGGGTGTGTGACTTTTTTTTAGTGGAACTGATGCATCAGCCTGGTTCCATGGCAGTGGCTGCAATTCCTAATGAGTTCTCAAGGTGCTTGTCAGAGATTTTTTGATGAAATTTTATTCTTTCTGTGCTTCATCCTTAACAATAATTGTTCACTAATGTACTTACTGCCAAAAAAAGTGGTGCCATGAATAAGATGTGACTGTGAAGTGAGGGATATTTTTTTTTTTCTGGTAAGAGAGGTCTCAAAGTCTGGTAAGGAGTCATGATCAGGTTTCTGAGTTGAATATCTGATTGCAGCTCTGTACGTTCAATTTGAAAATTTGCAGATAACGTATTTATGTTGGCTGAAAATAGAGTTGCAAATTTACCAAAAAAAGATGATTTTTTTTCAGCAATCTCGTAACCTATTTTCAAATTCTTTTATCAAAATGGAAAGCAAGGCTGTATATTCTTCTCTTTTCACAGGGCTGTTCAGCAAGTGTATTAAAATACATATGATTATTTCCCATATTTTGAATTATGCCCTTGCCATGCTGTGGTTTCAGCCCAGACAGCATTAATAGAGGAAGGTCATGGAGCAGATCATTTTTGAATATGATTATGCAGTATGTGTGGGACAACCAGGGAACCAGGCCTAGCCAACAGGGGTTGATAAAAGGCAGGTCATGCTCGACCAACCTGATCTTCTATGACCAAATGACCCACCTAGCGGGTGAGGGAAAGCTGTGGATGTGATTTGCCTAGTAGAGCCTTTGACTCTCTTTCCCACAGCATTGTCCTGGAGAAGCAGGCAGCCCATGGCTTGGACAGGTCTATTCTTTTGTGGGTAAAAAGCTGGCAGGTCCAGAGAGTGGTGGTGAATGGAGTTAAATCCAGCTGGTGGCTGATCACTTGTGTTCCTCAGGAGTCAGTACTGGGGCCAGCCTTCTTTATTATCTTTATTGATGATCTGGATGAGGGGATTGAGTGTATCCTCAGTAAGTTTGCAGATGACTCCAGGTTGTCATCTGGGAGGAACTGTTGATCTGCCTGAGGGTAGGAAGGCCCTCCAGAGGGATCTGTACAGGCTTGATCAATGGGTTGAGGTCAGTGGGATGATCTTCAACAAGACCAGGTATCGAGTCCTGCATTTTGGTCATAACAAGACCAGGTATCGAGTCCTGCATTTTGGTCATAACAACTCCATGCCTCACTACAGGCATCACAGGGGCAGAGTGACTGGAAAGCTGTTTGGAGAACAGGGATCTGGGGGGTGTTGGCTGACAGCTGGCTGAAAATGAGCCATCTGGAGCACGTGTCTTGTAGGGAGAGGCTAAGGACACTGGGATTGTTCACTATGGAGATGAGGGGGTTCAGGGAAGACCTTATTGCTCTCTGCAGTTTGCTGACAGGAAGTTGTGGTGAGGTGGGAGTCTGCCTCTTCTCCCAGGTAACAGCGATTCTAGAGATGAGGAGATGTGGCACTGAGGGACCTGGCTAGTAGGCATGATGGGGGTGGGTTGAGGTTGAACTAGGTGATCTTTGTGGTCTTTTATAACCTTAGTGATTGTATGACTCTATGATTTTAAGATGATCAGGGAGATGAAGAGAGGCGAGATCCCCTGCCAAGCCCTGGTGAGACTGCTGGCAGCGGGATGCAGGGAGACAAAGGCCCAAGTGGTGAAAATGAAACTTGACACCATTGCCATTTTAGCCCAGAAAGGGGACTTCTCTCAGGCAACTGCACAAATCATCATCAGTGAGGTTGAAGAAATGGTGGGAGATGTGCTGTGCAGTAAGAATGCCCAAGAAGCCCTTACTGCTGTAGCAAAGGTGTTTTGTTGGCATGGACTGCAAAGACAGCCATGTTACTGGCCTTTTCCTGGGAGAACACCAGGGTCCAGAGCAAGATCTTGGATTGGATGTCAAGGGCAATTCTGGAGTTTGGCTTCGCTGATATGGACACCAAGACACTGGTATATACCCTGAAGACTGCTCTTGTTCATGTTCAGCCTTGTGTGCAGAGATCTGCCATAACTTTGCTGGGAGTTATTTACTTATACGTGGGAGAATCACTCACAGAACTAATGGTGAGAGAAAAGTTTTCCCTTTGTCCCCAGATAGAGGCTGAGCTGGTGAAGATGTACCGTGAGATCCCACCAGCTTCCAGCCGTGCCAGTGCGAAATCATGCCTGAGTGACAGGACCCAGAAGGACCCAGGGGATCCAAGAAGGGTAGAAGCCATAGACATTAGTGACAGAACCACAGCAGATCTGCTGTCAAAGCTGCAGGAGAAGAACTGGAGCATCCAGAAGGAAGGCCTGGAGGAGGTTGCATGCGTCCTTCAGGATGTCAGATTCATCCAACTAAATTTAGGAGAGGTCTCAAGAGTTCTGAAAGCTTGTCTCCGTGATGAAAACCCCACCCTGCTAGAGACAGCCCTGGGGGTCCTCCAGCAACTGCCCACAGCCATGGGCTCCGGCATCAAACAGCACGTGAAGGACTTGGGTTTGCCTTCTCTTTAGGAAGAGCAAGAGCACCATGAGAGCTGCTGCCCTGGCTGCTGTGAATACCTGGGCTGCACAGCTCAACATCTTGGAGTGGCTGAGTGGGTGGAACCTGACAGAAGATCTAGGTGAGGACATGCCTTTTCAGAAGGAAGAGTTGGTGCAGTGGCTGGCTGAACATCTGCCCACCCTCCACTCAGCTCCCTCAGACCTTCTTCCATGTGTGCCTCACCTTTACTCCTGCCTGCAGGACAGCAATGAGGCTGTGCACACAACATTGCAGGCAGTCCTGCCCTTCTTCCTTATGCACCTTGGCTTTGAGAAGATGGTCAAAGCCACTAGTGACCTGAAGACTGCTGCAAATGGCCGTGTCCTTGCCATGCTGAAAAATGCTCATATCAGTCCGTCAGCCTCTGCTGAGCCACCTTCCAGGCAATCTGCAGTCAACAGCAGAGACGCTCTCCCACCTGCAGCCAGAGTACCCGTGATAAGCTTGTCTTCACAAGCATTGTCTAAAGAAGCAACGCTCCAAATCAGTAGGGAACAGAAGCAGAATTCCAAACAGCCCCGACCAGTAGAAGAAGAAAAGATGAAAGACAAGGGTGGAGCCAGGCCAAAGGTGCAGGTGAAGTCCACTGTGAAGGATGGTGGTGGCAACAGTCTTCCATCTTCATTGTTGTCCCCAATGGGAAAGAGCAAAGAATGAGTGATGAGGGATGGGAAAGTGCTGCAGTGGAACTTCACTGCTCCCAGCAAAAGGCACACTGAAAAGCTGAAAGCTCGGATGAGCGGCTGTGTGTCCAGGAGCTTGCAGGTGGAACTGTTCCACCATCACTTCCTGCACCAGATCAAAGCCCTGTCTATGATGACTAGTCAGTTAGAGACAGAGAAAGACAGAGTCATCAGCTGCCTGGATCTGATCCTGAAATGGCTTGCCCTGCGTTTCTTTGACACCAACACATGGGTGCTTGTCAAGAGTTTAAAGTACTTGGCCTTGTTGAATCTCATCCCATTCACCTCAGCCCAGTGATCCAGCTTATCTAGATCCCTCTGGAGGGCCTCCCTACCCTCAGGCAGATCAACACCACCTCCCAACTTGGTGCCCTCTGCAAACTTACTGAGGGTACACTCAATCCCTTCATCTAGGTCATCAATAAAGATATTAAACAAGATGGGCCCCAGTACCGACCCCTGGGGGACACCACTTGAAACGAGTTGCCAGCTGGACTTAGCTCCATTAACCACTACCTGCTGGGCATGGCTCTCTAGCCAGTTCCTTACCCAAAGAAGGGCATACCTGTCCAGGCCATGGGCAGCCAGTTTCCCCAGGAGAATGCTGTGAGAGGCCGTGTCGAAGGCTTTGCTGAAGTCCAGGTAGACTACATCAACAGCCTTTTCCTTGTCTGCCAGTCTGGTCACCCAGTCGTAGAAGGAGGTGAGGTTGGTTGAGCGCGACCTGCCTTTTGTGAACCTGTGCTGGCTGGGCCTGATTCCCTGGATGCCACGCACGTGCTGTGTGATCTCACCCAAGATTATTTCCTTCATAACTTTTCATGGTACCAAGGTCAGGCTGACAGGCCTGTAGTTCCCCAGATCCTCCTTACGGCCCTTCTTGTAGATGGCAGTCACGTTGGCAAGCCTCCAATCCTCTGGGACCTCTCCAGACAACCAGGAGTGCTGGTAGATGGCTAAGAATGGCTCAGCAATCACCCCCGCCAGCTCCTTCAGCACTCTAGGATGGAGCCCGTCTGGACCCATGGACTTGTGACAGTCCAGATGGAGGAGGAGCTCTCTAACGGTCTCCATCTGAATCACCAGGGGTGTATTCTGTGTAGCATCCCAGACATCCAGGTCAGGGCGTAAAGGCAGCCTAACTCTTGAAAGCAGCCCGGATGAGTTTTCTGACTGTTTGGTCATATGCCTCTGGAGTGCCACATGTCTTCTCCCAAGCACCACTGAGACCATCAACCTGGCAGGAAAAGGAGAGAAACTGGTAGCCAAGGTGGGTGTCATATCAGCAGTATGAGAGCAAGCAAGCCCTTCTCCTCACACACATCTATGGGCAGGTGGTATGAAGCACAAGTCAATAATGGAACAAATCTAGCATGTGTAGCAGGGGTTATCTGGAAGCTGGCACTGTAGGCACGCAGACCCCAGGAACACGTCTGAGTTTCTGCTTTTGTTGCTGTTTTTCAGAAGAGGAAAGAGTGGGCACTGGCGGAGCACAGGTCCCAGCCGAGAAGTGTCAGAAGAGTGCATGTCCCCAGGCAGGGCACAGCTCAGGCCTGGGCTCAAGTGAGTGTGCAGCGAATGACTGCTTCCCCAGACAGTTCAGGGGGATGATGCCCTTCCCAGCCAAGGAGGGGCTATGTCTTAGAACTTGGAGAGTTCCCAGCAAGGAGCTGTTTGAAGACGTCAAAACAGCATCTCTGCATTTCTATGATGGGCACTAGCTCTTACAAGCTGACCAGCTGCAAAAGCTGTCATAGGAAATAAGTTTGGAAAAGCCATTTGTACAAATTTCTGTTTGGGTAAAATTAGTAAGATGTAGACTTTTACACCCAGCTCTGTGAAACAGAAAAAGTTCAAAGCGGAGTTGCTGTGGACAACCACAGAACACCAGTGCCTAATCCCAGCTCACCCCTTCCACGTTGCCCAAGGAGCACTCTGCTATTTTCATTGTATACCCCCTTGATTTGTCTTTGACTTTCCTCTTGTCCGTAAGTTCCTGTAGGTAGCAGTCCCCAGCCTTTTGTTTTGTAGAACTGTAAACACTGTAAGGATACCTGCTAAATTACAAAGCTTATTTTCAGGTAGTTGTTTCAGCCAATAGCATTTTTAATTAAAATACATTTTAAAAGAAATACATGTTCTGAGTATTGGCCAACAGGGAAAATACACCCCAGAGATCTCCAAGTGTCATTATCCTCTCTGAATGGCCAAAATGGCTTGTTTGCTGCAGGCTGTAATTGACTCTGCTGCTGCTGCAGGGTCACGCAGAGTTAGAAACTCTGCCCTCTTCACACAGAGCCATATCTGCCCTGGGGCTGCTCCAGGGCATGTGAAATCAGTGCCTGGTATGACCACATCCATTTTCTGGCTGGGTAACTGGAGAAGAGACAATGTGGGTGAAGTATTTTTATTCTTTGATTCCCTCCCGCTCTGTCCTTGGGTAGCTCTTTCTTTGTGCTGAAGGACTTTAACTGGAGTAAAGCAATGTAGCTCAAATGATGTTGGCATTCAATTGCATATTCATACCCATACTGAGCAGTGAGGCCAAGCAAATGGACGTGGTGTTCCAGGAGATTTCCTACAGTGGTGGGCTCCCGTTTGGCTGGCTAACCAGTGCCTCATAAGCAGGTGCTTTTACATCTTCCTCTCCATTGGCTGCAGGAAATGCTCTGTAAGAATGCATGAGCATCATTCCAGCACAGTTATCAGGGAGAACTTTCTAGCTACTGGCCTGTCACTCTGCCCACACTGGTGTTGCCCTTGCAGAAGTTGCAGAGACTGTAGGAAATGGAGAAAGGTTAGGCATTCTAATTTCTGCAGCATTTGCCAAGCAGACAGACTGCTCCTTGGAGTCCTGCAGGAGAAAGTGACCTTGCATATTTGCCATGCATTGTTACATGTGTCCAGTGTCCAGTGGGAGTACCTGCCCCAGCCAACAAGGTGATGATCTACAAGGTACTCTTTCTTGTACCTCCTGTACCTTATGCCTCCTTGTACCTGAAAACAACAGGGGTAGGGTTTTCTGGTCTAACATGTTTAGGTGCACATTTTGGATTTTACCCAACAATCATGTTTATGCTCATGATGCTAAGAAAGAGAGCAACATCTGGAAATATGATTTGCTTTCAGGACATGAACTATTTCCAGCACAGATAGCTCAGCCTGCCAGAAAACCCTGCCTTCTTTTTAGGAAGTCTGCGGAACACAGCGGGTCATGATATCACCAGTGAAGCAATGCTTAAGGAATTGGTCCTACTTGCGCAGGAGGAAACCTCAGGGTCCTGAGATGCTCCTGTCACCACCATGGGTTTACTGGGGTTTGCTCAAGGGGAGTTCCATCTTCCTCCATCCCACTTCACCACCAACCAGCCCTCTGTCTGATCATCACCCTCTACAGCCCTGGGGAAGAGCGAATAGCAAAAGAAGTGCTGGGGTCGGTAGGTGAAAAAGAAGAGCTGTGAATTGCTCAGGAGGGGAGAGCTGACGGGTACCTTTTGCTCTTTCCTGGTTCAGGTCAAACTCTGTCTTCCATTTGCTGGAATCGTGAGCAAACTGCATGCTCAGGAGACAGCAGGGTCAGGGAGATCAAAGAATTATAAATAAATGCAGTATAAACAAATCAATCAGAGAGATAAAACATTAGACAGAGCCACACTAATTAAAAATATAATAATCCGCATAACGGACATTTGTTTTAAATGGTGCAATTACAGCTTTTAATCATCTTGGTTTAAATTAACGGCAGCAGCAAAGTGGCTGTGCAAACGTGTTCCCTGTAATGAACTGATATTAGAAAGCCAGCTCGGTGATCTCTCCCTCTCTCAGGCTAATTCTCCCTCCGCTCGTTGTAAAATAACCTTTTGATGTCGTTTTCTTGTGGAGTCTTGAAGATGAAGACACAGTATCAGAGCTAAATTAAATCCCCTTCACATATTTCTCTTCTTTCAAGCTGTAAAAATTGCTGGTATCAGTCATTCAGTCTCTAGTGCTGACGCAACCACACTCGAGGAGAACATCTGGGGGCCCCAAGAGTCATTATAAGGAGAATAAAATCCTATACTACAATCAGTCAGCAATTAAAAGACAGGATGCAGGAGGGCTGATCCTGCAAGATGGTCAACTTGTGATCCTCTGGGTCTCTATTATTCTTCTCTGAGTGGATGAAGAGGAGGCTAGAAAGTTCCTAAATCTGCTCCTACCCATGCAAATGGTCTTGGAAGTAGCTCCTGTGGGTTCAGATCTATGCAGAAGTCACAGGTTTAGCAGCTGCTCACAGCCAGGTCTGTGGCACTGAAGGGCTGATCCTGAATTTGGCCCTGGTGTTTGAATAGCTGTGGTGTGGCTGAAGGCCATGTGTGGTGTGTGAGGTGGTGCCCCCGTGGGGAGAGGGGCTCAGTGTTGCCGCCACCAAATCAAAGGCATGGAATCTCTGTGTCCTGCTCAGTTCTGACCTACTGAAGCAACCCCTCTTACCTCTCCTGGGCAATCTGCATGTTCTTCCCCACAAAAGTGTAGCTACAACTGCCCTGTAAAGGCACCTTTCCTACAGAAGAGCTCAGTGCCTACCAGCCAAGATGCCAACCAGTGCTCAATGCAATGACAGAAGTGAGGAAATCGATGAAGTCAAAGCCATCCAGACAAATCTGTCTCAAGGTGGGTTTAAATCAGCTGCCCAACAGAGATGGATCTCCACTGCCTGCAGAAAGAGCTCAAGGAGCTCCCAGCAGTCAGTCCCACACATCACTCTGGTGACAGTGCAGTGCTGGTCCTGCCCCCTGCACTGGGATGTGTCATGTCTCAGCTGGGTGTCCTAAAGGGGTGAAAAAAAAAAAAAATAACACAGGGAAAAATAGTCATTTTGGAATTGTGGAAAGATTTCTGTGTGGGAAACACGCAGGGAGAGCATCCATGTGAGTGTGTGCATGTGCGTGTGCCTACACACATTTCTGCCTGTGAAAGTCACGGCTCCTTCCAGAGCTGCTCACCCACCCGCTGCTGGGTTTTGGCCATTGTCACCAGGCACAATCACCGACCTGCGTGCGTTGTTCCAAGCACACAGTTAAAACCAGGAGCCTTTGCAAAGAGGATTTCGTCTTGCTAATTAGCACCAAGCCCTCTTCATTTTCCTGTTTACCCAAAGAGTGTGCAAACACAGAGTAAGAGAGTCACAGTCTTGAGTGCCGCAATGGGCAATGCAATTACCTGTCCTGCACATTAGGATTAATAAATATTAGCTTTACTTGTGTTTTTACTGTCCACCTAAGATGGAAACAATGAGCTTTGCTACTTAATCAAATTAGAACCATAAAATAATTTCCCTTTTAGAAGGTTCACTTCTGTTTCTCTGGCAATTAACGCTGATGATTTGAGTCCCATCTTTAAAACATTTTGAAACTGGGAAAATGGCAGAAATGCCACAGTGCATTAATGGAGCCATAATACACATCAGGTAATAAAGCATGGAGAGCCTGTTTACTCAGAGTACTCTAATTATTTGAGAGCTTTCTTTAATAAAAGACAACAAACCCAACATGTGAAAATTTTTATCTCATTTGAATTAATTTTTAAAAACAAACAGAAGGAAAAAAAAAAAAAAAAAAAAAAAAAGCACCCTTTTGAAGTGATGCTTTGAAATTCCCTACAGACAGATCAGGCTCCAGGCAGACACGGAGGAGAAAATTCCTCTTTCTGTTTTTTCTCTTGCTTTTATTGTTTTGGGGTGTGCAGGGCTGGGGGGCCAGGTGGGGGTTGGAGCATCATACAGTCACTCTGACACCCCCCAGGGCATCAGTGCCATCCTATCACGGACCCTTCACTGAGCTGCAAGAGACAGTCACTGCCTGGTCTGAGAGCTGACAACTGCTTCACATCTTTCAGCACAGCCACACAAGCGTTCCTCAGCTGTGGCTGTGGCCACAGAGCAGTCAGCATTGCATGGAAAGGACTGAATAGCTGATAGCAGTGAGAGAAAACACGGCCATGTCCTTACAGTCTCCCTCCGGCACTGCCTGGTGAGGGTTTCTCACCACTTCCCTGCAGCTCCATGAGTTCTGTGCAGAACCAGCCCCCAGATCGCATGGCCTGATTTTTCCAAAGTGGTCCATGGATTGCTTCACCAGTCAAGTGTATCTTCAATGCTATACAAGCTAAGATAAATTTGCCCCCAAAGTAATAAGTTTTCAATTACCTTCATTATTCCTTGCTCAACACAAGAACAGCACAGCACCTCTTGAGGGAGCAGCCAAGTATTCCTCTCCAGGGTGCATATTTATTATTTTAAGAATCATTTAATTTTCCATCTGAACATAAGGGGCAAATGTAGGTCCTGAATGACTCCAGGGCCCTGTTCAGTACCATGCCATGTTATCCATCATGGCAATTACACACAGTAATCCATCTCTGAGAAACTTCGGTAGGCAGATCAGAGAGCATTTGAGGTACCTGGCATGGCTCACTGCTTTGGGAACCCAAGAAGGCATTACACGTGGGCAGCCTGGCTTTCCAAGGCTTCATAGCAGCTGCCTGCCCCATGCCCAGGGACAAGAAGTCCAAGAGGATCCCCTCAGTGCTGCCACTACTTGTGTCCACACTCAGGGAGCACAGCAAACCTCAGAATATCCTGCATTTCTGCACTGGAAAAATCCACATGAAAGCTTCTGAGATATAGATTCAGGGCAGAAACTGCATAAGATAAGCTCAAAACCGGTGTGCTTGGAGCCAGACCTACCCATGAGGCCAAGATGGAAATGATGAGCAGTCTGAATGATGCTCTGCTGAGGAACGCTCCACACAGCTCGTGGGAGCCAACCTGAAAATTTGGCTAATTGGAAAATCATCTCAAATGGCTGTGGAAATAAAGAGCCACTCCTGAATTATCACTGCTCAGAGAACCATTACTAACAGGGAAGCTGAGAAAAGATATCTCATGCATTTGTGTTCCCTGCTATTTTTTCCTCTATTCAGCTGGTTAAAAATATATTTCTTTACAATCCTCCAAATTATCACAAGCCTGGAAATGGCTACCTGCTGCCTCATTTAGGAAATAGCCCCTACATTGCCCAAAAGCATATGGGTCACTCAGCTCCAGAGAGAAGCATGACAGTCCTCAAATGAAATCATCATTCCCATATTCCTCGTGCTTTTCCCCATTAAACTGTTAGAGGGATTCAGCTTTGCTTTTGATCATTAAAGAATCATTAAAGTTGGAAAAGATCATCAAGCCCAGCCCCAACTCATCACCATCATGCCCACTAAACCACATCCCTCAGTGCCACATGTTTCTTGTTGACTGGGCCACTTCTGTGCCTAGATCCTCCCACTTCTAGGGGTTCAGCTCTGTGCACCGAAACATTTGATGGGGTATTTTAAAACAACAGTTAATGTCTGACAGGACACAGGTGATCATGCCAAGCACTGCCCCAGCTCTGCTGAGGTTTGCCAGACTCACGTTCTCCTTTACCTCCCTGCACTCCGTGGCACAAAACACTTTGAGCCTGGGGAGACTGTGCCAGGACCATGGTTCCATTGCCAGAAAGGTCCTCTGGAGTGACTGGAAGAGCTACACTTAAACCTTTGCAAGAGGCTAAACCAACAAGTGTAAATACAAAGCATGCAGCATGTGTAGCTCTTTTGTCTCTGCCTTGTCTCCCTCTTGAAAAACAAAGCACTTAACTCTAACTGTGCAGGCTGGCTGTCAGTGAAGGGTAGGACAGCAGTCGGCGTTGCATAGAAGTGATTTCTGAAGCAGTGTGGGGTAGGCTTTTATGCAGGAAGACCAGCCACGTGGAAGCAAGCAGGAGAACCACCATGTTTCGGTAGCACCAGTGGAGCAAGGAGCTCTGCAAAGAGCCACCAGCCCAGTGAGTTCTGAGCAGAGCCAGAAGCAGCACGACTGACCTTCCAGCACTGTGCTTGCAGAATGCCCTTTGTTCGATTGGAGGGTGCCCTTTGTTTCCTTTTGCTGGTGATTGGAGAACAGTCACTATCAAACATCTGACACTGTGCAAGGGACCCAGAAATAACGAGAAAATAACACGGCTAATTAGCCCTGTCGGTGAGTTAAAGCAGCTCCCTCTGGAATACCTCAGTGGAACAGGTTTAGGTTTCTACCCTTCCCCCCAGAGCTGATCATACATTTAATTACACTGGAAAGCTGGCGGTGCCCAGCTCGAATGGAGTATTTTACTGCTTATATGGTCTTTGCAGATAAGAGATGCTGCTCCAATTGCACAAGTGAAGTGGCTGTGAGAGGCTTTACATCTCCTTTGGGAGGCTGCAGCTCCAGCCACCTCCAGCAGTGCAACGCAGAGGCAGAAATCTTTGAGAGGAAAGCAATAACTCCCATGCCCTGTACAGGAGAAACAGCACTGCCATTGTCTCCATCCTTTCATCTCACTGGAGAGGCTAAAAGTGATATATTGTCAGGTGAATGGTCCATGTGGGACAGAGGAGATAGGATCAGTTCCACCTGAGGCCAGACCGATCTGCCAGGCATAGCTTGCTCAAACGGTGAGACAGGCACTGTCTGGAGAAGCAGGGCTGTGCTGGGCATCCATTCCAGGTGGGGGTATTCAAGGCAGTTTCACCCGCAGTAGGGTCAATGGCCGAGGTGAACGTGTAGCACGTAATATCTTCCATTCTATCAGTAGATCAATTCATTTTCATGGAACAACAAAGTGGGACCCTTGGGAGAGAAGTGAAGATCCTATAGGTGGGAGAAGATAATGGGCTGGAAACTCAGCATTTAATCCACTATTTTTTGCTGCCAGCCTTTGATCAGATCTTTAAAATGGGGGCAGTGTTACGCTTGTTTCCTGAGAACACCATGTCTATTTAGATCAGAAATTCTTTCACATCAAGGTTTTGACATCTCGTTTGTGACCTGCTATGTGACACACTGCACCCACCCACAGCCAGGCACCGTGTCTGCTCCAAGGCAAGCCAAGCAGGGAGCCCTGGGGCCCTGGAGCTGTTCATGAGGCAGACGAACTTGGTTTCCATGTTAGACTGGCAAGAATTGTGCTTGAGTCATGTAATCATACAAAATTCTCATCCTCTCTGAAGTTATTTTCTCCTGACAGATTGAATCCCTCCCCTGTGTCTCTTCTCACACTAATATGGAGCTTTTCAGACAAAAATTTCAAACTAATTTTGCGCAGAGGCAGGTTAATACGATCAAAGGAGCTAATAGGCTTTTATATGTATTTACATGATAGAAGGCTCTCACGTTCAAAGACTGGATCAAGAGATTTGTGATAAACTGCACGAGGATTACTTGTCTGCCTGTTGTGGTGGAGAACTTCTCTGTTCTGTTGCAAAGTCTGCAGAGCATTTCCCTGGGCTGACAAACAGAAGGTGCTGCTTTCACCACCCCCATGCACACACAGGAAAGCCTCAGCAGCTGACATCGTGCTAACCATTCCCATCATACAATGGAGAGGAGAGCAGCTCTGCCCTGCTGAGAGCCAGGCTGAGTGGCATTGGGAAGATGGCTGTGGGCACTTCCTGCTGAGAAGTGGATGCACACAGCGGGAGTGAGCAGAGGCTGAGGGAGATACATAGCAAGGAATGCTTTGGGAAGGTCGAGCTCACTTTGCTGAGCAAAAGCCATGCCACGTTCATCATTTACTGTTAAAAACGAGTCAAAATATGACAGGGAAAATTACACTGGCAAAATCTAGCAGATCTATTCAAGTTCTGCAAAAAGGGAATAATTTGAACGGAGGACAGCGAGAGAGGCTGATAAGGGATAAGTAGGGAATTTTTTTTTTGTAGGAGAAGTAGGTTCAAATTGAGGATCAGAGGGATGTGAACCCAGGTTCCCTGTGGTCTCTATGTCAGTCCATTGGTAAATGAGTGGGGTGGGAACCCTGTGTTTTGCTTCATGAAAATCCCACCAATTCTTCTCTTTTTTTTTCCAGATCTGAAGCCTGCAAACATGAAGTTTTAATCTTCTCCAATGCTATTAACTTCTGAAAATTGTTTTAATGGAAATGTTTATTTTAGTGAATTTATGCTCTGTTTTTCTTTGACCTTTGAAGCTGTATCAGGTGTATTTATATACACATAAAATAAACGCAAGTTTTGTTTTTGAGTGAAAACAGAGGAAAAATAAAAATAATCCAATGCCAGTGTAAAAGTAGAGGACAATTTTCTAGGCAATATCATTCAGAAATTGGTATGTTTTGAAAGACTTCCGTTTAAATGAAAATGGCCTTTTTCATTCAGAACTGAAAAGCTTTTCTGGCCAGCTCAGTTTGGGGCATGCTTGATTATCATCTCCCTTTCCTCGTACAGTTGCACAGAATACAGCAGAACCCATGTCTGAGAGGCTGCGAGACAGGGCTGTGCCATGCAGAGATGTTGGTACAGCCAATGGGGATGGTAGAACAGGGGGTGGCAATGAGATAGAGCTGGCAGGGTGCCTTTGGTAATTCTTTTTTCGTGTCTCCTATTTCTTAATTTTTGACCCATTGAAATGGGGGAGAAGATAGAATCATTAAGGCTGATAAAGACCACTAATAACTTCAAGTCTAACCACCAACTCATCTCCACCATGCCCACTAAACCATGTAGAAGGGCACTGGGAGAACACATTGAGTGTCATCTTTATGACATTCTGGGTCTGCAGAGATCTACAAGATCTGCCTGTGGATGATGATGCTTAATGAAGCACATTGCATGGCCCGTTTACTTCGCCAGCAGACCCCTGGCTTGGCTTCAAAACAGCACTGTCTGAAAACAGAAAAATGGCCTAAAAATTGGCATCTGCTTAGAAAGCAGAGAGGGGAAATGAGAGAAGTGGGGGAAGATCTGCCTTTCCAAGATGCCCTACACTCCCACCACAAGTCTACTCAACATCCTGAACAGGCATTAGGCAATGAAATCCTCTCCTTCCAACAGGGCATGAAGCCCATTTCCTGGAGACCACAGCAACCAGGCTGAGCCTTTTCGGGGAAAGAAAGAGTAGGGACGTGTTCTGGGAGACAGAGAGCTGGTAGGGTGGAAGGCTTGGTGTCAAGCAGTGCCTCAAATATCCTCTTTGCATCATACCGGCTCTTAATTGTCACCAACCACAGAGGAACTGATTGAGCCCAGCAAGGGTCCGGCAAAATAGATAATTTCTCGCAGGCATCTAAAATTCATGAACGCGGCGGTGGTCCCGTTGCACCATTGCTATGTTGTTCCCTGGCCCAGATTCTCCCTTGAAGGGCGAAAATATCAGGGGTAATTCTTTTTTCCTGAGCGCGGAATACATTTGGGTGGTTAACATACAGCTTGCACTTCAGGCGGGTCCTCAGCGAAGGGCCGAGAGCTCGTCTCAGCCCGCGTGTTGTAAATTAACTCTTAATGTGATGAATGCATTAGGCCTGAAGGATGTGCTTGGAAACCTGAACTTCTGATTAATGGTTTGATTCATAAAAGCTTTACGCACCATTTACGCAGGTCTCTTTATTGGAAATGTTACTTGGAAAGAGCTCTTGAGTGGCTTCTCCTCTGAGAAGTGGGGTTGGGAGTCAGGACACGCAGGCACACATGTGTGCTTGGAAACATAGGTACTTGCAGAGTCAAGCAAGAAGGGTGGACACATGTAAGTACATGCAGGGATGCACACACACTCATTACACGCCACTGTTACACATGGCTGGTGTGCACCCCCGTGCAGCAGGCAATGGCTGTCCTCCAGCCCCAGGTCTTTACATCCCTCAGGATGCAAAGCTCAGCCTTTCTCTGAGCTTTTCCAATAGCTTTTGGCAACTGCACCCTGCAAACAGGGAGGACACTACCTGGACTGCTAGGCACATGCAGAATAAGTTTCCAAGGAGCACTGATCAGTGTCTGCAGCCAGAAGCACTGAAGCATCCACTAGCTTTGCTACCTGTGCTGCCTGGGGCTGAGTATGCTGCTTGAGGAAGCAAGCAGTTTAATTTCCACATCAGCTGTATGAAAGGAAATATTTGCCATTTTCTACATTTTGCAGATCCATACAGAGGAGCAGTCAGAAAATTGCTGGAGGATAAAAAATAATTCACTTTAAGCGTGTCATTCCAGGGGGATCTGGATGAATCAGGGTTTAAGTGACACCTCACACTAATCATGGCAAATTTCCCGCTTGCAAAGCAGCCCCAGGAATTCCACAGACCTTACTTCCACCAGGAAGCAGAGGAGAGCTGGCTGAGTTGCAGGCAGCAGGGCACTGTGGGGCTGCTTGCTGTCCCATGATGTACAGTGAAGGACAGCATGAGTACAATGTGTCCCATGTACCAAAGCAGAGGATTCTGCAGAATCTGTCCTCAGCACTGCACCCGGCATGCACGAAGCCAGAAGCTCTTTGCATCAAAGTTTAGTGATGACATTTATACTGGTTTTAATTATAACGTGCTTCTGTGAGTCTGTTATTAGCAGGATAGCATAATGGCCCGCCCAATGCAAGCAGTCTGCCTGATCCCAGAGATGTTTAATCAGGCAACCGTACCTGAAATCACCGCATTAGCTGTGTGACAACATCCCTCCTCTCACAATGCCACGATAATGAGTCCTTGTTCAGCAGCAATGGGTTTTAATTGAAGGGCATGAGAAGAAGGACAGATCCTTCTCGGGTTCAGCATTTACTATTATCAGCGAAGAGAGATTGCTCATTTATGGCATGCACATCTCTCTCATACCCAAATGTTCTTGCAGAAGAATTTCTCAGCAGGCGAGTTCATGGAAACAGGTGGCTGGGAGCAGTGCACTGGCTGCACTCAGGCTGTGACCTGTGTGCCTGCACCCAGCAGGAGCACTGCTGCACAGCCCTGGGGCATCCTACGGCCAAGGCAGAGCAATGGGCAGAGCAGGAAGGAGCCAGTGGAGCTTTGCCCAAGTACAAAGGGGGCCCAAAAAGATGAAACTTGGGAAAAATAAGAACCTGAAGAGTGCAAAATCAAAATGACAGACGAGTCTTCCTTCTGTGTTTGAAAAAAAAGCAACCAAACAGCTTGGTCTGGCAATTTTTAAGTGAATCTGAGGAACTGGAAGGAGGAGGCTGCTGGAAGGAGGTGATTGCTGTTTGCTTTCTGCATGCACCAAGTGAGCAGGGTAAGCTGGAGGGCTGCTTCTGAGACCTTGTTTACAAAGCTACTTCTTTTTTCTTCTTCTTCTTTTTTTTTTTTTTTCTGGGAACATATAGCTTCAGTTTAATCACTGTTCGCAGAGGAACAGCCACAGGAAGCTCTGCTCCCTTGAGCAACAACCAGAGACATTCAATTTTGAAGCTGCCAGTCAACAAAAGGGCATGAAGTTATTAGCTCTGAAGACTGCGCTACCTCCCAGCCTGGACCCCTGGCTCCATCTCTCATTGATGTTTCTGGGGATTCCCGTTATGAGTAAGATCAGGGTGATGCTAGGTGTACATCTCCAGGTGGGATTGGCACAGTGAACACAACATTCGGATTTCATGCAATCGAGAAATATCCCAAATTGGAAGGGACCCATAAGGATCATTGAGTCCAACTCCTGACTCCACACAGGAGTCAGTCTGACCCCAAAATCAGACCATGTGTATCACAGCAGTGTCCAACCGCTCCTTGAGATCCTGCAGCTCAGTGCTGTGCCCACTGCCCTCTGGGGCAGAACCTTTCCCTAACACTCCCCTGCCCCTCCCTTGGCACGGCCATGCCATTCCCTCGTGCCCTATTGCTGTCCCCAGAGAGCAGAGCCCAGTTCCCCCCCTCTGCGCCCTGTGAGGAGCTGAAGGCCGCCATCAGGCGCCCGTAGGCCGTCAATTTAATATGACTTGTTAAAAAACAGCTTATTAATAAAATAACTATGCCCAAGGATATTTCCATCCAGAGTTGCAAATGCTCTTAATGTAAGAAGATAAAAAGCACAACAACGATGGTAAATCTCATGGGCTGAGGAGACTTCTCTCCCTCCCCTGTCCCCTGCCATCCCACACGGGCAGATGCTGTGCTGCTTCCCTTTACCCTGGCTTTCCCCTGCTTTTTCCCTTGCTTTCCCCTACATCTTTTCCATTCCCCTACATTTTTTCCATTTGCTTTCCCCTAGGTCTCACCTTGCTTTCTCCTACATCTCCCCTTGTTTTTCCTTACTTTTCACCTTGCTTTCCCCTATTTTTCCCTTTGCATTCCCCTGCACTTCCCATACCTTTTTTACCCTGCACTTCCCCTATGTTTCCACCTTCTTTCCCTTACAATTCCTCTTGCTTTCCCCTATGTTTTCCTTACACTTCTCCTTGCTTTCCCCTAACATTCCTCTTTTCTTTCCCCTATGCTCCCCCTTGCCTTCCCCCAAGATCCCTCTTTTCTTTCCCCTATGCTTCCCTTTGCTTTCTCCTGCATTTCCTAGAGCTGGGAGTGCCCCCATGCAGAGCACAAACCCGCAGAAGCAGCACAGGCCGTGCCTCGTAGGAATGGCAGGAACAGTCTGTTCTGAGCAGCAGGAAGAAAATAAATAAGGGTTTGCTGCTTAATCCCTGCTCCAGCCAGGACTATTTCAGATTTGTCAGTTTAAGCCGCAGGAGGATTTATCTATCAAAGAACAACTTTGAACACCTTAAAGAAATGCAAGCAAAGGCTACTGAGTGGTGGTGTCAGGAGCTGAGCAGATATCACAGTGAGGAGTGAAGGAGGGATCCGTCCCTCCCACCTGCCCGTCTGCGTACAGACATAAGTGGATTAAATGAGGAAAGTGAGCAAAATCCCCCAATGTGGCAAAGGTTTAAACTGAGTATCTTTAGTATATGCCCCAGTCTTGGTGGTTAATAGACTGGGGAGCCTTTTCAGTGCATTCCTCCTGGAGCTTTTCCCATCATTTCTATCTAGAGCAATCAGAGGCTCCCTGGTCCCCATCCCTCCATACACAGCGCTAATAGGAGTGTCGACGGTTCTCTGAGCACAGCCTCCCAACTGAAGCACAGGGCTATAATTTTACAATTTGCCTGTGGGTAATGGAGTAAATAGACTGAGTTCAGATAGTCAGGATTTAAAAGGAAAAAGATCTGTATTTACGGGCGGCAAGGAACGTGCTCACAGATAGCCACCCTGTGAAGCTCTTCGGGATGATGCTAAGCAGCTGGATGCAAGGATACAGAATCTGCTGTGTTTAACAAGCGGCGGTGGCATCTGGACAAGATCAGAGGAGGGGAATGACCACGGGAGGTGGCAGGGAGTTGTGAGCAGCGCCGGGGCGGTCTTGCTGCCTCTCAGGGCTTCAAACAGCATGAATTCATGGGAGGTCCCTCTGTAGTGCAGGTAGTCAGAGAGCAGAAAAGGCATTTCCAGAGGGCAAGATGAGGTGGCACAGTGTCTGAAGGTCTCTCTGAGCACTGTGCATGTCCTCTGGAATGCGAAAGCAAGGAGAGGGCTGGGATCCAGGCAGCCAGCATAGGTGTTCAAGGATAGAGCAACACCCAGTGCAAAACCACCTCAAACCTCACAGTGACATTCAGCACAGGGCACTGCTGCTTGGGGGATGGCCCCATAGAGGTGGGGTCTGTGAGAAACCTCTGGCAGCATCGCCCACATCGCATCAGAGAGCCCCAGCCTTTCGGCACATTAGGCCAAGTTGCTACCCAATTTATCTCTCCTAATCTGCTCTTTTATAAGTCTGTTAAGATAGAAATCTCTGAAATGAAGAGAGAGCTGCCAGAAAGCTTTTGAATTGACTGTGGGTTGCTCAACTGTTTTAGCACGCTATCATTCTAAATTGCCTGCTGCTCGGTGCTCGCACCGGCTGCCCTAATGGCACTTCTGCACCACGCAGAACTGGAGGCTTCATCTTCCTGTGTTTATGAGAAACTAGGACATTATGTGAAGGGAGAATAAAATATCTCAGAGATCAGTTGTTAGCACCAGGGACATTTTATTTGCTGGCTCATGGCAGAAAGTTTGGAGGAGCAGAAGGGATCCCCCCAGGGCTGAGCAGCCAGACATGGTCAGCGCCAAAGGCCAAGATCAAGCCCTCGATCATCAATTTGCAGAGCAGATAAAGCACCAGCAGCAGCAGGAGAGGCTCGTTAGTGCTTTTTGGCCACACTGGGAAGGACATGCCCCAGCACAGCCTGTAACTGCTGTTCAGAGGCTGAGTTTGAAGATAATCTGTTTTGATGTTTTCCAGTGCAATGATGTTCCCCACCTTTGTCCAATAGCCCTGCCGTGGTCTCAGCACCTTAAAACCAACCCAAGAACTGTCTTTAGCAGATTTAATGGGTGTGGTGGTGATGGGTCAGTGGTTGGACTACATGATCTTAGTGATCTGACTACATGATCTTAATGATTCTGTGATTTTGAACAAACACTGCTTATACCTGGAGATGCAGCATCATTCAGTCCTTGCTTCAGAACACCATTTTCTGAGGTGTTTTTCAAATGAGACAAGTTGGAGCCCTGCTTCTGAAAGCCTGTTTGTGGCCAGCAATATAAACTAAGCTATTGAGTCAGAGAAGTGCTGGCTTGGGAGAGAGCCTTTCTCTGTAGCTGGTAAAAATTAACTGGAAAAACTCTGTTTTATCATACATGATTGCTGAAGGAGACAACGAGGAGCAAAAGAAACATTTTTCCTGCACTGCGTTAGGGAGTAACAGGGCTTTGTCCAGCATGGAGTATGGTCACAGCAACCCTGAGCCTTTCTACAAGGGATCCCACATTACTCCTGGTGCAGCCACTCACCTCTCCCTGCATACTGGTCCAAATGGTTCCAGGCATGGTTTCTGGGGAAGGAAGACCTGCTTGGCTTGGATAACCCTTGTAGGAGGCTAAAACTGAGGCTCTGGGAGGCCAGCTCTCCCATCTTCCTGCACAAAAGCCATCATATCACGGCTGTAGGGGAAGGGGTGGTTTTCCAATCCAACATGAGTCGGAAGACAACAGCTCAATCCCTGATCTGCACCACTTGCCATTATATCTGATCCGCTCAGAACAAAGGCATCCCACATCCTGGTTGTGGGCTGCCAGCTGCTTACACTTCCTCAACCTCCCTTCAATTATTGTCTCGTTGTTGAACCAGAGCGACTTCCACCACGACAGCGTACGTGAAGGCTGCAGCAACAAGGAACAAGGTTTACTACAGCTCTGGTTGGAGGAAACAGTTCTGTTTCCAACAACCAGCTCTCCCAACTCCATAACTCTTAACCCGGGGCCAGCAGCAGGCATGGCGACAGCTCACAGTGGGTGTCATTAAGCTGCTGCCGCAGGAGGGTCGTGGCTCACACTGCCGGAGCATCTCAGCACCTGCTGCATGCAGAATTGATGCACGGTGTTACTGCTGGTGCTGTTGTAGTGGAGAGGAAGCAAACGTGTTGCATTAGTAGCCGAGGTGGGTCAGCAATGTGATAATTGAGTACAAGAGCTATCCAGAGGGGGGTAATAGAATAACAAGCAATCAGCTGCAATACAGGAAGAATAAATTAGGCAGCGTGTGTCTGCTCGCATCCAGGCACAATTAATGTCGTTAGTCCTGAGAGATGATCTGGCTTTCAGGGAATAACTCAATCAGGCTGAAAGGTGCTGGGTCCCAAAACCCAGGTACTCAGAGCTCCAGAATTTGCTCCCAGCTTGAAACGCGTTGCTCACAGCTCTCAGCCAAACAGCTGAGTCGCCTCTTCCCTGCGAGTGATATTTGTCACTCTATAAATTAATCACCTTCAGTCCATTCCTCAGCCAGAGCTGTTAAGATCCGGAGAGTCTGGGACAGTTTAATCTACAGTAAACAACTCCACAGGAGCTCTTCTTATTTCTGCCGTGGTTTTCATTTCTCCTTCTGTATCACACACACAGAAAAATAAATAAATGGTTATATTAATACTATCCTGGTGTTTCATCTCAGGAGCAGAACTTCAAAGTGATTTCACGGTCTAGCTCACTCCTGAAAGGAAATAAATCACAAAGTCAAAGAGGTTGGTGGCAGAGCCGTGGTGGGGATTGTTAAAAAAGCTGTTTTCAGCCTTTTCCATTTTCCAGGAGCTCTCCCAAAGACTACCCGAGGGAGACATTTATTCTGTACCGCTGCCGGGAAGACACATCGAACAGCCCAGGCTCCTTTTGCACTGACTGATGTGACATAGCACAGGGCACCATGGGCAGCAGGGGCATTGGGGCTGGGGCTCAGCTGGGTGATGGGGAGCTTGGAGGCTGCAGCCGTGCTGGCTGTGCCCAACCAGATGTACTGAGGCAGCTTGCAGCCCCTGTTCCCTCCCAGCATCACCCCTAAAATGCAGAAAAGGGATGTGATTTTTGGAATTACTTCCATCTCTCACAAAGTTCGATGCCCCAACTAAGGCACCTGGATAAATTTGTGCAATTTATGACTTGGAAAAAAAAAGAGACAGACCCAGTCGGCTGTGGTTTGAAGTGGGTGGGGATTCCTGGGCCCCCATCTCCACGGTGGGATTCTCAGGAGAGCACCAAAGGTTGCTTTCTGCAGTGAGCCAGAACCACCGCCAGCTGAAGGCGAGCTCCAGGAGAACAGCTAAGCTAATGCGTGAGCAATAGCGGTGCTGATTAGTGTACTGTCAGCGCTGAGGCCTCCCACACAGACAGCTCTGTCTGCACTCCCTTCCCTCGCATCCTCAAGGATGCTACATTCATTAGTGTGTTTCTGTGCTTGGTGCCCTCCATCCCTCACCTGGGGTCCCGCGCCTGTTTATTCAAGCTTAATGCCAAGGCAAATAACCCACCTACGTGGCACTTCTTCACACTGCTGGCGAGATGCTCTCTGCTCCGGGTTAAAAGCAACGGCTCCGGCAGTGCTTCATCCTCAGGAGAACTGGAGTCAGGGCTGGGTGCCACACATCCTGCACCCAGAGACATCACAAGTCTCCAAGAGATGCTTTTCCTGCCCTCTGGCATCTGTGAGATGAGTCTTTTAATTTTAAAATGGTGAATCTGGGTCTCTACAAATCATTTTTTTGCCCACTCCTGAAGGAAGAAATAAGAGTTTAGAAGGGATTGTGCAATGGGCTCCATGCCCTGAATGGCTTAGGAAGAAGAGATATGTCTGTCGACCATGCAGGGACACCCAGGCTGGAAGCATGCCTGCATGCCTCGCTCTGGCACAGCCCCAGAGGCAAAGAGGATCCCCTCCCACCATGTAACCCTCCTGAGAAACTGAGGAAAACCAAGTCTTGAAGTCTCTAAGGCCACTTTAGTTTTAATAGGTGGGAATTCAGCGTTCTGTAAGCCATGATGTCTTGTCTTGGTCTCATAGAAAACCCATAGCAGAAGGAAGTGAGCTCTGAAGAGAGCTGGGCTTTGTGTTCTCAAACATGGTGCCCGCCTGTGACACAAGGCTTAATTGGTGCTGCTCAAAGTACAGTTGTGGGGCTGCAGTGAGAGGGCATTGCCAGCACCCAGCAGAGCTCTGTGACTCTGTAGGGCTCCCTGTCCTCCCCCAAGGCCACCCTCTTTTTACTCGAGGACCATCATAAAAGCACAACACCATCTGTGTCCCTGCAGCCTGAGACTGGTGGGGATGTGGCTGCCGACATGGAGGAATCATGGAAAACAGCTGCAGTTCTGAGCTGGATTTGGGTCAGTCCCATGGAGGTTTCACTAAGGGAGGCCCAAACCCCCTGCGCTCATCCTCATTAGCAGAGCCTCTACCAAGCAGCAGGCTCCGTAGGGAGCTAGGCAGGGTGGATTCGGGAAGCGACACGTGCAGAGGATGCCCCAGCTTTGTGTTGGCTTCCCAGACTCCCAGAGGAGAGCAGTGATAGCATCCCAGCGGTTAAACAGCAGCCAGGCTCGTTTCCTCGCTCTGATGTGCCCTGACGTAAGGGAGCCCGGGATGCATAGTGTGAGCTGGGGATCTGGAGGTGGGAGCCCCTAGGAAATGAGCCGTGGCCTCCTCTGATTGCCACCTTCAGCTAGAAAATGGGCCTTTTGGTTCTAATTAAAATAAGAAAAAAAAGAAGAAGAGGAAAAGATCCATATGCGTATGAGCATAGATATAGAAAGCAATTGCAGCCCCCACAGAGCAAAAGGAATAAATAAAAGAGTGGGAGAATGATTCAGTAGCAAAGGCTGGTTGCGTGCTTGCCCATTAGCAAAACTTAGAGAGGAACGGGACTAATGACACCGGGATAATAAAGTCATTAGGGCGAGCACCAGAGTGGTGCTTTCACCTGTAATGCTGCGGAGCTGCTGAGTAGATGGAGTTCATCCCAGTGACCGTGGCTGCCTCTTCTAAAGTAATTATTGACAGATCCGAGAGCTGTTTGCTCTGCGTTTAGTAATCAATTAGAATGCAAACGCTCTCCAGGCAGGCAGGAGCGAGGGGATGTTTCTGTAGCTAATTATTGAAATGCTTAGGTGACAGGATAACGGATTTCAGGAATTCTGTTGTATTTAAAGCCTGGCTGCGCCCCGTGATGTGGAAACAATCTGAGTCTCATTTTAAAATTTCCATCCCAGCGAGAATTCGCTCAGTGAGAGAGGGGAAGTGTCTGCAGATGCGTCATTAAGAGCACACAATAAAACGTGGCGTTATTGCAGCGCTGTGAGCTGGCTGGGGGGCAGGGAGATGCCAAGAGAGTTGGGAACCTTCTGACCCAATGCGGCAGTAGGGGTACTGGGAAGGCATCCGAAAATCTGGGTGTAGTGGGTGCGAGAAGAGGACCCTGAGCAGAGTCAGGCACAAGCAATAGGGTGAGGTGCAGAAAATCTGAGCTCTGTCCTTCCCCCTCGCTGCGGGTGGTCGCCAGGGCTCTGAGCTGCAGCTTTCTTATAGCGCAGTGCTGGGGGCAGCGGGAGGCATGACATCCCGCTGCTAACCCTATGGCCATGATAGCAGCTGGGGACATCAAAGCCATCCCGCATGCTTGGCCATTCCCATCTCCCTGCCTGCGTGGAGCTGGCATCTGCAGATCCATCCTCCTCGTACCTCTGTGTCCCATTATCCATTTCTGAAACCAGTTTGTCTTCCAGCACTCTTCACACAGCAAAACACCATTGATTTCAAAGCCAGTTTTCCAGTCCTGCTATTCATTTAGCATGAAAAGGCCGGTTTGCACGCTGCCTCCCTCTCTGCTTATCAGTCAAGAGATGTTTACACAGTGAGAGGCATCTGTTAAGACAACAGCATCTTTCTCCATAGCAATTTGTTGTCCCTAAAAGAAAAGGACTGGGGCAGTTTAATATCTTGTTAACGAGTCTGTCAAACAGACTGTGATGGCCAGGGAAAAAATACGAAATAAAAAATGGAGCTGATATTGAAATCAATGGGAGCTTAACTACTTTATAAAATGGCATTTTTCCCATTGGGTGTCGATTAAGCTGTCAGACTTAATAGGCCTGCCCCAGAAAAAAAAAATACCTTCAATAAATAAATGGCTTAGATAAATACATTAATAACCAGTACGTACTAAGGGCTCCTCTGTTATTTTTTTATCTTTTTTTTCTCCTCTCTCAAGTTTACATAACTGTCTGAGAGCTAAAAAGCACTTAATTCTCTCATAGCATATGGCTATTAAGGAGGATTTACTATAGAAAGTGCTTTCTGACATGTGGCTAATAAAGCCTGGGCACGTCTCGGCTCTTTAATAGGTACTTGAACTGCTGCTGCACTGCCATGCTGCTGCTGCTGCTCTCTGCCAGCCCCACGTTTATGGAGCAAACTTGGGCTGTGCCAATGCACTTTTTCCTCTCTGCTCCCCATCCCTTCCTCCCAGGGGACGTGGGGTCAGCGCCAATGGGTGCAGACAGTGCTCCCAACGCCTACTGCCAGGATTTTCTGCCAGCTCCAGAGCCTTGCCTGTGTTCCCATCACCCACGGTGGCAGCACCCATGGGGAGAACGTTAAGGAGCTTAAAATAAATGCTCCAAAGTCTCTGCCCTGAGTTTTTACCCCCCAACTCAGCCATGTCTCATTTGTCTGCCCTAAGACACAACTGGAGGACTGGATGCCAGCACCAAGCCAAGAGCTTCTCCTGCTCTGGGTTCAAGCATCAACGGAGAGCCCTAAAGTGGCTGGAAATCCCCTTGGGGAGACAACTGAGGCTGAGCTTAGGATCTTGCAGGCTCCATGGCTTTGCTAACTGAGTGATTGCCTGGTAGTTATGCAATGCCCAAAGCATGCTCAGCCCTCACGCTCAGCAGGTTTTTCAGCAAATAGCCCTCTTTCCATCTGGATGAAGTCTGTGTTGGCTCTTTTGCCCAAGCCCCAAGCAGCATCCTGCTGAGCCCATCAGTAGCCCCCCTTGAGGAGTGCTGGTCTGTCTGGGGCTCGTGCTGCAGCAAGGAAGGTGCCCATCCATGGATGCCATTCCCATCAGAACAGTACCAACCGTAAGTCACAACAAACACAAAGCCCTGTGGAGCAGGGCATCTGCAGCCTCGCTGCCGCAGGGCACACACACATGGGGGTCCCACATCACAGGGCTCCAAGACACAGCAGAACCCCCAGGGCTGAGCTGCCGGGTACAAGTGGAGTTATATATTCACAGCCATGGCAGCTACCGGGGATTTACATTTCTGCAAACTCTTTGATTTCACCATGTTTCCTTTCATTCCTCCCCCGGGGAAGGGCCACAGGGGGAGGTTTTATCCTTTGCTTTTTAGCAAAGCTTCCAGCCCTCACATTCCAATTTGGCATGTTTGCTATTTCCCTTTCCCTTCTCCATTTTCCTTCAAACGGAGAAAACAAAGAGCCAACAGCCTCCCCCACCTCCACAACCAGCACACGAGAGCCCTGCACCCTCCCCAAGCATTTTCCCTGTGCTCTCTCCTCCACTTTTGCCAGGAAACAGAGAAGCATCACCTGCAGCTGAGCCACTGCACTGCCTGTCCTGTCCGTCCCTCTGTCCCATCTGTCCAGCTGTCTTCTGCCACTTTTTGGCCACTGATCTGCACAGCTGGCAGTGCTGGCGGTCCTGCTCCTGCAGGCAGCCTGTGGGCCAGATGCTGTGTGGATCTGTGCTGCGGTAATAAGCGTAATTAATAACAATAACATGCCTGCAAACCATGGTGACAGCAGGCACTGATCTTTCATAATACTTTTAAGACAGGAAGAGGAGAATCCTGCCACACAAGCCCTGCTCTATATCAGTTTGGAGCCAATACTTGGAGGAGGCAGAAGATTTCTTAAATGCCGTGCAAATTTATTTTTCATTGAGCCAAGTTCTATCAAAAGCACCAGTCCTCACGTTGCCTCTGGATTGGCTTTGTCCCACACTGTGTCTCTAGCATCAGGCAGCAGACTCCCCTCCTTGCAGGCAGAAAACAAGCAGAAAAATGTTAATGCGATGCGATTACAGCTGTCCCACCAAGGGGAAAGGACATCCTGCCCTGCAGTGTGCCTCCTGTGCTGCTGCGGGGAGCCAGAGGTGTTTGCTCAGTGCAAATCTGCTGCAGTGATGCTCCCCACATCTGTATGTTGTCCACCTCATTCCTGGTTCTGTCATTTAACCACATTTTACCCCCACAGTGAGCAAGAAGCTGCTTGCCCCATAGCATTGAATAGTTTTCAGGGGTGTTCTTTTGGCCCCATGCCCCTGCTGGGCAGAGGGGACTGCTCTATTCCTGTTCTGTCTCACAGCACATGCCTCAGTTTCCCTATCTGTGAGATACGGGCTGGATAATTCCTGTGGGACCATGGGGATGAATTGGGATATTTTCAAAACTGTAGACAGCCAGTGGTGCTTTGACACTGTGATAAGCCTTTGTGAAGCCAGCAGAGCTTGGGGCAAAGGTGCTCCAACGCGTGCGTCACAGATACAACAGAGGCTGTTAGAGCAGGACTGTTGTTTGCTGGCCCTACAAGCAGGGGCTGCAGAAGGGTCCTGGTGGGATGTCAGCACTGATGGGCCCCTTCACCCCGAGTTATGGGACTGCCTCCCACAGCAGTCACTGCACCTAACTCTAACCCTAGCAGCTGGGTGGGCTCTGCAGCAGCGGCCACATCTCCTAATTACGCTAATGAGGTGTGCAAGTCCCCAGGAGAGATCTGGAGATGAGATATGCAACTCGAGGAGGATTTTAATTGGTCTGGAAGCTCCCGGAGTCTCTCAGGGGTCCTGCTCCTGTCTGGGCACAGAGGCAAGGCCGGGTGGCACATCACAGCCAGGAGGGGACATGGGTGACCTCTACTGGGACAGGCAGCGGTTTGCAGCCACACCACTGCAACCCTCAGAGGCAGCCATGGAAAATCACAGCTTGCTCCTCAGAGGGGGTGCTGGCCCCACATCCTTCCTCCTTGGCTGTCAGCTATCCATCAGCTGCCCCACATGTCTCTCCTCTCTTGTGTGCTGTCTCTGTCCCCCATCCCTTGCTTCCCAGTTTACTCCTTTCTTCTACTGAATGCCACCATGGTTGGGGCCAGCGTCTCTGCCAAGAGCTGCCTATAACCACATGCCCCCCCGTGCCCAAGCACGGAAATCCCAAGGCTCTTCTTTCATTCACAGTATGGCGATACCTGCCACAATAGCCTGTTCCAGAGGAGCTAGATATCATCTATGGTAACTCATTTGTGTTTGCTTTATCAGGAAAGCGACCTTGGGAGGAGCAGAATAAAATTTGCTGAAGGAAAGATATCTTTTCTTGACAAGCACCATGAGGCCCCGCTCTGGGATCTGCTGCTGCTGCATTAACAACCCCAGCACACCAACATTTTGGGTTTTGGGCTCTTGCTCCCCTGCAAGGATGACGCAGGCACAGCACAGAGTACCTGGGGAGCCATCTCCATACGTAAGCTGCACAAACATAGCATCCTGCCCTGCTCTCCTAGAAAGGACCTTGTAGAAGGACTAAGCCCCACACATATCTCCTTGGGTCCTTTTGGCAACCACTGAGCCCGAATCACAGAGTCCCAGGTGCTGCAAGAAGTGACACTAAAAAAAAGAAAAGGAAAAAATAGACTTCATGAAGCTTTTGATTGATGTGCACATAGTGAGAGCTTCATTGCAATCTGAACTGTGTCCCAGCTCAAGAGGTATGGCACAAATCTCTCCTGTTTTAGCCAAAGGACCAGCTCCAATTAGTGCCAAGTACTGGGACAAAGATGTATGCTCCCGTGTTGGGTATGTCTGAGTGCTGGTGCCTGTGAATACTCAGTCCACCTGGAGCATCCCTAGAGAGGTAGAAATGTGAGAGTGGATTTGGGGGTAAAATATAGTGCTTGTACATCAATGCATGGATAACTTCAGGGCTCTTGAGGATGGATGGATGGATGGATGGATGGATGGATGGATGGATGGATGGATGGATGATTGGTTGGGTGAACGGATGGATGGATGGACAGATAAACGTACTTGCTAAACTGTAAAATCAAATCCCCAGAAACAAGTTATTTGAAAACTCTTAGCACTGTCTGGTCTGAAGTCATGGTGGCTGTCTGCTGTTGGGCTCAGGCTTACAGAAATGAAACAGCTTTTACAAATCTCCCTCATCATGCCAAAGGGGTAAACAAACAGGACTGCCTGCTCCTCTAACTTGGGGTAAACTTGTCCATCAGGTGATTGGAAATCTGAAAGTAATGGGAGTTTTAGAAAGCAGTCATTATCTGCCAGCTTTGCATTTGTATTCTGTGTTAATCCTTTCTTTGTTTCAACCCAGACAAAAACAAGGCTTCATTTTGGGGGGGATTTTTGGATTTCTGGTGCATGACTGATATTTTTTAACACTGCAAAAAGTGACTGTTCTGTAGGGGAGGATGAATATTACTCTTCCTGCTGAGGAGACTATTAATCGAGGCGAGGAATGATTCCCCTTATCTTTATTTCAAGTGCAGAATACTGCATCATGCACCTAGCTTAGTGTTGTAATTCCCTTCCACATCCGCAAGACTAACATAATCTTTCTCCAGAAGGGCTGTAGGCAAGCTCAGGAAAGTTTAACATACGTTATGTGTAAGTGTACAAAATTGTTCATATTTCAAGTGTAGGTAGAATTTATCCATTCCCTCCAAGTCTGAGCGCTGAACACCAAGCATGACAAGCTGATCACTGTAATTAACATTTTCTACAACAGTTTAAAGGAAATAAATTCATTTTGGCTGCTTTGGGTTTTTGTTCTTACTTTCAAAAGTAACTACTTGCTATCTTAAGAAAAGCCTGCAGATGAGGCAGAGACAGAAACTGCTTATTCAGAATGTTCCTTATTATGGAAATGTTTGACTGCCCTTTTGGGATTATTTCAGAGGAATTAGGCACACAAGACTGGAAGGGAAGAAAAGGGTCTTCACATCCCCTGAAATCTCAGCCTTGAGGCAGCCGTGTGATGCAAGAGTCCCCAGGGCATCTTGCCCGCACCCCACATCTGGGTCAGAAACACAAACCACATCTATAGCTTGGCACAGGGAGAGGGAAGAAGAGACAGCAAAGGTGTCCCCAAACACCTGAAATCACTGTGGAATTTCTTGGGGAGATGGAGAGACGAGTATCTCAGGAGATGTAACACTGAGTATTGATGCCCCTAGGGTTTCACCCATGTGCTCATTGCTGAGCCCAGTTTTGTTGAAAAGGCTTTGTGCTGCAGTAAGACCTGCCGGCGGGGCTGGGAAGCGCTGGGAGAAGGGGGATGCACCATGCTTCTCAGCTGCCTGCTCCAGGTAGGAGCTGCCTTGTTAAAAATGCATGACTCACCCAGTGATCTGCCTCAGCCCCCAGCTGCTCGCTCACCTGCTGCTTTCTCTGCCTTCCCACAACTTCTTCCAGCACGCAGCATCTCCCCTTTGCTCTGCCATCAGCTCACCCCCAGGCTGCCAGCCAACAAGACGAGCAGAGGTCTTGCTGAAATCCAGCTTTTGCCATCTGTGCCATGCATGCAGCAGATGGACAGGCTAGATAGAGGTCCTGAGCAAAGGCCCATCTGAGCCCTGGATTTTGATGAGCTGTCTATCAAACCCATTAGCAGGGCCAGCTCTGTGTACAAACAAATGAGATTGTTGCCTGGCCAACAAACTGATGATAATGGTGTTAGAACCACGGAGCCATTGCTCCCCTTAGCAAGGCCAACACTGTGTAGAGTCAGACTGCTGCCAGGAGATGGGGCAGAGCACCACTCATGGTGGCTCCATCCATGGGGAAGAAGTGGCCTCAGCCAGGGACAGAGCACTGTGGTCTCCTGGATTTTCCTTTGTGTGTCCCTTCCCATTTCTGTGGCAAGAGGATCTCAACTCTGCATTTTCATCGAGGGCCATCACTTGGACCCAGCCTACAAAAGCAAGATCTGAAAGTTCAGAAGGATCTCAATTAGCAGAAACCACAGCTCCAATGACAAAGGTCCAAGGCATTGATGACAGAGATTGCTTGAATGCCAACTAACCCACTTTTGACCTCTGGGACATACTGCAGAGCCACAACTATGACTGTGTGACCCACAATCCTGGCTGTAGGATGAAAGGATCAGCAAGCAGCTTTCAAGCCCCCCCCCATCTCTCTCCTGCAGCCGTGTCCCAGATGAAAGCACGAGTTCTTCTCCTTTTGACTCAACAGAGCCAGTAACAGAGCGGAGGGGCAAACGAGCTTCCGTTCTGCCTCGCACATTAGCAACAAAACATGACTGACTGCGTCCTGATTGCAGACACTTTATTCTTGGTGACAGCGTGGTGGATGCACAAAGGATACAGCTGGATTTGCAGAGCCCAAGATGAGCTCTGCAGAACTGATAATTAGAAGAAATCATCTTTTTGACTTGTGAGCTGAGCACATTTGAACTGAGATCAGTGAGGGGGAATAAATATGAAAACCAATTATGTCATTTGAACCAAGCCACTTTCCTGATTATAATCACCTCCCCGTACGGGCATAAGAAAGGTGAAAAAATGCCCATGTCAAATTATTAAGCGAATTAGGGTGACCAGACTGCGCTTAATGACTCTGTCGCTAGTAGAATGTAAGGAAGTTGTCTGATGGGATTCTGAAGTCAGATGTGCGCTGAGAGGGATAATTGGAGCATTGAGATGAAGATTTATGGCACCGTTGTGGCAGAGGACGCGGTGTAGCTTGTACAGCACTGCTGCGCTCCAGCAGGAGCTCTTACAGCCAGGGAGTGAAGCAGTGACAGCAGAGCCTCCAGTTGTTCTGGAGGATGGGTTTCACTGTGGTGGAATCTGTTGTTATACAGCCTGGCAGTCCAGAACCACTCCTGGCATCCTGGCTGTGGCTTCTGAGAAGCAGGAAACAAAGAGAGGGCATTTCATTTGGAAATGAAAGAAGGATGCATCCCCAGCCTACTTGTCACCTGTGGATCCTCTAAGGTGCTGAGCATCCTCAAAGAGGTACCCAGCTTCTTCCCTAGAATGTGTCCAGATTTCCTCTCAGTCAGGTCTAAATTCACCAAGATTAAGTCAGGACTATACCGACTCACTGTGCTCCAGGCAAAAGACCCCACTGTGAGCCAGCAGTCCTTGCACCCAGCTCCAACACAGACCTCACATGACCCTCCGAGACAAACAGCTGCAGGGCTGCTTGCTGGTTTGGGCTGTGGAGGCACGGATGAAGCCTGTGCTTCAGAGCTTGCTGAGCAGTGCTTATGCACTTAAGCCCGCCGAGCTTCAGCAGCTGTGTTACCTCTTAGTAGAGATGTACTTAAAAATTCCTTTTTGATCCTTTGTTAGCTACCCACTGGAGATCCCACAGAATCTGAATTAAATACCATTAGGAGACCTTTAATCTGCAGCATTTCCAGCAGAACCAGCTGGTTCCTCTCGAGCTCTCATTGACCAGAGTGTCTCCAGCACACTTATCCCTCCCACTGGAGAGCAGGCAGGAGCCAGGCACGCGGCAGCTCAGTTTGGCCAGGTTCCCCCACTGGCAGAGGGGAAAAGCCAGCCTGTGCCAGCCCAGGGGCTGAGCCAATGTTTGTGTGCAAGGAGGAAATCAAGGAATTTGGATGGCTTTTCCCAGCAGAGTGCCAGCAGCATCACAGAGCCTACAAACAGCCATCTCTGTCCTCTGTCCACAAAATGATTCAGAGAGGTATGAGTGCTCGTGTCTGTCAAACTTTTAAATCTCTCTGGCTTAAGCTGCCTGTACAAATTGGAAGGCTGTCTAGATATTCTCCAGACTTTTTGTAACTTCATCTTACCCTTTTATTAAGATGAGGAGGATTATTTGAATCTTTTGTTCTTTACAAATCCCCTTGTGCAAAGGCAAGGTGATGCTTTAGATGAAATCTCCATCCTGAGCTGCTCAGAAGAGATGCTCTCCCTTCCCACAAAGGTTATAATGACTTCCAATGTTGAAAACTTGTACCAAAGTGTCTGGGTGACCTAAGGAGCTCCAGCCTCCACGCCTGCTGCTTTTCTTCCTTTGAGCCCTATGAGCTGTGTCTCTGCAGAAGGAAGCAGAAATCTCTCATTCTTGGTGCTGGATGTATAAAGATATGCAAATTTCCACTTGAAATGGAGGACAGGAAAAGAGTTCCCTCTAAGTGCTTGAAAACATTGGCTGCTCTGACAGCCTCTTCTTGGATGCATCACTTGTTCTTATTTTAACCCGGTTTAACAGCTTGTTAATCAGCAGCACTCAAATAGAGCACGTACCAATCTCAGCTCTGCAAGGGGCAATGTGCATTGGGGGTTGAGGGCTCTGGGCAGCAGCCACCAGACCACGAGCATTGTGACATGGGTTAGTGGGCATGGTTGATGGTTAGATTAGATTAGATTAGATTAGAACTTAGAGGTCCTTTCCAACCTTAATGATTCTATGATTCTATTAATCAGCAAGTTCCTGGCCCCTGTCACGTGCCCCATGCACGGAGCAGAGCCCAGTGACGCAGTGCACCCACACCTCATGCATCCTCCTCGAGCCCTGCAGGGCCCAGCTTTGGTCCCACAGAGCAGGTGCTGGGGGTGAGTCACTTCCTTGCTCAGTTTTTCCCAGGCATTGCTCAGCAGAGGGAAAAAAATGACCCTTTTGTTGATGAGACACCCGACTGGGAGCTGTGCCAGTTTTCCTGTGGCCTTGGGGGACTTTCTTGACATTGGTGAGTGGCTGAGGTGCC
>JAOWBP010004023.1:10606627-10627958 GCA_028571105.1 Tragopan temminckii
GCTTTTTTGGCTTGGGAAGGAAAAGAAAACAGGAAGGGAAAAGGGAAGCTGAAGAACAGCTTATCTAATATTCCCATTGTTTCCATATATACTAATGAGTTCCATTCTTCAGCCGTCTCCACACTGAAGCAGAGGTTTTGTGCACAAAGGAAAAAATATAACTATGAATCTCTATGAAAATGGAGTGAAATCGGAGATTTGGGGTGACCTGAGGAGCTGTTGCTTCTCCCCTCTTCCCACCCTTCTCATCCTCCTCATCCCTCTGGATTACCTTTGGGGCACTGCAGGTTTCTGGATTCACATGGGAACTGAGCAGCACGAGCTGTTCCTCTGCCCACACCACCCAGATCATGCTGCGTTGAAACATGGAGGGCAGAGCTGGACTCCATTGCTGATTTCCATGCAGAAAGCCCTGAGGTGGACAACAAGGACAGGAATCAGCCCCACAGATATCTGGGAGAAGCCCAGGATGCTGTCGCTGCAGCTCATCACCCTCAATCCCATAAGACATTTATTTTCAAGACAGAGCACATCAGAGGAGTTGAGGGCATCTGGGATGCTTGTTGTGTCTGCAAACAGAGCAATACGTTCCTCTCTGCGGAGACCTTGGAGGAGACCAAGGGGCAAGTAATATTGGTGTGGCAGCTGTCTGGGGGCTCTCAGAGCTCAGTCTGTGCTTTATTGGGCCATCTCTCACCCTGCCTGACTTCTCCCAGTGTCAGAGTTGGAAGCAGGTTGGAGGAGCAGGAGCAGGCTGAGAGCTTGGCTTTCCCAAGGGATCAGTCAACCTAAGGATGAGGTCCTGAAAGTTAGGCTGGATTAGCAGGCTTATGAGCACCCCCGGCTTATGCTCAGCAGGTTGCAGCACTGGGACAGGGGGCAAGCAACAGCAGTCAGGATGTGCCAGAAATGGTGGAGTCACTGTTCCTGGGGGTTTTCAAGAAGAGGATAGATGTGGCACTGAGGCACGTGGTTGAGTGTGCATGGTGGTATTGGGTTGGTGGTTGGACCCAATGATCTTGGTGGTCTTTTCCAACCTTAATGATTATATGATTCTATCCCTAAGCTGGATTTGCAGGCAGATGGATGACAAGGTGGGGCAACACTGTACTTCTGCTTTCCCAGCTGTCCCAATATGGCTCAGTCCAAGCCCCAGGTAGGCAGGGTGGATGTCAAGCCTAGAACATCCTTTACCCAGCCCCGGGATGCCAAACTGGAGTTCCCCCCCAGCAGCTGCTCCTGCATGCATGCATTGCAGATGGGAGAAGAAGCCCTGGGAGGCAGAGCAGGGAGAAGGAGCATTTATTGGGCAGATCTATGCTGAGGGGCTGTGCTCATGGCTGCCCGAATCCCCCCTCACCATCTCCCTGCGGCTCAGACAAAGTGCTCCTTTGAGAGCACAATGCAGCAATCACCCCGGGCATTCAACCCACCTGGGCCTCTCATCCAAGCAACGCTTTCAATCAGACAACATGAAAAATAAGAGATTCACTTTTCCATTGGCATCAGCAAAAAAAGAAGAAGAAGAAGCCAATTGAGCCCAAGGGGCTAAATAGCGTCTTTCACTCCATTTTCTATGGGCTCCTGAAACCATGGGAGAAAATTGAAATCTGTCTCTTTCTGTCTCCTTTTCTTTCTTTCTTTCTTTCCTTATTTATTTATTTATTTATTTATTTATTTTAATAATTCCCGGTATGCAGGGTCTTGTACCAGCACTGGCATTGTGGGGGATGAATCTCGAGTCAGGTGGCAGGTTTGTGTCCTATCCGTGTGTGCTTGCTGCAATTTAGGATAACGCGCTGCTGGCTTGTCAGGTGCTGATGGGGAGCAGAAGGGGTGGGGGGCTGAATGCATTTTTGATTGCTATAATTGCCACAGATTGGCTGCTTGAGAGGAGCTAATTAACAAGGAGGCTATGGGCGGATTATACTTGCAGAACAAAATCCCATGCAGATCCTTTCCCTTTGTGCCACACGCATGAGATCATTGGTAGGTGATTATGGCTGTGAATGTAGGGCTAATTTACTTTGCACGTCTGACGAAAATCCTGCACATAATAAGCCACAGAGGCAGCTCAAAGTGGCCCAGTTCAGAGGGGAAGGACTGCTAAAGCCCTGAGCCCAGAGCTAAGTTAGTTCCTGAAGCCCCTCATTTCCCCATGTAAGTGTAGCTGTCTGACAGCTCTTCCCACTGCCTTGGTTTCTCTCCCTACCCAGTAGAGAAGGCAAGCTTGTAGCTCTGAATGTCGGCAGAGCACTGGGCACCCTTTCAGGAAGGATGCTATAAAGGAAAGAATGGAAATATCATCATGCCATCAGACAGCACAGCAAAAATAGCACCCAGAAAGCTGCGCACGTGGAAAAAATAGCAACATCGTGAGCACTCTTGCTCTCAGAAGAAATGAATGTAAGCAGCAGCCCCAGCTGTTCCTGCATTCTCGAGATTAGGGAGAAATGACAGGCTGGGGTAGCTCCACCACCCTGCTCCTGCTGCTCTGACGTTTTCTCATGAACATATCTCCTACATCGTCCCAGGTTTCCTCCACCCATACATCCATCCATCCACCCATCCGCCTGTCCATCTACCCATTCATCCACCCATCCACCCACTCACCCATCCATCCATCCATCCACCCATCCATTCATTCATTCATCCATCCATTCACCTATCCACCCACCCATCCACACCCCTCCAGCCCTTAGGATTTAGGAACAGGGTAGACTATGCTGTCTTGATATGGAAAGCTGGCGGAGGGCTTGGCCAGGGTCCATTGCTGCTGTCTGGGTTGGTGTCACTTTGCTGGCAGTCAGGCAGCCTGATTAAATACCATTGCAGTATTCCTCCTGAATAAATCATATCATTCCACTCAGAAACAGAACTGATACTGCGGGTTTGGTCAGACCTTTTGTAGTACTGGTTAATTTTCATTCAAAATATTTTCTACAGTTTCAGTGGAATTTTTCTTTGTGTGTGTGTTCTTTTATTTTCATTAAAGTCAGCATTTTCAGAGGAAAAGAAATGAAACCGTTTTCCAAGGTGTTTTTTGTGGGTTTTTTTTTTTTTTCTTTTTCTTTTTCTGTAAATAAAGTCAGCATTTTGGGCTCCAAATCATGTACAGGAAGATGATCTGAGGAAGGAAAAGATCCATTTTACCACTGTGATTTTTTGATTAAGGCCACTGTTTCAATAATAGTGGCTCCCTGTTGATACCAAAATGAAAACATCACTGGAGTATCTCCTAATAAGAATATGCTGTTCCGTAGTATTTCCTCAGCTTTATTCCATTTTCTGTTTATGTGTTCTGTTTGATGGTTCTTAGAAAACAAAACTCCAAAGCTGCTTTTGTCATAGGAACAAGAACTGCTCACTTAAATTTAAAATTTAAATGAATCAGGCCCAGAAGAAGAGATCTGGGTCTACAGATTTGGAAACGGGGCTCATTTCAGCAGCAAGAAAGGAAATAAGTAAATAAACAAATAATGAAAAATAAAAAATAGGAAAGGGCCAGGGCTTAAGCCCTCAATGAAATGACCAGAGTTGATGGGGCTTTTTTGTGCCCATCACTCCTGCCCCAAAATTCGCTAGTGATACACCTTCAGGAGCCTACACCCAGCAGAAAGCCAGCTCTTTCAAGCTCTCTACCATGGGAATCATTGGTGACATCTTGGTCCAGGTCCTGGTTTTGATGCTGGCCGTGGCCTGAGGACACCCCAGCACTGCGAACTCAGCCTCCACTGGAAGCCCAGGCTGACATGAAAGAGGTACGATCCTCACAGCCTGGGATGCAGCCAAGAGGCAGCCGAGTCTCTTCTGCTGGATTGTACTTAGATAGAATGCTTGGGCATCCTTACAGGTGATCCCAATTGAAATTCAATGGCAGCTTGACATTTGAAACAATGTCCACATCGTGCTGAAGTTTCTCTTCTCAAACAAATCCTCTGTTCATTTTTTTCCTACTTCACGAGATGCTTTCCATCCCTCCAGGTCAAAGTCTGGAAATTTTCCTTTGGAAAGTTGGAAAGGGGACACTACAGAAGGTGAGGATCAAGCCCAAAGATGTGAAGTCACCTCCAAATGCAGTGCAAGCTCAGTGGGAGAATCATAGAATCACAAAGGTTGAGAAAAGCCACTAAGATCTTCTAACCCTGCCATCAGCCCGTTATCCCACCATGCCCACTGCAGGGAGGGAGGTGGTGAGAAGGGAGGATGTTGTCAGGGTTTGGGGTTTTTTAATCATTTCCATTAACACGTTAGCATGATTTACCCCCGTTTCTAAGTAAAATATGTATCTCCGGTGCTGTGGAGAGACAGGTTGTCACAGAGGTGACACGCAGGATGGAGATAGAGGCCGTGCGCATGGCTGACGCGGCCGCATTAACACGATGGCATTTGGGCTGGCACCTTATCTGGGGCTGAATTTTGAATTCCAAGTCATCTCGTTGCTGCTTCGTTACAGGGCCGGATCCTGCCTGGGGGCGGCCGTGGAGGCACAGTGTTGCCTCCCAAGAGCACAGGGTGAGGGGTGCTGATAAGGGAGGGAGGGGAGCAGGAGAAAAGCGTGATGACGGATGCAGCCCAGACAATGGAGCGCTATCCGGCTGCGGGTGGGAAGCTGGCGGGTGCTCAGCCCAGATAACAGCACTGCATGCATGCAGCACTCACCAGCTTGCTGCCATGCTGCAGGTGCTGCTGGTCCCTGCACATCCTGGTGTACCCCTTCCCAGTCCCTTTCTGGGATCCTGCTTCCACAAAGGGCTACGACCCTCTCATCTTAAAAATACAGAAGAATTCTGTTAAACACTGGGAAGAGTTTATTGGCCAACAGGCAGAACGCATGGGTTTCTTTATGACTGCAACGATCATTAATGAAACTTTATGGTCCCTGTTGAAGCCGTGGAGCAGAATAAGTGACCTCTTGCTGATCGTTCTCTCACTGACTTCCAGCACTCAGAAATTATGATGCTCCATATAAGGAAAATGGTGGCTATGAAACAGACTGAAGTGAAAGCACCTCGTGCCCCTGCTCTCATTGGACTGTGATAGAAAACAGACCTAGAAGAGACATTGCAATGGGAGGAAGCTCATTTAAATATTCCCTCCCAACAGAAAGAGATTTAAGAATTAAATGAATGAGCAGATTTTCTGTTCAGTGAGATTATCCTTCTGCCATTGTTCGTTACAGACACTCAAAAGATGTGGAGGAAAAAAGTTGGACAACATACCAGGAAAACACAATGTTAGAAATGGCCTTCCACCATGAGCTCCAAAAAGCCATATTCAAACTGATTTCTGTATTCACATCACTACAAGTGGGAATGTTTATTTTATTTTTAAGTGGCAGCTACTTGGCAAGGCCACGTGATTTGATTCTATCTTTCTGAATTTCAACTCTACCAAAACAAAGGCAGAGCGATTTGGTCTCGGTCTCAAACACCGGCTTGGCCCACAAGCACTGTGGTGCAGTCAGACTGCAAGGTTTGGGGCATGTGGATCCAAGGTCTCAGCTATGGGTCACAGAATAACACCATGTTAAGAACAGACAAACACATATCATTTCATCTCTCTTTGATTGTGATTCGTATTTAGGGTCAGGCTCTTTTGGAGGAGCTGTAACTAATATTCAGAGCAGGGTTTTGTTGCAAAGTGGGACCGAGCAGTTGTTTTCCTTGTTCCAGCTGACGGGAGCAGGCTATTAGTGAGATCAGCAGCACTCTTTGTTAATTAGCATTTCTCCATGTGCTGCTTGTTATCTACAAGCATCCTGCTCCTTTTATTGGCCTTCTCACCTACAGTACTTGCTTTGGAACAGCACCTTGAAGCAGAGTTGAGGAGTGCTATGGGTAAACCTACTGTTTACTCATTATCTGATGCTGTGTGTTGTCTGCCCCTGAGCTACCAGGAGAACCTCTTAATGGTGTACCAGGTAAGAAGAACTCAGCTTTATTGGTATTGTCTTTGGGTGTGTGCAAGTAGGCTCTATGTTAATGTTTGTAAATTGTTTCTTAGAGGAAAAAGCCACCTGTGAGTTCCTCATCTTGTTGTCCTCCAGGCAGTGGAGGGGGACAGATATGAGAAAAAAGGAGGGCTCCTGGAGAATGTGAGAATGCTTTGTTTCTTTCTTGTTCTGGGAGAGTATTGTAGTTAAGGCCCTATGGTGTCCATACAAAAAGAGTTCAGAGGCTTTGGTCTATTGGCTTTCAAGGAGAAAAGGAGGACTTGCTGCACTCATTCAAGAGGTGTCAGTGCCCACTCTGCAGCCCTGCTGGGGCAGCAGCCTGGTGAGTGATGCCTCTGTTCATCCCCATGCTTATGGCACAGCAAGAGAGAAGATTTCATCCCTGCTGTCACCTCAGCACCATCCACCCCTGCCAGAGGCTTGGAAATTAAAATAATAAACAAAGCAACTAGAGCTGTGTGCGGAGGCTAATGTACCGTAATGCTCCAAAACCCAGGCAGCCACCACCCCACGCTGAGCAGAAAGGACGTTGAAAAGTGCATCTTCCTCTGACAGTGATTATTTCAACATTACCTTTCTTTTATTTTTCTTTCCACTTCAAATAACGCGTTCAGTTTCCCCCAGCTCATCATCTCCTCACAGAGAAGAGCAGAGGGCAGGGGGGAAAGGCAAAACGGTTCCACTTCTTAATGCAGTCAGTGGGATTTGAAGCCTGGACACGTCTCAGGGCCTGATCCTTGCAGTATGGATGGGGTGGCTGTGCTGGGACTGGGGATACAACAGATTCTGAGCACTGGTGCTTTGCCATGGGTCAGTTCCCCAGCAGAGCTGTCCCACCTTCACTTTATGGAAACAAACCTGAAAGTGCACAGCCAGAACCACTGACTTTGTTGAAAGGGCAAAACCCACTTTGAGATGCCACTTTTCCAATTTGTGAATGAGCACGGTTATGAAGTGAAGCCTTGTGCACAGTGGCTCCATTCTGGGGAGAAAGTTTTCCTGCGAGAGGGCCAGGTCTCCAAGACCTGTAGGATGTGGTTAGAGATGCTTGTTAATGAAATCACTCTTAAAAAGCAGGAAGCCCTCTGAGAAGTCTTCATCTTGAACAACTCAGAGATGAGGTCTAGGTTGTATGTCTGGCTCAGAGGAAAGAAAAGGGGATGGAAACAGCATGAGTCTCATTTGGAGGATGGAAAGTAAAGGAGGGAAGAGGATGGATGGGTCAACTGCTGTCTGGTGGAAGTGGGTTCCTGTCCATCTGAATAGCTGGGTTGATTCCCACCTGATGGCTCCAAATGGAACCCACAAACCAACCCCTATGGGAGCAACTTTCAGCTGGACCTTGACATCCCCTGGCCAGCTCCCTGCTGTGAGCATGCTGGAATCTCCACAGGAAAACAAGAGGACAGGGCTCCATTTTGCCTGTGGAACCAGACAAAATCATCAGTTGCAGCACCAGGGGAAATAAAATGGGTGGTAATGCACCAAAAGGATGAGCAGTCCTCATTCTTTGCCTATTTCCTTCGGACAGCATGCAGTGAAGGCACTGGGGAGGAAGGTTGTTGGGAAGTTATCTGTGGCAACACAAATGTTGCAATTCCAGAGGCACAAGCACATCTGCACAGATGGAAAAATTACCACGATGGTACTTGGGTGGTATGACAAGTAACTTTTTCTTTGGCACCCCGAAAAACAACTCAATTGTGGGAGGAATGTGTCAGTTGCAATTTTGTGACTTAATGAAATAAATCAACCAGATAGAAAGAAGAGATGAAGATGAGCCCACACAGCCTCGTGGGAACACAAAGGCCACATGAAGGCAGCTGCTGGCAAGCCGGGAGCTCATCTGGAGAACTCTGGGGCCACCACTGGGGCGATGACAACAAATTCCCCAAGTGAGGAAGCTGCTTTGAACTTTCTCCAGCCTCTGCAGATGAGATTTCAGGAACACATGGCTGCTGGGTTCCAAAAGGGCCCCTTCACACTCAGTTCAGCAGCCATCCTGGCAGGGATCCTGCTTCTCCCAGCCTGCTGGGGGTCTGCCTGGAGACATCACAAAGGGCTGACAGCAGATGCATGTCTTCACCCCACTAAGACTAGGGGATGTTGCCGGCACTCTCATGAGCCCAAACAGGCAGAGCAGCAAAGATGGAATCGTAGAATATCCCGAGTTGGAAGGGACCCATAAGAATAGGTGAGTCCAACTCAGTGGAACAACGCTTGGCAAACCCCACGCTGCTCCTCGTAAGTCAGGTGAAAATGAGCAGTGAGTAAACCAGGAGCGTTTTCTCATGGCAGGAGCCCACAAAGGCTCATTCTTTGGCTGTGGATATGTATTATTGCTTGCCCAAAATAACCACCAAAGGCCCACAGTACAAGGTTCTCCAGTGCTTTGCAGTGAGAAATTGATTTCCATAGTCTCCCTCATTAATTTTCATGGCACCCACAGTGTGTTTTTAGAACAAGCAGAATTATTAATGTTTGAAGTTACTTGAGCACTGTTGGGAACACAAGGCCCCCAAAGAGGGGCTGGCAGAAGGGGGAGGGAAAGACAATATGTGGATCCATTCTTTAGACTGAGATAATCCAGTCCAACCGTGCCCACTAACCATGCATCTCAGTGCCCCAGCTACCCTTTTCTTGAGCACCTCCAGGTATGGTGAGTCTCCAAACTCCCTGGGCAGCCTGTGCCAGTGCATCACCACTCTTTCTGAGAAGAAATTTTTCCTAATATCCATCCTGATCCTCCCCCAGCACAACTTGAGGCTTTTACCTCTTGTCTTATCAACCCAGGTGCAGCCCCATGTAGCCGAAGAACTTGGCTGTGCAAGGGATGCTGCTCTGCATTGCATCGCCTGCAGCCCTGTCCCGTTGGAACAGGAGGAAATAAGCCCCATTTGTTAACATGCCAATCGTGCTTTACACCGGCTGATTAAAAAATAATTACCCACAGCCATTATTGAGCACTCTTGCAAATGAGCTGTGGGAAGCTGTGACCGCGCACTTAGCACACAGTGTGTTTTGCTTGTTTCAATATTATTTTAATTAAGTATCTGGGTAAAAGGCCTTTTTAGTGTAACTTTCTTTTCATAAGCAGGACTGAGTGGGTGGCTCCGGCTTGTGGCCGATACGGTGCCTGGATCCTGCTCTTATCCAAATCCAAGCAAATGAGAGACCCAAAAGGGGAGGAGGGCTAAGCTGCACCCAGGGACACAACAACCGTCCTTACTTTAGAGGGCTTGCCCATTCGTGTGTGTCTTCACTCTCCCAGGTAGCTTTTAATCTGCAGTTCTGGCTTCAATTATCTCATGTTTGCAAGAGAATTAACTCAGCAAACACATTTCTGATCCTCAGTTGATGGAGAACCACCATTGCTCTGGAGAAATTGAATTACCGCACAGATTAAAGCAGCACGCAGCAGCCCCAGAGGTTCCTCTTCTCTCCAATCTCCTCCTTATTGCTCGAAATCCCCTCCCGGTTATTTTTAGGGGAATAGAGGTGCCCTGCAAGAATGTGTCCTGGAGGAATGAGATGTGGGGATGGGGGCAGGAAGGATGGAGTTGTAATGGGGTAGCATAACACTGATGCTCCAGAAATCTGAAACCCTGAGCTTTGGGCTTTGAATAGATAAAAGCAGACAAAAGTCAGAGGGATTTTTCCTTTTTTCAAAACCAAGCATATGTTCTCAATGGAAGAAAAAAAATCTTTCTGAAACAGATGACTCTGATAACTTGGAAATAGCTCTTTTCCCCTTATCCTGAAGAACTGCATAACTGCATCCTATTTACTACTATGTATTTATCTGTTACTACTATACTATTATGTATTACTGCTATGTGTTATGCAGGCTGAAACCACCACAGAGCTGCGGGTGCAGTGCAGTTTGGTCTAACAGCCTTCATGCTATTTAATTCCTCTTTCTTCATTTAATTTTTTCCCTTTCTTGGATGATGCTGGGGTCTGTTTCCTGTAGTTGCTCTCCATGAACATGCTTGCATCTCTGTGGTGTGTGAGCTTCTCTCTCTCCAACCAAGAGACTGTGTGCTCGTGGCAGTCACGCTTGCTCAGGGCACCCATCCTTGTACCTGTGTATTGCAGCCTCTCTGGATGGGCACAGGGTAGAGCTGGGGCTGATGGGATGGATGTCTCTCCAAAACAACAGCTTGTACTCAGAGTTTGCTTTTCTCTCCCTGACAATTGAAAAGGTTAAAAAAAAAAAAAAAAAAAGCAAAACAACAAACAGTGATGGATCTAAAACACAAAGAAGTGTTATTTGTGGGCATTATTGATTATGTACCAATGTGTACATAAATATTTCTCTCTCCAATGAGTAAGAGGCTTTCTGACGCTGGATGGAAGAAGGGAAAAGATTATTGAAAATGTGAGGGTCAGAGCATCATCTGCCTGCGACGGATGCACCATGAAGATAAAGAGAGATGTCTTTGTCAACAAATCAGTCTGCCAAAGAGCAAATGCGATAGAAGCAGTGATTTCCAAGTACTGGAAGCAATGGTTGGGCTTTGATAACAATGAAAGAAGGATTTTGGAGCAGATCCTCACCTGGGCTGTTGGTGGTGGGGCTGTGATTTTTTTGGGGGGCAGTTGCACTGACTGAGCGTGCTGCTTGCCCTGCACAGCGCAGCAGGGAGAAGCTGAGGTTTATGTCAGCTTCCGTAGGATGGGGCACCTGGTGCTGGGACATCAAGGATGGGTGCAGATCAACTAAGGCTGCGTTTGCCCCAAGAGCCAAATCCAGAGCCTCATGCAGGTGCAAACCAAACAGCAGGGAGCAGGCAGGAAGGTTTGGTGCTGACCCAGCCCCAGGTCCAGCTCCTGTGTGGGTTTTGCAGCCGTTGCCCACCACATAAGGTCTGGGAGGACACACCTCCCTGTGTGGTGAGTCCTGGGGGCTCTGCCTGTGGGCCCCCCCCCCTTGCTGCAGGACTGCACTGCCATCAGCTATCCCTTCATGTCTCGGTTTTCCTGTCATGCAGCAGAGATGCATGCTCCCTCCCTGAGCACCTGGGCTGGGTGATGCCTGCCCCATCCACTTGCGGAAGAAAGGCAAAGAGACTTCACGGCTCTTTCTCCCGGCTCCTCTTAGAGCTTAAACCGCAGGTAGGAGAGCACCAGCGAGCAGAGAGAGGCTCAGGAGCTGGAGCAGGGCAGCCTCTAGTGGCTGCAAGCCAGGAAACGTGGGCCCCAGAAAAGCGTAGAGCAAAAAGGAAGCCACGTGTGGGGCTGGTCTGCTCCCTGCCAACGTGGTGATTCACCCTGAGCAAAAACCAGGGGTGGCTGCTGCCTGCAGCACCCGGCAGGGACAGGAGTGCCAGCAGCTCGTGCACTTCTTGGCAGGAGAAGAGTGCCGAGTCAGGCAGATGTATGGGATCCCCTTGGCCCAACGTGGATGTCCAGCTGAGCAGTCAGAGCACTGGAACATGAGCTCCTGTCCAAAGGCAGCCAGAGAGCATGGATGTCTTGCAGGGAAAGCTCTGCTTCTCTCTGTTGAATGGCACTGTCTTGCTTTTGACTGTTTCCAACTTTTGTCCAGGCAAAATACGAGCTGAAAATATCCCCCCAAGTCTTGGGGGATTAATTCTTAAAGCCCAAATTCCTTCCTTTTTTTTTTTTCCTCTTCTTTTCAAAAGTTTCAGAGGTACGATCATAGTAACTGATTGCAGCTGCCCTCCTCAGAAAATACATCACAGGCAAGATAAGGCAGGACAACAGCCAGGATCAAGCCTGCAGGGCTGTAGGGAAGGAGGTAAGAGGAGGAGAGGGGCAAGCTGCAGGCCTGTGTCCTCTGCCCTCGTGGTGCTGTTTGTCAGACCCCAGGCCTGGAGCAGTCTGTGCTGTGCTGGTTCTCCTCACTTGCTTCTTGGTTGCCGAACTTCTGCAGGCAGCCTCAGGCCATGCTGGAAAGCTGTTTGCCATGATTATGAAGCATAAAATGTCCTTTTCTTTGCTGAAAGCTTAGAGTTGCAAGAATCCATCTGAATCCAGAAAAGCAGAGCTTTAGAACAAATGCCCATTCTTGCAAACATCACAATAAAATTATGCAAGCCAGCGATACTTGAAATAACACCCAATTTATCATCTTCTTTCCCTGTATGATTATGGCTTTCATTTCTCTGGGGTAGGAAACCTTGAAAACAAATGAGTCAGTTGATTTTTGCTTCGTGGAGACGTTCATTTCCTGGCTCCTTGGCTTGTTCGGCTGTCGGACTGAATGTTTTCTGACAAGAGAAAAACTTCGGACGCGTGGGCTGTGAGTACTGATGAGTTCCCACAAACCCCTGCCACCCTCCAGCATCCCAATGCCTGCCGTATTTGGGCTGTGTGCCTTCCTGCAGCCTTCCCACCTTCCCGTACCACAACCTTCCCATCTCCATTGCCTTGCTTTCCAAGATGATCTCACATGGCTGAGCCTTTCCCTTCCCCAGACCTTCGGGCGCTTCCCTCCATCTATTTGTGGTACTGAGGGATGTGGTTAGCAGGTGATACTGGTGAGAGGTGGACAGTTGGACTAGGTGATCTTAGAGGTCTTTTCCAACATGAGTGATTCTATGATTCCCAAGCTCTGAGCTGCATCAGCCTTGTCAGGGGTTAACCAGGCCTTGGTGAACATCCCCAAAACTGCATCACGTTCCCTCTGAGCATCTCAGTCTCCCTCCCACACCCTTCCCTTGGTTTCAGTACTTTGTTTCTCTGTGCAGTGCTGCTCTCCATCCTCGCGAGGCGATACGGCCAATTTAACAGCATAATGAATGTATGTACATAAAAGTTCTGATTCAAACACTTTCATTAGATTTAGTCACTGGCTCCCAATACAAAATCATGGTGGCACCAATTCCTCCTCAGCCCGAGTGACTAATTGTGACACAGAGGCAATTAGGCTTGGTTAAATGATCCGTGTCCCTTCAAAATAATGGTCTGTCAAAATGCATTCGCCCAAAATAATCCAAGATTGACTTGACAATCAAAATATCTATTTCTTCAAAATTAATAATAATAAAAAAAACAAAACAGAACTCCTTGTTTCTCTGCTGTGCAGCTGCAAACTGAAAGGGCTGTGCAGGGGAGGATGGGCACCTCGAGGAGGTCAGAGCCAGCACTGAGACGATGCTGCTGGAGAGCAGCTGGGCAAAGCTGGATGACACTCTACCCTTTTGCAAGCCTCCTTCCAAAATTTTCAGGACAGGAATGGTGAAAAATAGAATGGGGCAGGGTCATACCACCAGCAGGGATACCCGGGAGATAGGAGCTGAGCTTCTCCAAGGCTCGTCCAGCAGATCCCAGAGCATCCTGTGCTTCCCCAGCCAATATCCCAACTCAGAGTTAATGAGCACCAACCCTCAAGGCCCTTACCTAGTTATCTGCCTCCACTGGGAGATTCTGCTAATTAAGCATGGTGGGTTAATTGGAATAGTACAGACTCATGAGCAAACCCCAGGAATGCACTCCCTGTCCTCGCTGCCCCATCACACCCCAAGGCAGGGTAGAGCAGGGCACCCACCTCACTGCACCCCAGCCGTAACACCCCAACAGCTCTGTTCACTTCTGTTACCCCTCCCACATATTCACAGAATCAATAAGGTTGGAAAAGACCTCTGAGACAATCTAGTCCAACCACCCACCCTGTCAATGTCCCTGTACCCCCAGTGCTTGCAGTGAGAAGGTATCATAGTGCCACCAAAGCACAGCTCTGACATCCCACTTGTTCACTCTCCTACTATGGACAGCAGAACCCATGGTTTGTCAGGGGCTGCCCTAAGTGGATTCTTGCATGCTTAATGCTTGTGGGTTCCCCTGAGCCTTTGACTCTTTCTCCTCCCACTTTCACAGAACTCTGGGGCTCTTGCAGGGTAGCCTTGGCTGAAATGGGTGAATCAGCTCAAAGCTTACAGGAGATAGGGTGAGAAACAAGGGATCCCACTTAGGAAACAGAAAGTTTCACTGCCACTTCCCTAAATACTGGTCTAACTTACAGGATTTCCTCCTCTATGCACTGCTTTAACGTGGCATAGACTTGGGGAGAGGGCCCAGAGGGAGATGAGCTTCGTGTTTAAATGCTCGATGATGTCCGTGGTAGAAGAGAGTGGAGCTGATGATGCCATAGGTCTGTAACCCAGAGGCCTCAGTGCGCAGTCAATAATGACAGAAATAGCAGCTTACTACTGGAGGAAATTTTTCACCAAACTGTCATATCATCCGTGACTGTCTGGGCTGATCTGCAACGGCAGGCTATAAAACACCTCCAAGGAGATGTGGGATATAAAAGCACAATCCTCCACTGGAAAGCTGAAAATCATTGATCCTTTAGAGATAGCAGTTTGTTCGTGTTAGCTGTAATAGTGTGTGATAATCTCCTTCCCTGCAGCATCCCCTCTGTGTTGCAAGGAGATAAATGACTTGTATCACCCATTTTCCAGAGGAGAAAACCAGCCTTATACTACAGCTCCAGCTGTATGTGTCTTGGGCTAAATGGATTGATGTGGCCGCTCAACTCAAGGTGTTTTTTTGCAAGATATACTCAACTTCAAGGTTTCCTGCTTAAGTGGACAGTGGCTCCACCCTGAATCCTTGGAGTTCCCTCCACATCTGGGGCTCCTGGAGGCTCCCATCTCTCAGCAAGATGAACCAAAGGGCTGGAGGCAGGCAGGAAGGTGTTAAGTCTCCTGTGCTGCACCAGTTCTCCCCCTCCTGCAGTGGGGACTTCATCCTTTATTTATGGGATGGCCTCCTCTACATAGAAGACATTTAAATTTTTCAGCAAGGTCCATGTCCCATCACCCAGGGCAGTTTAAATATTCACTCATTTCATCACGCACAGACATCGGCACAGGCAGCAGGAGGAGGATGGTAATTATAGCAGAAAAGGATGAAAAGGAGAAAAAAAATCAGTTCTGCAATGATTATTCCCTATGTAAAATAGAATGATGTATATTTTACAAGATGAGAATTATCCGCCTGTTGCGCCACTCAGCCCTACCCGCGCACAGAACAGAAACATTAAAAGGGCTTTTCATTAAGGTGTTGTCTCAGCCAAGGCACATTGCTGCTGGAAACAGCCACTGAATGGCAGGAAGCCCCGTGTAGCACTCAGCTGCTTTGGAGCACCATGTGCCCAATAATGACTGATTGCTCATCGTGAATGTGCTCAAGGGCTGAAAATTGCTGGCACAGAAGTTTCCAGACAGAGCTGTGACATGGATTGCTCCTGTATAGGGCCACGGAGTCTGGCTTCTAAGGGCTCTGACTTTCAAATGACTCCAGAACTGAGCTCTGAGACATCGAGAGAGTCATTGGCATCCATGAGAAGAGATGATCTGGGAGGAGGGAGAGGTAGTGCTGAGTGCAGAAGAGCTGGTCATTGCCTTGCCAGCCAAGGATCCAGGACCATTTTGCTGGGTTTGATGTGAATGGCTTATTGCTGTTGCAGGAGAAGGGGAAAACTCAGTGAGCTGGCCAATACTGGGAGGAAGAGCATGTCTGATCAAAAGGAACAGTAAGCAATGCATATGGTCCCATCCTTCCTCATTGCTGGGGTACCAACTCATGGAGAGACAGTGCCTTGTTTATGGTCACCCAGAGATGATGCTGCTCCCATTTCACAGACCCCAACTGGGAAACCCCACTGGTTTTCCTTATTTTCCTGACCACCCACCTCCATCCACTGGTTGGATGTCATCTTCCCAGCCCTCCAAGTCAGTGGCTGCACTGGAGTCTGCAGGGAGTCACTGAGCTCCATGGACAACGGTTCCCCAACAGCACAGCAGAGAGGTGGCATGGAAGTCCCCACTCTTAGAACACCACAGCACTGGGGAAGAAGGAGATACCCCTGGGACACTCACCTGTTTTCTTCTGCATGTGGGAAGCTCTCTAATTGCACCAGACTGTTTGCCTGAGAAGGGTGTAATTTAAAGTGAATGGCTCCAGGTCCTTTATCATCATGAATATTAAAGAAAGGTAAACACTGCATCAATATTCATTTAAACAGAAACAGAAAACGAAAGGCAGGACTCAATCCTGGCTGTCACTTCCAAATTTTGTAAATGAAATTTTGCAGCGAGAGAAAATAATAATTATTATTATAATGACCTTGGAATAGCGCAGCTGGGACATGCTGGAATCAACAAGCACCATCAGCAACCACCCTTTGGCACCCTTCCACAGCATCTTGTCCCCAGAATCAGTGCTTCATGGAGAGGCGCAGGACTCTAGGGCTGACAGTGCCCAAGAGCTGGGATTCACCTCCCACCTGCCTACAGCTCACCTTTGCCTACCACACTGATGCACGGGTGTTGGAATGGTCACTCCACAGACATCCAGATCTAACCAGATGTTAACTACAGCTTTGCTCCAGTGCTGCTATGGGTGACCCAACCCTACTGAGTGGGCCAACCCCACACCCTTACACTCCTGTTGCATATTTGGCTCACTTGGAAATGAATCCAACTCACATTTCCTGTTCTTCTCCATCTCCGGTTCCATCTTTCTCTTCTCTTCTCTTCTCTTCTCTTCTCTTCTCTTCTCTTCTCTTCTCTTCTCTTCTCTTCTCTTCTCTTCTCTTCTCAAAACATGGAGCAGGACCAACAAGAGCAGCTGCTGCAAGCAGTGGAGCTGCACGATCCTCCAGTCTCTGGTTAAAGCTGCTGGAGTCTCACCAGAGCCCTGTCTGTGTAGGTTTGGCATCTTTATCATTGTTTATAGCAGGGAAGCACACGGCATCTTCACCCACCTACATTGTCTATAGATAACAGCTCATCCACAGCACGTGGCACCAACCAGCCTTGCCCCAGGGAGCCCAGGCTGGGAGCTGAGCAAAGGCTCAGCCCCCGCAAACATTATGCAGATACCATTAAAGATATAATGGATGTCGTTGCCTTGCAAGAGAACCCCATTTGCCCAGACCAACCTACATCCTCCTGCTGGAGGAGCCAGCTGTCCCCACCCACATCACAGCTGTGGGCTCTGCTAAGGACCACACTTCCCCCAGCTTGCATCCCTTGGCTTTCCAAGCAGCTGCCATGATGGAAACTGTGGAGGAGGGGAAAAGAAAGCATACAGACCAGGAATGAAGAAAGGTTCACTATCAACTCCTGTTGATAGTGCTGCCTCTGGAAAGGATAATGCAGATGTTGCTCTTCACAAATATAGCTCAGAGCACTGTTTCTCTCTGCCCACTGCTGCCCTCACAACTGACAGTCATCTCGTTCCCAAAAGCATGACTTATACTCAGCTGAGCCTGAGTCCTGGAGGAGCTGGTTGGGACGTGAGAGAAAGCTGAAACGTGACTTGAATGGCATTGTATACACGGCTGTGCGTAAAAGCACAAACCACAATAGACTCTGAAGATAACGAATGGCCCATGACTGGGTCTCATAAATGCAGGCGGGTTGTTAAAATCCTGTCTCCAGTATGTGATCCATCAGCTGCGCTCCCCTCCAGCCCACAGCACTCATTGCGCACTGCCTGCCGCACTCAGACTCTCTGCACACCTCCAGTGACAGGTGGCTGGTGATTAACAGGTTGTTAATGAGAACAGAGCTGGTGTTTGTCGATAACGCTCCATCACCAGACCCATGGAACCCTTATGAAGAATGAGTGCCCTGGGCTGCTCTGTGGTAATGCAGGCAAACAGCTCGCCCTCCTTGGCCAGTCAGTTTGGGGACACCAGCATCTGTGGCCAAAGGACTTCTCTCAGACACTTCTCCTTGCAGACTCCCCATTTCTTAGATTAAATAAGATCTTTGCATGCCTGTGACCAGCATGGCATTTTCTAGTCTTTTCTTGGTGCATGGGATAAATGCATAAAAAAAAGCATGGAGATGTGGCACTGAGGAACATGGGTTAGTGAGCACGGTGGTAATGGGTTATTGGTTGGACTTGATGGTCTTAGAGGTCTTTTCCAACCTGAATGATTTTATGAGCTTCCCCTGAGGGGACTTGGAAGGGTCTGCTGGCTCCATGAGAAAGTAGACATCCATCTTCTCTAGTAGCAGAAGCCTGATGGGAGAAAGAGGCTGCATTTAGGGCAGAGAGTTCTATGCCCAGAACAGGGCCTGCAGCTCCAAATGCTGAGAGTGCTGGGTAGGTGGGCAGCGGTTGGTGCTGTCAGAATCGTCCTTAGCAATGACTCATGCCATGGTTTGACATCAACCAGCTTCAGGCAAGCCAAGCCTTTGAAAACCAAAAGAGGAAAATAATGCTTTGAGTTTTTCTGCATCATTCTTTTTCTTCTTCTTCTTCTTTTTTTTTCTTTCTTTTTTTTCCCTTGGAAAGCAAGGTCCTGCAAACTAACTGTTGATTGAGCTCAGCTGGCTCACATTATCTGTGCTCAGGAGCGCGGCACAGCATGCAGTCCCCTCCACTGCCGCAGGTTTGCTATCAACCCCTGCCACCTGTGTAATCACTTCAGTCACGCCAGGCTCTGCCCCCGCTGCAATTTCACAGCTGCTCGGTCGGGGGAAATCTGGGCGATTTGGGCTTGTCTGAGAGCATTACAATGGCATGCCAGTGTTTAAAGGGACACCAGTATGCATGGAGAGGGCTGGGTATGGTGGATTCTCATAGGGCTCCTGTAGGGCTGGAGCTCCTGATGGATCCTCATAGGGTTCAGTGATCCCCAGGATTGGAGCTCCCCAGGATTGGAGCTCTTGGATGAGCTTGGACAAGGAAAGAGTGCTGAACTTGGGCACCTGGGGATGGCAAATATTCTTGACGTGAGCAACCTAGGACTGAGAAAGGCTGAGGGGATCAGGCTGTGAGGAAGGACTGTAGGCTTCAAGACTGCCCCAGCTTTCTTTTCTCTCCAGATAAAAAAAGTCTCACTGTCTTTTTCTCTCAAAGATGTGCCAGGAATGCTCTGTTCTCATGCCTGTCCTTCAGCAGCGGTACAGGCACAGCCAAGCTCATAACCTGTCACACTCCAGCACCACAAACCTCACGCTCTCCAAAGCATTTAGAGGCTTCCTTTCCAGCAAAATGCAAAGAACCAAAGTACCCATCAGAGTCAGGTTAAGCACCAGCACAGGCACAGCTCTGGGAGCTGTCAGGAGCTGCTGAGGAAAAGGGAATAAAGCTGAATATTTCCATCCACAGCATCGTGGATCTGATTTTCTCTCGCAGACAAGCGAAGCATTGATTTATAGCAAGTAGCCACTGGGCTGCGCTGATAGCACAGAATATATTTTAGGTCCCCTCTACAGTCGCCGCATGGATGCAGCAACCAGCAAGGGGCCGTGGCACGACCCTCCCGCAGGACGTGGCAGCAGGAGGGCCGCAGCTCACCAGTCCCCAAGAGCCCTCCAGGGCTTCGGTGTCGCGCAGCTCTCTGTCCCCAAGGCGCTCCATGTGCCACCCAGCGGCACGCGGGCTGCGGGGACACGCGGCGGGCAGCCTCCCCTCGCCCCTTCCCTCCGTGTTCCCCGCTCCTTTCCCCATCCCCGCGCATCCTCCTCCTGTCCCCATCTCGCTGTCCCTCCTTTTTCCCCGTTGTCACATGTTTTTTTTCGATGTCCGCACATTCTTCTTCCCCCCCCTTCCCTCACTTCTAGGCTGGGGACACCTCCACCTGGGACTGTCACAGCATAGCGTGGAGCAGGACATAAGGACAGGGGACAGCAAAGACCCCAAGGACCTGCCTCATCCCAGACTCACGAAGCAGGGAGATTGTTTTGCAGGACGCCTGTGGGTCCCCATTGTCACCGCCTTGCTTTGCGTGCCCCAGAGGTGCCCCTAGGAGAGGGGTCTCACTGCCCTCACTGCCCTCACTGCGCTGGGGCTGCAGAGAGACCCCCGCAGCAGGGGGTTGCGTGCCCCCAAGGATGCTTTTGGTGAGACCCTGCCAGCAGGGAGAGCCACGAGGGGGCTCCAGGAGCCCGTCTGAGCCGGCGGAGAGATGCGGGGAGCGGAGCTCACGTCTCCTGTGGGATGGAGGAGAGATGCTGCGAGTAGAATGGGCAGTGCTCGTAGGAGGGATGTTCGCAGCACCCGGGCCATCAGCTGGGAGGGCTGCTCATGGGGTCACTGCAGGCTTAAAGCTGCTCCTGAGTTACAGGAGCTGTTCCAAAAAGCTATAGAAGCTGTCATGGAGGAAGAATGAGTGCACAGAGGGCCCACTCTGCAGAACAGGCAAGGAAAAAATAGACTGTGATGTGTTCAGGCAAGAGCACACTTCCCTGCAAAAAATAAAGCCCTGCACTTGACACATTGCAGAGCTATTAATTAGTTTGATCAGCTTGCCTGGGTGTGTTAACTTGAGTGAGAGCTGGTGTTTGTACAGCAATGAGCTGTTAGAACTTCCCAAATAGAGACACAAATAATGGCAGGCTGAGCTCTCTGCTTTGCCCGGAGCTCTCTGCTATTTTCTGAGTGCTCTTCTGTTCATACCTTTCTATTTTACTCAGCTGAGTCTCCTAAGCACCCAGTGCAGTAGCAGTGACCCACGAGAGCGAGAGAAGTGTTTTCTGCACCGAAAGCCAAGGAACTGTCAGCCCCAGGAGCATGAAGGCAAGAAATGGAAAATCTCTCTATTTCCCCCCTGGATCTCTTCCTTCCCAGCCTGTCATTGCTGGAGGGGCTGCAGGGCTGGGGGACTGGAATTTCCATTGCGTTTGTAACGGCAGAGACTGGGAGGACTGGGAGGTGGCAGTGGTGCCCCCAGCTCTCCTTCAGTCTCTTGTTTACATGTGCGTTGTAATGCAGTGTGTGTGTACCCGTGCTGGCCAGGGGATGTCTGTGGCGTTTACGTTAAGCAGCTCAAGCTGAAGTTGGTCAACAGCTTCAACTGCTCTTCAAGTTTGGCTCTTTATGTCCTGAAGCGTGTCGTTCCTGGATAAGGGGTCGGGGCTCCTGGTGCAGAGAATGGAAAAGAAACTCCTATTTCTTTGTGGGACCGTGCAGGTCTTTGTCTTGCAGCACAGAGCCGGGCTCCAAGCCTGCAGCTCCGGAGTGCAAAGTTATTGCCCCGAGCAGAGTCCGCATCCGACGCTGCTCTTTAGCCCGGGGACAAAGTGCTGACCCCAGCAATTCCCGAGCTTTGCGGGAACTGCAAATCCGAGCTCTGAGCTCCCAGCTTTGACTCCGACTGCTGCAAACAGAAAGTTTCCTGGAAGCTGGACTGCGGTCCCAAGCAGAGAAGCTGAAATCGGGTCCTGAGCGCTGATCCCGGCTACAGCTCCGTCCCCACAGCCCTTCAGCTCCGCACAGGTTTTTTTTTTGTTTTTCACACGTTCTTGCCTTCTGTTTTTGCTGGAAGCTCCATCGCTATTGAGAGGCAAATTTTTGCCATCTGGCAAGGCAGCCTGGAGAGGAACAAGAGAATAAAAAAACAACACACAATGTGCATGAGCACACACACACACACAAAAC
>JAOWBP010004023.1:10635517-10649008 GCA_028571105.1 Tragopan temminckii
GTCACCATCTCTGGAGGTATTTGAGAAATGTGGAGATGTGGCACTGAGGGACATGGCATGGTGGGGATGGGTTGGGGTTGGACTAGATGACCTTAATGGTATTTTCTAATCTTAATAATTGTATGATTCTACTATTCTGTGACCCATATTGAAGACCACAATCCCTGCTCCATGCTGCTAATGGGATGAGCAGGCAGGGAGCCAGATGCAAACAGTGTTGGGTGGAATGAAGGGCAGCTGAAGGGTTGGGTGCCCGTCATCCATCCTCAGCATGGCCAGGGCTGGGGTGGCTGATGGCTGCTGACAGAGCTGTGGCTGTGTTGCAGTGGAGTGCAGTGACAACCTCTACACCCAGAGGAGTGGAGTGGTCACCAGTGCTGACTTCCCCAGTCCCTACCCCAAGAGCTCAGACTGCCTGTACCGCATTGAGCTAGAGGATGGCTTCTTCATCACCCTCAGCTTTGAGGATAGCTTTGATGTGGAAGACCACCCGGAGGTGACTTGTCCCTATGACTACATCAAGGTGAGCTGGGCTCTGCACCCTCCTCCTGCCCTCCTGTCATACCCTGGGTCAGTGATAGCACCAATATTGTCCCTGTCTAAATGGGACTGATGAAGCCAGTAAGAATCTCGTGTTCAGTGGAACCTATTGGAGATGAGATCAAAATCTGATGGTCTGATGGGATGAAAGCCCCTCGTGCCACCCACACTTCTTTCTCTTGGCAGATCAAAGCTGGCCAGAGGGAGTTTGGCCCTTTCTGTGGAGAGAAGTCCCCGGGACGCATTGAAACCCAAGCCAACAGTGTGCAGATTCTCTTCCACAGTGACAACTCAGGGGAGAACAGGGGCTGGAAGTTGTCATATACAGCAATTGGTAACTCCTGCTGCTTTCCTCTGTTTGCTGGGCTTGGGTAATGGGCACCTTGCAGGTGGAAACCGTGAGTTTGTGGCCCATTATCCTCTTCCTGGAAAGGGAAATCACAAGAGAGAAATGAAATAACAAGGAACCCTCCCTTCAAAGAGTACTTTTTTTCCTACCCAGATGGTCCCTGAAAACGAGACCACATTGCAAAGCAGGGCAGGATGGTCAGACACAGCCAAGGGGGCTGAATGGTGGGGCTGGGACTCTCCATTTGCTCCTCTTGCTCAGCTAACTCCTTCTGCTTCCTTTGCTCTTTATTCAAAGGAAACCCCTGTCCACTGGTGCAACCCCCAATCAATGGGAAAATCGAGCCTTCCCAAGCCAAGTACACCTTCAAAGACCAGGTCGTCATCAGCTGCAACACTGGCTACAAAGTGCTGAAGGTATGGGGTGGTGGTGTAGAGCTGGGTGGGAAAGGAGCCTGGCTTCCTCTAGCCATTTTTAGCTAGAAAACCCTCTTCCAGGAGGGTCTGGATATATCTTGACTAAATCACCAAGAATTTGGCTTTTTATAGAGAGAGGCATTTCCTTGTCTCATACATTATGTTATTTCGTGGGTTTTTTTTTTTTTTTTTCCTGTCTTCTTCTGCACAGGATAACCTGGAAAGCGACTCCTTCCAGATCGAGTGTCTGAAGGATGGGACATGGAGCAACAAGATCCCCATCTGCAAAAGTAAGGAGACCCCTCCACCCCCCATCCACGTGCTTTTCCTGCCGAAACTTCATGCTGAATGGAGCTGCCCTGCCAGAGCAGAGCTCCTCACTCAGTTCCAGCCAGAGAGGCTACGTAACTGCAAAGCTCTTTTGGCTAACACAATGGGGCTTGGTCCAAATGCCACAAGCAGGAGGTTTGCGCTTTCCCTTAGATTACTCATAAGTCGATTTGTGACCAGCTTCACTGTTTCCTTGTCAAGGAAAGAGCAAGCCTGGCTCTTGGGAGCTGAGCAAAGCACTGAGATGGTTCTGCTGCAATTTGCTGGATGGCAAATTTGGGGCTGAATCCTGTGAGGAGGGCTGGGTGAGATGGGATGGCTGCTTCCTGTCCAGCAAACACCTGCAAGCTCCCTCAACACTTGTTTAACTGCAAAATTTGGACATGGATCACATCAGACTTGCGTTGGATGCCTCTTCGTGAATGGTTGCTGCCGGAGGGAGGATGGAGGGAGGGTCCCTGTGTGAGATGGGATTGATCAAACTGAGACAATCTGAGATAATCTGGGTCTTGGACCAAATTTAGTTCCAAATGAGGAGACTCTGGGCATTAGAGAGGTCCACCTGAAAGGATTGGTGACAATTTGCATCTCCTCTTCTTCCATCTAACCCAGCTCTTCTCTCAGCTCAGGGCAGGGAACTGTGCTGCTCATGCACCTGGTAACATCTCTTTCCTTTCCCCAACACACACTGCTGCCCCTCAGCCCCCCGTGAAGCACTTCATCTGCTGCAGGGCTGACCCACAGGGGAGGAAAGTAACAAACACACCCAGGGAAGGTCCCAACACCTTCCAGAACTCTCAAGGAATGTGGGATCCAAGTCCTCCACTTCTACACAGAGCCCTTTTTATTTGAATGATGTTGTGGATCCTACCTTAGGAGTACGTTTCTGACGTTTTTAATGGAAAATAGGAGGCTGTCAGACATGCTGAATAGATTCATATCTGAAAGAGCTTCTTACAGAGAGTGGGGTCAGTGATGTCTCTGCCCACCAGGGACACTCTCACCACCAGTTTCCCGTTGATTTTATCCAGTTTGGACAGAGATCAGATAAAAACTGGCATTGTCTAGAAAAAAAAAAGAATGTGGGGGGAAAAAAAAAAAAGATACTTTAACAAGAAAAGCATTAATTTTGGAGAAAATTGAAATGATTACCTGCATTGTTAGGCTGGAACTGGTCCCTTCCCGTGTGAGATAAATCACTGTGCTAAATCTCTGCAGCTATCCTGGAAAGCCAAGAAGCCCCTAAATGGACAATCCAGACTTCAGACTGCCGTGCCTCCCACCTCCCCCGAATGTCTGGGAGAGGCACAAAATAATTTAGAAAGCAATGCAGAAAATAGTAACCTTTCCAGCGAAGGTGGATCACATCCAGCTCCACAGCCCGGCCCGGCTCTGTGACAGCTTCTCCCAGCCGCTGCCCCCAGGAGCCAAGTGGGTCCCATTAGATCCTCATTAGGGTCCCCATTGGGTTGCTCACTGGGGTCTCCACTGGGTTCTCCGTTGGGATCCCCGTTGAAGGCATTTCTGGTGGATTTCTTTATGGATTTCCGGTGTTTGGGGGCTGTGTTTCCTGCATGCCTCTGTCTGCTCAGCTACTAATGAAGCTTTCTCTTTCTGCTCTCCTCCTTCCCCTCTGCTTTCGGTGCAGCTGCAGAAAGAGCCGACAACCAGACAGACAGAAGAGCCGGCTCAGAGCAAGTGGCCGTGTGAGGCTGGTGCTGGCCATGCCACCAGGACGGGCAGCCTGCCTGTGCGCCCCGCTCTGCTCCGTGCTGCCACCTCCACCTCCGTGGCTTGTCTAACCAGCATGGCACTCCTAACCCCCTCTGTACACTACACTTCCTTAACTTCATCTCCAGAAGGAAAATTTGGAGACAAGTCCCCTATTGACCACTCCTTGGGAAGGTCTCTGAGCAGCCCCAGGCTCCCAGCTCATCCTCCAGTCCCTCGGATGCCTCAACCCTGCTTTGCTCCCCCCCATGCTGGTGGTTGTGTGAGGAGCATTGGCCCAGCGCATGGTTGGTTTGTTTGGATTTAACCTCCCACTTCCCTTCCTCCCAGGCCAAGTGTCACAAATAAGAAACACTCCTTCCTCTCCTCTCTCCGAGCATCCTTTCAGCTCTCCCTTAGGCAAAAGATGATGGGTTGGCACCAGCAGCTCTGAGAGGCTGCATGCGGGCACCGAGCCCTACACCGAGCCCTGGCACTGGTGTAGGGGATACTCCTGGTATCTGGCCCCATCCATGTCCCCAAGAGCACCCAGGGCTTCTGGAGATATTGGGGGTGCTGGGAGGGGGACTCAAGGATGGGAGATGGGGAGTGCACTCAATGCCCCCTTTCCTAAGGTGAAAATCTGGGAATCCTCAAGGTATGAACTCCCTCCCCTCTTCCTTTGGGTAGGACGCAGGACACTGTTGGGCAGCACCGCTGTGCAAGAGCCCATCCTCCAGGCATCAGAACTGCCCCAGACACACGGGACATGCAGGGAGGGAAGGGGTTTTGTGGGTCAGGGGGCACAGACCTGCAGCCACAGATAGTCCCAGAGCAGACATGCCAGCCAGACGGGTCCTCCAACACCAATTTCCCCCTTGCTGCAAGCCCCAGCGTTCCCCAGCACCTTACAAAGGCCCAACAGGTGCTGGCACCACAGCACAAAGCTGTGCTCCTGGGCACAGAGGGAAGCAGTGGGGGCGGAGGGCACCCTGCCAAACAGTGAACCACAGCATTGTGCCATGAACCAGACAATTCTCACCCAAGCAGGTGACTCATCTTGAGCATCAGTGTGTGTCCCCATGAGCCTGGATCATGCCAGGAGGAGCCAGGTCTGGTAGCACAGTACCACACACAGCTCACATGCCCCTGACCCACTGGATCTGCTTCCTACAAAATCACCCATCCCCTGCTCAGCTTCTCAGCTTAACAGTGCTCACAGACCTCCACATCTCAGGCAGGATGAGACCTGAGTGAGTGGCAGGGGGGAACAGGCTGAGCAAGGCATGATGATGCTGGACTTTCCCTACATCTGCTGGCCCAGCCAAGCCGTGCTCCCCATGTCCTCCATCTCTCATTGCGGAAGAGCCGGGACCCAAGGGTGCTCAGCTGGAGCAATCAGTGTCCATCAGCACTGCTTGCTGAGCAGGAGGGACAGGGATGTGCTACCAACAAAGCCTGGTGCTCAGAGGAGGTTCTTGGTGAACCACTGCCTGCTTCTTCATACCCATTCATAAGGGATGCAGAGATAAATTCCTAGAGCATCCCCCAACAGCTTTCACCTGCCTGTGTGTGTTCCTTCCCCTCTGAAGGCACTCAGAACATCCCAGGAGGGATGAGAGCCAAGCCAGGAAGTCACCTGAGCTGTTCTCCTCACGTCGCCCTAGAGAAAGGAGTAGGGGGCAATGTGGAACCCCTCTCTACCCTATAGGATCACCACCCATGCTAAAGCCCATGAATGGATGCAGGGCTCAACCCTGATTCTGTGTTGGCTTTCAGTTGCTGACTGCCAAGCGCCGCCAGAGCTGGAGCACGGCTTTGTCACCTTCCTCTCCAGGAACAACCTCACCACGTACCGCGCAGCCATCCAGTACCACTGCCAGCACCCCTACTACCACATGGCCCCCAACAGCACCGGTGAGCTGGGGGAGTGGAATGGGTGGGCACAGGGTAAAGAAGAACAGTGAGATTATGGCAGAATGAGTTGCCAGCTTATCCCCTTGGTCCATAAACAGAGACATCACGAGGTGCTTTGCACAGCACCACTGTTCTCTGCACCCTTCGGACCCAGCCCTGGGCAGTAGGGTTGCATGTACATCCCAGCCCTTTCCTTCTCCTCCTCCCTCGGCATGGAAAGTCAAAGGAGTTCCACACATTCCTGCTTCCCTGCTCATAGCCCCATGCATCTGGTCCCTGTATCTGGCACACATTAATGTAATGGGCACCAGCAGAGCTAACGGGGCAGCAGCTCCTAGACAAAGCACAGCCCTGTAGACTCAGGGCAGTGACACAGGGGAGGTGGTATGGGGACAAGGCTGCCAATGAGGAAAGGAACACAGAAGGCTTGAAAGAGAAATGGATTCAGAGGATCTTGATGGCAGGGCTGCATCTCACTGCAGTAAGCCCTCCATGCTGGAGCACAGCCCAGCTAAGACCTGTTCTCTTCCAGCCACATACACGTGTGATGCATCGGGGGTTTGGAGGAGCGAGGAGTTGGGCACCGCGCTGCCATCCTGCCGACCAGGTACCAGGGGACGGGGGGTCCATGGTGAGGGGTGCGGAGATGTGTGGGAGGGGGCTGCCTGCCTGACTTCAGCCCCTGGTCGTGGGCAGGGACCCAGCACCCTGGTGTCAGATGTCACGGGCTGTTCTTATCTGACCATTGCAACTTATGGCAAGGAGGATGATAGTGTCAGGGGTCAGGGAAGCAGCACCCTCAGCAACTTGGGGTGCATTTAGCCCCCAGCATCACCAGAGGCAGCTCCAGCCAAGGACAGACCATCACCTGCCTGGTGCCACTGGCTCCCATAAGCAGTGTGTTCCCATGCAGGATTAATTAGCACATCTCTTGTAGAAAAACCCAGCCGCTTCGCAGAGCCCAAAGCCCCGAGCCTTTGAGCAGTGGCAGAAATGTTTGCAGCCAGCAAGTTTCCAGGCCAGGCGCCCGCTCGGGATTAAACAAAAGTCTCTGGGACAAGGGCTGGCCGCAGCTGGCTGCAGGCGGGGCTGGCAGCTGCCCCGGGTGCGGGCTGCGGTCGGATGCACAGGGATGGCTCTGCGGTGCAGGGCAGGACGTGGCGGTGGGGCTCAGCCCCATGGCAGGTCTCGTAGAGTGTCCGTCCTCCAGAGAGTGGAGCTGTGGCTGCTCTTGTTTCAGTGGCTGCTGTCTGCATCCCTCCTCGATGTTTCAGCCTGAAATGATTTGTTCTGGGAGCATACGGGGACAGCTTTTGGGGACATAGCTGCTTTTGTGGGCCATTTCCAGACCTCTTGATTAGTGACAGAAGTCAGAGAGGCTTCAGGAAAATGGAAAATCCCAGAGAGACAGTGACGCTCTCCTGAGATGGGGAAGTGCAGGCAGCAGCTGGCCAGCTGCTCCTCAGATCTTCCCTCGTGTCTCACGCTACCTCCCCATCAATAGAAGCTCCTCGTCCAGGCCGCAGCATGCCTGCCTCTGCCATTAGTGGGAGCATTTGCAGCCTGGTCAGCGTTTTTGATATGTAATTTAATAGAATAAATATTTGGCTGGATGTGCTTCCTCTAAAATCATCTCCCCAGGATGGCTGTCAGCTTGGGTGCATCAGAACAGCTGGGCTGGGCAGGGAGGCAGGAGCACGTTTTCCATTCCCTGCAGCACTGGGAGAGTGAGGCACAGGCAAGACACTCCCCATCCTCCCTCCAGTCGCAGTTTTCCTAGCGGCAGCCACAGCAAATCCACAGTAGCAGCTCCTGGTGATCTTGCCCCAGCTCTTGGCCCTGAGCCCATCACCCTGGGGTCTGACCCTCTTTCTGTGAGGCTCAGCATCCTCCTCTTCCAGGAGGAGCATGCTCCAGGAGGAGCATGGGGCAGAGTCGTGGCTGGAATATCATCCAAGTCTTCTTCCCACCTATCAGCAAAACTGTACAACTCTTTGAGTTACAGCCCTGTTTCTCTGCAACCTACACCTGGCAAAAATCATAGCATCCACCAGGTCTTTGACACAGCAGAAGGATTCTGCCACTTCCCCTTCTGTAAGGAATCTGGTAGCACCGCGGTCTGCATTTGGAACACAAATCACACAAGTGTAATCCAAGTCTAAGACCTGTTCCTACTGAGAGTGCTTGGAGTCCCATCCTGGCTCATGTGTTTCGATGGATCCATGCCTAACTTCAGTGCCAGAAGTTCTGGTACAGCTTTGGGATAGCCAACTAGACGAAGGCCTCACATCCCATGGTGTGCTATAGACAGTTCTGATGGTCTGTGTTCATTTTCAGCAAACACGCCACGCTTTCCACCAGCTTAACTTGCTATTCGCAGGTTAAGTCCTGCAGCCCCTATGCCCCAGCACATACCACCCTTTGGCACAAGCCTACATTTTTTATCATGGGCTATGTGTGCTGCAGTCCTGCCCCAAAAGGCACCAGGAGCTTGAGCCTTCCTGAGCTCAGTGGAGACTCTCTGGGGCAGCGATGCATCAGGACTGGTAGACAGAAGTGTGCATAGTCAGTCCATGGCCTCGTGGCTGTGAGCATTCACTTAGTGTTCTCATGCCTACAGCAAGGTTAGGAAAGGAGATGGAAGTTGGGAGGCCACTTTTTTAAAGCAAACTTGTTGGGACGAATTGGGCCTCAACTGCCCATGGGATGGATTCCTGCAGAGCCTCATTCCTGAGAGCTCCCCACTACGGAAAGAAAAGTCACAAGACAGCATTCAGTTATAGAAATGACCATCCATGTGGTATAATCTACAGGGAAATCCCTAGTTTTGCTCCCTAGATAAGCATTTGGAGTAACAATCCTGTCCATTCTGTCCCCAGTGTGTGGCCGGCCTGCCCGTGCTCTGCCTGGGATCATCAAGCGCATCATCGGTGGGCGAAATGCAGAGCCTGGCTTCTTTCCCTGGCAGGCCCTGATAGTGGTGGAGGACATGTCCCGAGTGCCCAACGACAAGTGGTTCGGCAGCGGGGCCCTGCTCTCAGACTCCTGGGTGCTGACAGCCGCTCACGTGCTCCGCTCCCAGAGGCGGGACAAGACTGTCATTCCTGTTTCCAAGGAGCACGTCACAGTCTACCTGGCCCTTCATGATGTGAGGAACAAGTTGGAGGCTGTCAACAGGACAGTGGAGAGGATCATCCTCCACGAGGATTTTGACATCCAGAACTACAATCATGACATCGCTCTGGTCAAGCTGAAGGAAAAGGTGACCATGGGGAACTACGTCATGCCCATCTGCCTGCCCCAGTTTGAGCATGAGCTAGAAGGACCTCACCCCAACACACTGGGGCTGGTGGCCGGCTGGGGAATCTCCAATCCCAACATCACTGTGGATGAGATCATCAGCTCAGGCATGAGGACACTGTCTGACATCCTACAGTACGTCAAGCTCCCAGTGGTGCTACATGCAGAGTGCAAGACCAGCTACGAGTCCCGCTCGGGGAACTACAGCGTGACCGAGAACATGTTCTGTGCTGGCTACTATGAAGGTGGGAAGGACACTTGTTTGGGAGACAGCGGAGGAGCCTTTGTCATTCAGGACCCAGGAACCCGGAGATGGGTGGCCCAAGGGCTGGTCTCATGGGGTGGTCCAGAGGAGTGCGGCAGCAAACAAGTGTATGGTGTGTACACCAAAGTCTCCAACTACGTGGACTGGGTGGAGAAGAACACAGGCTCCTCAGAGAGGTGGACATTTCTGGACCCTGATCTGGAGAGATGAGTGACTAAGCACTGCCTGCTGACACAGCTTTCTTTTTTTTTTTGTTGTCCTTTAATATGCTCCAGACTCCGGTCTTTCGCAAGCAGTAGCCATGATGCTCAGCCGCACTTCGGGACTTTGCCAGCCAACCACATCATTCCTTTCACTTGGTCCCACATCCCTTTGCTTTCACTCTTAGGAAATGCTTGCTAGGGAGCTGGGGGAAGGGAGAAAAAGGGTGAGATCTCATCCAGCATTGCTAGCTCATCTTGCCAGGCTCCAAACATTGCCCACCTTCTCCAGGAGCCTCCCTCCAAGCCATGACAAAGGCACAGTGACAGAAGCTATTTTTCCCTGTCACCGAATCTTTGGGCCATGCACCGGGACTTGTCCCCATCCCCAGAGGTCTCAGACCAGCTCTTTCCATCAGATGATGTAACTGTTGGAGCAACAGAGGCTATGTACAGCATGAGAGAGCCACAGAAACCCCACGCTGTGTAACACTTTCTTTGTGCAAGGAGCACTGGGAGACCCCTGTGGCTTTACTATGGGGTAGATCCACCTGCCTGCTGCCTTTCCTTGGTGTTTAATCTCTTCTATCTGGACCTGGGTAGTCTTGTGTGGCAAAGCATTCATTCTTGCAAAACCCAAGTCCCTTTTAGTTGTACTAAAGACCATTCTTCTGGCTGATATACAGGTTACTGAAGGTTTCCATGGTTTGTTCATGGCTCTTCTGGCCTATTGCAGGTGTCCAAGTCATCCCAGAGTCATCCCAATCCATCCAACACTCCATAAAGTTTCACATCTCCCCTGCCATGACACACACAGACAATAATCCCCACCAAGGAACAAATTCAGGTGAGCTTAGCTTCCTTCAGCAGAGACATCACCTCCTTCACTTGCCAGCAAAGCCCTCCTATAGCTGGAAGCAACATGCAGCAATTGCCCGCTGTCCCCTCTGAGTGCTTTTAGCCTCCTTTGGACTTCTCCTCCTCCTCCTCCTTTGGTTTTGCGTGCAAGGAATGAGTCAACATTGAACCAGCCACCCTGCCATTTTGTTATCATCCAAAAAGTCATTTGTAGAGCATGTAGAGGAGCAGAAGGCCTAAGGAAGGTCTAACTTGCAGACATGCTAAGAACTGTACTCTTGGCTATGTCATATAACTGTAAGGTATTTTTATATATATATTTCTTTTTGATACTACATTCTGCAGAATATCTGATGACATGTAAGGATGGTTCTGTGTAATCTTCATCGCGAGAATAAAATTAAATGTTAATATGTGCTGAGTTCATGCCCTGAGGCTTTTATTTCAGGCAGGAAATGGTCAAGGAGTGAAGGCAAAGGATGGTCACAAATCTGTCCTATGCACTTCTGCTCCTTCTCCATGGCATCTGCTCTGTGTCCATGTCAGACCTTATCAACGACCTCAGCTCCACACAGCCCAACTCTGCATCGTGCACAATCTTCCCATGGCCAAGACAGAATACAGAAAATGAAGGAGATGAGATCCAGTGGTGGTCACTGCTGGACAATCAACCCTAATGAATGGACTACATATTCCCAACAAGCAATGCAAGCAAGTCCTGTCTGCATTTTAGGGAAAGCTAAGCTATGCAGCTCTGGGTCTCACACTGTGTAGTGTCATCCTGCCCACCCATGTATAGCAGTGCTACAAATTACCAGCTTGCTTAAATGGATGAATCTCCAGAGCCTTCAGTCAGGTACAGAAGGCAGTCATGCAGTCACTGGGAACACACAGGTTGCAGGCACTTGGAAATGGTCTCCAGTCACTGCCAAGTGCAGAGAAGCCCACTGATGCCAGGAATGGCGTAACTCCACTGATCCTTCTGGCTTTCAATAAAAACTCTCTTCAGAAATGCTGGGAAAAACATATTTATCCCTGAAACCAAATAATTAAACTGAAGAGCATGCAAGATATCTTTTTGTTCCTAAGCATCATGAGTGAAGTGCAAACAATAGCCCCCAGTCTTGCATTTGCTGGGCTGGGGTCCAGCAATGCATCCACCACCCATCCCTGCTGGCTGCAGCAGTGGCTGATTTGGGCTCATGGTCTCTGTTTACACTGTCAGTTTATCATAAGACTGTCGAAGATCAGAGATAACAAACAGTGACCAGAAAAATGCTGTGATCTCACCAGCACTGTGGGTCTGGAGGTGCTTCACTCGCACAGGGTAGAAGCTCAGAGGGTTCTGCCCCATGTTCTCAGCCACAGCCCCTGCAGCTTTGTTGGCTGAGACAAACCTGAACAAAACCAGGAATGCAAACTGCAGGAAACAGCAATAGGTGAGATCCCACCCTTCAATTATTTATAGCCCTAGCACATCATTAAAGATGGGGTTGGTGGCAGGAGGAGAGCACAGCGACCTGAAGGCTGAGAACTCAGTCTGAGTTCAAGTGGCATGCAGAAAAAATAGCAGGTAAGTAAGAAAGCAAAGGCAAAAGCAAAAGCAAAGTATGGTCCCTTGGGCATCACACCATCAGCTGTAGGACCTATGCCTAGATGGCTCCCAGGCAAGTTGCAAAACACCACTGCCCACAAGAGATCCGTCACAAATAAATACCATCCTCCTCCTTTCACAGCTCCACAGTCCCCATCCAGCCTGCCCACATCCCCTGCTCAGCACCCTGTGTGCTGCCAAGTGCCAGCTTCTGCCCATGGCATGGGAGCGGGCAGCGGATGGGAACAACAGAGCAACGGCTGGTTTTGCGTTCACTGGCACCTCTCAACCTGCCAGAGTGTTAAGAAGCTCTCTCCAGGGAGACAGGCACAGAGGCAGCAATTTATCAGTCTGACTGTGGTGAAAGGCCAGCAAAACGTCTCCACATGAGGTTTGCTTGTCTCTGGCCAAGTGTAAGCACCAGCCATCAGCTGAGAGTCAACTGCAGCAGAACCCAGCTCCAGACAGACCAGTGTGGCACATGGCAGTACAGCAGAAACATGGGACCCCCAGCATCCCACTGGGAGAGACAGCATTCTTCATCCCCCAGCTGTCCTCCTTGGGATGAGCTCACTGTGTGTGTGCCACTGAGGGGCTGAGCTGGGGGGCAGTGTGCTAAGAAACAAATGGGAGGTGGGCACAGCCGTACATCCGAGGGAGGTATCCTGGAAGGAGCCCAGAAATGAGGCTGTGGCTGAGAAATGTGGGTGTTGCTGAGTGACGGGGAGAGGATGAAGCAGCTGCACACTGGAGAGGGCAGAGATACTCCAGGCATGCACCCACAGCATGAAGAGACAGCAGGCAAGCAGACAGCAGCAGGGAGGGGACAGGGTAGAAAAGTTGATTATGCATGAGAGGCCATGGGTGGGAGAGCCCGTGTGTGTGTGTGTGTGTGTGTGTGTGTGCACAGAGGGTATTGGAAGGGTGGCTCTGCCCTTGAAAATGAGCAGAAAGACCCAAGCAAGAAAACAAGGGCCCCTGCAGAGATGAGGGCTCCACCAGAGCTGGCTTCACAGGAGGAAGCGAGGGAGTTCCCCCTGCAGCTGGGTGGTGGGGCATGTCGCAGACAGCCAGACATGATGACTGGAGCTGGGAAAACCTCAGCATGGAAAGAAGAGGGCCACGGGCAACGGCAGTGAGAAACTTGGCAGTGTCTCTGCCTTCATGACATAATGCCACGGGGGAGAGGGCAGGCTGCTCCCCACACCAGGACAGCCGCAGGGGGAAGGGACTCCTTCCAGGCTGCAGGACCAGCCTCCTCGTGCAGTACAGCTCAGCCTCCCAGCAAGGAGAAACCTCCGCCAGAAGGAAGGGGCCATTCAGAGACGAGATTCTCTGGGTCCCACTATTCCCCTGCCCCAAATGCTCAGTACTTCATAGATACTCCCTCCAGGGGGACAGATTTTGCTGCCTCTCCTTGCTGGGAAGTCCCTGCTGGTGGCACCCAGCCCTGTTGCCACGGCATCACTGTCCCCCATCAGCTCTGGCGGTCAGGAGAGATTTGAATCAGAGCACTTTGCATCACTTGTGCAGCTCCTGTGCTCCAAGACTTGGAAAAATCACAGCGAGAGAGCAGCTCATTCACAGATTGACTCCATGGCCATGTAGGGTATGGTCTGGAAGCACCAGACTGCAGGGAACCGGATCGGGGAGAGGGGATCCCGCATTTGGGGGTGGCTGCTCCGTTTCAGTGCTGGCGGTCACCGGCCCCAGTGCTTCCCAACGTAGCGACGGAGATGTCGCAGCTCCATCTGCTGGCGCCGGGGCTGCGGGAGGTGGAAGAGAAGGAAAGGGCTGGGAAAGAGGAGAGCGCGTGGGATGATGAGCAGGACAGAGCACTTAGGGGGCAAAGCCCACGGTGTTCCTGCACCGCACAGGGTTTTGTTATTTTTACATATATATACATATATATATGTAAATATATATATATAAGTATATATATATATAAGTATATATATATATAAGTATATATATATATATACACACTTATATGTATATATAAAATATGTTAT
>JAOWBP010004023.1:10649108-10661266 GCA_028571105.1 Tragopan temminckii
CGGGAGGTGGAAGAGAAGGAAAGGGCTGGGAAAGAGGAGAGCGCGTGGGATGATGAGCAGGACAGAGCACTTAAGGGGCAAAGCCCACGGTGTTCCTGCACCGCACAGGGTTTTGTTATTTTTACATATATATATATATGTAAAAAATATATATATAAGTATATATATACACACACACATAGATATTATGTTATTATATATGGTACTACTATTATTATATATAATATATATTATTATTATATTATTATATATACTATACATAATTTTAATATATATATATATGTATATATATTTAACCAATATCCTATCGGTTATATGTATGAAAAGACAGGGAGTCTTACAGCACTGAAGAATGCAATGGCACAACCCTACCCTTTGCTCAGACCTGGGGTGATTTCCAGGTCTCTACTGGATGACACATGGGACACCATCTCTGGCGTGGGTCGGGTGAATGCTAATGGCTCCCTGTGTGTTTGCTGAAAACCCCCAGTTCCAGATACCCTCAGCTGCTTTGGGTACCCCCATTCACAAAGGCCAAGCCAGGAGAGAGGGGATGTGTCCCCGACAAGACAGATAAAGGAAGATAAAGCAAGTGGCCAGCAGATAAAGGAACGCTTCACTGCCAACCATTCTGGTCATATGTATTCAGAAAAGGCTTTAGAGAAGTTAAAAAGCACAGATGCATCTTGGGCTGAGGATAAAGAGCTGCTTTATTCCTGCAGGTACACTCCATCCTTTGTATGAGGAGCTGGGGGCCATCCTCATGCAGAACATGTCCTATAAGAAACCATCAGGCCTGCTGGGCTCCCCTGGGCTGGAGACAAGGTGCCTAGGCATGATGGTGGTGGCTGTCACCTGTGAGCTGAGAATGCCTTGCCACGTCAGGGCACCCATCCAGTCAATTTTTCACCCTCTCCATTACCACCACCCTCAGCCAGCACCCCGGTATTCACAAATGCCAGCTCCTACTCCTTCAAGAGGGAATAAAGCAGAGCAAAGATGAGCACTGCCAAAACACAGAGAACAGATAAGCCCACGCAGCAGCAGCGTTTCCAGGGAAAGCCACCACCTATGACTTGTTCCGGGGACCTCGTGATCAAGACAGCCTTGTCCATGTCTTCCCTGGGCTTCCAGGTCTTGTGCACGCCCACCTTGGTCTTCCGAGCCTTGTCGACGTCTATCTTGGTCTTCTGAGCCTTGTCCACATCCATCTTGGTCTTCCAAGCCTTGTCCACATCCATCTTGGTCTTCCAGGCCTCATCCACATCTATCTTGATCTTCCAGGCCCTGTCCACTTCCATCTTGTTTTTTTGAGCCTTGTCCACATCCATCTTTGTCTTCTGGGCTTTGCTCACACCCCCCTTGTTCTTCCCAGCACTGGGCTCCATGGCTGCCCTCGACCTGCTGCAGACACCGAGCCTGCAGCCCTCGCAGTGGGTCTTGTCGTGTGGCCCCGATGCATGGCAGCCATCCACCACCACTTCCAGAAGGTCAGCTGACTGCATGGGCACGTTGTAGAAGTCCTCGAGGATCTTCAGCACCAGGTTGTGCAGGAGCCGCTCTATGTTCTCCAGGCTGAATATGGGCTCCTCCAGCTGGGGGTCGTGGCACTGCCTGCAGGCTTGACGGAAGATTCGCATCTGCACCATCCCATAACACATGTGGAAGAGGATGTGCACTTTGGCTGAGGACCACTTGTACAGGCACTGGGAGCACTGAAACCTGCCGGGACATGGAAGACACCAGCTCATCCCAGCCCTCTGCTGTAACCCAGGGCTGTCACCAGGGAGCTTGGCAGCTGGAGCTGATGGTTCAGCTTTATACACATAGGCTGTCCTCCCCTATCAGCACGATGCCAGCCTGGGTAGTTCTACCCATGAGCTAGGAGCAGGCTGAAGTACTATGAAATGTAGGACCAGCTTGCTGCCCTTGCCCAGCCTGTCCTGACCCCACTGCCCGGAGTAGGGGCCCAGGAAGAGGGAAGAACCAAGCTCCAGCTCCACGTGAGTCTTCAGCCCTTGACCCATGCACAGCTCAGCAGAAAGCCAGCGTCAAGCTGAAGAAGTCAAAAAAGAAGCAAAACAGAAGGAAGGTGTGGGTGGAGGCTGCAGGGCAGGTGAGAAGATGTCTTGAGAAACTGCAGGCTACTCCCCTTCTGACTCACCTTTCACAACACATATGGGAATTAGCAGCCCCTCCACGCTCAGCTCCCCTCTCTGCATCCCCCTCCTCCATCTCTGCAGGTGCTATGGGCAAAGGGCTGCTGGAACACTCTGCAGCTCTTCCACCAAGGCCAGTGTCATCTTACTGCAGCCCATGGTGGCAGGAGGCAGCACAGGGAGGACAGTGATAGTGGCATCCCTCAAGTAGGCCCGAACCAGCAGACCCTACCTCCCAGACACATGGTTCTGCAAAAACTCCGTCCAGCCAGGCTTGAGGCAGTGCACCTGCAGGCTACTATCCTCCTGAAATGTCCATGGATCCATTAATTTCATGCTTGCAGCCTTCTCTGCAAAAATCCTCTGCCACGTCGTCATGGTCCAGTATAGAGTTGGGAAGTGGCAGTGACCAAGGTCAAGCTTCTGGCTGCTGGTACATGTGCAGTTTTCTTTTCCCCAAACCTTTCCTCCCTCCTTCCCTCATGGGTGCAAAGTCACATCTTTGTGTCCAGAGAGTGGAACCTTTGTCCCCATTTGTGCAGCACCACCCCAATCGATCTTTGTGCTAATAGGCACAGCTGGCACCATGCTACATCCTGGCCAGGCAAAAAGTCTCCCAAAACAAAGGCAAAACAGCTGTCCCTGAGCACCATGCATTTTGCACGTAAGGCCTGGGCATGGGACAAACTCCTGTCCCTGCTGAAGCCGTCACTGCTGCTTTGTTCATAGGCAAAGAAGGTGCAAATGTAAAACTGTTTGCTGACCAGGACCACGAATATTACAGCAGTGAGAGAATCAGCAGAGATTTTACCCTGCATAGGTATAACAGAACAAAAACTCACTGAAAATGCAGGGCTCAGCAGCCAACAAAACCCCAGGTAGCTTTATCTCTCTCGATAGCTGCCACCAAACATGGGCTGTTTTTAACAACTTTCAGCCAACTCAAGCAGAAAAAGCCTGACGTGAAACCGCAGAGTGGAAAGTTGGGGATGATGGCACCGCACATAAAACAGAAAATGGGGAGGTGAGCTCTGTGCTGAGGGCACTGCAGGAGGTGAAAGCAGCAAGGCCAGCAGCAGCCCCCTGCCTCCCCATCTGTGGGCATCCCACCTGAGCAAGATAGGCAGCGAAAGAGATAGGTGCTTGAAAGGTGTCTGGTCTTGAGAGGAGTTAGGGGACAATGTGACTCCTGATGAAGCCACCTGGGGGTGCCATGGGAGTGAAACCATTTCACTCAGCCTGAAGGTTTCAGAGGACACTATTCTGTGCACAGTGAAGCATAAAATTCCTAGCTGCAAGGAGGGAGGGATCCCAGCCCTGTCATCCCCTGCTTTATGTTCATTTGTTGTCGTTTCATATTATACTGGGAGGCCTGGACTCCTCAGCTTCCCAAACCTGCAGATAGGACCCACATCACCCCAGCCATCAGGAACCCTGCTGGGGAGGATGCAGGGACTCACCAGCATTGCTACGATGCAGGCTGACACAAAGTCATCAGCAACAGGGTGACAGGGATGGAGTCACCACTCCGGAACACCTGTCCAGCCCTTTATGCTTTAGACACTGAGATTTACCCCTGGGGGATGAATAGAAAGGGGGATGGAGGGGGGGAAGGGAGACTGAAAGATGTTTCTCTTTTGTTGCAAGAGCATTTTGAGCAGGAGGAGCCCCCCAGGCAGGAAGTCCTCTCTGTGGGAATTTACGTTCACCCAAACAAACCCATTACTCCACCTGGGGGATGTGGGTTTCAGCCTCAGCTCTTATCCTCAGTTCTTCTGCCATATCAAAAGGAGGGAGGGAGGCTCCGGTGGGTTCCTTCTGCCCCTCAGGCTCAGGGCTGTTGGACGAGCACCTCCAAAATACCACTGTCATGGAAAGCATCCTCCACTACGTCACGGCAACACAACTCAGATCATGACTCGGTGCACACCGAGCCCGTGCTCTCAGCAAAGGAGCCCAGTGCTGCTCCCTGTCACAGCCCTGCACTCACCAATGCTGCAGGGACTTTCCCAAAACCACCCACGGAGCTGAAACTGCTTTGACGTCCTGCTCCACTCGGCGCACACCTTCTGGCGCTGCCCCAGTGCTTGCTGCTTACCAGCACCCTCCTGGGAAAAAAAGCTCCTGCAGGACCCCTAGCCTGGTCCCAGGGATCAGCCCCATCCCGTTTCCACCATGGCAAACCCTCCTCATCCCAGTGCTGGTGTAACTCCCCTGCTGGATGCATCAAGGATACAAAGGTACTGCCCAGGAGGTGATTTCCCTGCCACTTTCACACTGTCTGAATTTATTTTTGCCTTTGTCTCCCACCCCCAGGTGAGATGGTATGTGAGGAGAAGGATGCCTTGTCTTCTCTGCATCCAGCTCCCACCATGCTAGCATCCCCACCTCCTGCCCAAGTTCCAGCCCTGGTCCGGGGGGATCAATAACTCTTCCTAGGTTTTTTTTTCTTGGGTGGCTGTCCACCCACAGTGGGAGAATTTCCTATTTCCCTAATTTGCTTATGAGAATGTCATATAGTACTGCACACAGATAGTATCACTCCCGGTTTCCCCGCACCACCCAGCCAGTCACCCTAATGAAAAGAAAATTAGATCGATCTGACACAATTTGTTCCTGCTAGCTCTATGCTCTCAGCCCCACTGCTGCCCTCTCAGTGTTTATCGCTTGGTGGCCTTACTAATTTGTTCCAGTGGTTCTGGGTACCAAGGCTGACTCATCTAGAGCTTCCTGGATCCTTTTTTTCCCCTTTTCTTGAAGAGAACAATGAATTGGGCATCCGTATCCTCCCAGGACCCAGCACCACTCCGCACGTCCCCATCCTCTCCTCCTATTTTGCCACTGTTGTCACTGAATGCTTGTCACCTTGTTCTCTACGGACAAGCACTGGCTGTAGCATCCCTTCCAGGCTGTTTTCATAGTTGAGCCCTTAGGGAAAGAAAGTCCACCTCTCCCAGGACCATTTGAGGCAAGGAGGATCGGGTACCACAGAAATGGGGATGGGTGGAGGGGATATTGCCCTTTACCACCATGTTTTGAATGGAGATGGATGCCGAGCAGGAGGAGAAATACAAAGGAGGAACTGGCTGTGAAAACACCAGCGACTACCACCTCAAATGGGTTTTGGTGCTCTGGTGGCTTCATGGGGGTCCCTCAGGTGTAAGGAGGGAGCTCAGACCCTCCAAGGAGGCTCTTTCCAGTGTAATGGCAGCAGAATAGCTGTCAGGGTGTCCCAACCACCCCAGTCATCCACCCAGCCCCTCCAGCAGCATCCCATCGAAGACAGGAAGAGAAAGAAGGAGAAACCATGGAGCCAACTGAAAACAAAACTAGAGAAAGCAAAATGAGAGTAGCAGGAGGAAATGCAGATGTGCTGTGAGCCTCCAGCATGCTCAGTCACAGATAGGGCATGGATCTCAGTGGAATGGGATGGAACAGAGGAGGTGTGATGGGCCTGAACCCATCACGACATACTAGGGCAGTGCAAACAGAGGAGGGGAGAGAATTGGGAAACCTGCCCAGCACCATCTCACTTCAGCCAATCCCTTCCAGAACCAACAGTCTCTCTCCCACCCAGACAAGGCCATGGAGATGCTCCCATGACAGCGTGTCTGACAGGTCAGTCATAAAAAGCCTCTTCCAGCCTGACTCCTCCAAAACAGAAAACACTGCTCTGAAACATCCCCACTCTCAACACTGACAAGTGACCAGGATATGGCTTGCATGTAAGTGACTTTAATGGCACATAGCCTTACTATCCCTTCTTCCCTCTCTATAATGTTTCACTTTGCAGAAACAACGCTTTGCTGTTTCATGGCATAGCTCTCCTTGAAGATGCTCATGCATCAGCAAGAGAGGATTTCCTCTCTATCTTTCCACCTACTTCTCTCAAAATTCTAATTTTGGGGCCAGGGCTTCTTTAAGGGATGATTACTCACATGTTCCCAATCCCTTTAATCATGGCCAGTGTACTTTAAGGAGAGGCTGCAGGTGATCCTGCATGGCATGCACCCTGCTGCATGGCTGGAGCTGGTTTGTGGGATGATATGATACCCATTTTGGGGGCACTGCGTGCTCTAGGGATGCTCAGCTGGGGATCTGAAACCTGTATCACGCCTTAAATTTTTCTAACAGTGAGCAGCAGCTATAGAAGGCCAGTCCTATTGGGCTAGCAGCACTCTGTCCTGCTAACGAGGATGGGAGATGATGCCTGGAGCATAGCTTCACAGCACTACTGACATACCCACTGCCTCAGAAGGCAGGAGGAAAAAATGAAGCAGTCTCACCCTCCTGCTTGCACTGCATCTTACAGGAAGGGCAGAACCAAAACTGCTGACTGAACTCCTGCTTCTTGCTTACTATGGCTGACTCCTTCCCAACCACCATGCTGCCGGAGTTGTGGCATGATGCTGCTCCTTGCAGTGAGCCCATAGGAGCCGAACTGCATGTCAGCATGAGTAAGTGTGGTGTGAGCTGCACACTGCCCTGTGGAGCCTAGGGGTGAATAAGTATAGCTACCAGCTCCATGGTCCTGCCCTAAGGAGGGATGGAAGCCTTCCTGGACGGGTGTTCGCCTGATGTGATCTGCTCTGGATGCTTCTGATGGACATCACAGCTCTAACAAGGCACTGATCATAGTGCCTGCACCCTCCTCCCGTGCATGAACAGCCCCTCTTAAGGCTGTGTGAGTTATTTGGGGCAACAGAAACAGAAAGCTGCTGACGGTGCCACCGAGGTGTGAGATGCAAATGATGACTTTGCTTCCGCAGGGTTTCGTGGTCTCCCACCAGGACTCTGCTGCCTCCGAGCTCGCTCTTTATTAGAGTTTCTCCAGCCTTTAGCAATCATTGCTGCTTTCTCTTTCAGTTTCTATATGCTGTCTATTGGGCTGCACATCCCTGGCATTTGCTTTCAAGAGGAGAAACGTAAGTTTAGAGCCAGGCAGCTTCACAGCTGGGCACAAGCACTGCTGCATGGCCACAGCCAGCACCTCGGGGCCACTTGTCCCCGGCTGAGCAGACAGCATGCCCTGCTGAGACTAGCAAAGGGGGGCTGCTTTGTAGCTGGGTCTGGGGAGCAGTATGTTCTCTGAATTATTAAGAGCAGCTCTGTGGAAGAGCGGCTCGCTTATCACGCAGCAAGGCCCTGGAACCACAACAGACACCCACAGCTACCGGCTGCTAGGAGCCGTTATTTGCCTGCCCACACACGTGCCATCAGCAGTCAACAAACAGCCCTGGTGTCAAAACCTTTATTCATCCCCATGGCCAGATCTGGCTCCTCCCAGGCACACATCCCCATCCCAGGGTTTCCCAGGATGCCCAGCAGTGTCCTTCGTCCCCGCAGAGGAGAAGAAAAGTGCCCGATGAAGAAAGGAAAGCAACTTTCTGCTTCCCAGCAGTCCATTAAATAGCAGTGCATGCAGGAGGCCCTGTGCTGGGACAAGACCTCAGTGTGTGGACATTCTCCAGCACCACCTCTATCCTCACCCTGGGGCTCTCTCCCAAAGCCGTGCTTTGCCAGCAGCATTGGATGTGGCACGGCCAATGCAGAAACCCCAAGGGGAGGTAAAAACTGAGCACAGCCCCATCGGCATCACTGCTCAGCTCATAGCAAAGAGCAGATGCCCAAAGCACAGCACCGGGATCCAGCAGGGACACGTTCTTGTTCCTTGGGGCTCATTCCATATCACCAGCACAGCTAGGACTGTCCAACATGAACTCCAGCACTGAAGCTCATATTTGCTCCATCACTCCAGTCCTTGCACATAGATGGCCCTTAGCAGGGCTGTGAGGGCAGCTGCCACGTCCTCTCATCCTTGTTCCTCTTTCCTCGCTCTGGTGTGACGGGTTTCTCCTCGGGGAAGACAATCGTGGCATACTCGGTCTGCTCGGCTGGGCAGGTCTCGGGGGGCACCTGGCTGCGTGGGTCCCTCTGGAACTCCAGCACACCGTAGTCCACAGTGGACACAGACACCATAGGTGGCTTCACCTCCTCCTGCAGAGTAAGGACACCCCATCAAGGCGATTCATTCGCCATCCAGCGGCACCATTCATCCTCAGCATGAGACCCCGTGTACAGTGACTGCCAAAACCAGTGTTTCAGGAGAGTGAGAGCAATGCAAAGGACAGCGTTTGCATGGAAAAACCAGACTGTGAGCCTTGGGGTCACCCACAGGCATTTCAAGGACCCATTTTCCACCTCTCTATTGTATACTAGTGGCTCAGGATGAGCTTGGGACTGCTCATTCCAGGGAGAGGAGAGCCAAGGGGACCAGCTTGCTGTCGTCAGCTACCTAAAAGGGCTGGAGAGAAAGCACTCCTCTATGCAGTGCCCAGCAAAAGGAAGAAAGGGAATAAGGCCAAGATGCAGCAAGAGAAATTCTAGCTGAATATACGGGAGCACAGAGGGAATCTTCTCCTATTTTCTACAACAACACAATCCACCAACAATTAGAACCCCGCTTGGAGCAGGGGTCGGACTAGAGAGGTCCTGTCCTGTTACAGGCAGTTCTTTGATTTTGTGATGGGGCTGTGCTGCAGGTGCAGAGCAGTGGTGGTTGAAGTGCAGGAGAGATTGAGCAGCACCAGGGGAGATAGGGGAAGCGAGGGGCCCGCAAAGCTCTGATAAAGGGCAGGGAGGCAGCAAGGCAGGGAGCTGGAGGTGGAGAACTCACCGCCAGAGTGTTTCCACTCGATGGTTTCCGCACATCTGCAAAGTAACACAGTTGGTTAGAAGATGCTTGTGTGCCAGGGCAGTGTGAGTATCTGGTGCTGACCCCGAGGGCTCGACACCACCCTTACACCCTTAGAAACTACTACCAGGAGGGCCCAAGCACCCTTCTCCCTCATCATCCCCAGGGTCAAACCACTTGAGCTTGGGTACAGCGACCATCCCATGCACCCCAGCCATCCAGCTGTCCCTGGGTCCCAGCCATGTTTGCAAAAGAAGCATCATCCCCTGGTGCATCCCTAGCCCCCTTAGCACACCCCACCTGCTCTCCGGTTGTTGATGATGATGTAGCCAAAGAGCAGCAGCACAATCACACCAGCCAGCAGCAAGGTGCCCAGCAGCACGGCCTTGATGTGGTCTGGGGGGTTGCTTTCCTCCTCATTGGGCTCCTCAGTTGTGTTTGGCTTCTCAGAGGCTTCTGCAAGAAGTGTGCAAAAAGTCAGCAGGTCAGGAGCACCAGGTCTCTGAGTGGCAATGGGGGAGTGAAGGACATCCTCAGAAAAGGCTCAGTCCCAGGCTAGCTGCCACAGCCCTGCCATCTCCTCAGGGGTCCTCAATTTGGGTTGATTGGATATTAGGAAAAAGATGGAATATTCAGGTTGGATATTACGAAAAATTTCTTCTCCCGAAGCGTGGTGAGGCACTGGCACAGGCTGCCCAAAAAGGTGGTGGAGTCACCATCCCCGGAGGTGTTCAAGAACCATGGAGATGTGGCACTGAGGGACGTGGGTTAGTAGGCACATTGGGGAGGGGTTGGTGGTTGGACTGGATGATCTTAGTGGTCTTTTCCAACCCTTATGATTCCATTAGTTGTGAAAGAAGACTAATTTTTGCAGTGTCTTTTTTTTACTTAAAGGGAAGGCCATTAGCACACCCATGGGTCAGGGAGTAGGGTACAGGGAGAGCATTCCTCCAAAACCAACACATGCAAAGCCCCCTGCTCGTCCTGTCCCTTGCACAGGTTTGCCCAAAGTAAAGTCAGGCAGTCCTCATCCCTTCCCCAGACAACCCAATGTCCCCCCTTGGGGCAACACTACAGGGAGACACCAACACCCCAGGCTGACCTGTCACTACCAGCTGGGAATGGTTGCTCTCCACCACTTTGTCAAAGCGGGAGAAGGTGATCAGTCCGCAGTAGTAGAAGCCTGAGTCATTCTGATGGAGATTCAGGATCTCCATCTTGAATACAGGAGTGTCGTTGAAGAGCCGATACTTCTCCATCTTTTTCTGGGGGATGTTTCGGATGATCCCGGCAATTTTTTGGGGACTGCTGTTGTTGGTCTTCTGATACCAGTTGAGGTTGAACTCCAAGCTGGAGTTCTCCATGGAGATGTTGCAGATGAAAGTGGCCGAGCTGCCCACAGGACGAGTTAACATGGCTGGGAAGAGGGTCACTGTTTGGGAGAGAAGGCACAAGGAGATGGCACAGTTACAGCAAGCACCTGGGCAGCTACAGGCTTTAGGAATAGCCGTGCCTCTGTGCCCGCTGTGCTTCTGCCTGCTCTGCCAGCAGCTCCACATGCTTCTCAGCTGCTTCACCGTTAGCTCCTGAAGGCCCGTAAAGGGCTTTACAAAACTCTGCTCACAAGCCCAGCCCTGAAACCTGCATCACTCTCAGTGGAGGAAACTGCTCTCTGCTACCTACAGTTAACCCACAGGAGCACCTGCGCTATGGAAAACAGCATTTGGGGGCCTTGCTTTGGCTGCTGGAGCCATGGGAGCAGGCAACGTCCCAGCACAGAGAAGCCAACTCAGCAGGAAGAAGCAGTTGCTGCGTTATTTTTGGATGAGAGCAACAAAAAGAAAGAAGCATTTGTCATGTAGGTTGTCTGACCAAGCAGATGGCCCAAACCACCAGTGCTTGGAAAAATCCCTGCTGAGAAGAAATTTATCTTCCTTTTCAGAAGAAACCAAAAGCACTGCTAGCTGCTGGGTGTGGATCAGAAAGACCTCATGGTCCCTTTGGCGTTAGCCAAAGGCCATAGAAGCAGTCCCTCCAAATCGGAAAAGTTCCTTAACTAGGTGGATCCAAACAGAAGGACATAGGGAGGGAACTTTCCTGGCTCCCACTTGCTGTGACAGTGCCACTGAGTTGCAATGTTTGCAGCATTCTGAGTTTCTTGAATTTAACAGGAAATATTCAGCAGGCTCAGGGCTCTGCTTCCTACTGAGTGCTGCTGTTGGCAATGAATGAACTGCTCAGAGGACAGCCTAAGCAGAAACTGGCCTTACAAACAACCCTGTGTCTCCAAGACACCAGCACAATGCCTGGGGAGGGACAGTGACGGGCTTCCATCAGTACAGAACACAGCCAAAGCCACCAAAGTGGGGTCCTCCCCGCCTTGTCTAGAGTCACCCAGTCGCCCTCCACTCCCCTTCTCTCCCAAAATGTCACCCTGAGCAAAGCCACAGGCTCGGAGAGGGTTGAGTCCACGCCGGAGGAGAAGCTGAAGGGGTGAAAACTAGAGCAGAAAATGCCAGCACCCAACAAACCCAGAAGCTCAGCACCAAGCCCAACTCACAGCGCAGCTCAAGCACTGCGACCTCAGGATCCGGCTCTTTTCTCCATCCTTTAACCCCATTCCCCAAGCGCACCCCAGAGCGTTGGGTTTTCCACCTACCCTGGTGGCAGCCAGCCAGCGGAGGGCTGCAGCACAGCAGCAGGACACAGAGGACAACCAGGGCTCCCTCCATGCTGTCCCACATCGTCCTCGAGGTCCCCAGAGCCATGGCGGGGCGGCAAGTCCCCTGCTGTGCTGTGTGCCTGTGCCCTGTGCCGCTCGGTGCTTCCTTCCCCATAGCGGTGGTTGGGTGGAAATGAAACGTGACTGTCTCAGCCCCACAGGGAAACCCGGGCTGCCTCCCGCCCCCAGCTTCCTCCCCATGGGTAGGGAACAGCTGAGCCATGGCCTGGCCCTGCCCCTCCCTGTCTGCTTCCCCAAGGAGGGATGGGCACACGTCCTTGGCCCCAAAGTTGGCCCATAAGTGGAAGGGGTGTCTAAGGCTAGTACTGGGTGCTGGTAGGGTGTAGGGGGACACATGGCACTGAGAAGCCAGGAGTTGCCATCGCCTGGCTGCTCCCAGTGGGAAGGGATGGGGAGAGGAGAAAGAGGAGGAGAGAGGGAGAAAAGAACAAGAAGAAAAAGAGATGAGAAAAAGATGGAGAGAAGGAGGAGAAAAGAAGTAAAGGAGATGGAGAAAAGAATGGTGAGGATGAGGAGGAGAAAGAGAAAAGAGAAAAAGGAAAAAAAAAGAAAGACAAGAGAA
>JAOWBP010004023.1:10673430-10692173 GCA_028571105.1 Tragopan temminckii
AGCTGAGTCACCACTGCAGGAGGAGACAAGGTGAGGTGAGCTGGTGGTGAGGGGAGCTGCAGCTCGGTCTTAGACGAACACAAAGCAGACAGCAAGTCATATTTGAGGTATAGCCAAAGGTTGCACCCCTTTTCTCCTCCCCCGTCTCCCTTATCCTTCTGCTTAATTTTTGCATCCAGTAACATCAAAATGAGAGCTGGGGGAGGACTGAGTGTGCCTTGGACATGCCTGAATCCTTAGGTTGCCTTTCAGAGGCTAAAATAGCACAATTGGCCTGTACTAATGATTTATAACTTGCACTGCAACTCTTGTGTGAGTTTCTCTCAAGGCAGCTGACTGCTGTGGGCTTCTCTCTGCAGAACAGCTCTGAGTTGCATTAAGTGATTCAGTATTCCCACCAGGCACTGTTTGTCAAGCCTTGGCAGCTGGTGCCAAATAGAACTGGCTAAGCCCCTTGTTAGGTGGCTGTGTCTTTGCGCTGACCTTCTGTACGCTCTGCCTGCTGTTGACTGATTTTTTTTTGCTTTGGAAGAGCTGAAAAATATATATATATATATTTTTTTTATCTCTGCCTCTGTTGCAGCTTCTACTGGACGTACTTGGCAAGATGGAGCCGCCGACCTCCTCCAGGCTGAATTCCCGAAAGAGAAGAAAAGATGGATCTGGCCCCAACGGGGCAACAGAGTTGGATGGAATCCCTGCAAAAATGTCCCGGCGCTCATTCGTAAGTAAGCAGAGATGGGAGCTGTAAGTGCTGGGGAGGTTGGGCACTGGAGTCAGAGCAACAGGAAGATAAATGTGATGGGGTTTCTGTGGACTCAGAAAACAAGGGGGAGGAAAGAAGCAAATGACAGGAGCTATCCTTGCAAAGCCAGTTTGAAATCTTCCTTTGCTCGTACTAATGACATACAACATGGGCTTAAATTAGATCTGAAGCAAGCGTCGCTAAGCTGCTTTTGCGGTCTGTCCAGCTTGTTTGTACTCACTTAATCTGTTCCCAAGCAGACACGCTGATAGGTATCCACATGCTACAAGTGGAAACATTCACTCGCTGTAGGTGGTTTTTCTCATGGACCCAGGAGGGAGAAATACTCCAGGAAAGCAGAGAAACAACACCTGTGTCTGGCAGAAAACAGTCCATGTCAAGTAGGGGACCTGTGGGTGGCCTTAGGGTTTGATATCTGCAGAGACAGCCTATCTGAAACTGGAAAGATAACTCTTCTTTATTTTCCTAGTGCAACAAGAGACTCTTCATAGGGGTCTGTCCCAGCTAATGTCAGTATGAAGAGCTGACTTAATATTGTCCTTGTTGTGAGATTGTGATGATGAGCTTTGTACAGCTCCTCTGCTCCTCTTCCAGAGCTCTCCTTTGTATCGTGTGCTCTGGTTGTTCTTTCTGTATCTCAGTGAGAAGCAGCTTCCATCCTGCTGCATCATTCTGGGATCATCGTCCTTGGTGAAATCCAGTGATGTCTTAGAGCTCTCCTCTTTGATAATGACGTTTTGCTGTTCAGTGAGTGCTTCAGTCCCGTTCCAGAATATCTGGCAGATTATAAGTGTTGGGAATGGAGGCTTGAGCTATTGCATGACTCTCATCAAAATGCATCCTGTTCCTCTTAAAGACTCCACATCTTTTAGTGGGGAAAGAGAAGTGTATGGCTTATTCCATGGGATCGTTTGCATTTCAGTTTGGTGTCCTGTGTTAGAAATAAAATGTCTGTATATGAATCATGCAAAACAAGTAATGTCTAGACTGCTGCATTGTGCACATCAAGTTGTGTCCTGACCCTTGTAGGTGATGCGGAGGAAGGGCAAGGTTGGCAGGAGCTTCTGAGAGTGTTTCTCTGTGGTCCTCTGATAATTTTGGTAGTTTTTTTGTCCTCTTATTCCTAGGTTCATGTTGCACTGCTGATGACCAAAGTGCAGAGTCTGGTTTTATTCACAAGCCCCAGATACAATGGCAGTGAGGAAGGGAGAGGCACAGGCCTTACTTATCAGTAAGGATCCACCAGAGGAGGTGATGTGTGAAATGTGGGGACCTCAGTAAATGCTGATGTTGATGGAGATTTCAGCAGCATTGGTTTGCTTGAATGTGATGGTCAGCAGTTGCTTTCCCGTGCACTTCACTTGGAGCACTGTAACAACTGTAAACATTAACAATCACAGCAGTGGTCTCTCTGGTTGCAGTGGTGCTGGGCACTGTGGCAGGATGTCACAATGGGACAGGAAGCCAGAGAGGAAATTGCTGATTAGCTTTTTGCCACTTGGAAGTATTATTGTACTGACCTGCAAGCTTGTTTCCTAGTCTTCTGGGTCAGGAAGGAGAAACCCATTGCTGCCTCACACCTTCCTGCTAGAAGGAAGTTGAGTTGTTTGTTCCATTATAGGAAAATCAGATTTTTTGTTGCCATTCAGAAAGCAGAAATGATACTTGGGCTTCAGCTGAGGTCAAGCTAGTGGATTAGAGAGGTTTTCCTGCGGCATTAAGATATATTCTGCTGCAGATCGAGGTCAGTCTCTTGTTACTTATGGCTCAGAAATGAACAATGGTACACAGATTCCTTAGGGATTTGTTCTGCTCTTGGTATTGCTCTTCTGCTCGTTCATATACTCAAATTGAGGAGCTGTTACCATTTGTATATCACAGCAAAGTGCTTGTCTGGATGAGCGGAGCTGTGAGGCTGAGGTTTGTTGAAGTTCTCTTTTCCCCTGCCCCCATATTGAGGCTAATCACCTTGCAGGGCTGTTTGGAGTTTTAGCACTAATTAGTCTTTCAGTGCATGTGCTCAAGTCGAGCAGAGACATAGTGAGTCACTCAGTGACTAGGACACTGCAATGGCATTGCTGCTGCTACACTGTGCTTTCACCTTTGCATTCTCACCGCTGACTTTCTCTGTGTAGGGACTGAGGGAGCCAGCTCCATTTTCAGATGAAGTGGAAATCGATTACAGCAAACCGTACATCAGAGTGACGTATGAAGAAGCGATGAGAGGGACCCCTTGTAAGTAAGAACCAGGCTTTAAGGGGAATGTATAAATGTTGAATGTGGGATGGGGGATATGATTGCAGCCAAACGCTTTGTTAATGCTTTGTTGATTAGATAACTGTTCCTGTGTGTAACTGGGCCTGCCAGTCCAACTGAAATTGGAGCCTCTGTGTGAGGAGCTGTACCTTCACTGATAAGACTGTTTGAAATAAATATTGATATTTTAGATGTTCCTTGTGCCTCTGACAGCTAAAGCTTACTGTCAGACCCGAACATTTTTTGGTATGACTTAGTCTGAAGCTACGTAAAGTTAGGCACTTTGAAACTCATCTCTTCTGAAATGGACACACAAAAACCAACGTACGCCTTTGTCCACAATGTCCCATTCTAGTTTGCAGTGTCATTAAACAAAACAGGCCAGCCCCACAGCAAGACCGTGTCTTTTTATTCACTAAAACAAACCAGGAGAAACTGTTCTCTTTGCAAGCCCCAAGGAGAAGCAGAGACAGGACTGTCCCTTCATGGGGGATGGTTTTCCTCTCTTGTCAAACAGAGTGTGCAGACAGTGCTTTCTTACTTGGCCTCTCTATTACAGAGACCCTAAGATAATAAAAATGCTGCACTTCTAATTATCAGACTGATGCTGAAAGAAAAGCCAGCTCAGACTGAGATCTGACACCAATTTCCTGCAATTTTTGTAAATGCAGTGCTTTGCACGCTCCATGTTAGTTTCCCAGCTGAAAGTCAGACACCTACAAGAAGGTGTCTGATTTGATGGCTATTCTGCCTATTAGCTGTGGCTAAAATACAGTGTGTGCCTCCTTGTTGCTGTTTCTGCCTGTTCTCAGAGGCTGCAGCTATTGCAGATATAGAGGAAAGGGAACAGATGTCCCAGCCAATTTCCAGAACATAATTGCACTTTAACAAAGCTATGTCAGGATCACCCCTCTTCTGACATACAGAAAGCTCTTGCAGTTTTAGATCTCCAAATCCTTGACCCTCCAGAGCCTCTCGGCACCTTCAGACAGAGGCAGATCTGCTGACAAATGACTGCAAGAGGCTGTCCTCAAACTGACTCCTCTGCTTGGCTTGAACCTGCTATCCCTCCATTTGCATCAAGTTTTCCTCTTGTTGCATCCCATGCTCTGTCACTGGGCACAGACAGGGCCCTTCCCAGACCCCCGAGATTTCATCTCTTCTGCTGGATCTTCCTTCTGCCCCTTCCTTGCTGTGGCTTTGATATGCTTCTGTTCATACCGATCTGAGTCTGTGTGATTTGAGCCAGAGAGCAGTAGGCCATTTCCAAGTGTCAGATACCAAGAATGTGTACGTTTCTGTTAGCAGCAACGAGAGCTGGTGTCCCGTATGGTCCCAGGGCACTAGAAGTTGGGAGTCTCCTGCTGTTACGTGGCAGTTACTGGTCTCAACTCTATCTCAACTTACCTTTGTGCTGACCTCAGAGAGAAGATGCAGTTTACTCTAGGATAGATGGCCTGGTGGTCTTTTTTTCTTCCTTATTAACCTATGGATTAAGTTGATAGTGCCAGCAGCTCGGCAGGATTGCATCTGCTTTCCTTTGGGTAGTCCAAATGTATTTTCAGATACAGCAGTGCACTTTGTGCGACGGGTGGAGCTGATGATGTTGGTGGGGAATCAGAACGATGTGATCCATTAACAAGACGGTGTAGCTGTGGCAGTGGGCTGTGGGGAGAAGGACGTAGAGAAGGTCTTCAGATGCTGTCCTGGCTGGCAAGGGAAATCAGGTGCCTGGAAAACGTTTTGGCCCTTTGGTAGCTCCTCGCTGTGTAAGAAGTTAATTTAATGTTACGTTTAGATTTCCATAGGAGGCAGATGTTCAGGGTTTGCTTTCCCCTTGATCTCCCTCCATCTTGTTTCAGTGGGTATGTGGTAGGTTTTTAGTCTGTCTTTGAACATGGATATATTTCAGCTCTGTGGGGTTTTTTTTGGCCAGTTTTCTGCAACTGTCTGTGAGTTTCAGAAGGTCACACAGGCATGAGCAGCGGCTGTTTCTCCAGGAAGGCACCCTCATCAATGTCTGTCTGTCTGTTTCTTTGGCACAGTGGATCGCCCTGTCAGAGTTTATGCTGATGGAATATTTGACTTGTTTCACTCTGGACATGCCCGGGCCTTGATGCAAGCGAAGAACCTCTTCCCAAACACATACCTCATTGTGGGAGGTAAGGAGTGATCTTGTTGACTTTGTAGGAACACTGTTGACCTCTGCTGTTGTGCGTACAGATGGCACAATGGGGTCTTTGTCTTTATGGCCTTAGTGGCTGTCATTGCTGCCAGTTGTCTTAAATCCCTCCCTGTTGTTGAAGTCTTACTGCACTATGTTGACAGCCAGATATGCCTACAGAAAGGAATCCTGTACCAAAAGGAAAAGGCTCCTCATCAACCTATTCTAATCTGGCTCCTCTAGTTTGTGATGGACTCCTGACTGCCTGAGGAGATGTAGCCAGGTGTATCAGCCTTTAAGAACAGGACAGGAAGGAAGAAACTCTTTCTTCCGGCTGCTGCAATCGCTGCCATCTGTCCATGCAATTCCTCTGTACCCTCACCCACCTTTCTGACATATGCTACTACAGATATGTCAGACTGTGCATGTTGTCTGTCAGGACGTGACCTCTGGTCAGACTGCGTAAGGATGTTAAGGTAGCAGGAGCTGGGAGTACTTGTAACTAGTTTTCTCAACTATCATCAACTTCTTGAAGCAAAATGAAATTCTAATCTTATGATAGACCATCCATAATGTCTTCATGTGATTTGTTTCCCTGTCACAGATTCGCTTGCTGCTGAGAGCTTTTTTGCAGTGGTACTTCTGAATGTTTTATGTGTGCTCAAGTGGCGTCTGGAAAGGGAAAGGAGGGGGAGGTGGCTGTTATGGTTAATGAAACTTTCAAAATGCTCTGAGCTTAGAAATCTTGCAGGCAGAAGGACAAGCTGGATACATAAATGTTGTACATAATACAGGAAAATAACTTCAGGGAACACTATTAACGTGTTAGTGCAGCAAGGCTTGTAATCATGCTCTCTGCCTCCGGGTGACCGGTAAAGGGGGAGGACAATGAACTGCTCCCCTCGCACCAGGAGCTGACAGAGACAAGGGACCACAGCCTGAGTGAATGTTAGCTCCAAGCTGGGAGCCGTCTCACCCGCTCTTTATCATCTGTTTGTCTGCAATATAAATACATCCCATACCCTGAGACTGGTAATGCCTTGTTTACTTTTAAGTCTGATAATCACGTAAAGCTACTTCCTTTTCAATGCCTTATGTGCAGATGATGAAGAGTTGTTCATTTACTTTTTCATAGAACTTAATTAAATGAACTTAATTTTCTGTGAACTCTCTTTTATTCATTTCCCAAGTGCCAGATTGTAGGATGCTGTTCATGAAATCAGGAGCATAGGGATTTTTTTGTTGTTGTTGTTTTTCCGTGGGCTCCAGTTTCCAGACCTGGGCCCTCGATAGGTTAATAAGGAGGTTTCTGCCAAGTAGTGCCACTTCATACAGGAAAGTTGTCTTCTGTGTTGGCTGGTCTTGTTGGTTAGTGTTGGAGCCTCTAGACCTTGAGAGTTTGGGGTGTCGGTCCCCAGCTTGTGCAGAAACCCCCAAAGAAATGGCCAGTTCCCTCTGTTCAGCCTGCCCAACGTTGCCCAAGGGTTTAGTGTTCTGTCACCACTGCCTATTCCTAGTGCTCCATGGCTAGAAGAGTTAGATTTGAATCGCCACCCTCTAACATCATCTGGTATCGCATGACTTAGCAGAGCTGTACGTGGGATCCTTTTGCTGTGAAGTACTGGGGTAAGGAGCTCAGCCTCACCCTTCTCTGTGCCTCTTTCTTCAGTCTGCAGTGATGAGCTAACCCATAACTTCAAGGGCTTCACGGTGATGAATGAAAACGAGCGGTATGACGCCGTGCAGCACTGCCGCTATGTAGATGAAGTGGTGAGAAATGCACCGTGGACACTCACCCCCGAATTCCTGGCAGAGCATAGGGTAATATATGGCATCTAACCTGCTTTGAATTTTCATTAGGTGCTATTTACAGCAAGAATTTATCCATGAAGGTGACCTCTGCGTGAGCAACCCGTTTGTCCTGAAGGTCCTTAAATATAGAATGAGTTGGGTTATGGGAGCTATGTGAGGCTTCTTGCATGGAAGCATGTGTTAGCTGGCAGACAGTGACACAGTAAAGGAGTCTGAGAGGGCAGAAGGGTTCCATGTTCCAGGACAAGTTGATGCTGGTGAAACAGGCAATGGGGAGAGCATAACATAGGGTGGGAATGATTTCTGCAGGTTGTCTGGTCCGTGTGCTCTCAGCAGGACCACATTAGATCTACATCAGCTTCCCTGCAGCAGGAGACCAGGAAAGCTGTATAGTCCTACCTTTAGTTAAGATAAAGTGAAAGGAATCTCTGACATCTGTTGAACTGCTTTGGGAAGTGAGGAGGAGCTTGGGGAGTATGCTCAGTTTCCCTTGTGGACATCAAAAAGCTATTTATGGAGCTTAAAGCAGCTGTGTCCTTAGTCACAGCCCTTCCTCTTTATTGTGTGCTAATGGGTTTTGGTTGGCAATTGCTAGTGATAACATGGGACTATTCTGCCTTGGATTTTCAAGAGAAAACTGTCTTGCTGTTCTCTGTCACGCCCCTGAGTGGAGGTATTGAGCAAAAAGTTACCATCCTTCAACAGAAAGCAGGAGTCTCCATGCTCAAAGTAAAATGCTGACTCTTATATTGCTTTTTTAATTTTCAGATCGACTTTGTTGCACACGATGACATCCCCTATTCTTCTGCTGGCAGTGATGATGTTTATAAGCATATAAAAGAAGCAGGTGAGTCTGAATCGGAATTTTTTGTAGTGGGATTCCTGTTGAAGATCTGTTGGAGTTTCTCCTGTCTGGCAGGGTTACACTGGGGAAGTGGCTGTGGCCCCTGGGAACAAGGTCTGTCTAGGAGGCTCTGAGGGCAGAAAGAAAAATGCTGGTTTTGGGTATTAGTTCACGAGGCCAAGACTGTTCCACATCCTAGATTAATTCTTATGTACAGTCTTGTTATTGTGATTAACAATCTCCTTTTGGAAAAAGAAAATGACTTGACTTACAGATTCTCACCAGTGGAGAACCTTATGAAGTTCACAGAGTGGATCCTCTAGCTGATCACTGTAAAACTCAGTGGGGCTGCAGCTGACTTGAAGCTATCAAAACTGAGCCATCAGAGCTTACAATTCTACCTACGAATTTGCAGTACTCCTTATCGTGTCCTTATCACCAGACACTTCCAAAAGCAGTTGATCGTGCTCAGTAGTTTTCAGACCTGCTGAGGTGGAGAACTGGAGCTTTTTAATTAAAAGATGTATTTTTATTTCAGTAAGAAATGTTTTTTACATGCTGGAGTCTTAGTTCTTCCTCATAGTCCTAAAAAGGAGGAGTGTGGTATTGTACGTTCAAGGGCAAAGGCGTGGTGGTGTGAGGACAGGTAGAAAGTGTGCTCGTGGCAGAGGAGGTGGTTTGCTAATAGAGGTGGCAGTGTGTGTCTTGCTGCAGTTGTCCTGAGTCCCGTTCTTCACCTTCAGGCATGTTTGCACCGACACAGAGGACTGAGGGGATCTCAACATCCGATATCATCACCCGGATCGTGCGGGACTACGATGTTTATGCCAGGCGGAACCTGCAGCGGGGCTACACAGCTAAAGAGCTCAACGTCAGCTTCATAAATGTGAGTAGAAGTGTGTTTCACCGTAACTTCTTGTTCAGAAAAGTTGTGGGTGCCCCCTGGAGCTGCAGGAGTAACAGTGCTTCGTTAGGGAGGAAGGACACGCTCTGTTCCTGTACTGAGTGGCTCATAGCACAGAGGCAAAATACACCACAGGAGGCTTTTCTGATGTTGGAAATAAAATAGTAAACATTCTTCTTATCGCTCTGACACTGTGCTTTTTTAAATACAATTAAGTCAAAATAAAACAGGAGAGGTAATGGCTGCTTGGCCTTAATTTGGCATGTATTTCTGCCTCTGTTTAAGAACACCCAGTAAAAAGTATTGGCATGTCATGATACACAAGAAGACCTCCAGCAGGTCACTCAAATCTAATCAGTATATTTTATAAATATTTGCTTCTTCCTTGCACTGTGCTTAAATAGTCCTTATCTCTGGGTTTAGTCATGCTTTGTGGACTGTGCCAGTAACTACCACAAAGCATCTCACAGCCCCACTGCATGTCTGCCATTTAGTCTAGGAAAGAAGCATCATTGAAGTGAAGGAGAAGTGTCAAAACTCATGGAGATGCTGAGTCTTAAGCAACAGTTCTGTGTAATAGCAGAACAGAGGCGGTCGCCACTCAGATCTGGTGAGCTGTATTCTGACCCACCGCTTACTCAACAGGAGAAGAAATATCACCTGCAGGAGCGTGTGGATAAGGTGAAAAAAAGGGTGAAGGACGTAGAGGAGAAGTCAAAAGAATTTGTCCAGAAAGTGGAGGAGAAGAGTATTGATCTCATTCAGAAGTGGGAAGAGAAGTCTCGAGAGTTCATTGGCAATTTCCTGGAGATGTTTGGCCCAGAAGGCGCATTGGTAAGGAGCTGCTCCATGAAAAGGAGGAAGGAGCTTTGGGAGTGCTGGGCAGTCAGTACGGGGCCCCTGGAGCCCACCCTCTGCAAAACGAACCCTCTGGTTTGTTGCAGTGCTGGCTGTGTTGCCACCCTCCAGACAAGCTGTCCCAGGCTTGGGCAGCATTGTGTCCTGAGATCCCTCACCACTGTCAGCTGAATAAAGCCAGTTATGGCTGGAGCATGAAAAGTCTCTGTTTTCCAAAAGCTGGTCTGTGAACCTTGGCTTGCATCCTGCAGGCCAGAGAGCATCCAAGAGATTCCCAGTCACTCTGTCACTGGGATGAGATGGGTCTGAAGTGATGGGTTTTTGCCAGGCTCTGCTGTGGTGCTGGCTGAATGTCACGCACACTTCATTCTGGAGATGCTTGGAAACGGTGAAACTGGATGCAGTATCCATAGGCTAGAACTAAGCTTGGGTTCCTTCTGTTCTTGTATTGCATGAAGCACTGAAGAGACTCAGCAGCACCAAACGTTGCACAAGCTGTGAGTACTATCCATTTCCATCTCTGAGCCATGCTAACTACCTTTCTGCTTCCATCACCAGAAACACATGCTGAAGGAGGGCAAGGGCCGGATGTTGCAGGCCATCAGCCCGAAGCAGAGTCCCAGCAGTAGCCCCACGCATGACCGCTCCCCATCTCCCTCCTTCCGCTGGCCCTTTTCAACCAAGACTCCTCCTTCCTCGCCAGCCAACCGCTCCAGGAATGAGTCTGCAGTCACCTATGACATCAGTGAAGATGAAGAGGATTAAACTGCCAGCCAGGATTTGCTGCGAACTGCTAATCGCTGAATCCTAAGTCCAGACCCACTGGGGGGGGAACTCTAAATGAACAAGAGCGCCATAGGAACAGGGCTGATGGTGAGCGTAGGGCCTTGAAGGCACCCACTGCTCTTAGTAAGGGCTGCTGCCTGGAAGCATGTTCAAACCTCCTCTCCCTTCTCCCCAAATTCCCTTTTTATTGTTTACGTTCTGGTGTTTTCCAGGGGAAAGATGTTTTTTATATTTTAAGAAACTAGTCTTTTAAAACACAAAGAATAGCACCGAAGCGTGGCTCTTCTTTTTGGTTTCTTTTCCCCTCTTAAACTCTCCAGGGGAGATGGAGAGTGGTAAGACCAATCTGTCCCTTTTTTCCTCCAGCTCTTCAGTCTTATACCTCCCACCCCCAGGCATTATTCATGCCACTGCCAAATGAAAGACCCCTCAGTTCCTCAACCAGCAGCACCTCAACAGCACACAGGAAGCAGCCTTGCATAAAGGCTGCTAGGAAATAGGGACCTCTCTGCTGCACTGAAGCTGATAGGAACCCATCTGGCAGACTCTGTAGTGCTCTCACACCTCTTAGCTGAGCTTGCCAGCGTGTCACAGCAAGGGTGTGCTGGGATGGGGCAGCTGGCTTAGAGTGCATGAACTACACCCTGGAAGAAGTCGCAGCTCCACAGCTGCACACCCTGTAAGTGTGCAGCATTTGCAGCTCCAAACTGCACAGAGGGCTGCAGGGGAAAGGCCTTTCCAGCCAGTCTTAACAGGACTGCTAAATCTTTTGATTTAAAAATTGAGCCTTCAGTTACTGTTGGAGAGAAGAGAGCGAATCTTTGCTTCAGGGCACTTGCTGTCTGTGCATTTCCTACAGTGTGAGAGAGCTCAGGTAGGAAATGAATGTGTGTACTCCTTTGGGAAGCTTTTTGTCTCGGTCTCTGCTGTGTCATGAGTTTTACTGTCTGTCCAAACAGCCCTTCAACACTGTGCTCTCTGCGAGTTTGTGTTTCAGTTGCTGGCTCCAGGGGCTAGAGCAGTCCTTAACCCTGGTGCCATGAAGTTGCTGCTGTAAGGACACAACATGACCTTGTACAGCCAACTCACTGTCCACGTGGGTGTGTGCAGCTGGACAGATGAAGGGCACATTTTACCCCAGCAGAGGGCCACAGTCCTTTGTGACAGTTCCCTGCCTTGCACAAATCTGTGCCCATTTAGTCTGCTTCTCGAGGCAGGCCGGAGAGCCTCAGAGCGCTGCTGCTTTTTCCGATTTTAAACATGTAATCTGCTCATTTGAAATCGTGGCCCTAGTCTTGTCTGCTGTTGTGTTTGTGTAGTGAGCGTTGAGCTGCATGGCCTCCAGCTCTACGTGCTGCGTGCTCGTGCACTGAGCCCCTCCTGCACTCTGTCCTGGCAGCCAGTGCTGGAGGGAGTGGGCTGCTGCCTCCCACTTGCTTATCCATTCAGGTTTGCGTGTGATATCCAAAGTGTCTGGGTGAAGCTGCTGGGCAGAGCAACCCATGTGCTCCTGCAGTGCTGGGAGCAATACTGCAGGGAGCTCATCCAAGCAGGATGTGGAATTTAGGGAGCAGCAGTTGCAAGGAAATGAATCCAAATGCTGCCACAGGCTCTGGGCTGAGCAGTGCTGCCAAGGGTGCTCCAGGGAAGGAGCAAGCTGCTGCTCATCATCTTTTACCTTGCTGATCTTCTGTCACTGCCCTGAGGGCATGATGGAAACTCATAGGAAAGAAATCACTTTGCTTCATGCTTCTGTTGAGGCTAGAGCCTGTGAGAGAGTATTTGGGGGATTCCTGATCTGCCACTCGGTCCTCCAGCAGGGATGTGCACAGCTCTGGGAGCATGGCTGGCTGCTGTAGATTTTGAGCTGTACAGAGCAAGTAACAGTCACTTGTTGCAAGCCAGTTTTTACTCACCTGGTTTATGAGTGATAAAGCACGTCATTTATATCACCCATGTTCTTTCTTCCCCACTTTTCCCACCTCCCCCTCTTCGCCCTTCCCTCACTCTGAATGTTACCTCGCTTTCCCCAGCCAGGCCATGCTGTGTCAGAACCTCACTACTGTTCTAAACACGAGTTATGCAGTGTTCTGTACTTTGGGATAACAGTGGTGTTTCGGATGGCGGCTTGTCTCGTGGAGACCCTGCATATTTCTTGGTGTCTGCACAACCTGGGGTGCTTGGTAAGAAGCCAGACATGATTTTACACATAGCTTGGAATAACAGAACTGTTTCTCATAACAAATAATCCCTGCTTCCTCCTAGCACTTAAATTAAAATGGCCACTTGAATTCTACACTAGCATTCTTTTATTTATTTTTAGTTTTTTAGTTTTGTTTGTTTCCTCTTGGATTGTTGGCTTCACCCCCAGAGCTGTCTTATAAATATGGCAGAGCTTGGTCTTCAGGCAAAAGACATGAGCAGAGTTCTCCAGGAGCATCTTGTCTCTCTCAGATGTGTGGTGCTGCTGCTTCGGGGCTGTCCTGCATATACCTCTCAGCCATCCCACCCTCTTCAAAAGAAGCATCCAGAAGAGAACTGAGCGTGAATTAAGAGGCAGACTGGCAAAATAAAACTTTGCTAGCATGCATTGAAGAACATGCAGTCCTATGTGGAATTTAATGCTGCTAAAGCTAGAGGCATCGGCTTCTGTGAGACAGTCCTGCCTGAGAGGGACTGTACTGGGATTATTGGGATCCAGCTTTTGTAACCTGAGGTGGGTGCTGGAGCTGCCAATAGGCTGGCAGTAGTGAGAACAGACCTTGCATCTTCCCCTTGCACCCTCCAAGATGTGCTCACAAGAGCTCCCAGCTGTAAGAGTTGGGTTTCCTGCCTGTTGCAGGTAAGGAGCTGTTCAACAAGGTGACCCAGTCCCATACTTTGCTCCTTGACCGTGTGCTGCACGTGCCAAAACCTATGAGCTTAATGGGCCCTAACACTTGTGCTGGTAGCTACGAGGCTGCGTTCGTGGTGGTCGTGGTCTGTTGCTAGGAGTGTGTCAAGTTGGACGATCTTAGCACTGATCACTGAAGTATCTGCTGGCTGAGCAGTTTCATTTTGAGCTCAACTGCCCGCAAGATGTTTGAGTCACTTCCCCCTGCCCCTGGTGGGGCATTTTCCCTGAAATGAATGAGCTGAACAAGTACAAATTGGGAGCTCTGCCTTTCCTATTCCTTCCTTCTGCTGTGTGTTGTGCTGGGCAGAGGCCATGTGATGGGGGGTGAGAAGTTTTGGTGGTGCCCAGCAGCGAGCTCTGCTCTTAGCACCCATTATCTGCCCATCTCTGACCATCAGTTGGTCGTGTTCTCCCTTCCAGCCCCACCTGCCTCAGGCTGGCTCTTCCTACTCAGTGTCCACTGTACTGGTTTGTCTGTATGGCCCTATGTGCACAACTCTGTGTCTTGTGCTGGAGTTGTTTTTTTTTGTTGTTTTTTTTTTTTTGCATCTATGATTAGCCAAATAAATGCAAAACCATTTTACTCACTGTGTGCCACATCCCTTCAGCTGTTCTAGCACAGATGTGTTCTCCTCATCTGCCATTTTAGCCATGGTTTGAGGGAGAAGAGGCTTTGGGGATCTTCTGCCTCACCACCTGAAATCGTATGCTGCCCATCAAGGACAGGAGGAGATCCAATCCCAGCCACCAACACAACACGTGTACAAAGTTATCTTTATTTGGTGCCAGCCAGGAACCCCTCCAGGCTGGAAGGCTGCTTCCAGATCCCAAAATGTCCTTTCTCCCTCTGTTGCCTTTGCTCCCAACAAGCTTCAAGGGTTGTGCTGGGCAGGCAGCACACTGGACTTGCTCTGCCCTTGCACCCTCTGCTCACACCTTGGCATCGCTGCTGGTGCTTGTGATGCTGACAGGCTGGTAGCCCGGTTTGTCATCCTGCTTGCGGTAATACATCCGTGCCACCACCACCAGGATGAAGGTCTGCGGGATTAACAGCTGCATGTTCATCTCTGAAAGCAGAAAACGGATTGTTTGAAGGTACTTTCACCAACCACATCCACTCCCTGCTGCGTGCTGGAGATGCTTAGCCAGGAGCCAGCACCCTTCGCCCCAAGCTCCCAACTCACGCTGTGACCTGGCCTTGGAGGAGAAGGGCGGCGAGCAGGCGATGTTACCGTTGTTGGCCAGGATGCTGAAGATGGCAGGCTGCAGTGCTGTCAGCACGAGGAGAACCTGAAACCAACAGCACCACCCGTCACAGGGACCCATAAGCAGCCACTGCTCTCAGCAACTGGGCCCAACTCTTCCCCTTGTCCCACTGCCTCGCTCTGACCCAAGAAGAGCTCTCCTCGTGCTTCAGGTGCTCAGTAAGCTGCTGGCTTACCTGGAAGCAGGTGAACTTGGCCTGCATGTTCTGCTCCTTCAGATGCAGTCGTGCCTGTCGGAAGAGGATACCCAGCGCCCACAGCCCAAAGAGGGTGGAGGCTCCGATGATGGTGTTGATCCAGAGTGCCACGCTCTCCGCCGAGATCTGTGGGGAGGGACAGCAGCTGGCATGGCTGCCCTTGTCACACATGCCCCTGCCTGTCCTCCACCGCGGCACTCACATCAGCAGGGTTGTAGTTCCCATCAGTGTACAGAACCAGTCCCAGGAAGACAGCTGCTGTTTTCAGGAAGACATACTGGAAGGTCCCCAGTATCAGCAGCCGAAGCTTTTTCCTGGTGCAGGGGGAAGTTGGTTGCATCTCCCTGCCCGGGACTTGTTTCACCTCAGCAGCCCTGCCCCATCCCTTCCTCACCTGCTCATGGTGATGCGGGGCAGGCAGGGGCAGCAGCAGCAGCAGGGCCCGGTGCTCACCACCATGGGCACGTCCTTCAGGGTGCTGAGCACAGCCTCCTTCCCTCCGAAGCCCTCCACCATAACCATCATCATGACATAGAAACAGGTGGCAAAGTACCTGGGAAGGAGGAAGAGGAGGAAGGTGGCAGAAGCAGCCAGGCCCCGCTGTTCCAGCTCCGGCCATACTCACATTGTGGTGGCCATCTCCACCACCATCATGGAGCGCGGGATCCACAGCCCAAAGCAGCTGAACACAGCCACGACCTGGAGGAGACACGTGCTGGGCACAGTGCTGTCCCCCATCCCCATGGGGGTTCAGACCCCCGGTGCCGCTTTCAGGCTCAGCTCACCGTGGGGGCTGAGCTGCTCCAGCAGAGGGTCTTCATCTTGATGGGGCAGCTGGTCTTGCGGTAGATATAGAAGGCTTCTTCCACATAGATGACGACTGACACCAGCGTCAGGATGGTGGCCAGGCCCGTGATGGAGAGTTGGACCATGTCCAGCTCTGCCGGGGAGGGGCAAGAACTTGGTTCTGTTGAGTCCTGTCCTGTTCCCCCCTGCCTGGGGTGGGGGGATGAGACCCAAGCAGCGGCCTTCTGCCTCCTCCATCCATCCCTCATCCCCATCCTGTTCCCACAGGGGACAAGAGGGGAGTCCCCCCACGCTGCCCGCTTCCCACACTTACGCTGCAGCAGCTGCCGGGAGGTGGGTGGCAGGGAGAAGCATGCGGCCGGCACGCTGAAATTCTGCATCAGCATCTCCACCAGTGGCCGAGGGAACCTGCAGAGAAGGGGAGTGCTGCTGAGAGCAAGCAGGGACACAGAGACACCCAGCCCCTTGCATCATCTCTTTCTCTACATAACCCAAACTCCCATTGCAAAAAGGGGCTGCAAAGCAACCCAGCAGCATGGGGGTCCTGGGCACCCACCTGGGGTCATCTGCCAGCTCCATGGTGGGGTCCATTCCGTCCAGCTCTGTCCCAGCAGCTGCGGGACTGCTCGGCACTGCCTTGGTTTCCTTGTGCTGTCCCCACGCGGGGTCAGAGTCCCGAGGGCAGGGACCGCAGGGAGGCTTTGGTGTCTCATTCAAGTTTAACCAGCTCTGGGCGCTCATTGGTGAGGCCTTGGTGCTGGCCCAGCCCCGTGAAGTGCCTTGGCCACACGGTTATCGACCTGAGAGGAGTGTCTGTGACATGTGCCATCGTGCCTGCATGTCCTCAGAGCTTGGTATGCGGGGCTCTGCCTGCCCACCCTGCTGGGCACTCCACAGATGGGCTTGGGTGGGCACCCCATGCTGCCTGGGTGCCCTGGTCCCCAAGTGTCCTCCTGCTGGGTACAGGAGGAGTGGGGCAAGATCTGGTGTCACACTGCCTGCCACCCTGGTGCCACTCTGCCCACTAGGCCATGGGAAGCCTGGCAGATGGCTGAGTGTCTGTCTGCCCTTCCTGGCACTCATGTGGCACTGCAGGCACTTGGCAGCAGGTGAGAAGTTTGCAAGGACTCAGCTCCCAGCAGTTAGCGGAGCATCATGACGCTAGAGGGCAGGGCTGGTACTGCTCAGCACCGCTGTTCAGCACCAGTCCCAGAGGCAAAGCTCTGCCTTGGGGAGGGAGCAATCTGAGCTGGGAATTGGGGTTCAGTATGCCCCTGCCCTGAATGGACTGTAGCATCCTCCCGGGAAGTGGGCATGCTCGCACTCCTGGTGCCCTCCCAGCACCCCAAGGAAAACGAGCTCTGGTATGCAGTGGGCTCCTGCAAAGTTCAGAGTGGCACTCACACCCCAAAAGACTCCCCAGCACTTGGAACAGGAAGCTGCAGTTGCCATGGGGTGTAGCGGGGATGCAGTAGTTGCCATAGGAGTGGAACACAGATTGTTGTGCCACAGCTGCCAGGGAAGGGGATCCAGTCCAGCCTGTGAGGCCCTGCAGCTCCTCTGCTCATCATGGAGCTCTTTGATTCCTTTCCTTTCAGCATCCTCCTGGTCCTGCACCTGTTGGTCTCATACCCGTAAGCCACTCCACAGTAGCACCCATGGGGTGGCAGAGCCACCCTTTCACACCAGCATCTCAGGGATGCTGGAGTTGAGCGTCAGCTTTGTGCTCACCCTGCTCCCTGACCGCAGCTCTGTGCCCTGTTCCATCCTGCAGGTACAGCTGGCTGGCCCTGCACAGCTTGCCACTGGGCCCCTTCTTCACCACCATCCTCCTCATCCAGGCTGCCACCAGCCTGCTGGCATTCAGCTTCTCCAGCCTGGAGTTCCTCCGGACAGGTGGGACACACGGATACAGGGGGACAGGGCAGCAGGGGATGGCCCCAGGTCTGGAAGGAGTGGGGTCCCTGTTGTGTCACCTGCAGGAAGGACCCAGAGGGACGTGCTGGAGCGGAGCAGCGTGGTGAGGCGGCAGCGCTGCCACCATTCCTGCTGGCATCATCACATCCTCTGCCTTTGCTATGGTAGCTGCAAGAAGGTAAGGGACAAAGTGCTGCACACCTCCAGTACACTGCAGCCCCATTGATCGTATCCCACACCCCTCTCCCTACATCCTAACCCTTCATACGCATACCCAAGTGTGCAGTGCTGTGCAGAGGGGGCAGTGAGACCCTGGTGCCCCTGGTCCCAGTGAGGTGCCCCCACTGTCAGCACCCCTCTGTCACAGCACTTCTGCCAGCATTGCCAGGCACCGAGGCTGTACATCAGGTCCCAGCATCGCCCACGGCATCGTCCCACCATCTCCTATTACCGCTGCATCCACCTCCTGTTGACGGTTGCCACATCCCAATCCGTGGCAGTACAGCTGTCCTGCATCCTCCTCCCGCTGCTCTGCCCCCTGCAGCCCATCACCCTGCAGAAGATCGACGTGTATCCTTGGTGCCAGGAGGCAGAGCCCTGCCCTGACATGCACACGTGTTGTGCACCCTGCGGTGCCTGTGGGCTGTGCATGCTGGAGCCTGTTCCCTTTGCTGTGCATATCCCCAGTGCTCGTGGCTGTTTGTCCCTGACTCACTCTGTAGAATCACGGTCACCCTCTTCACCATCCTCTACCTGAACCCCATCATGCTCTGGGCCCTCTGGGGCACCCGAGCGCAGCGCACACTGAGGCAGCGGGTACGGTCGCAGGGCACCAGAGCAGTGGATGGCACCATGATGCATCGATGCTCCACACAGCTCAATCCCACTGTGCAGGCACTTGAGCGCAAGGAGGTACCCACACCACCCGTATCAGCCCTCTCCACCCCCTCTCAGTGACACCGCCTGCACTGAGCCCCCAGCTGTCCCCATCCCGAGGGTCACACCGTACCACTCTGCACCCCCAGGCTTACACCTGCCTATGCTGTGCCCTATGGAAGTCAAGGTGAGTGTGCTGTCCAGTGTGATGCCCCAAGCTGCCAGGCATTGTGGGGACTGTCCCCGTCCTGCTGTGCCTGGCTGCTTCTGACCAACACCATCAGTGCTGAGACCATCACTACCAACTCCTCCGTGAGCTCACCACCATCCCAGAACTGCTCGGTGCTGGCAGTGTGGACATCACCCCAGCTGGACACAGCAGTGTCCCAGGAGCA
>JAOWBP010004023.1:10741444-10757740 GCA_028571105.1 Tragopan temminckii
CCTCTCCTCTTGTCACAGCAGCCAGCATCACTGTGGGGAACACCGAGCCTGCATCAACCACGTCTGACCGTGTCACAACTCCCACTGTGCCAGCAGCCACAGGATCTCCCCATCGTGTTGGAATACAGAAATCTGGGACCATGATCCCCCCAGGCACAGCCTCAGCAACAATCACTCCTTCTCCTGCCATTGACGGTGTCAGTGAGGCCACAGCCCCAGGGCTGCCAGCCCCTGGCACAGCTGGAGATGGGCTGCCCAGGGACACAGCCGTCACCCATCCCCGTGTCACCTCTCAGCTCCATGTCACCACTGCAGCAGCTCTGGGCACGTCAGCCACAGCCATGGATGTCAGCACTGCACCACATGCATCCACTGCCCCGCTTCCAGTCCTGGGCAGTGCCAAGCACATTTCCATCACTGCTGAAGCCACCGTGGGCACTGCTGTTCTGCAGACTGAGGAAACCCCAAAAGGGCTGGATATGCAGGCAGTCTCCAATGTGGCAGCTGCTGTGTCACTCCCAGATGGTGTCCCTGGAGAAGGGTACAGCACCGGGACGCGCGCAGTGACAGGTGCCTCTGCTGCCCACCGCATTGGCAGCACCTCTGGATGGGTAGGTGGGACTGTGACTCCAAGTTTTGGCTCTGACTCATATGGACCAGCCACTGGCACGCTGTCAGCATCTCCACATGTACATATGGAGACGTGGACGAGCGCCCCAGTGCCACTGCGCAGCAGCACCACTCCCACAATGTCTGTGGGGTCACCCAGAGCTCTGCAGAGCACCGCTGGGCAGCCCACCCAGGGAACAGCTGTGCCTCTACAAGAAGGGATCACGGACAAGGAACTTGTAAGTGACAGCAGCATGCTGACAGGTGATGTCCCAGCGCCCAGTGGAGGTTTGTCTCCTCCAGTGACACTCGCCCTTGCAGCTCCTCTGGTGCTGGGAACAGAAGCACTGTCCTCAGCCACCAGCACAGCGACTGATGATGATGGGTTGGTGCAGCCTCACCATGTTGGCACTACAAAGCGGACACCGAGGACAGCAGAGACCGTGGTGCTGTCTGATGTCCAACACAGCACAGGGACATCACCCCACTCCCTCACCTGGATCCCAGCTGAGCTGCACACAGCCGCTGTGCGCCTGTCCCAGGAGGTGACGCCAGGGCTGGACGAGGCCACCTCTCCTCTTGTCACAGCAGCCAGCATCACTGTGGGGAACACCGAGCCTGCATCAACCACGTCTGACCGTGTCACAACTCCCACTGTGCCAGCAGCCACAGGATCTCCCCATCGTGTTGGAATACAGAAATCTGGGACCATGATCCCCCCAGGCACAGCCTCAGCCACAATCACTCCTTCTCCTGCCATTGACGGTGTCAGTGAGGCCACAGCCCCAGGGCTGCCAGCCCCTGGCACAGCTGGAGATGGGCTGTACAGGAACACAGCCGTCAGCCATCCCCGTGTCACCTCTCAGCTCCATGTCACCACTGCAGCAGCTCTGGGCACGTCAGCCACGGCCATGGATGTCAGCACTGCACCACACGTACCCACCACCCCACTTACAGCCCCGGGCAGTGCTAAGCACATTTCCATCACTACTGAAGCCACCGTGGGCACTGCTGTTCTGCAGACTGAGGGCACTCCGATGGAGCTGGACGTGGGCACGGTCCCCAGTACGGTCCCTGCTGTGGCACTCCCCAATGGCAGCAAAGTTGGGCAAGTGATGGGGTCAGTGGTCCTTGGATTGGACAGCCGCACACCGTCATCAGCTGGCTCAATCCCAGTTGAAAACCCCACAGTGGGTGTCCTTGTCCCCACAGCCAATACTGATAGCACTTCTGCGGTGTCAGCACTACCAGCACCACTTCCTTCCAGTGCCAGCAGCACTGCTCAGCTGGGCACAGCCACGTCTAACCAAAGCCATAGTGCTGCTCGGGTGACAGTGGACACGGGCACCTCCTCAGCCACTACTCCTATGGCCAGAGATGCTGAGCCGGGTGTCAGAAAGGCCACCCCAGTGTCACCATCTGCAGTGGGCAGCCAACGTCCCACATCCCTGGCACTGGTCACAGCACTGTCCCCTTCCATCAGTCGCAGCGCTGCTGAGCAAGATGTGAGCATGTCCCCTTCTGTGTTCTGGAACAGCAGTCTGGCAGTGGTGGCATCCTCTGTCACATCAACTATGGTGGCATCCATCACACCCAGTGCCAGTGTCACTGGTCCAGCAGTGGTGACACCTTCCATCACACCCAGCGTCAGTGCCAGTGGTCCAGCAGTGGGAACAAGAGATGCCTCTCTCAGTATGGTCACAGCACCCTCCTCTGCTGTCCCCTCTCTGGGACCACACAGCTCTCTGGGGCCACACAGCCCCCGTGTCACCCCAGGGACACCCATCAAGGCTACCAGCAGTCCCCGTGACCCAGCCTTGAAGGATTCCAGCATACACACATGGGAAGCCACAGCCATGTCCTGGAAGAACACCATCCCCTCCAGCAATACCATAACACCAGCAGTCTCACCCAGCATTGACACCTCCATGGTGACCAGGCACACTGCAGTGTCACCTCCTATGGCAAAGGCCAGCAGTGGTGCCCAGTCCCCCTCTGCCATGCACGATGTCCCCACTGCCCTGAAAGTGACAAACCACAAGGCCACCCCTGCATTTACTGCCAGGTCCAGCCCTGCCAAGGGTATACCAGCAGCCAGCAGCCCCACCAGAGCAGCTCCAGGCTTAGGGGCACAGAGTGGACCAATCACAACACCAGGGACACCTGCTTATGCCACCTCCCAGAATCCCGTTTCCAAGCCTGGCACTGAGCTCGGTAAGTCAATTTTCTTCCCCTTTCCCAACGTGAAGGAGAGAAGGGGGCCCTCAGCCTTATTTTCACAGCTTAAGGGAGAGAATTCACTTAATACCTGCTCAAGTTCTTGCCCAGCCCCTGGCCATGCTCTTACCCCGGAGGCGATGAGCATCTGCAGGCACACCCCCCCACTGTACGTGCCAGGGTTCACATCGGGTTCATTATTCACAGCATTCCAGCCCAAAATCGGAGGAGTCACCGAGACTGAAGTGCCTCATTTCCTCCAGTTGGAATCCCTGCCTCCTGAGTCACCACAAAGCCAAATTGGGTTAAATATCACGATGGCATTTAGGGGGGAGTGGAGGGAGAAGGCATTCTTGAGGGTGACTCTTGGGATTCCACCAGGGATGGGGGACCCACCACCAAAATCACACCCCAGGGCGAGGAGGCAGCTGAGCAGAATGAAAGCTGGAGCAGAAGTTAATTGTTTAATTGTTTCTAACCTCCCCAATTAATGTCCTGCCTGTGTCAGTCCCAGCAGTGTCACTGTACCCATTTGGCACAGTGGAAGGGGACACAGAGTGCATCCAGAGAACAGTGGACTTTAACTCCCCATTGCTGAAGCCCGAGATCGGATTCCCCTTGGGGAAGGCACTGCGGGATACCCTCTACGTGAGTTCTTATGCCTATATAAGGGACGTTCAGCCTGCTCAGTAGGAAATAAAAAAAAACAACCAACCCACACAAATGGAACGGAAACCTGATTTAATGTTAATTTTTCACCACTTAAAATTGATTTTTTTCTGCTTGTATCAATGTAGCGTATGGGATACAACCTAACCTGTCATTCTGCTCAGTTTACAGACAATGGACAAATCATTTTCCCTCCCACGGACAGCCACGTTCCCTCCAGCCCCCACCCCCCTTCCCAGGGCTTCAGTGGTCACGAGGCTTTACCCATGGTGGCCGCTTTTTGGGACGATGCGGATTTCTCTCGTGGTGTTGGCACCACCTGGTACCAGGTCAGGGTGCCAGCTCAGGGTCATTAGGCGCCCCACTCACCCCAGTTCTCACCCACTGAAACCCCCCTGCAACCCACAGGAGTACCCCACTCTCGGCTCCATCCGAGATCCTATTGTCCATGATGTGGAAGTGAAGATTCAGAAATACATGCGGGTGCCATACTCTGCTAAATGGACCCTGAAGGTGACGTGGGAGAAGGCTCCGGCGTACCTGTCCCAGCTGGATGATGCACAGGTGACAAAGGGGAACTGCCACCAACAATGGATGGGGCACAGCAGTGGGGTGCTGATGGGGCTCCATGGGTTCCCCAGACCAACACATACCAGGCAGTGCTCTCCACTGATGGCAGCCGCTCCTTCGCCTTGCTGCTGTACCAGGATGGTGGCATGCGGTGGGACTATGCCAGGCTGGCAGCCAGGGATGCACTCATCGGCTTCTCCAGGTGCTGTGTCCTTGTGTCCCCAGAGATACACCCACCTCTCACCTCTAGTGTAGCCGTGTCCCATTTCAAGCTTCACTCTCCAAGGAAAACCTACAAAGCTGCCCAGCCCCAACTGGAAATCCCTGCCCACAGTGTACTAGGTGCAGGAACGTAACCCTAACCTAACTCGAACCCTAACCCCAGAGCTCCTCTCTTTACCTAGTGGTGATGGCTATGCCCAGAACAGTGAGCTGACTGAAGAGCCACCAGCTGTTAGGTACCGTCCAGACCAGCACCGCAGCTCCGGCACTGGTACGGCACCAGGAGAGACCTTCAATCCACTGCTGGGGGGATGGATGGTGTTGAGACCCTCTTTTTGCACAAGCCCCACTGCGGGGATGGTTTCAATGGTTGCTGCAGTCATGCTGTGTTTTTTTCCTATTGCTCCCCAGATGTGCGTGGGCTGTGGCTGTTCCGGCTGGACAACCGCAGCCGGGTGAACTACAGGCTGCAGTGCCTGATGTGGCTGCAGGCACAGCCACCACCGTCCACCTGGAGCACGGAGCTGCCACCCTGCCCCTGCTCACGGCCCCAGGCAGAGCTGGACCCCCGATACCGCCGGAGCAGAAGTGCTGAGTCCCCTCTTGCACCTGGGGTGGCTGCTATACCCCAAAATATTTCAGATCTCTTTGTGACAGTGCTGCGCACCACATCCCCCAGCCGGATGGGAGCGGGGGTGCGGTGTGTGTACCGTGGCGCAGGGTTTTTGGAAGGATGGCAGGAGAGATTCTGGAGCCCACCCAACAACCCTTCAGACAGTGAGTGGGCACCGCCCTGTCCCAGCCCTAAAACACCCACAGGATCTGCCTACACTCTGCAGGAACAGTGGGATCCCCATATCCCCAATACCCAGCCACTGTATCCCCACAGACGGGGAGCTGGAGGCATTTGAATGGTGCTGCTGGCACGTGGGGAAGCCTCATTTCTGCACCTGGTACAGTGAGAAGAGACCAAGAGCTGGCTGTGAGGGATATGTGCCACCCACCCCTGGTAGGTCCCCTTCCCCTGTGGCGGGGCACCGAGTGGGTAGCATGGCCATACCCATGTAGGCCGTGGTTTGCAGTATCCCAGTGGAGGCTGCTGAGCACCATGGTTTGCTTTCCTCCATGCAATGACACCAGCACTTGCTTTTCTTTCCCTTCTCAAAACAACTCCATATCCTTCGGACCCTAGCCAATGCCTTTGGGGACCCCCATGTCACTACCCTGGATGGCCTCACCTACACCTTCAATGCACTCGGGGACTTCATGCTGCTGCTGGCCAGTGATGCCCACACCAGCTTTGTGCTGCAAGGGCGCATGGCCCGCACCAGCACAGCCCGGGCCACCAACTTCATGGCCTTCGTTGCCCAGTACACCTCCAGCACCACCACAACGGTGAGTAGAGCTACTCTCTGCACCCATTTTGGTAAGTGATATCTCCCATTGTCACCAAAGCAGCCCTTGAAATGGCTCTGAGCCTAGAGCCCACGTGTTGCAATGGTCGACCACTGATGGTCAACCAAGCAGTGGTGGCAGCCCAGATGTGCCCTGTGACAGTGGCAATGGAGAGCACTCACCATCCTTACCTATGCAGCCATCAAAGCTGTGTCGACATGTGTTTGCTGGGGCAAAGACTGTGCCAACACATCTTCCAGGATGAACACCTCTTCTGGAGCTGGAGGATGACAGAGTCCAGCAGTGTGTCCTCAGCGGGGGGTGGGGAGGGACAAGCAGGAGAGACATTCTGAGCAGTTATCCATTTGCAGGTTGAATGGACCTTGGGGAGCCATAATGAGGTCCAAGTTCTACTGAACTACGAAACCGTCCAGTTTTCTTACTCCCGAGGTAAGGAGGACATGGTGTTAAATGTTCATTGTATCTGAGGGGGATCAGAGGTGTACCCATCCCACAGGGACTTGGCCAGTGAGGTTGGGAATGCTCCCCTCCCTGAATTCAGAGACATCATTTCAGATCCCAGACTTGTGTGGGCTCCCTCTGTGTCTTCTTTTGCAGACATGGATGCTGAGGTGTACTACAGCCCCAGTGTCCTGCTGGTCAACACCTCCTCCATCACAGCCATCTTTGATGGGACCATCTCCATCTCCGTCTCAGCCAGCTCTGGGATGCTCAGTGCGGTATGCAGCCTGCTGGAGCAGTACCACAATGGCACCAGGGGCCTGCTGGGTGAGGACTCTGCCAGCATCCCCTCACCTCTCCTCCAGAACTGCTGCGGGGCCAGGGGCAAGGTCCCCTTCTCACCCCATAGCTGCTGGCAGACCCTGGGGACTCCAATCCCACAGTGAATTTCCACCAGGTGTATGGAACCACAACCCAGCAGATGACTTCCAGATGCCAAATGGAACTAACATCCCTGTAAACAGCAGTGAGGAAGATATCTTCAGCTATGGGATGACCTGTAAGTCTGAGCTCGGGAACCAACCTGGCCATCCCACGCTCCGGTGCCTTCTGGCCATGCACTGGCTGGAGAGTTTTGGACACTGAGCAAAACCAGTGCCAAGGGAGCCCTTCAATTTCTTCACCACCGCATAGAAACCAGCCCTAAAGAGAGCTACCTTTAAAAACACGAGGTCCTACTCATGATGTGCTCTCTTGCAGGGGCTGTTGGAGAGCACAGCCTGTTTGCCCAGCCCCTGGCTGCACCAGTAAGAACCTTCAACCCCATCTTCTTGTCTCAGCTGCGACAGGAGAACAAAACCCAATATCAGCTGGCAGCCTCGCAGTGCCACGGCTGCAGGGAGTGCATCTATGACATGCTGAGCACAGGGGATGTGGCCCTGGGCCTGGCCACCCAGAGCCTGGTGGAAGACTACCAGAAGAGAAAGGCAGCGCTCGGTAAGTGGGGTGTGGGGAACTGGGAAGAGCCCTGCTCCCTCCCTGGGGCTATATGAGGCAAGAGAGATGCCACCAAGTTCTTGAGTTGCAGTGCACAGCTGGCTCATCTCCAATCCTGGGAGATGCCACCGAAGTCTTGAGTTGCATGGCATGGCTGGCTGGTACTCAGGCCTGGGAGATGCCACCCAGAAGGGATTTTGTTGGGTGGCCATGGCTACATCTGCCCAGGGCCATCTCATCACTGCGAGGTACATAGACCAAAAGATGTCAAGATCTCATGGTGAGCGCACAGGGCTGCTCTTCCCTCAGATTCCTTCCCTCCCGTCATCACCGGCAGCCCATTGCTCACAGCATTCAGGACAGAACAAGTCACCAGGCAGTACCGAGCTACGGGGCCGGGTGTACGCTTTGTCCCTCACATCTCACCAGAGCTCAACATATCGGGTAGGGATGGAGAGAGGGGGCAGGATGGGGGCAGGACGGGCACCGCACAGATGTTGGGTTCTGGATGGAACCCCTCCAGGAGGGCTGGGACGTGACCACTACCACGTGCCCTCTCCTCCTCCGCTTCCTGCAGAGGACGGCACGCTGACATGGGATCCCCGTGGGACAGCCCCGCTCAGCATCACCCTGCAGGCTGTCAGCCCACACCTCCCCCCAGCCCTCCTGCAGCTCAGCTTCACCCTGTGCAGCTGCCGCAGCATCCAGCAGTGTGACTACAGCAGCACGACCACCGTCGCCCGCTCCTCCTTGCAGGTAGCAAAGATCTGGGACATCTCCCTGCCACCAGCCTCATCCCATCTGTCCTCGTGTCCCCTAAGCCAGTGTCACAATCCCTTGGCAGCTGGCAGCCTGCAGGTGTGACAGTGGATACTGGGGCCCCTTCTGCCAGCACGCACCAGACCCCTGTGCCCAGGGCTGCTTCCCTGGGGTGGGCTGTGACCCGCACACCGGCTGTGGTCCCTGCCCACCTGGGCTGACCGGTGATGGGCGGCACTGTGCAGGTGATGTGGGCTCATTATGGGAATGAACACTGGGGCCTTGAGGGGTTTCGCCCGGTGCCATGCTGCATTGCACTGCAGATATCGATGAGTGTGTGCAGAAGACGGCGTGCCAGGGGAACCTCACCTGCAGCAACACCGTGGGCAGCTATACCTGCTCCTGCCCCAGCGATGCAGCGGGTGAGTGCAGGCATTCTAGGATGCACAGCTTTGCTTGGGGTAATAAGCAAAACAACTCTGCTCCAAAAAGCAGTGTCTGCCTCCTGTATCACGTACTCCCATCCCACAGGGGAGGGTCTGGGATGTGGCACAGCCTGCAGGTCCCACTTCTGCCCTGAGGGCTTCTGCAGCAATGGGGGACGCTGCCGCCTGCACCCCCCCTCCTGTACACCCACCTGTGAGTGTCCCCCAGCATTTACCGACCGCCACTGCGTGGTGGCAGGAGGGGACTTTCGGCCCCTGGCTAGTGCAGGTGGGTGCTGTGTCCCACATGGGGCTGTCACCCATCCCAGCTCACCCAGCCCTGAGACACAAAGGCACCACTGCAGTTTTGTCCCCAGATCTGCCCCAGAGGAGTGTGCTGCTGTGGGTCAGGGCAACGCAAAGTGCCACAGCTGAGGAAGTCAATGCCACTGTGCGTACTGGTGGGGGAAAGGCTGTGGCTTGTGGGCGGATGGGACGCTGCAGCTTGGGGTGCCATTGCATTACCCCCCCCCCCCCCCCCCCCAGGGATCCAGCTCCACGTGCCCCATGCCTGAGAGGCAATTGGGGCTGAGGTATAGGGTCACAGCCCTCATAAATCTCCCACCCAACTCCTTGGCACAGGTCTCAGCCATCCTGGGCTCTCTAGAGGTGAAGGCATTTTGGAGCAACACCAACATCACCTACATGTGAGTGCTGAACAGATGGAGCAGGGCTTGGAATACAAAGAGTTTTGCCCCTAAGGATCTGCTTTTCCAGCCCCAGTGATGCTAAACCCTTACAGCAACGAGCCCCCTCCCTTCTTTCCCTCATAAGTCATGGGGAAACTGAGGATGGCAGCCAGCTCTTCTCCCAGCAGGACGGCCAACGGCCTCACCTTTGCTGTGGTGGCCGAATTTTCCTACAACAGCAGCAGCTTTGTCATCCAGTTCCTGAATGAGGAGCTGACAGCGGCCATCACCACTGCTTTCAATGGGCAGAGGGCACGGCGGGAGGTGGGTGCGTATCTCCTCTTTGCACGCCTACACCTGGACAACATCACGGACCTGGTGAAATGTGAGTGCCCCAGCACCAAGGGTGGTGGGACCCCTGTGGCTGTCCCCTGCCATCCAGTGCAGCCTGGGGTTGTGATGGAGGTGGTTTGGTGCTGATTGCCACCGAGGGGTCCTGGGGTTGCACCAAGTGGTGATGCTGCCCCAAGCCCCCATGCATGGACCCATCCTCTGCAGTATCAGTGCCTGAACTGCAGCACTACTTCTCCTGCACACTATATGGCTACGAGGGTTACCAACTCGACTATGTGGAGACAAGTGGACTGACCTGCATCTCCCCCTGCAAGAAGGGCTACTGCCAGCATGGCGGCCACTGCCAACACCTGCCTGAGGGTCCCACATGCAGGTAGCTGTGACACTGGGGTGGGCGATGCCACCTCGCACAGCCACCCTTCCCTGTATCCGGATCTCCATCCCCTCCACAGCTGTGTGCCCTTCTCCATCTTCTCCCCGGGCGGTGCCCACTGCGAGCAGCTGGCTGTCAGCCTCGCTGCCTTCATCAGCATCATGGTGGGGGCCCTGGCACTGCTCTGCCTCCTGCTCTCCACTGCCTGTCTGGCTGCACAGCTCTGCCGTCGGCATCGGGAGCCCCGGGGGTGAGCGAGGGGTTGGGGCTGGGCCCATAAGGTGGGTGCTGTGGGGCAAGGTGTTGAGGGTGGGTGTCAGGAGGAGTATTGCCATGCTGAAAAAGTGGAAAATCCATCCCAGGCAGGGGACAGGGGTATTTTGGGGAAGGAGGCTGAGCCCATTCAGCATCATCCACCCCATGTGCAGTTGTCTGCTGCAATGAGGAGTGACAACTTCCTTCTCCTCCATGTCAGAGAGCGATCACATTTCTTCCCTGTCCCACCCTGTGTTTGGTTACAGAAGGGCTTTCTGTTGATTTTAATTTGAATGCCATCCAAATGATTTCCGCTGAAATTCATGTGTTGCCGGGAGGAGCAGGTCTGGAGCAAGAAATAAAGCACACTGCAGGGGCAGAGCTGGCTGGGGCGTAGTGCCAACCCATCCCAACCTCCACCCTATCCTTGGTATGGGATGTGTGGGGTGGGAAGCTCTTCTTCTGAGCCCCCAGTGTGACAGAGCATTTGTTTGCATTTGGGACAAGGCGAGAAATGGGGTGTGTGCAGGAGCTGGGGCTTTTCCTCCTCAATCCCTATCCACAGCCCCACACTCAGTCAGTGCTCCACACTTGGGGGGCTGAGCAAAAGACAGGGGCTCTTCAGCTCCACCGATGTGTTGTCCCCATTCTGTCCTCCTCTCCTAGGACCAAGGGGACCTTCTGGAGACAGCGGCCGTTCTCCTGTGAGTACATCCCCAGCCTGCTTTGTAGCCCAGCTCTGAGCTATAGGGCAGGCAGTGGAGTGGCCCTATGCCCCCCAGCTGTCCCCACAGTGCTCCCCCAGCTCTGCTCTTCTTCCTCATCCCAGCCCTGGTGAAGGCAGAAGAGGGGGCAGAGGCCTCAGGAAGGCTCTGGGAACCGCAGCTCCGGGCCATCGATCCGTCCATCCAGGTGTGCCTGGGGTCACTGTCCCTGTGCGTGGGGCAGCACGGCAATGTCCTTGTCCCAGGGCTCAAAGTCTGCTCGGGATGCTGGGGACAACAGGATCTGCACTGCTGCCGGGGCTCAGTGCAGGGATTGTGCAACTAGAACATTGCTTGTCCCGTGTCCTTTTTTGCAGATGCGGTTCAAGAGACCCCACGTCCTGCCTCCAAGCCGAGGCACTGCACAGCCCTAACATGCTCTGCTCCCAGCAGTGGGGCAGCAAGGCAGGGCTCCGGGCATGGGAAGAGGATGGAACATACAGGGCTGTGGGACATGGCTGTGCCGTGAGGACATGGGTCACCAAAGCAACGGGACCTTCTGCTGAGGTCCTGAAGAAGTGACTGGGGTCATCCATAGGAGTGTCTACCATGAGGTGTGCCCCAGCATGGTGCAACCAGACCCAGCAATCACACCACACTATGAACAAATCAGAATAAAAATGAAATGAGGGCACTGTGCTGAGTGATGCGTGCATCCCCAGCTCTTAACATCAGATCACACAAACCAGTCCCTGCTCTGAGCCCACTCCCATCCCACCCACCAGAGAGGCAGCTGCACTTCACTGGTGATGCTCAGACCCTCTGATGCTTTATTGAAGGAATGCAACATGACAAGAACTTCGGTGCTTTTGCAAGAATTCAGGTGTTCTCACACACACAATATTATTTTTCTCCCATTATTTCCAATCACAGGGTTGAACCAATGCAAGGTGCAAAGGCCCAGGTGCTGGGGGCTAAAATCCCCTGTAGTGCCATCCCCAGGCAGGAGAGCAGGGGCAAGGAACATGGTGACAGTGCCACAGTGCCTGTTCCATCATTGAGGGAGCAGAGACACACTGGGGACAGGGACACATAGGGTACAAATGGGAGTGAAGGGTTTGGAGGATCATCCATGGCCCAGAGCGTGTTGTGTGTATGTGACCCGCAAGTTACTCCTCCTCCTCATCTGCAAAGACATAATAAATGGTGAGACCTCAGCCCCAGCCTCTCCAGGGCATGGGGTGAGTCCAGGACCCCTTGAGCCCCTCACCTCTCTGCTCCTCTGAGTCGCCGTCTTCTGAGGAATCCTCTGTGGATTGCAAGAAAGATCGAAGCTCAGCCCACACCCACAAATGCTGCCTGTGTCTCTCCTCCCCCCCACACGTTGCCCAGCACCATAGCGCTGTGTGTTACACCAGCCCAGAGCACAGCACCATCCTCCTCCAAACCCAAACTCCTCTCAGGGCTCTCACTGCATTCACCATGGAGGAACTGGGACGTCCCCCTCCAGCCCTGGGCACATGCAGGCAGGGAACCCACCCGCACTGTGTGCCCGGTACCCATCGCATCCAATCCGCGGTCTCTTCTCGTTGTAGCGGGCGCAGAGGCGAGCGCTCCCTGCTTGGTTGCAGCACCAATCATACAGTTTCAGCTCCTGGTCTGAGGGGAAGGAAGCACAAAATCATGGGCTGAGAAGGGGAGGAGAGCGGGGCCATCCACAGTGTGTCCAGAGATGGGTTGGCACAGGGATGCTTCCCCCTGCACCCTGGTGTCTGTGCTTACCACGATATGGGGACGCCTGTCGGGACGCCCTCCAGTATCTCTCCTGCCGCCCCTCCACCAGCTGCCCCCGGCCATCATACAGGCAGCGAACACCAGCACCGTGTGAGTTGGGCGAAGCGGAGTGCAGCATGGAGACACGAGCAGACCCCCAGCCTGGAGCAGGGATGCAATCAGCTCATTGGGCACTTTGGGGACTCCCATGGGGGATGCCATGGGTGCACAGGGGACACACTGGGGATGGCGGTGCCACTTGCCTCCACGGCCACTCCTGAAGCGCGGGTCCTGCTGGCCTTGCTGCAGGGAGCAGGGGCAGGCAGGCAAGTTCTGGCTCCATGCCTGTGGCTCCTGCTGCCGCCCTGTCCACGCCAGGCACTTCAGGCGGTAGTTGATGCCCACACGGCTCTCCAGCTTGTACAGCCACAGCCCACGGAGATCTGAATGGGGAATGGGAGATGGGACCGTGGGCGGCTCCAGCAGAGAGAACGGATGCTGATGCTGTTGGGTCCCCACCATGGGATCCCAACACCAGGGGAATATTCAGGAAATGGAAGAGAGGCTTTGCAGAGAAGAAATCTCCAAGAAATCATATTGCACAAAAAAGGGATGCATCATTATGGAACACCCCAAGGATGTTCCCAAAGTTTAGCTCATCTCCAGGGCATCACTCACACCCAGGGAACTCAGTTTATGTGTCTGGATGGAAATGGTGTTGATCGTGAATTCAGTGCCCCCCCTGCCTGGAGCTGTCCCCATGCCCATACAGAGCATCCCCCACTCCCCAGGCCATGCGTCTACCTGTATTGTAGCCTCTGTAGCGGTCAGGGCGATATTTTGCAGCTGGAGATCCTTGGGTCAGGTCATCATTGTGGTAATACCCATCCCCACTGCACAGGGGGAAGGCGAACAGTCAGACACTGTGGGTCGCACCACCCCAGCACGGTGTCCCTGTGACTCCCTGTACCTGGTGTAGCCGATCAGCACGTTGGTGGCCGGCAGCTGGGTGTAGTCCCACTGCATTCCTCCATCCTGGTACAGGATCAGAACATAGGACCTGAAGCCATCAGTGGTGAGGACAGCCTGGTATGTGTTTGTCTGGGGAGAAGCACCAAGGACAGGTAAAGCACTGAGCAGAGCTGATGGATTTAGCATGAGGTCAACCTAATGAGGCTTCCTGAGAAATGGCACTTGGACACCCCCAACTTGTAGGCCCATACCCTGCGGCTGTTGCCACGTGCCCCATAGGCAGGTGCCTTCTCCCAGGTGATCTTCAGGGTCCAGGCTGCAGAGTAGGAGGACCTCAGGTAGCGCCGGACCTTTGCTTCCACATCACGGATGAATGGTGGCTTCTCCGAGTTCAGGGTGAGGAACTCCTGTGGGTTTGGGAGACAAAGGGATGAGACCCCAGTGGGACCATTCATGATACTGCAACCAGGTGTGTGGTTCCCAAGAAGGGAAATGCCACCCATCACCTGTTCACTCTGCATCTCAAGGGGAATCCATGAACAAAGCAATGAATCATCGAACCTTTTGAGTTGGAAGGGACCCTTAAAGGCCATCTGGCTGAACCCCCTGCAACGAACAGGGACACCTGCAACTCCAGCAGAGCCCCATCCAACCTGACCATAAGTGTCTCCAGGGACGGGGCACCACCGCCTCTCTGGGCAACGTGTGCCAGTGCCTGATTCACCTCAATGCAATCACATGCAAGGATGGCTTCACCGACCTGGTAGAAGGTGGTGCCAGTGCCCCTGGAGAAGTCAGCATTGTCCCAGAACACAGCGATCACAGGAACGCCCTCACGGCCGGTGAATCCGCGGGCAGGCGGGTTGGGGAGTGTGAGGATGCTGCTGTTGGAGGCTGGGAAGATGATCTGCCCGTTGTCTGTGAACTGTGCACAAGGGAATGGAGTTGGAGCTTTTCTACATCAGGCATTGGGAAGAGATGCACTCAGGGCAGCATGGACTCACGTAGAGAGAATCACGCAGGGTTTTCCCAAACGGGAATCCGGTCTCGGGCTTGAAAAGTGGGGAATTGAAGTCCACTCTCCTTTGCACATATTCGTGGTCATTCTCTCTTGCTCCGTACCCATAGAGGGGCACTGCTGGTACTGAAAGAGAACAAAATTCAGAAAAAATGTTCTTATAGCAAAACCCCTTGGGCTGTGCCAACAGAAATAATTTTGCTTTCAGGGTGACACCAGCTGGGCAGCAGGAGGATGGGGGCACACCGGGACACCCCACTCCTGCTCCCATCCCTCTCCCTGCCCTAGCTCTGCATCACCCACCTGTGGGGAGTGGCGGTGGGGTCGGGGCAGCAGCTGGCTGGCCTGGAGCTGGGATCATAGAGGATGATACATGGGCACCGCCGCTTGCCCCCAGCCCCATGAGCCTCATCTTGTCCCCAGGGCTGGGGGCCAGGCTGCAGGACACGACGGGAAGTGGGGTGGCAGAGATGGACCCTCTTTGGGCTCCCCCTGGGACCGGGATGGATGCAGGGATGCTCACCCCACCGGCAGCCCCACGGGCTGGATTGGCAATGGTGGGGCCATCAGCATCCCCCCTGCCTTCAGCCTCTGCAGAGACCCCACGCTGGAGGGGAGGGAGCAGCAGGGCAGCCCCACCTGCAGCAGCAGCTCCCCATGCCCCCGCTGCCCACTCACTTGCTGAAACCAGGGAGGAGAACTGGGGACTGGTGGCTGCTCCCTCCTTTAGGTTTTCTCTTTCGGATGCAGAAGGCAGAGCTGGGGCAGAATTAGGAGCACGTTGCAGTTCTTCTCCCAGTGGAGCCAGCATCCCAGAAGCCATCTCGTCCACAGGGGACCACGGCAGTGCTGGGGGGCTGCTCCCGCTCTGGGTACTGGAGGCAGAGGCGGGGCCCACGTTGGGAACTGAGCTGTCCCCAACCCCCCTGGCAGAGGCAGACGCGGCCACCAGCAATGGGCTGGAGGCAGCCGGAGCCACTGGGACCAGGGGCTGTGTCTCCTGGGGGGAGGTGGAGATGGAGGGTGGCAACACTCCTGATGCAATCTGGATGACGGTTCCCAGCCCATTTCCCCCACTGGCAGGCGACCCCTGGGCTGAGGCTCCCCGTTCGTCTCCAGCCAGCTCCACCACGTTGACTTGGCTGAGTTTGGCACCAGGAGGTCCAACATTGGCATTGCTTTGAGTGGTGAGGGGAAGGATGAGTGTTTCCTTGTTGCTCTGGGGAGCAGCAGCCCCCAAGCCTGAGCTCGAGCCAGCTCCACCAGCTCTGGGGATGCCTGATCCTGTATCTGTTCCGGCAGCTGCTTCAGGTGATGAAGATCCATCAGCAGATGGGGAGGAAGATATAGAGAGCAGTGTAGCTTCCAGCCTTCCATCAGAGGCTGCAGCTGCTCCTGTCCCAGCCTGGTCCTGAGACTGCCCTGGAGCTTCTCCATCTGCAGAGACAGCCTCAGGCCCATCACGCACTCCTCCTGCAGCGGGATGGAGCCCAGGTGCAGCAACCAGGGAGGGTTGCAGAGCACTGGGAGCACCACCTGCTCCTCCCAAGACACTTGGGCCAGCTGTATCTGAAGCAGAGGGAGCTGTGAGCACATCACTGGGGGAAGCAGGACCCAATGGAGACAGAGCACCAGGCAGCAGGTCCGTCCCAGCCTTCAGCCCAGTGCCTGGAGAGGAGCTCAGGGATGGCTCAAATGCAGCTGCACTGCTCACTCCTCCCGGCGCCTGGCCCGCTGCTCCCAGTGCTGTCAGACCTGTGCCAGGCTGCACTCCAATGCCAGCAGATGGTGGCCGTGCAGGTCCATACGATGCTGAGCTAGGGGCATCCAGCAC
>JAOWBP010004023.1:10770347-10797565 GCA_028571105.1 Tragopan temminckii
CCGCGTTGTGTAACCCCCGCTCCGCCGCCGCCACGTGGGTTAGGGCCGGGGTTCGGGGGCTTTGTTTGGGGCCGAGGATGCCGCGGGGCAGTGGGAAGGGGAGAAAGGAGCGGGATTCGGGGACGGAGGAGGAGGAGGAGGCCGGGGCCGTGGGCACGCTGGAGGCCGCGGTGCGGGAGGCCCGGCGCAGGGCAGCCCCGTCGGTGCGGGATTTCCGCTACAACAAGCAGCGGGCCCGGCTCGTGTCCCGGGGCTCCGAGCTGAAGGAAGGCGCCGAGTGCATCCTCTATTGGATGTGCCGGGACCAGCGTGTGCAAGGTAGGAGCCGGCCCGTGCCCTGCAGCGCTGGATGCTCTGGGGGGCTTCTATTAAGCGTTCCGCGTTTGCTCGCCCTGCAGATAACTGGGCTTTCCTCTACGCCCAGCGCCTGGCCCTCAAGCAAGAGCTTCCTCTGCGCGTCTGCTTCTGCCTGGTGCCCACGTTCCTGGATGCCACCATCCGCCACTACGGCTTCATGCTGAGGGGGCTGCGGGAGGTGGCCGAGGTACAGCCGCTGCAGCGGGCAGGTGGGATGGAGCCGGCTGGGAGCAGCCCTTAAGCCCTGTCCTCTCATTGCAGGAGTGTGCGGAGCTGGACATCCCCTTCCACCTGCTGCTGGGCTGCCCCAAGGATGTGCTGCCCAGCTTCGTGATGGAGCACAGTGTGGGAGGGCTGGTGACAGACTTCTGTCCCCTCCGTGTCCCCCGACAGTGGGTGGAGGAGGTCAAGGAGCGATTGCCTGAGGACGTGCCCTTCGCACAGGTGGGTGCCTCTGGAGGGGACACATTCTGGGTCTGCTGGAGAACACAGTGTGCATTGTGCCATTGGCTTCTGCTCACATCACCATCTCCAGCTTCCCTTCCCAGGTGGATGCCCACAACATTGTGCCCTGCTGGGTCACCTCCCCCAAGCAGGAGTACAGCGCCAGGACCATCCGGGCCAAGATCCACAGCCAGCTCCCAGAGTTCCTCACCGAATTCCCTCCTGTTATTCGGCACCCACATCCACCGCCCAACCCCCCAGAGGTACCTGCAGAGATGCACTTGGTCCTGGGTAGCCTCATGGCTTTGTGGTCCTAGAAGGGGGACACCACCCACAAGTGGTGTAGAGATGGAGAGACCTTGGGGGTGGGAGGTTCCATCTCCATTTTCCCAGTGGATCTTTGCTATGCTGGGCTGCTTAATAGACTGCTGGTGGGAGCTGGGGGCTTGCAGGCTGAGGACATCCCTTAGCTGGCACGTGGGGGACATATGTTAAGGCTGGGCAGCATCTGCTGCTGCAGTTCAGCTCTCATGCTGCTTGTTTGCTCACAGCCCATTGCATGGGATGCCTGCTACTCCAGCCTGGAGGTGGACCGCACGGTGACAGAGGTGGCATGGGCGACCCCTGGCACTGCTGCTGGGCTGGCCGTGCTGCAGTCCTTCATCACCAAGCGGCTCAAGTCCTTTGGCTCACAGCGGAATGACCCAAACAAGGCAGCTCTCAGCAATCTTTCTCCATGGTTCCACTTTGGTGAGTGTCCCAGGCCGTCCCCATACAGTTAATTAAGGGCCGAGTGCTGGTGGCTCAGCCAGGAGGCCCAACTCATGTCACACCCATGTCCCCAGGCCAGGTGTCCACCCAGCGAGCCATCCTGGAGGTGCAGAAGCACCGACGTGCCTACAAGGAGTCGGTGGATGCTTTTGTGGAGGAGGCCGTGGTACGGCGGGAGCTGGCAGAGAACTTTTGCTACTACAATGAGAACTACGACAGTGTGCGAGGTAGCATCATGGGGCTGGTGGACAAGGCTGAGGTTGGGCAAATACTCTATTGTGATCACCCCAGTGCCCTGTTCCTGCTAGAGAATGGGCCATAGAACCCTTAAGGTTGGAAAAGACCTCTAAGATCATCATGTCCAACCATCACCACCGTGCCCACTAACCCACGTCCCTCTGTGCCCCATCTCCATGTTTCTTGAACCCCCCCCCCCCCAGGTCCTGGAGGGGAGCAGTTTGCTCAGCGTTGCTCCTCACCTCTCTCACAGGTGCCTATGACTGGGCACAAAGCACACTGAAGCTCCATGCCAAAGACAAGCGGCCTTTTCTCTACAAGTTGCCCCAACTGGAGCAGGCCACCACTCATGACCCGCTCTGGAACGCTGCTCAGGTTAGTAACCCCCATCTCCTTGTTCTGAGGTCTCTCCTCCGAGACCTGTGTCTGTGCTGGAGCCAAACTGGCACGGCCTGACTGCTGCGGCTGTGCCCTTCCCTGCAGCTACAAATGGTGCGGGAGGGCAAGATGCACGGCTTCCTGCGGATGTACTGGGCCAAGAAGATCCTGGAATGGACCCGCAGCCCTGAGGAAGCCCTACAGTTTGCCATCTATCTCAACGACCGCTATGAGCTGGATGGGATGGACCCCAATGGCTACGTAGGTAAGTTGGGGAGGGGGCATGGGCAGGTGTAGCATGGGGATGAGATACTGGATATAAGGAAAAACCTTTTTAGGACAAAGATAATGAAGAACTAGCACAGGTTGCCCAGGGAGGTGGTGGGTGCCCCTTCCTGGAGACATCCGAGGTCAGGTTGGATGGGGCTTTGAGCACCCGATGGAGCTGTAGGTGTCCCCATTCAGTGCAGGCAGTTGGACCAGATGGCCTTTAAAGGTCCCTTCCAACTCAAATGATATTATGATGAAGGAGAGGGCTCTGCAAAGAATCCATGTCCCAGCTGCTCTCTGGACCTGAGATGCCCGTGGGCACAGGGCAGAGCTGATGCTCCATCCCCACGTTTGGCAGGCTGCCTTTGGTCCATCTGTGGCATCCACGACCAGGGCTGGAAGGAGCGGGATGTCTTCGGGAAGATCCGCTACATGAACTATGCTGGCTGCAAGCGCAAGTTTGATGTGGATCAGTTTGAGAGCCGCTACACCCGCTGCAAGTGACTGGGATGCACAGGTGGATGTGCTTTTTTTCATGGTGCTGGCTTGCACTGACACAGATTTGCTATGGATGGTGGTGGAGGGCTGGCTGCAACAGCAGCAAGCTTCAGGGCTTTGTTGTAAAGCTTACGGTTTGTAGCTTCTATGTTGGCAGTGCAATGCATAAGGCCAACCGCATGGTGAGGGATGCAGCCGCCTTGTCCCTGCTCACACTGAAGCTGAGCTCTCTGCCAGAAGCAAAAAAAAAAAAAAAAAAAAAGCTCAGGACACAACCCCACCTCATATTAACTTAGTTTATTAGGGACGGCATTTTCATTGCTACGCTGTGCAGCAGTCCCATTGGGAGGGCTCCAGTGAAATGCTGGGGCAGCTTGTGGTTCTCCCTTACAAACAGTTGGGGCCTTAGCAAGCTCCAGCATCACGTCAGGGTGTTAGTGTTGCACATCACCTTGCTCCAGAGCCCTCTGCCAGGTTTCAAGTCCCCACTGCTTTCAGACGGAGGGAAGAAAACACAAATAAACCAAAATCCATTTGCTTTTCTCTAAATATACTCAGTGCTTCTAGAACGGGATGTGGGCAGCCTCTCAGCCAGTGCCCCATGACATTAAAGTGCTTCAAACAAAATGGTGTGGATGAAGTTGTGCTGCTCTGAGCCAGATCCAAGGAGGAGGGAGGCCAGCTCGTCCTGCTGAGCCGGATGGCAGCGTGTGGACCAGAGGCAAGAACACTGACAATGCTCTCTGCTGGCAAGGTAGACCAGGTTGTGGTAGCTGCAGAGCTTCCAGCTGCAGAGCAGGTAGGAGAGCAGTTGCTCTCCCGGGGAAAATGAGGATAGATGGGAGGAGGCAAGAACTCAGGGGAGCAGGTAGGGAACAGAACTGCTCCGGGCTGGGACCCTAGAGCTGGTTGTGGCAGGATGCTGCAGCACAGGGAGGAGACGCTGTCCTATCAGCAAGGCTTGGAGTCACACTGCAGCTGCCTCTCCCAGTTCCAGCCTTGCCCTTCCAACCCTGCCATCACCCCATACCTAAGCACATTTTGAAAGCCTTCTCACAGCATATTGCCCCCTGCCCTTCACCACCTTTCTTGCACATACACAGGCCCCACCATCCTTCATAACATCCACCCTAATGCTGGATGCACATGTCCCTCCCATGATAACCTGGTGCTGGACACATGCCATGGGATAAAGCATCCCTGGTTACAGAGACACCTTGCAGCATTTCCAGGGCCAGGCCTCTCTCAGGCGCACTCTTTCTGGGAGCAGCCTGTTCTGTTCTGTGACCCCTCTCCCAAGGGCAGCAGAGCTGATGGGAGAGGGAACCCCTGGCACTCCCCAGCCCCTGTCAGGAGGTGATGGACCAGGAGCAGGAAAGCTCTGGAGTTTTTAGACCGGTAAGTCCCAAACAAATTGTATGCTCCCTAAAATGAACATCTCCTCGGGGTGGGGAACAAACAGTTAAAAATGGATACAACTACATTTAAAAAAATAAAACCAAATCCAGCCAATTAAAAAAAAGAACAACCAGGACAGAGAGGTTAGGGGGAGGTGATCAGAGGACTGAGTCAAGAGGCTTTACACATCCTGACTGGTACAGGCAGAAGATAGCGGCATGCAAGGCAGGCCCTGGTGCTGCTGCCGTGGGAAGGTCCCATGTCCCTTTTACAGGAAGAGGCAGCCCTCAGGGAGGAAAGAGCAGCAGCGTGAAGAGGGGATGTGAGGTTTGAAGCCTTGCTAACCGTGTGTCCTGCCATGCAGAGCTGCCTCCAGCCCCATGCCCAGCAGGAGCAGTCTCCTCACACAGCCATGCATCCCAGCTGCCCCCATTGCAATGCCTTTGGAGTGGAGGGAGAAGGAGCAGCTCAGCATGGATGGTGTGGGGGGAGGCAGACATACAGTGTTTACGTCGTTGCTCTCCCTCCAGAATCAGAACAGAGGAAGTAGCAATGGTTTACTGGTAATGGTTCCAAACCAGATGTTAAAAAAGGGAACTGCTAAATGTTCCATCAACCCCGGCCCTCCAAAATCCTCCCCTACTTCCATGTACACACAAACTAGCAGCAAGATGCAGGATGGAAGGACTTGGAGAGCTGACTTCCCTCTCCCAGGAGCAGATGGCCAGAGCTTCCAGTATCCAGCTGATGAGCAGAAAGTGCTGACTCCATTGAGGACTCCTCCAGGAAGAAGGGGATGAAGACGGACAAGGAGAAGGCTGCAGACAGGCTCACAAGTGATTGCCTGGTAAAGACTCACTTTCTGCCTGCAGGACAGACAGGACTGGCCACCACCTTTTCCCACACCAAGGCACCGCAGGGTGTCCATGAGCTGGAACAGACCAGATGACAGAAGATGCTCCTTCCCTAACACTGCTGTACAGGGGAAAGCAGCTCCCTTTGACACTGCTCCAGGTATGATGAGTGTCCTGCCAGTCCTCCTCACCATAAGTATGCTTCGTTCGGTCTCTGGTGATGAAGGTGTAAATAAACCCAGTGCCTGCTCCTCTGCTGCACCGTGCTTAGGTGGCTGTTGCTGCCTCCTGCTGCTCCAGCTCATCATCTTCATAGTCTGAGATGTAGGATTCCATGCTCTGCTTGGCCAGCAGCTCTCTCCGGGCTTGGAGTCGCTCACAGCGAGGGCAGCGTGTGGACTTGAAGCAGGACTTGTGGTAGCAGGCTTTGCATTCTGGAGGGAGAAAAGGAGAGTAGCTGAGGGCTGGCACAGGCTGCCTGGCTCTCCATACCTGCAGAGAGATGCTCCAGATTTGTCCAGGAGGACAAATACCAGAAGCAGGGGTTTGGCACTTCTCTGAGAGCAGCAAGAAGTCACACTGTAGGGTACCGAACTTGAAAGTGCTGCAGTCCTAACTCTGACCCTGCAGCACATGCTTCACTATATTATAATATTATTTTAAACACTGTTGTAAACAACAACTGATCTGCTGCTGTTATCATGTGGTGCAGACGTAGGCCGTTCATAGAAGCACCCTGGTCTGGCTGACTGTGTTTGGCTCCAAGCCTCTTGCTGGCACAAAGCCACACAAAAATAAAGAAGCAGATGTTGCTGTCCCCCTTCCTGTTTCTCCCCAGTACCTCACCTTCACATGTCTTGCACTTGTTGAGCTCAAAGGGGAAGATGATGTCGCCTTCATTCTGGCAGAACTCGCAGATGAAGCCTTTGGCTTGGCACAGCTAGAAGAAAAGGTCAGAAAAAAGTAAGCTCAATGCTCCTCATCTCCCTGGAGCTGGACAGTAGGACACGGTGTCCTACCTATGTGGGACAGTCCATCCCCAGCATGAAGCACAGCAAGGCAGAACCAATGTGTTAAGGATAAAGTCAAAATGGGGTAAGAAATATCCCACATGTGCTGGGTAGCAGTTCTGTGGAACAGGTGAGAGCAGCAAGCATGTAATAGTGTAATTCTGTGATTGCTCTGCAAGCCTTCCCACTGGCTATTTACACAGAAAGCCTATCCAAAGGGTGTTTCAGAGCTGTGCAGTAGGTGGCTATAGAGGCCTTACCATGCATTTCTCAACGTGCAGGCTGCCTGCCTTCAGGAGCTCTGTCAGGCGAGGCACCAGGTCCCCCCTCTTGGTGGCACTGAGGTCGCTTAGAGAGTAGAGATGCAAATCCTCTGTCAAGTGGCCAGGCACCGCATCGAAGGAGTCCAGGAGACTGCAAGGACAGCAAAACTGGAGCTCAGAGCAGAGAAACTCTACTGAGTCAGATACAGGACAGCAAACAGCTTAACATCGCGCCCCAGGACTCACTCTTTAGCTAGTCGGCAGGTCTTAAACATGTTCTTCATGTGGAAGAGCTGGATTCGCAGCAGCTGGAGAGGAAGGAGGGACACGGGATCAGTAAACAGATCACAGACCTTAACCAAACATGTCTGCCCCGTTTCCTGCGCTGGTGAAACGACTGCTGCTCCCCTGGTACAGGAGTGTTTACACCACACTGGATACAGCGAGCACAACCAGTCACCACACGCTCCAGGAAATAAACCAAGGCCCAGCTGGACACCAAGCAGAAATACCTTCCCATTCTGTGCTACTGCACAGGAAACAAGATATGAACGGAAACCCACAGCGCTAAGGTTTTAAGCTTCAGAAACTGAAATATCCGCTTCTCCTCAGCTTCTCCAGCACACGATTTATAACTGGCAGCCACCCTCCCCCTGCAAGCCCCACTCAGGAAGGTGAGTGAAGGGGCTTACCCACACTTGGTTGAGAGCCTTCACCTTCCGGTACAGGGCAGGATTGATATCTTGCACGTTGAAGAGCGGGTCACTCCAGATCTTGCTCAGCAAGTCTTTGGAGAAGTTGCTCACATAGTACTTGCTGAAGTCCCACTTGCGCAGGATGCGGCTGGGGATGACTGCCTGGGCGTTCTCGTGGCAGCACTGGCAGAAATACTTCCCCAGGTACTCACAGTACCGCAGTCGCTTGATGTAATCTAGCCAAGCCCAGGGGAAGAGGGAAGTCAGGTGAGGCGCAGGCTCTGCCCATCCACGTATCAACATTTCCAGCGAGGAAGGCGTTCTGCCTTGCCAGCACCTCCTCTGGCCCCAGACTGCTCAACACTGAGCCTGAAAGCACACTGCAGGCTGCAAAATTCTTTGAGGACCACAACCTGCCTATCAATCCGTGCACTTAGAGGGGTGCACAAAAGCTGTGACCCAAATTTGTGGATACAGACACTGCGGACCCACCAGGCTACCAAAGGATAGGAAGGTACACTGTGTGTGCAAAGACTGTCCATTTACAGTCACATGTATGCTGACATGTGAGCAGAGCTGGCAAAGGCCTTAGAAATGACACCAGGACAGAGCATACCATCTTCCCAATGACCTCATGCCGAGTTCTGCCACGATCCACCCACTCTGCATCTTCCCACTCTCACAGATTATTCCCTGCTTTCCAGCTACCGCTCAGCACTCACCAGGATCGGTCCGGATGCCACAGCCTGCACACCGGTAATTCTGCTTGGCCACAGCTACCTTCCTCCTGTCCAAAGACAAAAGATGACCTAGGTGAATCCAGGCCTGGTGGCACCCAGCACCTGACAATAGGCGCTGACACAACTCTGGACATGCATGTCCACATTCTTTGCGACGTAAGTGTGGATGACAGCTAAGTGGAGGGGGAAAGCCTTGATGCACACCAAAGACAGGAAGCACAGGCACCAGATGGAGATGGCCAATGTGAATTTAGCAGGCTGAAAGCAGAGAAGCCCTGCTAGCCAAGTAGGAAAGGAACAATCAACCATGGAAAAACCTAAAAAAAACAATGAGGAAAAATGGGGAGAAAGGGCAGGTACCCAGAGAGCCCTCTACTGTATGAATTCTTACGTTGGGGCTGGGTGAACGTTGAAGATGATCTGTGGTCGTGGGGGGGCCCACTCCAGGTTTCCACGCACCCGAATCCTCAGCTTGTAGATATCAGCGTGTTCTCCGTCATCGGGAGAGACAGGCAGAGAGTTGGGGATGGGCAGGAGCTGGGAGAGGCAAGTAAAAAGGTCAGACCCCTGCCTAGAACTACACAGGCAATGCACCTGCCTGGTGCCTGGCACCTACTGCTTAGCCCTGTCCCAGCACCAGGCTGCTGTGGCTGAACAGCAGAGGGGCTGGAAGAAGGGATTTCCCCAGGGGTCTGAGCACTCTGCTGTATGAGACTGCAGGAGCAGAGCCCAGCACTGCTGCACCTTATTTACACACGGGCTCTTCAGGAACTTTCCCTATTTCCAGGCAGCCCAGGAAACTGGGCAGGTCTCCTCATGCTTCCCAAGCACAGCCCATCTCCGAGCTCACTGGGGCATGTGATGCTTCAGCCCTTTAGGGCACGGGCAAGCAGAAGAGCCTGGCAGAGAGTTCACCACCATGCAGATCCTGGTACTGAATGTGATGCCTTCAAGGAGTCTGATCCTATGTTGCTCAGATCCCCAGAACAACTGCATATTAAAAGGCAACTTGCACTTCAAGGAGACCAAACAGCAGCCTCTGGAAGAAACCACGTGGGGGAGGGCTGAGCACAAGACAGGTAAACCCACCACGATGCCAAGTTTGTCCTCTGCAGACGTTAGTAGGAAAAGGCCAAGGCACTGCTGCCCAGGAAGATGTGGTAGCAAAACACCCTACATGCTACAGGGGGCAAGGAAGAAGCCACACAGCTGGGCTGAGTGTCTCCCAGGGAGCTGTCAGCACCACTGGGGATACCTTCTGTTGTTTGAGTGATTCTTCACTTCTTTCTAGTTCCTCCATGAGACCCAGACCCCACAGCCCCACGACAGCTCATTTCCAACACTGGTGCCTCAACAAAGGAACCATTTGGCATACTGACAGTCGAGCAGTTAGTGCACACTGTGGCCCATGCATGTTCCCTCCAGGCACGTCATCCACTCCCAGTGTACCAGCAGGAGCTTTTTGGAAAGCTGCCTTTTCTTATACCAGCCAGGATGCCTAAACAGCTTTTTAAAAGACCGTCTCAGGCCCTGAAAACTGACAGCAAACAAGCAATCAAGGTGCCTAGCAAGAGCAGTGGGTGAGCAGCCATGCAGGCCGTGCCTCTGCCCCAGATCTAAGGGATTTTGTCCCAGTTGTGCCCAAGCACAACTTCTGCTTGGGAGCCACCACTGCTCCCAAACTGCTGCCTCTGTCCTTGCAGCCCTCTTGGCTGTTAGCCAAAGCACTGCACAGCAAGCGGCAGGGCCTGGACAAAACCTATGCTTCTCTCCTCCGGTTTCATCAGAACTAGCAAAGGCCCTGGGCAGTGGGCATGAAGCCAGGAAATCTGGGAAAAGGATCAAATAATCGGTGAGTTGGGATTTCCAAAGAGCAGTGAGAGCTCTCCACTGTATGCTTTTCCAAACACTGTGCCTCAGTACTGCCCTGCTCCTGTGCTGGCACCTCCAGGCAGTGCCCATGTACCTTGGTGGTGCCACCCCAGTCACTCTGTCACCCTCCTGTACACAAATATACTCACACCCCTACCTTCTGTGGGGCGTCGTGTTCAGGGACCAGCCATTCCAATTCGGAGGCAGCTGGCAGCTGCATGCCCTCAAACTGCTTCAGCAAACCCATGGCCACAGCTTCTGCAGAGTTTGAATTGCCGAATGAGTGGGATCTAGCCAACAAAGGAAGCAGTTAGTACTAGGGGTCTCAAAGCTGTGCTGCTTCACATTCCCCCATTCTCTTATGCTATTCTCAGCTCAAGTAGGGACACAGCTTTACATCTGTCCCAGATGAGAGAGAAAGGCAAGGGAAGCTCAGAGCCAGCAGCAAACCAGAAGCCAGGCAGGCCATATACTCCAAGTCATGCCAGCTCCTCTTCCCAGCCTCCTACTAGTAGGAATTGTGGGGATCTCCCCAGATACAGCCACATCATATCTCATTTCCACATAGCATCCCAGGTGCTGCTTTCCAAATTCAAGAGTAGGACCCAGCTGTGCCTCACTAGTAAGAAAACATAGGGATGGAGGGAGGGATGTGCAATCCGGTGCAAATCAGCAGCTGAAGCACCTGGAAGTGGAGCTGGGCAGGAAAGGGAACTGGGTACCAAGATGTCTCAGTGCAAGTTGAATACATACATGGACTCTGAGGAGAGAAAGGGCTTCCTCCTGGAGTCAGGGTTCCTCTTGATGTCTGCATCTGAATCAGAAACAAACAAGATAGAGCAAACTGGGCAGGGCTGAAGAATACATTCACTCCAAACTGAAGCTTCATTTTAAAACTCATCCAGCTATTTAAAAGCACATAAACTACAGCATCAGCTTCTACTGGTGATACAGAGCAGCAAGGAGAGGTGCAGTCAAATTAATCACCTGCTGGGAGTTACAAGGTAAGGCACGGTGGGATGCTGCAAAAACACAGCCAGGGATATGGGGTGACAAGTAGTGCAGGTCACACACCAAGTCCTAGTGGTTACACAGCCTGTAACAGTGCATGCAGCTGGAGCTAGGAGGGCACAACAGCAAGGTTAGCTGGAAGGTTTAGTAGCTCTCTATACAGTACAGGTTGCTGCAGGGCATTAGCAATAGGATGCAGAACCCTCCTCCCTGCTGAACCACACAACTCAAGATACGTGGCCGTGCCACAGCTTGTCAGCTGCTGCACCACAGGCACTGGCAGCCTAAGTCCTGCGCTCAAGAGACAAGAGAGCATCCATGCAGCTGCAGGGGTCAGTCCTATGCAGAGGCACAAAGCCATTAGGTTCCCTCTAGGAAGCAGAGATCCAAGATAAAGGTCCAGCTCCTTCCAGCCCTTCATGATCTCTGGAACAGACCTGGACTTCACCACATCCCTCCTCAGTGCCAGGATGTGGGCACCACAGCAGTACCCCAGTGGTACCTCCCCTCATGCGTGGCTCTGGAGTCACTCTGCTCTGCTATCGCAGGCAGGTCAGTGACACAGACCACGCAGATCCTGTCCAGGCACCAGCTCATGTTTGCTCTGCAGCAGAAACCTAACACCTTGAGCCATCAACTTTGCTAGGAAGAACAGGGTTGCTCCAGTAGAACAGGGAGCAAGAAGTTCTGAAGTGCTCCACTGGAGCAAATGACTCTGTCTTCAGCTGCTCCTGGCTTCAGAAAGGGAAGGTATGCAAAGAGCCCAGGTTGAGCCTCGATAGACCTTCACTAAGTTTACAAACTCATGCTAGCAGAGGTCAACATGGATACATAACACTCTGTGTTTGACATCCATTGCTAGTAACTGACACACGAAAGCATCCTAATGCTAAGGAATTCACGCATCCACATCATGCAAACAGATTTCTTGCTGCAAAAAAGAGGGAACTCAGCCAAAATGAGCCTTCTAATCACATACCACACTGCAGACATATCTACCATGCTCTGAGGCCTTCGATTCTGTGCAAGAAAACTTTACATGATCCTAGAGTACGACAAACTCAAGCAAACAGTGGAGCACACACAGTATAGGACAGGCCAAGCGCTATAAGGAGATCTTGGGCAGAGCACTGCTATCATCTCAGGGAGGGCAGAGGGAGCCAGACCCGGCCCTAGGCTCCCCCAAGTGCTGGTATTCTGTCATCACTCCCTCCCCACTCTTAATTGCAGACACTCCTCAAAAGTCTCCAGTTAGCTGCCCCAAATGCCTCTGCTGCCACTGCTTTCACCATGTGGGACAGTCCCCAGGGGGTTGGTGAACAGCATACAAAGTCAGGGAAGTCGCTTAGCCCCAAGCTGCCAGCTTCAGGCCAGGATGAGCCAACTCTGCATTGAATTCACAGGATACAGCAGGATTGACAGGAAGCTCTGAGCACCAGCATCTCCAGCAGGAGCAGCACACTGATGTCAAATGCCTGACAGCAGAGATCAGCAGCTAAGCAATACCAGGCTGCACATGATTGCAGCATCCAGGGCCTCCAGTGGGTAAGAAACACCTCTGTTCCAGCTGTTCTCACTACTTTTCCCTCAAAGACCTCTTTGTAGAAGGATTCTTCCCCAAGTCAGGTCTGGGCAGGAAGGGAAGGGCTGGCCACAGTTTGAATCAGAGTCATTGCGCGCCAGCTCTGTGGAATCAAGCAGGATGACTCTTCCCCAAGGCACCAAGAGCTTCAGAACACTTTGGTCCTGTGCTAGCTCTGCCTTGTGGCCAAAAGCTGGCAGTAGAGTCATTCAAAGAGCAAGGCTCCCTTCTTTGTGGTTCCCTCCTTGTCTTGCGTGTGATCAGAGAAGCAATTGTTTTCAGCAGGTCAGCTCCATACAGAGCCATCATGTTGGAGGACAGCACCTCTGGGATGGACCCCTGGTGCTGCAGAAGAAGACTGCTGTCACTGAGCCCAGCAGCTACAGAATTACAGAGTTATGCTTTTGCCTTCCTGAGTCCCACCCCAGGCTAGACAGGTCTTTCAAGCAGCAGGCATGTTTTGTGTATTCAAAACACTGCATGGAAAAATGCCCTGCGGGACAATGCCCAGGCACAGCTCCTCTGCTTCCTCTTTGCTCCCAACAAAGCATCATCCTTCCACAGCTCTTCTTGCTGACACTTGGATGACAACTGTGTCACTGTTCCCAAATGAGAAAGCACGAGGAGCTGGTTTACGTGCACTGAGCTGTGAGGAAGGACAGCTGAAATATCCACACCAGTGACCTAGACCAGGGCCTGACAGTAAATTTCAGTGATTTGCTGCCTGATCTGAAACTGATCTGCTGATGAACTCGATACCTGATGAGCCTGTACAGAGATTGAGGCCTCTGCACTCCCTGCAACACCCTGAGGGGGAACATTGAGAACTGTGCACGTGCGAGGCACACACACGCACACACCTTACACACACACGCACGCGTGCTAAGGGAGCACTGCAGGTACTACCTGAGAACAAGGAAGCCATTGACACTGAGAGGCCGTCCTTGGACATTTGAATCAGGTTAGATCCATCGTTACCATCTGTATAACACGGTGATGACAAAACAGTTCACTTCAGTGCTTTGGCCAGGCCAAAGGGAAAGGGCATAACACAAAAGCAACACTCGCATGGGAGAAGCCCAGAACTAAATTCACACACCCCTAAAGGTGTGGTAAACCAAATCCAAAATCTAGCCCTCAGGAACTGAAATCAGGGCTTTGCTGTCAAGTCACAGACAAGAAGACTGAGAACTTTATAGACTGAGACTGGATCGCTCCATCTTCTCTCATCTCACCTATAAAGTCTAAAGCATGACCAAAGTACTGCTTAGATATGAGCCATCCATCCCAGAGGACAAACGAGGCTTCGAAGGAAGGGGATGACCAGGGACCTAAGGCAGGTCTCCTGCATGCAACAGGCTTAGCCACACCAGCAGCCAGGAGCAGAGACCATGAGCAGTACAGGTCAGGATGCGACCAGCACCTGCTGCTCCCACCCAATGCACAAGTCAGCTCCTACCGCCCGGGGAGGAGGAAAGCAGGGTGGCAGCCCTCCCATCTCTCTCTGGCTGTGATAGCTGCTCTGTGGACCTGGCAAGTGAAATGGAAACCACGTGCCAGTTCTGAATGCTATAGGATTACAGAGGATTTTGAAGGAAAGTCATGCCACCACATGAGAGAAACTGGTTGCTCTGTTCATGCTCAGCATTCAGCCATTTGTTTGGGAAAAGCCATCCTGAAGGCCGAAGGGACATGCTCTCCTTTAGTGTGACTGACCTCAATGCAACCAGGCCCAGGAGAAGTCTGTCTCTACGCAAGAAGCTAACGCAGCCATTGCCTCTTACCTCGGATCTCGTACTCCTCCACATCCTCTGCAGAGCCCGAATCAGACAGGCGCATGGAGCCGTGGGAGCTGAACTGGGACTCGCTGTCAGTCGCCACAAGGCCTGGGAGGCAAAGGGAAGGCAACACAGCCAGGCCATCAGTGTGAGCAACTGAACGGGGCACGGACACCAAGGGGGTAAAGTGATAGCCAGCTGTGACCAGGGAAGGGTGGATGGCAAGGATGGAAAACAGGTTCTGTGGCTTCAAAATGAAACCACATTCCTTAACTCAGTGTCACCAGGGCACAAGTGTTACACATATATGGTATCAGCCCCACTACGGTCTGTAATATGGCAGGGTTTCACAGATCTCTGCACCACCCTATTAGAAATGAGCCCAAAAAACATCACCCACTGTCTGAGCCAATCTCCTGGCAGGTAGAGAACATGTGCTTGGTGCGGATCTGCTGGCGCCTAATGCGAATCTTTTGTTTGAGCTCCTGGATCTCCTTGTCGCTGTCTTCCTCTTCCTCCTCCAGCTGCCGACTCATCATGTTGCATTTCATCAGCTCGATAGCAGCAATTAGTGACTCTGAGATGCTAAAGTGAGCATTCTCCTGCAGGGCAAAAGCAAAAGCATTTGAGGCTGTACCACAGAGAAATTGGGAAGCCTTGGTAAAATAAGGTTTAATATTTTCACCCAGAAAGGTGGCAGAAAGACCTTATACCTTTCTGGCCCTATGAAGTCTCACTCTCCTATGAGAATCTAGAAATCAAAGCCTTTTGAGGCAACAGAATTATTGCAAAACATAGGGCAAATCGTACAAAGTGGATGTGCAACATCTCCACGCTGGGGAGTCAGCACATGCCCGTAAGGAGCCACAACAGGCAGCCAAGCTGCTGCGTGTAATGCTAGATGGGCAAATCCTTGAGGCCAGCCATAAATGAGCAACTCAACTTGAAAATCCTATGCCCAGCTCTATAGCACAAAATAGCATGTGAGTATCTCCCCCTCAGAGGAAGGTAGCACTGAATCTGCAGTAAAATTTCTCCAAAGCACACAGGCTGCTGCCTTCCTCACCTTCTCCAGATCTGCACAGCTGCCAAAGTCCTGCTCAGAGAGGTAACTGATGAGGGACTGCCCTTCTGAGGGTCTTCTGAACATCCCTTCCCCTGAGCTCAGGTACTGGCCAGAGTCTAGAAGAGCAAGACAGGAACATTATGAAGGACCAGGAAATCCACTGCTCCAAGCACTGGGTAACAGCCCACGGTCTGTGTCAACACACTGGCTAGTTCACACAGCCAACAGCTGTCTATCCCACTCTACAGACAGAACTGGATCCAGCTTCATCCACTCTAACAGAGAACAGTGACCAACACAGAGCCATTACAATGACAGCAGGCATCTTGAAACCATCTAGCTCTCCTGAACATCCCATCCGAAGCAGGAAGGAGCAGGAGATCACTTGACTGTTCTGGCTGCTATCAGATGCCCTCCTGCTTTTCTGTGGCTCTTGGACAGGAGGCAGCAATAATTTTGGCCAGTTCTACCCTGGAGCACAAGAAGACCTTGACCTCAGGCAGCCCTAGGGCACCACCACAGCACATCACTAATAATCATCATCCCCACACATCCTGGGCAGAGCTGCTAAGACAGCAACCACAAAAGCACTCCTGGCAGGCCCTCATAGCAGCCTTCAGGTAGCCAATGTTTGTTATTTGGGATAAAAAGAAAGAGAAGGCATATGCCAAATAACAAAACAATATGAATAACAGACATGCTCTAGCATACTGTAGGTAGCAGAGAGGATACACACCCATGCCAAAAGGAAAAACTTTTAATGAGTTGCTCAGCATCGATGTTGCTGGACCTACAGAGGCTCCTGCAGAGCCACATCTGAGCACTGCAGTGAGCCCTCATTCACCCAGAAGGCCAGACAGACCTTCAGGGTGCAATCCCCAAGCTAACAAGCCTTTCCAGTTCCCAACCACTACAAGCCAGCTCCTGCATGCCTGCATCCCACAAGCAGGTGCAAGAAGCTGAGGCCGCTACAGTGCATGCCCAGGAGCAAACATCTCCACTGATGCTCACTGCACTCACCATACTCCATGTAGAGGGAGCTGGGTGTGCTCAGTTCGCTGCTCTGGGTGGAACCAGAGACCATCCCTCTTCCTCCACCTGTATCAGCATGGGACTCTGCAAGGGAACAAGACAACACCAGGCACACATCAGCAATCCAGAAGTGCCCAGTCCAGAGCATGGTGTGAAATGAAAGGAGATCATCATCATATGGGTGGGCACAAATGGATGGGAATCAACACGGGAAATCCTCCACTTGGCTCACCTGCTCTGTGCCATGCCTGAAGTCAAGCCCAAGAGGGAAGACAACTAGAGGGGCATTTCAGGCAGCAGGGGATGGATGAAAGGGAAAAAAGAAAAGGCCATGACAATTATGGATCAGTCAAGTCCTGAGCCTTCCCCTCTTTATGCCCTGCAAATCTGGGGAATGCAATAGTTCCTGCAAGCACCTCTGACAGTCCCATCTTCCTACTGGCGCAGCTCCAAGGAAGAGTCACCCCACACGGCTGGGACACGAGACAAGGGAACATCTAAGCAGCCAAAGGATCTGTGGGGCTTGTGGCCTGGACAAGGGTGGAAGGAGGCATCTGAAGGACACACTGTTGCTCAGCTGGGAAAACCCAGGGTTCCCTGCACACAGCCCCAGAGCTAGGATCACAGTGCTCAAGGTCACCTCCCCACATGTGCTGCAGGTCTGCACACTGCCAGGCAGAGCTGGTGGGGACTGCCAGGAGCTGGCCTCATCGGGGACAAACAACCACCAGTGTTTTGCAGACAGCAAGGCTCCAGAGAGCAGCTGACTTGGCTGGGAAGGCCCAAAAACACCCGAGAGCTGGAAAGCAGAACCTTGCAGCCCCTGCTAAAGCCGGAGCCAGAGCAAGGAACAGGGCTAGGCACATCTGTCTCTGCTCCTGCCAACTCTAGGAGGAGCCTTCCCAGCCATGGACTGCTCAGCACCCAGTGCCATCAGCATCAAACTGCCCCCTGCTGCAGATCTGCCCCATGAAAAATATCACACTGAAGCTCACACCTTCAGGGCTACCAGCCCTTGGCCACCAGAGGCAACCTCTTCGGATTCCCGGAGTAATAGGGGGGGAGGAGAGGGCAGGGGAAAAAGCTCAGGGACTTGCTGGTTAGCACTTTGTAATGCCATGCAGGAGAGCTGGGTGCCAGCCTTGGTCTGGACCACTGCTGCCAAAAACCAAGCTGGGATCTTCAGTCAGGCCACATGCATAAACCTGAGGCACCTTCAAAGCACCTGGGACTCCTGGGAGAAAAAAATTTTTGTTTGTTTTCTAAATGGATACTAATGGGTTGATGGAAATTCTGAACTGAATGCAGTGATCACTAATGAAAGGCTGTTTTGCTGGCTCCCAAACCTGCCACTGGATCTTCTATTATAATGGTGATATCCCTGAGGCCTCCTGGACAGACAGAGGAGGAAGAGGGCAGCATTAAGGGAGAGAAAACAAAGACAGACTGGTTACTACGCAGCAACAACTTTTGTTTCTCCCACGAAGGCAGCACCAGCAGGACTGACTCCCACAAAACGGTTGCCCCTTCACCCTGAATCCTCCCACCATGCATTCACACACTCAAGAGCACAAGAGAGCCCAGCAGGCTACCAGTACCATGACAAGAGGCTCCCAAGTCTGCCATGGCTCTATGCCCCAAGTGGACAGGACCAGAGGGAAAGGAGAACAGTTAATTCTGCAGCATCCGTGCTGCTTGCTAAGCTTCCAGTGAAGGCCACAGCAGAGCTGCTAACACCAAAACCAGACTGGCCCAGGGCATTCTGATGTCAGCCCATGACTCCAGTGTGGAGCAGAAAGATGGAGGGTAACAATCAAACCTCCAAAATGCTTGCCCACTGCTCCCCTTGTTCATCTGACACGCAGAGTTGAAGGGACAGCCAACATCCCAAGTCTGGTGACTCCCAACTGGCCATGGTCCCACCCCTGTGCCCACACCACACAACCACCCCATGCACCAAGCAAAGTAACCCCATTACCGTGCAATTTCCCCGAAGCCACGTTGGTGTCAGAGTGTGAGCGCAGATGGCTCTTCTTGAGGATGCCCTGTGACACCGATGACTGTCCCTCTGAAAAGCTGGACCGGCGCAACAGGCCCAGGCCCCTGCTGCCACAACCGTTTGCCCCCCGGTCCCCTGAGTCCAGCTTCTGGGAGCTGCTGGAGGAGAACATGTTGGAGCTGCTGCTCTTACTGCTGCTGGTGCTGGTGCTGCTGCAGGCCCGGCCCCGGCGCCCCAAGTTCCCGATGGCCAGGTACTCCGGCCCATCGTTAGCATCACTTTGAGGATCATCCTGACTCCCTGTCCAAGTGTCCTCACTCTGGCTGGTGGTGCTGGAACTCATCTCGTTGGCTGGAGAGAAGGGATCTTTGGGTGAGGGGATGTGGGATGGAGGGACAGCGCTGGGCTGCTCCAGAGGCAACCTGCCCTCGCTAAAGGAGGAGGACCGGGAGGCCAGGCAGTGTTCCTGGGGTTGGCTGGAGCTGGAGCTGGAGGAGCTTGCTGGTCTCCTGTCTGGACAGAGAGAAGAAGAGGATATCACACATCCTCTGTGTGACCACCCGAGTCACCAAGGAGTCCAGACTGAGCTTCTAGCACCTCTGGTTACCTGAGAGGCCAGAGGAGGCCGGGTGAGGCAGGCTGGAGAAGGACCCAAAGTGGTGCTGCTGCATGCAGCCTGGAGACAAGGTATAGAAGGACCCAGGGAGTGCAGTCAGGCTCTGACTCTTTGTCACCGGAGACAGACCTTCACCCTTCCTGGTGAGCTGAAGAGAAGAAGCATCAATAAATCAGCATCTCAAAGGAGCAGCTTAAGAAACAGAAAAAACTGGACCTGCAGGGCCTGCACAAGCACCTGGTTACCAGCCAGCGCAGCCCTGGGGCTGCAGGATGGGAGAAACACGCTGCAGCAAAGAAGGGAAGCAGCTCTTTATGCACAGCGAAGCAGCAAGTTCCATCTGGAAATTACCAGGCTCTCAGCGAGATGATCTAGGCAGCCCAGTGCCCCAGGCAGGCGGCTCTGGTGTCCCACAGCGTCGTGGTCACACATCTCTCCTGTCCCAGCAGAGGGACCTGAGGAGCACACGGAGGACAGTGATGTGCCGGCCAGCTGAAAGAACACAGACCCTATTTAATGAAGCATCATTAATTACTCTCCTCTGGGGAGCTCTTCGCAAAGAAAGCAGCTGCTGTTTCCCTCTGAGGAGAGGGCAGCTGGCACTGGGAGGCACTGGGCTAGTGGCGTCACCAGCAGGAGGGGGAATCTGGCTGTCCTGGGTGCTGCCCAGCCCTCTGAGTGTGGCTGGCCCTGAAACCTGGGTCTTTTGGAGATGGCTTTAGAGGTGTCTCTTAAAAGGATATGGTTCCTGAGCCTCATATTCAGATTCTTGATGACAGCCAGAACCGAGGTGCCTCACTACAGACATCTCCTCCCATCCCCCCAACCCCTTCCTTTTGCTATTTCCAAGTCCAGGCCCTTGTCCAAGGGTTCTGTGTGCTCTGAATGCAATATTGTATGAGCAGCCACAGCCGTACAGCATTTAGGGAGGGCCAGATGCAGAAGCCAGGGGTCTCAGCTCACCATGGATGTGTCGATCTGAGCCAGCAGCCTGGGGTTGTTCTGCTCGACAGCCTCCAGGCACTGCAGCATGGCTGTGACGTGGGCGTCACTGAGCAGGAAGGCTGTGTCTGCAGAGAGAGAATTGCTGTCAGGGGGCTTTCTCCCCACCGCCACCAGCATGAGGGTAGCAGGAGGTATATGATGTTCTTCCTGCAGCAGCCTGCAAGGAAAAAATTGTCAGAAAAGCCACCAAGATGTTGGATATAAAAATTGGCAATTTTAGGAAAAACCTACATGAAGAGGAGGAGATGAGAGCCTTCCTCACCCAGTCAAAACCTGAGCCAAAAGATTTGCATTCCAAATTATTGTATCTGGTTCAAGGTTTTGTCTTAACTTGGGGGCTATTGAAAAACCTCTCTTCAGTACTCTAAAATACAAGATTAAAGAAAGATCCTGTCCCAGATCAGTTTAGATATCTTTGTCCTTGCTATCCATCTTTACTTTTAGACAAATTCTCAGGTTTTCACAGAAGTTCCTAATGTGCATGAATGGGCTACAATTTTCACCTACAAAGGAGAAACACAGCTGCATTTCCACACATCAACAGAGGTCAGACCTTCACCTCTTTGTTTAGAAATATTCCAGGGGAGGAAAAAAAAACATTATTTGAAACAGATTCAAAATTGACTTTCTTTGCACATTTTATTTCTTTGTAACGGGAAATGCATTTCTCCAAGTTTGCAGACCGGGACACAGGCTTGAGACCAGACTGCTTGAGTACCTGCAGCAGAAACCTTTGAGCCCATGCAAAAAAGCTGCTACAGCCTGATCTCCAAAAAGAAAATGAGAATATCCAACACATTCAGACTTGCTCAAGCTCCTGTTAGGGCAGCAAGGAGGACCCAGACAAGCAGGATGAAGCATGTTGCAGACAAGCTCACTGCAGAAAACTAAAGCTCAGCTCTTCTGACCTGCATCATGCGCATACAGTATGGACACAGCACGCTTTGTCTGACAGCACAGATTGCACAGATGCAAACTACCTTTTCTGCTGCTCCCCTCAAGCGTGACTTGGAAAATCTGTTTTCATACAAGGATGAAAAAGACCCATTTCTACTTACCTGCGTAGAACTTCCTTATGTACTGCCTGTTCCCCAGGAGAGGTCTGAGCTGTGCTGAGAGGCAGTGGAACTGCAGGCTGTGCTGCAGCCACAGCTGTGCAATAGCTTGGTCACTGTGGCTGTCTGGGCTGGGCTGGTTGTTCTCATGCAAGCTGATGAACTGGAAATGAACCATGAAGGCACAAGTTAGGTCAAGAAGAAGTAAGCAGAGGAGCAGGGATCGTTCCTCCTCACAGCTCTGCAGTGCTGGGCACTGTTGGTGAGAACACAGACACATCCGAGCAGCCACCAAGGGAGCACAGGGAGACAAAAGCACCAGAGAGGAACAACACTTCAAAGGTCAGCCAGCACCAGTGACCAAAGTCCTACCCACAGCCACCAGCAATATGAATTTCAATGGCATGTTCTCCCACCCCTGACCTGGAAGGACACCACACTCCCAAATCTAACTGCTTTCCTGCAGTGACGGTCATGTTCTTGATGACACATTAACTGACGTGAACATTCTTGCTGCTCTACAGCAGACTGCAATGGAGAGCATGAAATCTGCTCACATGTGACAAAGAGCAGCGTGGTGCCTTCAGGTCTCGGGGCACTGAGGGCTGAAAGCATCCCTGTGCATCAGCAAACAGCAAAAGCCAGGCACAGAAGAGCCAAATGAATGGTCAAGGCCAATATACAACCCAGAAATGGAACAGATGAAACCTCTGAAGATTTGTACAACAGTATAAATCCCCGCTGTGTGCACAGAAGCACTGCTTGTGCCAATTCCCTTGGTGATGCCTGATGTACCCAACCAAGTGAAGCTGGAGGCCAGCCTGTGGGAAATAAGCAGCTGATTGTCTAACCCTAAACCACACCAAGCTCCTGGGATGTGGCTCACACACTGCCACAGTGCTAGTTCGTCCCTCACCAGTGGGTTCACAGCCCAGCTGCCTTCCTCCCCCAGGCTGGGCACACCAACGCATCCACCAGAACTCACCTTCTCCAGGTGATGAGCAGAGCTGGGACTCAGCCGGCGGATGTCCTTCACGAACTGCCAGTAATCCTTCTGCCTGCAGTACACCTGCTGGGAGAGGCTTGGTTAGGGCCCACCATACACACAAGCCTCGAGTGACACCACAATGACAGTACAGCTGGCTTAGAGAGCAAGGAGAGGGCGTTCAACCCAGAACCTGTCAGGAGCTCCCACATCACTGGTCCCCTCCTGTCAGAGATGGACCCGGAGCAGCAGGCAACACAAAACACATCCCAGCAGAACCTGCAACAACCACTGTCCTCCCATGCCAGTCACCAACAAGGACATACCAGCATGGCTGAGCACCACAGATAAGAAATGTGATGCAGCACGTTCTTGGCATTGCATTCCTATCAGCTCCTTACTGCTGTTTGCCTTGGCTCTGTTCAGACAGTAACTTATTTCTTCTTAATTATTCTTCCAGTCAAAGAGGAACTGCAGAAGAATTGTTTTCTTCAACACTTTATCGTGTTTAAGTACAGCCCCAGCTGTCTCTCTTTCAAAAAAAGCTGATTTTTTTTCCTCCATTTCTGCTTCCTCTTTCACAAGTGTCAGAGGAAAGGGTTTTGTTTTGTGGTTTACTTGTTTGAGGGGGTTATTTTTTCTGTTGTTTCTATTTTTAAGACCAAAGCACCAACACAGACATTTTATGCCTTTATATTCAATTGGGGTTTTCTGGATAAAATAATAAAATTCATACAATAGTTTAAAAATCTCTTACAATGTACATACAGATTTTTTATTTTTTTTATTTTATTTCTAGTCATAGCAAAAAAAAAGCTGATACAAAAATACATAACTAAAAGGAAGTTTCTCTGGAGTAAATATAAGAAAAATCCTACTAGGAAGCTGTACTTCTATGGGCCTCCCTTAGTAGCTAGTACAGACGGAGTACATAGGAGTACATAAATATATAGACATACATATACAGAGAGAGAAAGAGAGTATATATAGGCAAGGCATTTCTAAGAAAGAACTGCCTTTGCACATAGCATTGAGAACAGCACTGTGCTGCCCTACTTTGCAGCTGTCTGTTTCCTCAAGCTGTGGCATGAACTGTTACCAACACAAAGACAAGCAGAAATCACTCCAATCTCACTTCCAAAGGCTACGAATAGCATGTCTATCAGAAAAGAGCACTGTACTCCTCATATTTAAAGGGTAACTTCTCTCTCTGCTCGAAGGAGATCGCTGGCCCACACCACTGCAGACTGACAGCACAGGGCATCACTTGACCAAGCGCTGTGTACAGCTCCCAGATCCAAGTAGCAAAGCTGGGATCGACTCTTCCATCGCATACATGGAGTTTTACAGCTCCTGGGCCCCAGCTGTGCAGCCCTCCTGGCTCCTCTGCACCTGGAGATGCCTGCAGTGTTGGAGCCGGTGGGGACACTGCCCAAGGCATGCCCTGCAGGTTCGATGTAATTCTTACTGAGAAACAATTGCTGTAATTGCAAGCTGAGGGGAGATCTTCAGCGTCTGCAGAGGCTCTCCAGACCGGGAAAGAAAAATTCTTCCCAGCAGTCATGGAGATGGGGACAGCTGGATGAGAATGGTGGAAGCTGGATACAGGCCCCTTTCACACAGAGCACAGATCCGGCTGCCAGCCCCACTATTCACACAGCTAACCAGAACCAGCCAAGGTCTAAGGCTTCTCTTGCCAGGCCTCGCTGGGGAGTTGTCCAAGTACACCCAATGGGAGGTTGGTTCATACAGCACTATCGCTTTGCTGCAGGATGCAGTGCGGCCAAGGGAGAAGTAGGCCTCCCCTCAGCAAAAACACCTCAAAAGCACACATGATGGAAGGAACACAGGCACGGGGCCTTCTGAGGCAAGCTCAGCTCCTGCCACAGGACGGTGACGTGGGTGGGACTCAGGCCTACCTTGTCGTGGATGAGCCCATGGTACAGGATGCTGTGCATGTCCCTGCAGAGCCGCTCCAGGCCGCCATACTTGGACCAGACGTTGGGGTTGCTGGTGGACACCAACCCTTCCACTGTGGTCTTCAGGTTGCCCAGCAGCTTCCAGTGCTCTTTCCTGCAGAGGAACACAGTGGGTTGCCTAATGAGGACCAGGTTCAGGGCACAAGGAGCTTCACAGCAGGCCAAGCTCACTCCAAAGGCTCTGGTCAGAGTGAAACCTTTGGTGGCTGCAATGTACGTTTCATAGATTCATAAACCACAGAATCACAGAATGGCTTGGGTCGAAAGGAACCTATAAGCCCAGCCAGTCCCAAACCCTGCCGTGGGCTGGGTGCCCCCACCAGCTCAGGCTGCCCAGGGCCCATTCAACAAAGCCCTAAATGCCAAAATGTGTATTCCTGCAAGGTTTTAACAAAAGCTTTGGAGACAATGGTCTAGAACAAAAGTTTAACCTTTACACTGGCAAGAGAAAACCCCAGTGTTTCAGCCATCCGAAATCAACCAGATTGCCAAAATAAACAAAACAAACAAATTAAAAAAAGAAAAAGAAAAAAGGAAAAACTGCTTTTGTTTTTGTCCTCATGGATTAAAGTGTGGGCTGCAAACTTCTTGCAGCGCAAAGAAGCATGCTATCAAGCAATATAATCCCACTACTTAAAAATAAGCTTTTCTTGAAAATATTCCCATTTTGAGAGTGCTTTATTATTTCAAAACTGATTAAGTGAATGAGCAGATAACAAAATACTGGCTCTGCTTCAAGCTCCCCTGCAGCAGGTCTCTCTAGGGAAACCCCACTGGCTTTAGCATTTACCTAAGCTCAGCTCACCAGGCAGCCCAGCCAGCCAGCAAAGCTTGTCACTTGCCACAGCAGCTCTGCAGCCAGGCTGCAATTCATCAGCAAGCCTGAACACACTGTGAACACACATATCAGCAGGAATGTGCTCACACAGAGCTCGATAACACCACCGCTGCCCAGAAGAGAGGAAGCCCTGTGCACGGCTGTGAAAGCTGCACTGCAGGAATTCCTAGAGCCGTACACTGCAATTGATGTCACATCATCCTCTGCTGTTTGTAGCCCCATCTTCTCTGCCACACTAATGGCAGAGAGAACGAAGCATGAGGAAATGCCACTACGGGGAATGAGGCAGAAGGAAATTCCCAGCAAATCAGCCAGCCTGTGAAAGGCTGGGGAACTGTTAAATTGAGATGTTTCTACATGGCATGAGACCGAGCAGCTAAATGTTAGTAGATACAGAGAAAAATTCAACAACGGACACTTGTTTGCCTCTAGCCCCCCAGGTTTGTACTGGTTCATGCCTGGACAACGGCAGCTGTTTTCAGTTCAGCCTAAAGATCAGATTTTAATCACAGATTCCCAGCAAGCAGGTTTATCTCAGGAGAGAATCAACTAAACCAAAGGCAGTGTCCTGAAGGAGATGTGACCTGAAGAGGCAGAGCAAACCTCATTCATCTGAACCAAGAAGCTTTTCCAGCCCTGCCCCCCCCCGCACCAAGCTCCGAGCAGCAGCACTGTCCCTGGCCAGAGAGCAGATGCCAGACACAGAGCTCCTCCCCAAGGTCCTTCCAACACTCAGAGTGAGGAAATGCAAGTGAAAGCTCAGCCACGCTGCTCACTTTCCAGGTCTGTGAGTCAGGGAAACTCCCACCTCGTTATTCTGTGCTATAAAAAACATGCAACGAGCACAGAGATGCAGAGCAGCAGAGCCTTGTGCTCAAAGACCCATCTCACTGCAGGGGGCAGCTGTGCTCCCCCAGAGGTCGGGAAATGGGGACGCCAACACAAAGGAACCCTCACATAAAATAAAATAACAGTGCCTCTGCCACTGCACTCAGCATGCAGGAAACAGTGAGCGCAATTAGAGCACCTTGGCAGAGATGATTCAGAACCTCTCAAAAGTCAATTAAATCCCTCAGTCAACAGAGAGACTCCCACTGGATGGGACTCTTTGGCCCAAATGATTCAAAACCATTTCATAAGTCGGATACTTAGGACTCTACCCATTCCCATAGGACTCTATCCATGCAGCTGCCTCTGAGTTGGAACACGGTGCACGCAGGAAAGCAAGCAGTGACACAAGCCCAAAGAAATGAAGAGCCATACACCTGGCTGCAGGTGACAGCGAGGCAACACACAGCTAACTGCCCTCAGCCTGGCCTGGACTCACAGGTTAACCCTTAATTTGTGGCAAGATCTGCTCCTCTCTCACTGACAGAGATGCCAGGAGGGATGGAAAAAGACAGGGTGCCAGCTGCCCTGCAGTTCCCCATTTCAGCAGGTGTTCAGAGCAGTACTGAGAAATCTGCTTGGTTTTGTACCAAATAAGGAGAATTATTTGCTAGCTGTTGTAAAAAAAGCCTCACTCACCCTGACCTGACACAGGGGTAAGGCAAATTCAAATCACAGCACGAAAATACTTCTTCTTCCAGGAAGGACAAAGCAAGCAACACGCCCAGGAGAGGTCACAGTACATGAGCAGACGTTCGTCTGCAAGGGACGTGTGTGCAGACTTCCCTGTGCCCTAGAACAGCCTACTTTCCCTATCCATATCAGCTGAGTGCGTTTGCATAGCTCCTCACTGTACCCCAAATGCTGGGCTGGGGAGAAAGGAAGAGAGCTGGCAGGACAGGGGTCAGCCTGCTCAATACATGGGGCACCACCCGAAGCAGCTCAGCTGGAGTCAGGGATGTGCTTGAATGCACTGTGATTTATGTTTTCCAGGCGAGAATCAGGACGTGATCGGACTGCAAAGGAGATGATGAGAAAAAACAGCTCGAGCTCAACAGAAGCAGCAGCATTTCCTTGGGGAAACCATGGCTGGGGTGTGGCTGCACTAAATGGGGTTATAGTGTTAAGGGTATTCTGGTGCACCACTTCATACAGGAAAAAAGATAATTCTGCCCTGGATATGCTGAAAAATGAATTGGTCATTACATGAGAGCCTGATAACACCAGATATCAGTGAGACCGCAGGCACATCTCTCTCCCTCCCTCTGACTCAGCCCCCACTTCCAACCACCAGTTCCGTGGGTCTGGGCACTCCCTCTCCTTACTTTACCACACCAGCTCTGTTCCAGATACAGTCAGACCAATCTGTGGTCAGGAATTGTTCCAAACAGAACCGAAACTTTTGCTTTGCAATAAGAAAAGAAGGAATAGAGCCTTGCAGCTGGAAATCACTTAATGGCACTGCTGATGAAAATGATGGGGAAATTCTGAGGGAAATTCTGCTTGTGCTCCCAGGGCCCTCTCAGCCCTTCCATGCTAGTTAGGGCAGGAACAGCTCCTGGCCCAAGTCAGCAAGGGTGACTCAGGGCAGGTGCAG
>JAOWBP010004023.1:10802244-10815477 GCA_028571105.1 Tragopan temminckii
GAACGTTTTCTTCTTTTTCTTTTGAATTTACCACTGCTCTGTGTTCTGGACGTTGACTGACAACAGGTGGCAGAGAATTGTTGCGCTGTCGTGGTGACGTTTTGTTTACCAAACTCTCCTGCGTGGCAGTGACCCTTGACTTGCTCAGTTGCAAGGCATGAGAACAGCTTCATCTGCACGTCCTGCCTCTCAGTTGCAGTTTTATGGCCTGCTGGAGGCAAAGAGGCAGTCCCACATCTGGCACGGTGTCGAAATGTTGACATAATGCTATTCTGGGGAGCCTTAAGATCTGGGTCTTCGTGTTGAGAGTTTTCTCATATACTAACAAATATTAAACTTTTCATTGCTAGTGTGTTATGTGCTCTGAGGCTGAGCTTCCACTATGACAATGTTCCTATGTTATTCTGTGTAATTTTAAATCTCTGATCTCAGACAAAATAGGAGAATACTTCGGTCTGTCTTAGCTAACAAATGCATAATGTCCCAGATATCCTTCATTTTCCCAAATAAGAAAATAGATGAAAAGTAAGTTCTTTTATTTAAAAAACTTTCAAACATATGTGCACCAGCAACTGTCTCCCAAAAAATGGGAGTTAAGTCGGAGCAGATGAGCTGTGAAGCAAGGGCCGGTGCTCACTGAGCATGGTAGCTGATGGCAGGTATGTGAGGGTGGAGTTAAATGATGTGAAGAAGCAGACATTGTACTTGGAAATGTTGGGACGTTTTATGTTTGACTCAGCACCGCGTTATTACTGGAACAAAGTTCAAGCAATGCTCCTGCTTGACTAGTGCTGTTGGCAGTGACATTTTTAGCTATTTTTGAGCTGTATAAAACATGAATGGCTTTAGTTTCCTTTGTCATATAGAAAGGATAGTTCACAGAATCACAAAATGGCCCAGGTTGGAAGGGACCTCAAGGATCATGAATCTCCAGCCTCCCTGCCACATGCAGGGCCACCAACCTCCCATTTAATACTGCACCAGGCTGCCCAGGGCCCCATCCAATCTGGCCTTGAACACCTCTAGGGATGGGGCATCCAATCCTTCCTATAGGGATTATCTCTTTGGTAAAGAAGATTCTATAGAAATCCAGCCCTAAATGACCTGTACCAGCATCCCTTTTCCTAACCATTTTTTTTTTGTTGTTTTCCAAATTTTAATTCATTTTTGTAGCAAAATAACCTGTTTTTCTCTTACCTTTACTTCAGTGGGATACAAAGCACCTGGTTGCTTTACTGCTGTCTCCTGATCAGCTGATGCAAATCATGTCACAGCAGTGTGATTTCTGTAGGCAAACCTGTCAGGTTTTCATGAGTTTATCTTGCACGTATTCATAAAGCTATTAATAAATTGTTCAACATTGTTTCCTAAGGTAATAAATAAGGTGATTGTTTGGATTGCAGATGTTTTTTCCCATCATATGAACCTGAGTGAATGTTTGAAGATAGCCTTAGTTTTCTTAGTATGATTTTATTAAGTAACATGAGATGAAAGTGCTGTGTCTTGAACAGGTATTTGGTCTGAAATCTAGGAAGTGTGAGAATGAGGCAGGTTGATCTTTTATTTAATTGTATACGAAAACTAACAGAGTCATTTGATTAAAATGTGGTGTTCGAGTAAATACCACAATTTTTAAAGTACCTTGGATGTTCTGAATGTATGCAACTGCTTATTTCATAAGGTAATAGGGGAAAGAGATACTGTAAGACTAACAGGGGCTGGATGTTTTATAGAGATGACATTTCTGGAACCTTAACTTGTATGTGCTGGCTTTGCAAGATTAACCAGTTTGTTTCACATGACTTTAATCTGCTCAAGTTTTTTCTGTAGATATTGTGTCTGAAATGTGTCAAATCTTTTTTTTTCTTTTTTCTTCTACTTTTTTTTTTTTACAGATGATATAATTAAACTGAACAAGAAAGAAGAGAGAAAGCAGTATTCCCCCAAAATGAAAAGAGGACTTCAGCAGAATCGAACTCAGCAATTCAGGATGCCAGGCTCCAAGTGGGGGATCCAACAGCAGAAAGGTGGGTGTAACCAATATGCTGTGACTTGTCAGGCCAATACGGAACTTAGGCACTTGATGGACGTTCTCGGTTAAAGGAAGGATCTGCTTGCCTTCTGATACATGGATATAGCTTCAGAAATTGTGTTGATATTTTGTCCCCCTTCAGAAATGGATAGAAAGAGTGCTTGCGCTAAAGCCCTTGTATTAGGAAATGCAGAAGCCTTGCCAAACCTTAGAGCTTTGTGAAAAAGAGCCAGCACATTTATGTATGCTAGGTAGAAGTCACAAAAATAGCTGTACTTGCAGTCTGCAGCACTGCCTCTGGGGTCTACAAATCGATAGTGAAGAGTGTTCGAGTCCGCTTTTCTTGTTAAGACTATGGGTTGCAAAGGAAGTACCATATCAGCCTTCTTCAGCCTGTGTTTTTACAGTGGATTACAACAGCAGGGAAAAAATCACATAGGCAGGGAGTAAAGAGGGGAAAAGTGCACAAGAACAGCTTTACTGGAGATTTCTTGAATAATTTGCAGTTTTTTCAATAAACAGGAGTCATTCTGAAAATGATTCCCATGTGTCCAATGCTTGACTGTCATCTGCTAGAAATAAAGTCTGTTTTTTCTTCTGTTGAGTTTTGCGGAGTACCTTTTTAGCACTGCATGATGCTGTATGCAGAAAGTTATCTCCTCAGCTAATGAAGTGTTTAAGTTATGACACCCAGTTTCTTGCTTAGTAGCATTGATTTAAACCATATGCACATCAGACTGGTGCATACACAGTAATCCCCATATTTTTGTTGTCACTGCTTGATGTTTGTTGTAGCAGCAGTTCGTATTCAACAACTTAGACCCATATGTCTTTGGAGCCCATGGAATGTCACGTAGCTCAGGCCTCCAGAGGAGTTTTGCTCTTTAGGTAGGACAACATAGCAGTGTTACTTAATCTGTGCATCTTTGATAAATTCTTGGAAGTACAGGAAAGTGTTTTACATCAGTTAGGCCAAGGGTAAGAATATTCGTGGGGGTGACAGTGAGTTTAAGTGGTGGACTTTCAAATGTAGGCTTCTGTTTACAACCACAGCTGCCAAATGCAATTGTTCATGATCTGAAGGGCACAAAAGAAGCAAATATCACAATTTAGAGTTTTAGGAAGAACATGAGCTTCAAATACAAAATTCAGAATACAGCTGTCTTGGCAGTTACTTTCATCTCTTGGAACTTGCCCTCCTTTTCTGCTTTCATTCTAGGAAAAAGGCAAACTTATTGCAAAATTGCTACCTTCATGTGTTGAAACACTGTGAATAAGTTACTGTTCCCTTCTAACCATTTCCTTCCATTGAAGTAAATCTCTCCTATATTGTTTTTGAGCAGAAGGTCTCATTAAGCAGTTCTTCTGAGCATTTAAGTTATTACTTGTAACCGGTAAGCAGATTTACTGCTGCTCCATTGCCATTGAAGTTGCTCTGAGAAGTGGACAGCTACAGAAACCACAAAAGCTCAGCAGCATTCAATTCCCTCTGGTTTTAAAAGTGGCTGCCAGGCTCTCTGGAAGGAGGCAAAGAACTTGAGCTGGGACTCTTTTCAGCTCTTGTGGGAAGAAACAGAGAGAAGAACATTGTTCATTTGAGTAAAAGTTGTCCTTGGTGATATACAGAATGCAACCACACAAAACCCTGTGCTGACTGAGCTAACTTTGAAGTTGTCATTTCATTGAGCAGAGCTTGGTCCAGAGAGCTTGTGAGGTCTCTTGCAGCTTAAATAACTGTTTTTCAGCCCTTCTATTCATAGGGAAGTGTTTGCTAACTGTCCGCAGTGTGGTTACATAGGATTTTCTCAAGACCAAATATATCCAAGCTACATTCTGATCAATGGCTTTGCTTCTTATGGTGGCTCCTGTCTAGTGAAGAAGAGCAGATGTTATCAATGCCATAACATCACATATATCAAGTTTAGATGTGTCTCTTGCTGTAGAGCTATCTTCTTAGTCCTAAATTTGTCTTACAGTCTGGGGTTCTAGAGGGGATGACTTCAGGGTAAAACTGAGGCACTGTCTGTTTACACAGCATGAAGCTAAATGGCTCCAGACAGGGTTAACCAAACCCTTGTAACTGGAGACTTGAGATGTTTATGCTACAGACCTCAGGCTCACAAGCCTTTTATATCTAAAGGCTGCTGTCATTTCTCAGTCTTTTCCAGACTGCCATGCAGACTTCTAATTGAAAACACTTTAAACATGATGTCATTTGTATATTGTTTAATATGGCTCTGTGGGCTATTTGCTGTGGTCTTTTATTCTTAAGACATGACTAGGGAACAACTAATCTGCATAAATAAACTTGGAAGTTGTTCCTTACCCATTCCCCTTATTTTCTTTATTAAACTGTTAATTTAAAATTTGCTGAGTGGCCGGGGAGCTGAATTACTTGTTTTGGTTTTGTGTTGTTCAGCATTTGATGAAGGTCTGTTTTAGAGTATTTGGTAGTATCCTATGCCAGAAAGACTCTCTAATTATTCCTGCAGATGTGTCACGTAACAAATTTTCAACGTAAATAATGCAGAGGCAGAGAAAAATTAAGATCTGTACGAGAAGCTGGTTATTGCTGTCTAGGTTTAGATCCAAACTTACTGAAATAACTGTCTGACCAAACTGTCTCCAGATGTAGTGGCAGCTTCTGCTCCAAAGTGTGAAGCCAAATAACTTGCATCACCTGCGTGTCATTTTTAACACAGTAACATTGTTATTGCAGTAAGAATTTTTGAACTCCTCACTTTTTTTTTTTCTCCTCTTTTTTTGCAGGTTATGGTAAAAATCATTTGGGACACAGAAAGAAGATTATAGGGAAGAAGCGTCCTTATGGAGTTATAACTGGCTTGGCAGCCAAGAAAGCAATGGGTTCACACAAAGGAATTAGTCCTCTGAACAGACAGCCACTTAGTGAAAAGGTAATTAATGCATTTCCAATGGTTTGTCTAACTGCATTAGGTGTAACCCTGACTCCACAGAAAGTAAGAACAGTTTAGAAATGGAACGCATAGGCTATTGAAATATATTCCAGTATGCTTCTTCTATACCATGCAGGCATCTGATGCAGTGTTCTGTGAAATGGGGGTTGTCAAGTTGGTGTTTGTTTTGAAGGGGATGGGTAATGACAAAGTTTGAAAGCTTTTGAACGCTTAAGTAGATTGCAAGGCATGAAAATTCGAGTGCAGAAAGGTGTTCTGTGCAGATGTAGTGGTAGTTACTGTGCTTTTACAAGGAAAGCTCCTTTAGTAGGATCTTGTGTCACTTATGTCACTATGCTAGAAACCAGTGAACCCACAGAAGTGCATGTGTTAAGCGTATGCCTGTTATAGAAATGAATTTTGCAAAATGCTTCTCTCTGTGTGCCTCCTGTTCTGCATTCCTTCAGTGCTTTGTTGCTTACTCCACATAGTCTGGATTTGTAGAACAGGGATTGCTTTTGGAGTTGTTCAGAATAACAATTGTAAAGGTGCATGGAGGATGTATTTTGTTGGTTATATGGGGAGATAAAATAAAAGCAACTGATAAGCTGTGCTTTTTTTTTTTTTTTTTTGCATAGTATGAGGGGAATGTATGACTCTTAAAACTGTGGATGGTATTTCAAAAGTTAGTGTGTTTTGAAAGGTATACATGGCCGAGTGTGTTCTATATGTAGCTTGTAAGCAAAAGTTCAGGAAGTCTCAGTTGACTGAGACAGACATCTGACAGAGTTGGAAAGAGTAGAGATTTTAGGATTTGTAGATAACTAGTATCTTCAGCAATACAGAATAGAACTCAGTCTTCTGATTTTCATATGATACTGAACAGATGGTTTAAGCACGTACAGTTACACTATACATGTTTCAGTTTATTAACTAATGGTTAGTGTATACGTTACAAATACCTACTGCATTCTATTTTCTTATTTTTAAGAACACACAACGGAATTATCCCGTTCTGAAAAAGAAACCAAACTTGCGAAGGCAAACTGAAATGCAGAGAAAACAAATTCCAGCCCTCAGGAGACCTGCCCCACTAAGCAGGAGGTAAAATACCGTGTTTGCTTTCCAAATTCTTCTTGACAGCTTTCCATAAATAGTCTCGTTTGTGACAGCGCTGAGGCCAAGAGAAGATGGTCACAACTGGGAGTAGTAATACAGTCGAGACTGTTGATGTGTGTATGAAGTTTAGCAGAGCTGGAAGCTGAGTGTGAGATGGTCTTAATACAAAGACAGATGTTTATTGCTGGACAGAATACTTGGGAATTACCTGCATGAGGACCTGGTATTTCCTTTATTTACATCACAGGCAGCCTATGTGAAAACGGCCACCGTGGGTTTCTGTTACTTGTAAGTGACAACCACAGTTGAGTGAACTTCCTAAATATCGTGTCTTTTGTGGGAGGTGGTGCCACCTTCAGTTTCATGGACGCTACTGCAGATTTATTTGAGCCGGAATTGATTTGTGTCTGCTACAAACTGCAACTAAACTGGTTTCTGCAGTGGAAATTTTCCCTGTGTGACTGTTGTGGAAACTGTAAACAAAGCTTTGTTTGCAGTTATCAACACAGCTTTTTTTCTTTTTTTTTTTTTTTCATCTAAAAAGCAATGTTTAAAGTGCTGGAGAATATCAAGCAAAATAAAGCAGAATTAATAACCAGGGAAGTAGGATTCCTGATGACAGATGCTGCGCTTCATAGAATCACCAAGGTTGGTAAAGACCTCCAAGATCATCCATTCAAACCATCCACCTACCATGAATATATCTCCACTAAACCACGGCCCTCAGTACAGGCTAAGAGATGTGTGGGTGTGGTGCTTACATAAATGGTTTGGTGGTGGACTTGGTGATCTTAAAGGTTTTTTTCCAACCTGAATGGTTCTGCGAGTCTGTAATGTCCAGTCCTAGAAATTTCTACGTTTTTGAGTGTGTTTTCTTCCTAGCAAGTGAGAAACTTATTACAATTGAAATGTTCTACCTCAAGGAGGCAGCTCTGCAGATGTACTTCACAGTTGTCTCTCTGAAATGTTGTCTATCTAGGAAACCTTCAATAACCACCTTTTTAAATATTACAGGAATAACATGCCATCTGCTTTTGCCAGAATTGGAAACAAATTGAATCAGCAGAAAGACACTCGTCAAGCAACTTTCCTGTTTCGAAGAGGACTGAAGGTAACAACACATCACTGAAAATGAAAGTATTGTGCCACAAATTCTAAGCTAACCTGTAACACTGATATTAATAAATCAAGTTTAAGCATCAAATCTGAGTAGAAACTTCAGAAGAAGTAGAAACTGTTAAGGAGGCACATGTTCTTCTGGGGAAGTGTACTTCTCCTCTTCAGTTGCTGTAGCCCATTGAGTCTTACTTCCTGTTTCGGTGTTGCTGAACTGTTTGACGGGTGTGGAACTTCCCATTTCAGGACTGTTGCAAGCTATTACCTTTTCACCCTACAAGTGTTAGAATGCAATGACAGCTTTCAACAGTTACCTTCAGCAAAATGATAGAGCGGTGTTTTAGAACCTGATTAAGAGATCCTTTGCATACAGATAAGCTAGTCATAGTTATTTTGAACATAAGCAAGAAAATAGTGCAGTGAATGATAGCAGTGTTTTTATTTTTCATTTGTGACCTCATCCTGTGTCTGCCGTGGTTTTGACTGTAGGTAGTTGCTGTCTTCCATTGACAGGAATTGCAGAATTATGGGCAGGATCAGGAGAAAAACAAAACCAAACTCATTTAAAATAGCAGTGGAACTTAAGAGGTGTTTTGGATATTATGTAACATATAATCAGATGATACCAGGACAGCAAGAGAAACGTGGCTAACATTTTAACTTGATAAAGTGTTTCCTGGAGGAGTTCTCACAGATGTTTCCATCTCTGTTGCTTATTTTATTAATGATTATGTTGAAAACATTTTGTGTTCTTACAGCGATTTCCTTCCAACGTCTTGCAAGAGTAATATGAGAGATATTTTTATATCCTTCTGAAAGTAAAGCCCTGCTTGTAGAAACAGCTTTCAACTTCTGTTTTTTGACTGCTCTATCTCCAGCTGCTGCAGTGATGGTTGAAACAGTATGCAAATGCAGTGTCTGTATTGATGTGATTTCAGGTGCAGGCCCAAGTGCAGCCAACAGAAGATCTCGATAATCAGACAGCAAAGAGAACTCGTCAGTAAGTATTCTAGTTGGAAAACTTCAGTATGGTTACTTGTTTGTACTGCTGTTCTCCATTTAGTTCCAATTTCTGCTCCTGGTTTTTGTAATATATTTTTTTCTTCTGGTTGTTTTTTTTGTTTTTTCACCTGTAGGCATCTCAACTGAGTGACAGTGATCCTCCTCCTGCTTTTCTCAGTTGTTTCCTCAATTGTCTTCCAATTTAATCAGGAGGAGTTTGTTTGCATAAGGTGCTTGCAGGATTAAGGGGGAAGGTGATAGCTTCTGAGGAACAGACTAGCATCTGCCACTCATGCATACTGCTTATCATTCACAGCCTGGTATGCTCTTTGCAGTTTTGCTCTTGGTAACAAAGCAGGCTGAGTAAGCAGCATATGCCACTGAACTGCAGTATGTCATCTCTTGGATTTTCTACTAACTAGTTGAAACTAACTTGGCTTTACCCGTGGCAAGGAGCATGAATGTCTTAAAGTGAGCATTTCAGTCAGTACTGCAGCTTTGGTACACCTTGTCAGCATGGGATCCAGAGTTCACCTGATAAGTTTAGATAACATGGATACAAGAATCAATAACCAAGATTGTAGGCTGCATGTGGTCATCTTATTGACTGACATTTTTTAAAGCTTGCGCATTCTTTTTTAGCAAGAGTTTTAGAACTCTTGAAGATAATCTGTCTGAAATTTCTCTAATTTTTTTGTGATTTCTGTGTTTTCAAACTAGATGGCGAACTTCTACCACAAGTGGAGGGATTCTGACTGTGTCCATTGAGAACCCAGGAGCAATCATAACCCCAATGTGAGTTTTAAAAATAGTTCCCAAACGTTCTCAATGTAACCGAAATTGCTGTTCCCGAGCCATTTAGCAAGTTCCTTACAGATAGTCTTTCTTCAAGGTAACAGCTTATTGTGAAGACTTCCGAGTGTCCCTTAATTATTTCTGAACAGTGTTTGAGTAATATCACAGCTGGTTTTCACAAGGCACTTCCCAGTCAGGGGTTTGGACTGGTGTATGGAGTTGAAAAGTGGTGAACTGGTAGATTTTTCACCTTGTCTGCATCTTCCATTTCAGGCTGTTTTGTGGCTATTTTGCTCCCTTGACTGAATGAAAATGAATGTGCATCTAGATGATGAGTGATGGTAATTGTTTCTGCCTGATCAATAACAATACTGGGAGAACTGTGTTTGAAGAAAGCGTTGCTGTATTTGTCTTTGTAGAATTGAAGTTACTGTTGATTCACAAGGTGTTTGTAGCATTTTGTCTGTAAGGAAGACTGTACCAGTTTTTATTTTATAAATTTATGACAATAATTAACCATGAATAATGGGTTTGTCATTGACAGATAAAATTGCTTCCTTTTGAGGCACTTGCTTTCTGATAAGAATAACAAATGGTTCACTTTTATAGTTCTGCTTGACTTTTGCCTTCTTGAATATGAGCTCTCCAGCTATTTAGCCAGCCTAATCAAGTAGCTTGATTTAAAAAATATATATATAGAGAGAGAGAGAGAGTTCCATCTGCAGTCAGGCTTCATTGCATAAAACGTGTTTGTTGTGTCCTGTCTAATCTTCTTCTTTCACAGTTCCCAGAAATTGCGATTAACTCGTACTCCTGTGCCCCCACTTCTGATGAAGAGGGACCAATCTGAAGAGAAGAAGATTCCCAAAGGGGTTCCATTGCAGTTTGATATTAATAGTGTTGGAAAGCAGGTAAATGCAGTTTCATTTCTTAAGTGTGGATGTAGTTTCAATGCCGATCAAATCTAGTGAGCCAAGCACTTTCTTCCTAGACTCACTGGTGATAAAAAGTGGGAACTAGTAACTACTTCTTGTTTCCACTTCCAGTTCTTCCACTAACTTGCTGTGTAACTTCAAGCAAGTACCTGAACTCACTGTTCCTGTTCCTCTGGTTTATATCTTACATGCCCGCATGCTTTAAATGGGATGTAAATTGCTAAATGTTTCTAAAAGCCTTCTGGTGTTCCTGCTGTTCTTAAATCAACTAGTGTGCGTAATTCAGGGATGAGCTTTTTTTGGTGGCATAGCCTGTGTGGAATCCTGAAGCTAAATTAATTTATAGAGCAACTTTTGCTGCGTGCCTAGGAGTATTTAAAACAAGAAAAAAATCAAGTGTGATGACATAAACACTTGAAAGATGAGAAAATGTTCACTGTTTTAATAAAGAAGAGTAATTAGATGCAGAAATCTTAGTGCTGTCCTTGAAGGAATTCCTACTGGCTTGACAGAGGGTTGGATGCTGGAGAACTTGACCACAAGATGAGACTGTTCTTGTAATCAGCTTCTTACTGCCATCTGCAGGAAAACTATGTGGGGTCAGGGCATGGGTCTGGATTTGTTTCTTCTGTGAACAAGCAATACGCCAAAAATAGTCTGCTACTGCATTGTAACAGTTACTTGAACTTTTGGACTGGACTTCAGTTTACAGCCTCAACTGGATGAACTGGAGAGAAGCTACATTATAGCGCTTAAACAGCTGTATTTGTTCAAGTTGCATAGAATCTGTAGGGAGAAATGAGCGTAGTAAAAGTGTCCTTTTTCAGTCTGTCTGTCCTCAGTTTAACTTCTTTGCATTTTTCTGAAGAGACTGTCAGTCTTGACAATGTGTATCATGAGTGAATTCCAAGAAATGGTAGCTCTTGACTTTTCAGTGGTGCCAGGAGGGGCTAAACAAAGTTCAACTTTTTTTTTTTTGCAGACAGGGATGACGCTGAATGAACGTTTTGGGATCCTGAAGGAACAAAGAACAGCGCTGTCTCAGAACAAAGGGAGCCGCTTTGTAACAGTGGGGTAACCTGACAAATGGACGAGCACCGATCCCACCTGTCTAAGAAAGTGAGATAAAAGTGGGCAGAAGAATACATAAGTCACTGAAATTCTCCAGACTTCTTGCTAAGATGGTGTCAGAAATAGCTATCTTTAGTACTTCTACTTTGAACAGTAAAAGACATTTTGCCCTGAAAGGGGGAAGAGTATGGGAACTGTTCTGCTGAAGTGACACCGTTACCCGGTTGGAACAGATTCTGTTGCCCAGTTGTTGACAAACACTGATTTTGGTTCATCTTGCAATCAATATATAAACATGAAGTTAAAAGCTTTTTTTTTTGTTTGTTTAAAAGTACTCAGTATCTGTTCTTTGACACCTTGCTATAGTAAAGACTGTGTCAGTGTTTCATTACAACTACCATTTTATGGTGTTGGGGACTGCCTACAAACGTTCCTCTGGACTGAAGTTTGGCACAGAGCCTCAGTCCGTGAATACTTTGGTAGTGATGTAGCAACATTTTTCATGGGAGCATTGGTTGTACTTCTTTGTGTTTTTGAAGTTCAACTGTTTTTTTTTCCTTTCTTTCTTGAAGACTTAATGTTTTGCATCCTCTTTTTCACAAATAAAGCTGTTAGCTGAGACCCATATTATTAAATCGGGATGAAGACTATTCTACTCTTATCCTTTAAAAGTGGTCCAGATCACTTTGGAAGAATACTGCACAGGCAATATGAAAGTAACTTTTACTACAAATATCTGGACATCTTTAGCATCATCTGCAGATAGATAGAGTATGTCTTGTCTCCTATTTTTTTCCTTGAACAATTGCTTACTATTTTCTTTTGTAAGTTGTTGTTTTTTTCCTCAAACTAAAGGCAATAACCTTACATTTTTGAGTAATTTCATAGGAATAAATGTAACAGTTCACAAGAAGGTCAGTGGAATGGTAGAGTTCCTTACCCTCCCAGGTCCAGGATCCTTATCTTGCAAACCTTGCCCTGAAGGCTTTTCTCTGCTTTGTGCAAATGGCCAGAAGCATGCAATCTAACTGCGCTTGTTTGTATATACCAAAGAGAGATGAGATGTAAAGCTCAGTAGTGGTCAGGCATCTTGAAGCTGGCTGAAGGTGGGGAATGTTGCTGAGAGAAAGCCCACAGTCCAGCAGTGTAGGTGAGGTATTAAAGCAGGAGCACGTGGACACTTACATGAGGCTTAGCTTTGTGTGTCCGAATCTGCAGGATGATAACAACTGAGTCATTGCCAGTATTGGTTTGTATCATCCCTAAAGATGAGGCACCTGTTCAGAATGAACATACAGGTAAAGCTGCTTCCAGCCCAGGATCTGATCAACTGAACGTTGTTCTACAGCAATGCAATTTAGGTACAGCCAGGTGAAGGAACGGTCAGCTTGCTGCATCCATAAACATTTATGGTGTTTGGAGTGGTTTTAATTTCTTTTATTTTTCTTGAAGGGTTTACATTGAACTTCTTACAAAACCAGTTTCCTTGCATTCTTATCTCAAATTCGATGTTCACTAGCATTTACTGAGGACTTCAATGTTTAAAAGCATTGACTGTAGAAGAGCTTTCATCATGCAGCAATTTTAAGTCAGAATGCATCCTTGATGCGATATGGTACTTAAACCCTTATTTTTAATGTTGACAGATATACCTTAGCAGAAACAAACCGGGCGTAATGGTGTTAAGGTGTTTTTTTCTTAATTACTGATAGGATTTTTTCTGAAAATTCTCACTGTTAGAATTTGAGTAGATGACGTGGTGTCGCTCATTCTGTTTCAGTGTATACATTTTCCATGTGCCAGGATGCAACAAAAAAAAATCCTTTTGCATCAACGTAGATGCAAAACATTGATGCAATGCATCAAAAAATACCAGTTTGTATTTAATGAGAAGATGCTTTACACTGTACCTTTTGGTATTTTTTGAAGAAGTTATTTGATCTATTCTGAAGCTGTTAATTTTTTTTTTTTTTTTTCAAATAAAAAAGTTAAAGGTTTCATACTGTCTTGTTCCTCTTGTAACCGGTTGGGCAACGTGTTGGTTATATGAACGTTCTGGTATCTCTCTTAAGGAGTTGTAAATGATCAAATTGTTATTAAATGTTATGAAGAAGGCAACAGTAAGCAGAGGAATTTAAAGAGGGCATGCACTCATTGCCCGTATCCTGAAATTAATCACAGAATCACAGAATTGTAGGGGTTGGAAGGGACCTCAGAGATCATCGAGTCCAACCCCCCTGCCAAAGCA
>JAOWBP010004023.1:10821798-10851029 GCA_028571105.1 Tragopan temminckii
GTGGATGCCCCATCCCTGGAGGCATTCAAGGCCAGGCTGGATGTGGCTCTGGGCAGCCTGGTCTGGTGGTTGGCAGCACTGTACATAGCAGGGGGGTTGAAACTAGGTGATCATTGTGGTCCTTTTCAACCCAGACCGTTCTGTGAGAGGTGGCTGTATTGAGTCCTGCAGTCGCATGAAGGGCAGGTGAGAGTTCAGCTGCTGTGCAGTTGGACAGGCCCTGGGGCTGCTTGTTGCATTGCCATCAGCAGGCAGGGTGGGAAGGCTATATGAGGCATAATTAGTTTCTCAACTGTAAGAACCAGCAGTAAAGAATTAGTTACAACAAACAGCACAAATTACGTGGCACGTGTTCAAAATAACGTTGCACAGTAGCTAAGGAAAAGGCTCTAACTCAATTCAAGGGCTCTTCTCTCTTTCCCGATGAATGGTGTGGTTTCCAGTGGTGTCCAGGCAGGCTGCAGAACAGCAGTGGTGCACACAGCTGAAGCCCTGGGCTGACTTCCCCCTCTGCATCACACGGCTCAAACCCTGTGCTGTAAACCTCTTGCTGACAGAGTGCAGGAGGCTCTTCGGAGTGAGGAGAGCCTTTGTTCTTCGCCTGCTGGTAATGTCATTGATTTGAAACTCAGAGCAGTGCAGTCACACGCTCTCTATGTGAAGGCGAAGCACTCCAGCATGAGGATACGCCCAACAAATCCCTCTTGCTGTGCAGCCCAGGTGTTGACCCTTGGAACATAGCAAAGCCTGCTCTTTGCGGAGGCCTGTAGGATTAAATGAGCATCTATTGTTTTCCCCACTGCTGAACAAACGGTGTGAATTTTACTCTCTTTATTCTGGGTGTTCATGAAACTCAGCTGTGAATGTGGGAATGTGTTACTGTTGCCTTGGGCTCTGGTTGGTGCTCCCTGCTGCTGAAAAGGTTTCAAGCTCTGCTGTTCCAAGTGGTCTCTGTAACTGGGGCAGCCTGGGCTTGCTCCGTGGATATATCGCCTGTCCCCAGCAGTGTGCCATTGTCTCTTCTGTCCCCATTTCGTGTTTTTCATCTGCTTCAGCCCAGCTTCTGCCTCAGAGCCTCTTTTTCTTTCCTTTTTGACCTATCTCAAATGGCTCACACGTTGCCATCTACGTTCTTATCCAGGCTGTTACTGTGGTAAAGATGAGTAATCTATTTCTTAACATTTAGTAGAAAATTCCTTTTATATCCAGTGAGACCATTAATTTTAGGGTGCTGATGAGACAAGTAGTAATTTAAACCTGCATAATTCATTATTACTATTATTTATGACCTTGTAATTTACCTCTCTGTTCAGTCACACAGCCCAAGGCTTCTATTGGCCACTGGGTTGGTGTCGTACACGCTGTTTTGCAGGGGTAAAAGAGTCATTGAGCACAATAATGGCAGTACAATTATGTGCTTGTCACTGCATTGACTGCTAGCTCAGCTATGGAATAAATGTTTTTGTAGAGGGCAATAACTGAATGTGGTTATGGGCCATAAAATATCTGCTACTTGCCTTTATTCTTCTACCTTGCCAAGGGGCGGGTGGATTCTTGCTTAGTAGGGTAAGAAAAAAAGAAAAGATGTTTGGAAGCCATCTCTGCTAAAGCAGCAGGCTGATTATTTGAGCCATAAATGTGTTGCAGAATAGGCAAGTGTTGTATATTTTATGACTCTGCTGTTGTGCAAATCCTATCACATCATTTAGTGATGCCTGTGTCAGAAGACTGTTATAATTGCCATTAAAAGTTACGCGGTATGAAGAAAAGCCCAGAAGCTTTCCCCAGACTTCACTGGTGGTTACGTACTGCCTGCTTGTTGTGTGGATGCTGAAGGATGTTTTGCACGGAGAATGCTTTATTCCACTCTTTCACACGAGCTGGTACTGTTCGGTCTGTCCTATACTTACTGTTCTCCTTGAAAATACTATTTTATTCTTTTCCCTGCTATTGAATAATTCGTGTGTAGGTAGCACTTGGGTGAGGTAAGGTGCATTGGAAGTGGTACTTCTTTTTTCACGTGCTTCTAGTGCACGTTATTTGAATGTGAATTATGTGACAGATGTAATCCTTCAAGCATCTGCCATCTTTGTTTTTACAAATATGTGCTTAAATTAAAAGTTCATCTTTTAATTTGTTCAGAAGGACGTGGAGCTGCTGGAGTGGGTCCAGGGGAGGCCCTGGGGATGCTCAGAGGGCAGGAGCACCTCTCCTATGGGAACAGGCTGAGAGAGCTGGGGGTGCTCAGGCAGGGGAAGGGAATGCTGCAGGAGGACCTCACTGAGGTTTCGGTACTTGAAGGGCCCAACAGGAAAGGTGGGAAGGGACTCTTCAGCAGGGAGTGTAGTGGTAGAGCAAGGGGTAACATCTTTAAACTGTGAGAGAGGAGATTTAGGTTAGGTGATAGGAAGAAATTCTTTACTCGTAGAGCAGTGAGGTGCTGACACTGCTGCCCAGAGCTGTGGGTGCTCCATCCCTGGAGGCACCAAGGCCTGTTGGATAGCCCTGGGCAGCCTAAGATGGTGGGACAGCCAGCCAAAGGCAGGGAGTGGAGCTGGGTGGGCTTTGAGGTCTCATCCAAACCATTCTGTGGTTCTGGGGTTGTATTTCTCAATCTGGCTGCGTCCTTTCAATGTGATGCAGTTCTTTTCAAGTTTTGACCACATTGAATATGGAATAGATGGAAATACAGGGACTTTTTAGAAGCACTCATTGCAAGCTGTTCATGCAGGTTCTGGTATAAATTAAACAAAGCATTGTCTCCTCAGTCATGGGGGTGGGATTTCCTTTTCTGATGAGTGACCGCAACTCATGTCTCTCTTTCTCAGTAGTAACCAGCAACGTGTCTGATACCTGTCAACTGCTCAGGACCTCAGGGATTACAAGAGCTAATAAACACAAAAGGCTGACTGGAATCATGAGAGCTGTTCTTTGCTCTTCTAGGGCATTGATGCGATGCAGTGCATGAAGCAGAGGCTCTGTAGCTTGACCTGGCCAACTACTGCTGCAGACATGGAGAAGCAGTTTATACTTTTGTGTTTCTCAAGTAGAGGCAGTTTGGCCTATGTTATAATCATATTAGAAGAAAACGTATTGATATGTCAAACAGATGATGCTTCTTATTTTTGGCTGTTATATTTCAACACTGTTTTTGACCATAATCATAGAACGGCCCTTCTGTCACCTTGTCTCCCATTTCTTTGCACCTTGCTTTTCCTGCACCATTTGTGCAGTGCACTTGTGCTGCGCTGGTGACAGAGGTGTGCATGGGGCTGTGCAGCTGTACTTCACAGGCACCACGTCGTTTTAAAGTGAGAGAGCACGGTTTGTGCCCCATGAGCAGAGAGGAGAAGTAGAAATGGTAAGCCATCTGTCTTACGTGTGGGACTTGGGTTTTGTTTCATTTCCAATTTGATGGTGCACGAGCATTTGTTTGAAAGTGTTTTATATGCCGCTGTGTTTTCTTTCCGTGCAACTTGATTTGAAACAGCATGACTAAATTATGCAATCTCCTAAAATCACATGTTGTGCAGGGATAGCAGCACAGAGGAAGAACTGGGCATGCTAACAGTTTTTAAAGCTGAAAACACCCTTCATAAGCAGAAAATAAGAGACCTCAGTTCACAGAGCAGTCAGCCTACCTCTGACATGCAGTGTCATCAGGGATGAGAAGATGAATGGAGTTCAAAATGCAAATGGCATCATGTGTTTCTGTGCTCCCATTTCTCTTACGTGGTATTTCTTCTTTGGCTGTCATCGCAGTTTCATAGGGATGGAGAGCTTACTGTTTGTGAGGAACATCAGATATTATCAGGTGATATACACTGAACTAAAACGGTGTTATTTCCCAATGAATTTTATGGTGGTGCCCTTCACAAGTTTCTCTTGCAGTCTGGTGAGTTTTGTTTTACTTCTGTTAGATGTACAGGCAGTAGAAACACAGAAATGCAGTCTTGGGATACTTTGTGACCTTATAGTTGAGCACCAAGAGATGAGTATTATTTTCAGGGTGGGACAAGTACTGCTGTTGCAGGGCCACCATCATTGTTAACACCTCAGCACAATTTGTGTATAAACTTCACGTTCCCTGCTTGACTCACATTTTCCTACTCGCGCAGCTTTCTCGTTGCTGATCTCTTCCACATTTATACTGAAGCTAAATTAATCACTTAATGTGCTGTTTTTATCATGTATTTTCTTAAATTAAAAAAACAAATTGCATGGCGTGGCCAATTAGTGAAAATGTGTAACTCCTCCCACGTGATTCATTGGCATTTTCCTTGCTATGCACATGGACTGTGTGTCTTACACTCTAGCAACGGGTGTAGCTCTATTTTCGAAGCTTCTATGTGCTGTTTGCTTTAAAATTCCTTTATTTTTGGGTTGATTTTAGTTGGGTATTTCTTTTGGACCCAGAGATGCTGTAAGTGGGTTGGGGGTGGGGAAAGATGGTATACGTGCTTCACACCTCCCCTGGCTGCGGTTGGGTTTCCTACATTTGTGAACTAATGCTTTCTTTTTTTTCCTCACATCTTTGTGCATAGGCTGAGCTATAAAAGTCACAACCTTAGAGTCCTCCTTATGAAACGCAGCAGCGGTGCTCTCTGGAAGTGGAACTCTTGTTGCTGTGCACTGTGCTCAGACTTTACCAAGAGTTTTCAACAAGAAGCTTTCATTCTCTTCGTCCTGCTTCAGTACTGAGCTGCTGAAGGTGCAGCTGTCACATGCACAGAGCTGTCTGCAGCCTTTCAGAGGGAGCCACCCCTTCCATGTGGACCAGCCAAAAACAGCAGTGACTGCTGCAGCTTGAGAGTAATTTGCATGGCTGACTCATAGGAACGAAGTGGGCTGTTAAGCTGGGATTGGTTGGGGTTTCGTTTTGAAAAACCTATTTTCAGTTGTAGTCAGACTGCTTGGTCATCTTTGCTGCGAGAGATTCATGAGGTTTAATTTTTTGGCGAAAAGTCATGCACAAGTTGATTCAGAACATTAATGTGAGATGGTAATGTTCATTTTGATTGCCTTGCTGCTTTTTTTCAGCATGTTTGGCCTTTCAGATAGTGGTGTATGAAATGGTGACCACCAATTCTGTGATCCTTGATCTTTACTAATGCCTCTGTGATGTGTTTTCAACAGAAGGTGACTTTTATGGCTTCCAGATTCAAAATGTATTTTATATTATGAACATATGTTTTGACAATCGCTGTCATTTATCCCCCCATTTGGCTGCTCTCTCTGATACAGGATACTTTCCATACGTATCCTATACCCTTGTTTAATTTCTTGACTCGGAGATGGCTCGTATCATGCAGATGACTTGGTAAGTCTCCAGCTCCTTTTCAGGAATTCTGGCTATAATTGTCCTATTGAACATTGCAGCACTGCTTGTGTAAAGCATAACAGGCTTTTTTTGTTAGAAATGATGTCAGCATGAGAGATGGCCTCAAGGAGTCATTAAAAGAACATAGGACTTTTGACTGTTAGGGCTTTATTGACTTTCCTCCTCAATGAAATACCATCCTGCTGAAGGCAGATCAGTGTCTGCAGTGGTAGAAGGCATGTTTGGTGACCTTACTGCATAGTGTGATGGAGCTGCAGCTAAATACCATAAACACGGAGGCACTCTATAAAGAGCTTTGCAGAAACGCATAACAACAGGCATAACGTTTTATAGAAATGCTTGGCTTTCTCTGAAAATAATTGGCCTTTTTATGGGAAATTACTCTCTTATTTTTTTTAGACCTATGAGTTTTCGGTTCAGGTTTGAGCTGGTTTGTTTCTAATTCTCCACGGAAGGCATAAATGCGTTTGTAGCTAAAACTTCTTTCGTTGTGCACTATCCACCTATTGCTGAGTTTGATATATCATTTGATTTACATTGTCTGCAGGGGGGGAAAAAATGAGGTAAGGTAGTATATTCCTACCAGTCAGTTGAAATATAAGGGGAACAAGAGTGATCTGAGATGCACTGTCGTGCTGCAGCTGGCTGCAGGACCACCAGGTCCAATAAGCACTGCCTTAGGGCTGGGCTCAGTCAGCGCTGCATAGCAGGGCCTGATGCTCCCCTTTCAGCCGGGCCATTACTTGTTTTATATCATCTGCATTGTGGTTTATATTAATCTGTGGGTTTGCTTTATCCACGTGCTTTGCCCCCTTGCCCCTGTCTCTGAATAACTGAGTGTTGTCTGTGGATTTTATCCTATAGACTCTAGATACCATGCTAGATACCACAGTCTAATCATGAACTGTGGGAGCTAATATTTATCATGTGTTGGTTGTGTCCTTCTTTTCCCTGGAAAAGCTGTAAGTGCAGTATAGTTTCTTGGCAGGAATCTTTTCTATTTTAAACAACAGCTTGTGTGTGCGGTGCCTTATGTACAGACTGCATGCTGGATGGAATAAATGGAAAAGGGGAGAAGTGAAACAGAAGGAGATGATGATGTGCATGAAGACCTAGAAGCCCTCTGTGTGTTTACTGGCAGGTCTCTGGACCATGAAAAAATGTGTTTCTTTAGACTTACAGAGGTAAGGAAATGAAAAGTTGCTCTATAGAAGGCAAAGCCTCTTGTCTGGTAGGAAGCAAAAGTCTTCCCATTGCTGGGCTATCTTAGCCACCTGTTTTAGAGGTTCTGTGCTCTACTGGGGTATGCTCCCAGTTCAGCTTACTGAGATACAAGGACAGTAGCAATTGAAAACAAACAAACAGATCTCTTAAATTAAAGAAAATACAGGGAGGAAATAGAGAAGGAAAGTTGCATTTCATGCTGTGTGTGCCGGGTTGAGGGCCTGAATCTGCAGATCTGAAGCATGCAGTATCTGTAAGTAGTGCGGTATTGCAGCAAAGCATTTACAGCGTGAGCTTAGTCTCCTTTTTTAGTGAAGACGTTTTACTCCTGATGGTTGTGTAATGAAAGAAAATAGAATGTGTAAGTAATGAGAACTTTGATCTGATTCCAAGTCATGTCTGCTTAGATAATTTCTATTAAACACTTTTTTTTCCCCAAAGTCACCTTCTTTGTTCCACCTTCCAAGCTTTGTCACAAAGGCAGGGCTCCTGCTTGCTTGGCAGTGTGCAGATAAGAGCTGCTGACCTCATGCTTCTGCAGGAGATGCAGTTCAGATAGATCCTCCCAAGTCAGCTTCAGGCAACATTTACAAGAACAGTTTAAGCAGCATAAAAATAGTCTGAGCTAACTTGACTGTTTTCTTGCATGGTGTGGATTGGGAAATGCTCATGCAAGCATTGCAGAATCAGTAGCTTACAGTGAGGGGGAGGGACATAGTGAGGAGCGTCCAAAAGAAGTGATAGTTTAACACCAGTATAAGTGGATCCCAGCGCGAGCGTTTCCAAGGCTTTCAGATATCATTTTGTTCTGTTCTGGTTAGAATAGCATGAAAGGTTGGCCACGCAGCTGGCTTTTCTTTCTTTCTTTTAGATAAAGTCAATGGCGGGTAGGTTTGAGTCAAGCCAAATGAGCCTCCTTTGATCCAGGTTTATCAGTGAGGAAGTGTGTGCTGCCTTACCAGCTTCGTAGGCATAGTCCAAAGGCTGCTTCTCCTGCAAATAAATACTGTATATATATATGCTTTATGCAAAAAGAAGAATATGCAACGCAGCTAGCTAGCAATGAACAGAACTTCCCCAATTTAACAGGATTTGGTGACCTGGAGACCCTGGTTCATTTCCTCAGTGTTAGATATCTTGCAACATTGCATTGCTACTTTCACTTATATTTGTTTGTTTGACTTGATATTTTAGGGTTGTGTAAAACAGAAGCATGACTGTTCTGTTGGCTGGATGCCTGAATTAGTGAGGAAATTGAAGTTACTGGAAGATAGAAGATCGCAAGGGAGTGGAGGGTAAAAATGTGTTGTAAGCGGAGTGTATGTAAAAGCTTTATAAACATCCAACTGCATAGGAAGGAGTTAGAATTAATCCTTATTTTCAAGCATGGATATACAGCTCCATTTTGCCCACACCACCAGTGCTGTAGCAGCACGTACAGTCACAGTTTGTGTTCTGCCTGTACTCTGTCCTCCTGTCTGCTGACCGGTCATAAGGCCCAGCTGCTGGCTCATCTGACTTCCTTCAGCACGGTTCTCATCGAAAGTCTCCAAATTCTTGTCCCTACTCATCTGAGAAGCAGTGGCATCTCATTCCTGAAGTTCTTGATTTGCTCCACCGCGTGCCTTCCTTAAAATACTATGCAGTGTCGACAAGTACGTATAGTAAGGAGAAACCTTGGGAATGGATGGATCCCTGGACACAGCCCTGTCCTGGTTACTCTGAAGTGAACTCAAGTTTGTTAGTAGCTCGTGTGGTGAAGAAGCAGAAAAGTGCAGGTCTGTGGTTGCCATAAGCCAGCTGGTCTGATCCTAGGGCTGCCACCAGTCCTGCTCTCTCTCTTCCCTGCACATGCAGCCACTCAGTCTCATCATCTCCCTGGTACTGATGTGTTAGAGCTTACACAGCGGCACCGTGAATCAGGTCGTGCCTCAGAAAGGCTGAGTCTATTTGTGGCTTTGGTTTTTTCGCAGGATTTGCTCACAGTAATGAGATCCAACTGGCTGTGTGGTTGTACCATCAGCAGCGCTGGCACGGCAGAGGGGATGATAACGCATGGCCAATGAGGAATGCTTCCCTTCTGTCACAGTGCTGGGTTAGATTGGCTGACTGCGAAGCCACAGTGTGCGTTGAAACAGAAGTAAATAAGGCCTGACATCCGTTTGGTTTGTCTGGGCTTCAGATTGGCCTGCTGCAGAGCCACGGCTAGAGGAGAAGCAGCCGAAGTGTGTTGATATTGGGAAGTCTCAGTTCCCTACAGGGATTAGAGCCTCTCACTTGTGTCTGTTTGCCAGTAATCGCACACAGACAACGGCGTTGTGGTATTCTGCAGTTTCCATCATTTATTTTATATTGGAAATTGATGCCAGAAGTTGGGGACTGTATTTCATCATAGGACAAGAAAAATAACGAGAGTGAGAATACTCTTTGTTGTGCCTGGACAGTGTTGCTATTGCACTGACAACGCAGATGGAGCAGCCTCATCTCAGTTCAGTAAGTGGCACCTTCTTTTGCCTTGACTTAACAGGATCACAAGAGTTATATCTTAAGATGCATAGGAAAACAGTTGGGAAGAGTTGAGGTTTGGCGGGATTAGCAGGTAGGTGGTAAAGTTGTGAGATGACATTTCTGAGGTTTGTTTGAAATTAGTGTGATGAAAGCAGTGGTGTTGCATCACAGGAGGACAGGAAGAGGTAAAATTACCCCTGTGGCAGGAAATCCACTGAGTATGCAATGAAGCTCTGAGGATTCCAGTGTTTTCAATGCTTGAAAAGGAAAATATTCCCAGGCAGTGAGCAGAGAGACCACCATGTCTCAGAACTGTGTCTGAGAGGTATTCCTATGGTGTTTTTTAGTCTCCTTGCACAAGAAAATGGTCAGTGTAATAACACCAGTAGCTGATCTATTTGAGGCTGTGGTTTCACTTTATTCATTTTCTTTTAAGTCGTTTTATGGGCATCTTTCCTTTAAATCAGTAGGGTTTCAATTACTGCTCTTGGGTTTTCCTTTCAAGTTCTGAAAAGTTCCAGAGGTGGAACATCAATCCATGAGAACAGGATCAACATGCATGTATGGATTTGGCTAATAGACTGACTGACAAGCACCAAAAAGCAAAGTTAAGATTTTGATAACAGTGTGCTTTGAATGCACTTAGAAATGCAAATAATGGTTCTGGTAGTGTTGGTTCTAAATGTCATAACTGAGCTGTCAGAGGATGTCAAGAAGTCTCTCCAGATTTCTGCTTAGTGACATTATCTAAGGACGCCCATAACAAACACAGTCAATTTCCAGGGAGCAGCAGTTATAAAGGAGTTGGTCGAGTGGGCTGCTTTCCATATCTGTCAGGTTACATCAACTGCTTCATTGCTTTGTGTGAAGCTGCTGGTGGGAGCAGCCTTCATATTATTACTGGGAGACCGTGGAGTTTGTGTATGTAAAGAAACACATCTCTGCTGATGGGGATTCCGGGTCGTGAACGTTGCTCTTGAACAGCCGTCCTTTGTCCTCCTCAGGTGGTTGATTCCACCTTTTTTCTGGCTGTCAGTCCCAGTCATTGGTTGGCCGCTGTAATTATTTATATTAAAATATATTTTCTCAGTAGGCTAATAAATCTTGCATTCTTCTAGTATAAAAAGAAAACCATGAGAGTACTTCTAAGTTAAAACACATGCTTCATAGTGTTAGGGAAGAGGAATGTTCTTGCCCTCCAGCGGAGGCCATCTCAGCTGGGCTCACATGGGGCAGCAGCCACCAGCCCCACTGCATCCATCACTGCTGCCACACACCTGCAGCCGGGCTCAGCACAGGGCCCACCATCCCCAGCTGCTGCTATGGCACAGTCTTCTTTCTCGTCTCTCACTAAGAGCTTCGTTCCAAAGAATGCTTTCCCTTTGCCAAAATTCCTCATGATCTTGCCTTCAAGGAAACACATCCATTTTTAGCAGGCTAGGAGAGCTTTTTCTTTTTCTTCTTTTTTTAAAGCAGATTTCTGTTAATGGTTGCTTTAACCCATGGAAGCTGAACACAAATGAATCACTTCTAGGTCAAGTTACAGTTATCTGTATTTCACTCATATATTTAGTCCTAGTAAAATTCAGCATTTGTGCTTTTGAGGGGGGAAAATTAGCATGCTTGCTGTCTGCATTTCATGCTCTGTTAGGTAACGAGGGTTTGTACACGTTAAACCAGATGCCTTCGATTTACCTCACTTCCACTTTCTGCTTTGGAAAAGCAGCAGGTGCTGCTGTACTGCAGGTGTACAGTGCTACCAGGCTGCTGGATTCTTTACCACTTCTCTCCTGCTTTTGTTAGAGCTGTTCCTTTCATTCAGGTATTTTTAGGAAGAAAGTGAGAAAGAGAACAGAGTGGAGTGACTTCATGCAACGACTGCTTTTCCCTACCTCGAGTCTGGTCCCATTGCTTGCTGCTTTCTGCAGTGGGAGAGGGCCCCAGAGCCATTGACCAAAAGACAAACGTCCCCAATCCTCAGGAGGCTGGCCTAGAGAACTCTGCTCTTGTTGGAAGTTTGGGATTGGGAAACAGAGCAGATATTTTCCTGGTGGATCTCCCTCTTATCTCCACGTTTGAACCCATGAAAACATGGTTTCTCTGTGTGAGATGGTGTTGTCGTGAGTGTGGTGTGAGTAAAAATGCTGCAGAGTTATCAGCCAAACTTGTAATAGGTCAGACCCAGTTTGAGTGAATGTGACTGCATTGCAGCCTCAAAACTCAGCTCTGATTTCATCTGTGCTGTAGATTGAGGGGAGGCAGGCAGAGCTCAGCCATTGCTGCTGATGGCTTTGGTGTCTTATTTTTCAGGGAGTCATTTCTCTAGAAATACTGAATCATGGTTAGTGTCCAGCACTCGCATGCTGTGGGAGTCCGGACAACAGACCAGCATGTAAACACTCGGTCTCAAACATTCTTTGGTTTGATAAAGTGAAAGAAAAAGTAACAGAGATTTATCGTGTTTGTGGTTAAACCTTTTCCAAAACAGTGCAGTGCTTTTCTTTGTGCCTCCTCTGCCAGAAAATGACCGCATTTGGTGGTAGTTTTGATTAACATTCGTCTCCTGCCCAGTAGGAAAGTTGGATCACAAAGAAATAGCAAATCTTGTGCTCACAGAGAGCATTTCTCTGCAGCCAGGAAAGGCTGGGGATTGAAATCCTTGCACTGCATGTTTGGATGGCAGGGTTCAGGTGGGATCTGTGCAAAGCAGGGAATGCCCTCTCCGTGGTGCAGAGGGTGTGTAGGTGCTGCATGGAAACGTGCACTATGCACACTATGCTGTGTATTTTAGACTAGAGATTAGAAGCTGAGATTTCCATGCAACGGAGCACCTAACAGGAGGCTGGGAGGAGAGTACTTGTGGTCTTTGGTTGAAACCTCATTTTGTTTCGGTTTGTTTAAAAAAAAAAATTTTTTTTTCTCATTACAGCAGCACTCACTGTACACCAGTGATTGGAAAAAAAAAAAGTCCATAATGTAAGGATGATCCTGGAACAGAGAGCTGAAGCTGGGCTCTCGGCGTTCTAAACTAGCTCCCTTAAGCTTCGGGCAGTTCGGGATGTGAAAGCATGGCTATGAAAGGAATGTTGCATCTGCCTCTCTCATTGTCACTATCAGATTTTGAAATATGTTGATTTATTTCCCTTGTGAAATGAGAATCACTTCATAATCTTGAAAATTTTGCAGGCAGGATGGCAGAATGGAATCCTGTCCAGTGCTTGCCATGATGTGACGGAGAATGTGCAGATAGTACTTGCCCTCAGGAAGTTGAAGATAGCTTCTCAGAAAGGATCTTTTTTTCTTCCCCTTCAGATTTGTCGCGGAACAGACTGTCAGAACTTCCAGCAGAAGCATGTCACTTCGTCTCCCTCGAGAGCCTTAATTTGTACCAGAACTGCATTCGATACATCCCGGAGGCTGTTTTGAATTTACAGTCTTTAACGTTTCTAAATATCAGGTAATGATTGCCTTAAAAATTTTTGCTTCAGTGTCAGTAGTCTAGGTTTTTAAATTCGAGTGTTTCCATGAATAATAGACACAGTGTGTCATCATCTCATTGTTATATTGTTTGTATTTGAAACAAAGCAGTCTGAATCAGTCTCACCCACTTGAATGGGTTAGGGAACATAAGGATTAAGCAGCAACTTGTAGAAGTGAGGTATAAGGAAGGAAGCTAATTCCAGTGTAAGGTACTCACAGGGAAAGTTCCAGTAGTTTTCAGTTAGTGTGCCTGTATTCCCCATGAAAGAGGATATTGTTGGATGGTCCGTGAAATTCAGATCTGGGCACCTGAATGCTGATGGAATATAATAGCTCTTTGCTGTGTTTTGTTTTGAGAGAGAGTCGTTTTCCCTTTATAATCCATTCTTATCCTGCGTGATTCTCATCTGAGGTCACAGTCTCATCATATGACCTCCTGTTTGCTTTAATAGTAGTCTGTTGTGAAAGGTTCTGATCGGATTTTGGAGGAGCCAAATTCATCATACCGTGATTCTCGATCCACGTGACTTACTGAATATTTCAAGTGTATTTCTAATTGAGTATCTGGTGACTTTCTCAGTGGCATTTTGTATGCACTCACCTGCAGCGCTGCCTCTTTACTGGCTTTTGGATGGTGAGTTTTCAGCAGCTCCCGAAAGGTCCCAGAAGTGTCATGTTCCCCAACACTGAGCTCAAAAGCATCAAGACATGCTTGGTAGTTGATATTCAGAGCGTGCTCAGACACAGCTAGATAAAGCAATGCTGCTTCAAGGAACTGTGAAGACTTTGTGGAACTAATTTTACAGTAATTATACAGAAACTCAGTTGATAAACAAAATAGCGTGTGCTTTTTATGTGTTAAGATGAGAAGTGACTTCTCATGGCAGTTCTGATGATCTGATTTTCTTTCTGTCCGAAAAGTCGAAACCAGCTTTCAACATTGCCAGTACACCTCTGTAGTCTGCCACTGAAGGTTCTGATAGCGAGTAATAATAAGCTGGTTTCAATACCTGAAGAAATTGGACAGCTCAGACAGCTGACAGAGCTCGTGAGTATACAGTTATTTTTTAACTATCACTACTTAATCTTTAATTTAAGGGATTTAATTAAGTTAATTAAATCAATTTAATTTGATGTGTTTAAGAGGCTCAGATGTGCTTCAGATAATCTGATAAAAACTGCTCAGTAATTAAGATGCTCTTTGGGGATGTGCATGATGAATATTCTGTCTCTCATTCTGCTAAGAGCTTTGTGATGGTAAACCAGTCACTTGTGTGCGCTAGCAACTTGAATCTGCTTTTGGCCTAAAAAGGGTTTGTATCTGCCAAAGTATCTCCCGCTGTGTCAGTGTGGAGGGCACTAACTCTTTGCTCGTGCTATGTAGGATGTGAGCTGTAACGAAATACAGACCATACCTCCGCAGATCGGCAATTTGGAATCCTTACGGGACTTAAATGTCAGAAGGAATCATTTGGTGCGTTTACCTGAAGGTGAGATTAAGACTGTCGGTCGTAGCAGCTGAAACTTGAAACACTTCTGTATTTTTAATGCCTTTTTATTCCTGTGAGTACCAGTAGCAGTTACATTTAATTATTCGTAAAACAGATACATGGAATTTTATATACTTTTAAATCTAAATTAAATACTTATTTTCTTCTTCCAGAGCTCGCTGAGTTGCCTTTGATTCGATTAGATTTCTCCTGCAATAAAATAACAACAATCCCAGTTTGTTATAGGAACCTCAGACATCTGCAAACCATCATGTTAGAGAACAACCCACTCCAGTCACCCCCTGCACAGGTAAACGGCGGATGGGAATTCACATGACTAGTTTAATTAAAAAGGGTGGAGCAAAAAGCTGAGGGATTGTATTAGAACCTTTACTTATGAACAAGAGAACTCTAAATAACTTGTGTTTTCTGAAAGTGTTAAATATTCAGCACGGCTTGAAAAATCCATTTTTCTTTTATTTATCAGATTAGTCTCACCTGTGGCATTATATGAAAAATTCCCCTGTTAGCACTGTGCTAATATTAGCAGGAGATTTCAGATGGCTGTAGTTTTAGGAAGGGTATAGGAGAGAGGAAGCCTGTTAGGCAAAGCTGGTTTTGTGCCGCTCAGATGTCAGAGTTTTGGCTGAGGTCTCAGCGCTGCTGTGTGCTGATTCACTTAGCAGAAGTGCTCCAATTGGCCTTTGAACTAGAGACTGCAATATGGTTAGTGACTAATTCCTTTTTTAATGTATAAGCCGTTGAGAATTACAGGTTCTGCTGTAAGCTGCCGCTTCTGAATCAAGAGCGGCACTTGCTGAAACCTGTCATCTCCATAAGGTTTTGCCTCAGGTTTTTGCCTCCCTTTAGAAAGCAAAGAAGCTGTGGCTGGCTTCATTCACATCACATTTGAGCTTGCTTTGGCAGTCCGCCACTGCCATTCAAAGCTGGGCATGGGTGGGATGCATCTGTTCTTATGCCAAGGTTATAAATTCTTGTAGTTGTACATGCTTATATCTTATTTGCATGCTGAGATTTTAGCATCCAGCTGACAGAGTTGCATGCAGATCAGATGTACTTGGAAGAGACCTTCCATTTGTCTCACGGGCATCTGATGACACTGTTTCAGTAAAGTGCTGCAAGGTTAGAAGAAAAGATGCATCGGTTGGCATGAATGTGCTCACTTGTTATTCTTGACTGCAGATTAAAGCTCTGTTGATTATTTTGAAAATGCTTTATAAAATTACACTTACTTCCCTTTTCTTATTTTGTAGATATGTATAAAAGGGAAAATTCACATATTTAAATATCTCAACATAGAAGCATGCAAGATAGCTCCGGATTTGCCTGATTATGATAGGAGACCCATGGGATTTGGATCTTGGTAAGCTTTGCACCATCCAGGTTCTCAGTTCTGATGCCCTTCAGAAAAGCTTTGTCAGCCTTCTGAATTAAAAAGAAAAGAAAAAAAAAAAAAAGAGAAAGCAGATCCAAGAATGATTGTTCTTTGGCATGCTCATTGCTGGGTGTGGTTTGAAGAGCATGAGCTGTGTTATATCATGGTACGTTCTAGCAAGATACTGCTTTATAAGAAGCAAAGAGTAGTTCAGAAAACAACCTTGGAAATCACATCTGAAAGGCAATGTTAGAGGTAATGTACACTAAAAAGAACATCTTGCCATCTTTGTAGTGCGGGGGGCATGGTGCCATGTTATTGACAGGTGTTCACTTTATAAAATCTCAATATTTTCTACATGCTCACTGAAGTATACCCCGATGTGATTTGTAACCCTTTGTACAGAACTTTATAACCGCTGTGCTCGAGCTGCAGGTGTAAATGCTGATCTCCACCCCATTAGCAAACTGTTATTCTTGGCAAGCTTTCACTTGGCAGTATTGCTGAGTATTGTAACACAAATATTGGAACAGTCAGCTGTATCAGCTGCTGAGTTTGAAGATGTCTGGAGAAAAGCAAGAGTTAAGGTTTATTTCTGTTACATGAAGCAGAAGAAAGGGGGTCAGTGAAGTATGAGACTAAATATATGCAAGAATTACCTCAGTCACCTTGGAAGATAGTAATAATGTATGGAGAAGTAAGTTGCTAAAGGATGTACTGCTCTCTTAGCAGCAATAAAACAAACCAGAGGGCCTCACAGTAAATCATTATGAGTCAGATTTCTGAAGCAGGGTTTGCATGAGGGACTGACAGTGATTTCAGCAGCACTGAGCACCCTAACTTATTCTTCTGTGTGAGGTCAACGTGAGTACTTCATGAGCGTTACTCACTTTCCTAGAATATAAGCTGTTGCAGATAGTACTGTGCACAGTACTGTCCTGTTCCTGACAAGAAGAGGCTCTGAAAGATAAACTGTTGTGATCGCTCTCTGACACATTTTATTTTTTAAAGAGAAATTCCAAAATAAATGAGCCTGCATGCTCAGTGCCTGCTGTCTGTAACTATGGATTACTATTAAAGTTTTCATTCATTGCTTTTCTGACACAAGGATTAATGCATTTTAATCATAGCTTGGAATTCTGACTGTAAAAAAGGATGAAAATATGTATCAAAGGGCTTTTCCATGTTTGAGATGTAACCAAGTAGCCATTCTGATGCTCTTCAGTTCTGTGTGGTAGTTCACGTCAGGTCAGGGTTCTCAGAAGATTCTGAGAATATCAGTGCCCTCAAAATGGAAATATACGGCAAACAATTTTTTCTTCCCCCTCGATGAGCAATATTTTATATCTGTTATTTATGTTCTGTGAACTGCTAGTATAAAAGCATTGTTCTGCTGTCAGTGTCTCAAATTAATTGCAGTGGCCAATTTCGTCTTTTCTTCTTCCCACCCAAGCAGGAGTTATTTTTTTCCCCCTTATTTTTTTGCTAAGGCTTTACTGTGCAGCTGAGCTTTCCGCTCAGATACCAGCTGTAGAAGTGGGCCTTCTTTGATATAACTCAAACACCTAGGAGATCCCAGAGCTTGTCTTTTGGTGTCCATCTGCAGATGCACAGAAGATATATAGCCTGATGTTTCTCATCTGTAACTCTCCATTCCTCCTGTTACTTTATGTCTGTTTGAAAACACAGCCAGCCCAGGGTAGGAATGTGGAAAAAAAAAAAAAAAAGGGCAGCAAAGCTGTAGAAGTCCCACGCATGCATATGCTGCTGCATAAATAACAGCAACAAGAATCATTTAAAAATAAGTATTTCCTGAAAGAGAGATTTTAAGGAAGCAGCAACTTGAGAGCAGTACCAGCGAGAAGATGGCCTGCAATTTGGTTATGATGGGTGAAGCAATTAGCTTCCCAAAGTTCGTTCTTCCATGTGTATTGTGTAGTAATTACTGCTGCAGTTTTCCCTGGGGCTGCGAGTGCCAGTAGGACAGTTGGGCCATTGTGAAATGCCATCTGCAGCGGGTCAGACAAGTCCCATTGTCTCTCTGCTACAGCGATCTGCAGCAGTTGCCAGGCCTGACATCTGTGATGGCTGTGCTGCTGAATTCTGGCATTTCTGAGCCCCGAACTTTTGAGAACTGTGTGGCCCTTTGGCTGTACGTATTGTCGTACAGGCACATGTCTGATGCCCTCATCGAGACGTGTCAGTGACAGTCAGGCTCCACAGAGGAAAACTGTACTTCTATGTTTATTATGTTATGAAGTATTTGAAATGTCCTGCTTACTATGCAGCTTCTGAGCAAGATAATGATGATGCAGAAGACAGTTATGTAGTGCATTCTGCATACGTTTGTGTAGAATAAATATATCCTCATATTCATGTATTTTTAGTAACAGATGCTTTTATGCTGATTTATGGAAAAACATTGTAGGAAGAAAACAGAAGTGTTTTTCAACCGAAACATACCAGTAATGGAAAATGAAAGCTTGACTTACTAAGCAGTGAAATAACAATTCTGTTTTCTTTGTTACCATCTCTCTTAGGTCATGTTTGAAGTATAGATAAATACTTTGGATCAGGTTATCTCTTAAAGGTGTGAGATGTAGCAGGTGGATGGTTGACTGAGAAGAATATTTCAGGTTACAAACTCATCCTTCTTGTTCTGCATGCCAAATGCAGTGTGATGCTTTCCAGTATGCTGAGCTAATATTGTGCGTGGTAGCCTATTCTGCTTTCAATAGCTGACAAATTTTCAGTGGCGTTTACATTATTGTATCTAAAACATTGTGTTTGACAGCCACGAGGAACTTTATTCCAGTCGTCCATATGGAGCACTTGATTCTGGCTTCAATAGTGTGGATAGTGGAGACAAAAGATGGTCAGGGAATGAAGTAAGTATTGAAAATCATTTTTGTTGAGTGCCATATTGTGTGGGAAAGAAAACTACTAAGTGTACATCTGGAAGCATATTCAGTAGGTAACGTAAAATGTTTCTTCATTGTTTTCTGAAGCCAACAGATGAGTTCTCAGACCTCCCTTTACGCGTGGCAGAAATCACTAAAGAGCAGAGACTGCGAAGAGAAAATCAGTATCAAGAAAACCGAGGGAGCACGGTCGTAACCAACGGTGGAGGTAAATGGTGATCTTTGGCTAACAGTATTTATTGTTGTCATTATTAGAGTTTTAGGATATTTGCTATGAGCAATAGGATGTCCAAAGACAAAGAACAGAGTGAGATTCAGAAAGACTGTTGTGTAAACAGTATTTTATGTAAAGGCAAATTCAGACAGCATCAGAGTTAGGATTTTCAGGGAGATATTAGGTCAGCTTCTGCATATATGCCACAATTGTGGCATACTCAAGTGTGAGGTCACTTGAGTACTTTGAATAGTGTTTTGGAATCTTGAATTTCAGCTCATAAGGTTTTGCTGCTTGAGCTACTTGGAGAAATTACAGCAGCAGTGAATGGTCTGTGCTCTGTGTCCACTGCTTTTGCAGCAGGATGAGCAGTTTTGTCAGGGAATTCCTGACAAAGCAGGAATTGAGCAGTAGATGTGCCTTGCTTAAGAATCTTGAGTCTTAATCCAGACACGTGAGCCAGCTTAGAGGGACAGGTACTTATAAGCAGGATCATGCTTTTAGACCTCAATTTGTTGCCCCATGGTCTTAAAATGGCACTTTTTCATTTGTTCCACAGATGACAGTGCTTCCCATGTTTCTTGATCTCCACGGTCTTTATCCATTTTAACTTGCAGTAATCTGCTACCACTGGCTTAAAGTTCAGTCCTCTTTTTGTTACCAAGAGCAGTTTTAGCATTCTTCCACATCTGTATTTTTCAGTCATTCCCTCTTCTTTTCACTCACTACCACGTCTACTGATTAAATTGCCTTCTGCTGTTTTCCATTTCCCCTAAGGGTTCTAGCTCATGTACCCTATCTGAGTACCTTCCCAATAATTTCCATCTTCCTCATCCATCTCCTGTTCTCTTCCTTCCTCCTGTCTGTATTTCGTTTTTGCCATCTTGTTTTTCCAGTCTTACTCTTTACAGTTAAATTCTGGCCAAGTTAGAAGAATTGAAAACATGATGTTAAGGGAAGCCATGGGCAGCCTTCATAACAGGTAGTGCTGCCAGCTGCACCTCTGAGACTTAACTTTATTTTGTTCTTTGGGTTTTGTACACCAGGTGTTTCAAAATTCCTCATTAGTCTTTAAGGTGGAGCATAGTCAGTGCAAGTCAGCATGTGACTGCCAGTGACCCAGGAGATCCCTGTTAGTTTTGTGCTTCTAACACTGCTACTAATGTATTTCACCTTCTACTGTAATATTATTATTAATGTTTAATAAGCAAGGCTGGAAAGAAGGTGGTTATGGCGCGTGTGGTGTGGCTTTTGTTGGGTATCTTTGAGTGTGGGGTGGTTTTTTGTTTGGTGTTGTTTTTTGGCGGTGGTGGTGGTGGGGTTTTTTGTTGTTGTTGTTCAGTTTTTTAGGATTTGAAACTGAGATGGAGATAAAATGAAGCCAAAATATATAGGAATGCTGTTCTGGATGGGTGTAGTAGCAGAGGAGGTGGCTTTGGCAGTAACAGTTGCTAGATTGTGTGGTGAGGCAAAGGGAGGTCTGTTTTAGGCAAGCAGGAAAGAGGCGGAGGAGTAGGAAAAGAATGTCTGCAAGAGAGTCTATAGCAAGTTTGGGGAGAGTTTCAAGGACAGGAAAGCTCTGGTGCTCAGAAAAGGAGCTCGTGCTTTCCCTGCATCCACAGCACTGGATTTTTCACTAAGCTAGTTTACTCAGTGTCACGACTCTCAGAATTCCTGGGCAGAATGCACATTCTGCATACATAAAATAAAACTTCTGTGTTATTTTATGTTGTTTTCGAGGGTTTTGTTGCTTTCTGTAACATATTCCATTATTTCTACTTACGCTTTTTGTAATCATTGCATTTGCATCCAGATAACTTGGTCGTGCTCCTCTGTTTTGTTGTAGTAGTAAAAACAGGAGAGCTATGTCATAACCATCCTAATTTGTCTGAAGGAGATGAGTTAGAAACGAGATGATTTCAGCATGTATACGGATCATTGCACAATCTGTTAGTTGATAGGCGCTTTTCAGCGTTGAGACAGTTATAATATTGATTTTTGGTTATTGCTGAAGTATCCGCAGCCAACAGTTCAGAACTACATTTTGTATGTTTCTCATTGCTTTCTGAAAACCATGGATTTTATCGTTACTTCAAAATCTGATGTTTAACAAACATTAGCAGGCCAGGCAGGATCCAACACCTTTGAGGCTGAGCTTTCCGGACGGAAGGAAGCCAGTAGGACCTCAGTTCCTGGCACTGTTTTTGTGTTGTTTATTTTCTCCTCCTCTTGGTCATCTAATGATGGGTGTTTCCTTTGTGTGTGTATGTCAAGTGGAACATGATCTCGATCAGATCGACTATATTGATAGCTGTGCCACAGAAGAGGAGGAGGAAGAGGTGAGGCAACCCAAGTGCGTGGACTCAGACAGCCTCAGCTCACAATTCATGGCATATATTGACCAGCGGAGAATCTCTAATGAGGTGGTGCTTTTACTTTAATTAATTAAATTCACATGCCACAGGAAAGCCTTTGTGTTTATATTAATGCTTCTTGTCCTCACAGTTTTCTTATGGGGGGGGAGGGGGGAAGACATTAGTATGGTCTGGTCTGATCTGAGGGATCTGCTGAGCTTTGTGGAGGGTCAGGGCTGAAGTGTTAAGCCGCTCCTGAGTGCCCTTTGGGAGCTGTGGGATGAGTCTAAAGCAGCCATGCTTCTGCTGCATTGTGGGTTTTTGCAAGCCTTGTGCTTTAGGTTTCTGTGAAGTGAATGGTTTTCCAGAGTATCGTCATCAGAAAACACAGAAGTTGATGCTTCTGAATGATAACTGGTGATACCTAAGATGCTTATGTTACCTGATGAATTACTTAATGAATAAATGGCTTTTTAAGGGAAAAAATGCTCACTGTCAGCTTAAAGATTTACTATGTGAATTTTGCAGCTCCATTGATTTGGCTCTTCTTGTTGATTGTAAGGAAACTTACTGCCACGAGCATACATTTTATGTTTAGACTAACTTTAGTACTCAGACTTTTCAGAAAGCCCACTATATATTGCAAACAGTTTCTGTCTCCTTCAGTTTTGAGCAGGGCTCTGAGGTGTCACCACAGGTTACAGACTTGGATACGTATACAGTCACCTGTCTGAACAGGAAACATTGTGCTTGGAGATCAATCTGACATACAGTTGTTGCCAGTCAGCAAAAGCACAGAGTTAAAAGAGCAGTGGGTAAAAGTATTCCTAGATGGGTTAGAAGGTTTTCCAGCCAGCTTTTTGCAAATATCTGGGTACAGCATGAGTAGCTCTGGACTATTTTCTCCTCTCACAGACACTTCACACACATATACATAGATACACAAAAAAAAAGCCTCTTTGTTCTTTCCTCCCAGCAAGTCTAAACAGTATCTTTTTCATTTTTGTTCTCAAGTATCTTTCTGTTCAAGCTGGTATGTAATAGTTGCACTGGAATGCTGCATTTCAGAAATTTCTGTAACTGCTATCTAATTCCTGAGAGTCACAATCCGTGCACCTATTTACCCACAGCATGCAGATGCAGAACTGGACAAAACTGGAAAACATCTCTGTTCCAGCTGCAGCAGCCTCTGGTGTGAACACTGTGTACTTTTGGGCTGCAGACGTGGCAGAGTCTCCTCAGAAATCAAACTCTAGCAATGGGTTTTTAGCCCCATCACATTTCTTTTTATGTTCTGTGAGTCTTTAAGTAGTGCCTACATGCACAGCTTCACAGCTCAGCGGATCGTTATATATGCTGCATAAGCAACCTGTCTGAGCAAATCTTTGTTGGTGGTTGATATGCTTAAACAGTACCTATTATGCTGCAGTTCATGTGTCCTTTCAGATCATTGTGTGTTTTGAAGCAGAAAGATACTTTCGGGGGGAAAAGAAAATCGTGGCTCTTGTAGGAGCGTGTGGGTCTTGTGGTGTTCATATAGGATCACCACTGTTTTGTCCACTTTGTTACTGGTTGCTATGTTAAACATCAGTGGCACAAATATCCATTGGAGACGCATTCCTTTTGGAGATCTCACAAGTGCAATATCAAATGATGCCATTTGAAGCATAGAAATGAGCAGAACTCAGAAAAGGCAGCTGCTGGCAGCACAGTGCAAGGGCTTTTCACTTTTAAATAGTGGAAAGTGATTAATGTCAAAAAAGTTGGAGGTTCTATATTCATAAAAATTAAGCTGTTTACAATATGTCTAAAAAGGTGACTATTCTAAAATGCTCTACAGAAGGCTAACTATATTGCAATATAGCAAGTGAAAACTGATAAGTTAATCTTTGTTTCCATTTTTCTACGTTAGTGAGTATAACTAAAAGTTAAAAAATAACACTAGGAGCAGTATGTCTCTGTTCCCAATGAGATCCATGACTTCATAGCTGAAATTAAGCTGTAGGTATTCATCTCATGTTTTCCTTTTTTATTCTCCTGTGACCTGTCATAGGGCATCATAAGAGAGCATCAGCTTTGTATTCTGTATATTGAGTCTGTCTAGTTGGAAATAAACATCTCTGAGATGTGTTTTGTTGTTCTTTCTTGGATATCTTGAATACTGCTTATTAAAGTGTTGCTATACAAAGAGATGCATTGACTTTTAATGTACGTTATTCTGGATGTGTTGCTAACTCAGTCTCCTGTGTTGTTCTGCACAGAGCTCACCAGCAAAGCCAGTATCTACTAGAGAATTTCAGAAGGCTGAGGACACGAGACGGTATTTACAACAAAACAGGTAAGAGATGTGCTAACACTGGTTTCTACAAAGTTTTGTGGTGAATCCAGAGCACCTTCACTGGATGGTTTTATATTTTTTTATGATGTTTTCTTTTTGCTTCACTGGGAACGTGCATGGCACTTACAAATATGTTGTTACTCCAGGTTTGGAATTCATATTCTAGTCATGGCACTGATTAAAAGGCTTGACTATTCAATATCAATGCTCAGATTTAAATGAGTTGGTTAAAAAATCTGCCAAATTAAAGCATGTAGTTCTAAAGAGATGTAATATATGCTTTCTGTGATTTAATTTGTGTTTTGGTTAAACAGCAGATAAATTTTTAAATACGGGTCAGAACTGGACAGGATACGAATGAGGTGGTTAGGTTTGGGTGTCTTGTTGAAAGAGCAGAGAATAAGAAAATTGATAGGTTTTTGATAACGTGAAATCAAAACTGATGGAACCTTAGATATACTGTTGAAACACTGCAATATTCTGTGGAGTGAAAATGAATGCAAAGCAATCAGCAGAAAACCAGCTCAGCTGAACTAGGAATATTTTAAAGAGAGAGAACTGCAAGCTCTCGGTATGTCATTATTTACACTGTCAGTAAAGTGTTTAAAAATGGTCTTCAAAGAGAACGAGAAATCAAGAGTAGTGTGTCAATGTTTCCAGAATCATGGCAGTGTTTTAAAGGGGATCTTGAAATGTGCTGTCAGTGTGTAAATATAGCAGCTGTATTGGTATAATGGAGGATAACTCCTTCAGCATGTATCAGCATTCCTTACTCTGTAGAGTCTAGAAGTAAAGCATAAAATAATTTGGGGTGAACATAACGTATTCTTCCAAATGAAGCATATGGTTTTGGCTTGAAAGACCAATTTGGTTTTGGTTTTATGATACTTTGTTTGAACATTTGTGGTCAACATAGAAATAATTACAGAAACAAGAAATTTCATCTGAAGAAAACAAGATGAGAAGGCAAGTTAGTTAGGAGTAAGCTGCTGCTTACACGTACAGATTGAATGATAAAGAAACTTTAGATGACTAGCGTATCCATTGTTAGCAAAATTTAACTTGAGAATGGCGGTGGATCTCCATGTGCAGGTTGTTCATTAAGGATCCAAGGGAATTGGAGCTTGCTTGTATTCTGGTGCAGCTGGGCAAAATTCTTAATGAGGCACTGAAAACAAGTAATATTATTGCCCTCAAGATTATGGAAAAACAGCCATATGACAATTGGCAGGTTTTAATGTATATAATTTTAAGTATATATTAGTCAAATATTTCATTTGTGCCATCCACAAGCTGTACACTGCTTCCACTATAACTCATTTCGTGCATGCAGCCCTTTTATTCTTTTTTTTAACATGCTGGAGCCATTAAAACTCTTGAAGAGTTGAATGTAATGCAAGTTTCATCTTAAGAGTACTTACATCGGTTGATTCAGCTCAGTAAATATAGTTGTTGCCCCTGGATGGGCTGGGGTGCATTTCTGATACAGCAGCGCTGAGTGCACTCTGCTCTGAGTACACTTCCTGGCACTTAGTTGAACCCTGAATGCTGTTCTTTCCAGGAACAAAAAGGCCTGTAATCTCCAGAATGTAATATTCAGAGAGATTCAAACTTCCTGTGTTTTGAAATCATTCTGATAATTAAGGAAATTACATCCATTAAATTATGAACTGCAGTAGTTGCGACCTAACTTGGTATCGCAACATTTCTTTAGCTGTCTTAAATTCCACCTTTGTGGTTGTCTGATGCTAACTGTCTGGGCAATTAGTTTTACAAACAGCTGTAATGTGGAGAAGGATTTGTCTGACAGTAGTGTTTATGCATCGGTGGCCAATCCCCCTTCCACCTGGTGTTTGCCTGCAGGGACACTGAATTACGAAGACCTGAAACTCTAAATTTGATGCAGGACAGAGAGCATCACCAAGTGCTAAGGAGTTATGTGGACAGGACAGAGAGGTAGGGAGAAGAAACGTATAGTTCCTACTAAATATTTTGTAATTGTTTTCTTTGCTAACCATAGTAACCAGTTGTTCCTCTATGTGAGGATCATCTGGAGAGTTCCTGGAGTGGTTACTTAATCAGCTCCTGTAGAGTGAGTATTAAGTACTGGGTATCTCAATGTGATAAACCAAATGTACAAAGCCACTGATACATCTTGAGCTGTGGAAGCATTTTAATACAGTTCAGGAGAAGAGGTAGAAATAATTGCACTGAGTCGACCATGAAGTAGTGAAGTTAAATTGTTATTGCAGCAGTTTAACATCTTACTAAATAGCTACTCTTACAGAGTTAATAAGATACATGTGCATCACTGACAACTCTGTGATTTCATTTTTTTAATTTAAGATTGAAAATATACTTTCTCTTTCTCCATTTGGCAGACCCCCAGCTGATTCACCTTACTTTCTCTCTCTATCAAGTCACCAGAGTCAGGTAACACATTGAACTCTTCTGTCTTACTCTTCTGGCTAAGCCTGATGCAGAAACAAACTTAGGCTAGCCATAAGAGGCAGACAGTTTCTCTGTAACCCATCTGTCTTAACCTCTGTAGCTCTGTCTGTACAGCACAGTGCACTGTTTTGTTCCAGGTGCCCAATACAGACCCTGACCTGCAGCGCAGGCACATAGAGCGTACCCGCCGGGAGGCACAGCTAGCAGCACTGCAGTACGAGGAGGAAAGGATGAGAACAAAGCAGATCCAGAGAGAAGCTGTTCTCGACTTTGTTAAGGTACCTTTCCTTTAGTCCTGAGTTGATTCCAAACCTTTATCATTTTCTTTCATGAAAACGAATTGCTATGGTCATTAACACTTGCATGTTGCACTCTTGGGCGTGCATGGTATTTTATAAAGTAAATGAAGAAGCAGTTAGGGTTTGAGCTGCCTATGAAACGAGGCTTTTCATTAACACAACTATCTTAGTCCCCTGGTAATACTGTGCAGAAAATAATTTTATTTTTTTAATTATCAAAGAAAATCAGCTCAGTCTTTCAGTTAAAAACAAAATGCGTCTTCATTGACAAGCCTTCTTTTCTTTTTTTTTTTTTTCTTCTGTTGCCTTTGTTATTCATGAGAACTTTGTTCTCAGCAATGGAATTCCTCCCTTGGGTTATATTTTGGGTCTATTACGCCTCTTTAAGATGCAAACACAATTTGGGCTTTTTGTTTTCATACAATACAAAGGCTGGCTTTTGACTAATATTAGTGAAGTTTCAGCTTGTGGAAACTTCAATCAGCCTGGCGCATGTTTTATTTAAAAAGTGGGACTATTTCTGTTTAAAACACTTCTTAATTATGCTGTAATATTCAGAGCTTTTGTTTCTCTTATTCTTTTAAATTGGTCTTTCCTTTTTTCTTTCTGTATAGCAAAAAGCATCCTTAAGTCCTCAGAAGCAAAGTCCTCTGGATAGTGAGGTAAGACCCCAGTAAGAGCATTACTTTTCTCCAGGGGAAAAAAAAATCTATCTCAGAAATGAGAGGTTTTCCTGATTGTAGAGAACACTTCAGGGACTGGGTTATAGCATAGCATTTCACATTTAATCAGCCCTGACACCCCAAGCATGCACCTCCCCTTATGGATCAGTTTAATATTTCCTTCTGTTCGTGCAGATTGCCTGTCTGAGTGTTTTGTTTTCTTGTATGTTTTCTGTGTCCTATACGGAAAATAGATTTCACGTTCCATTTCAAGATGCTGCTTGGAAGCAATACAGTTCACTTTCTAATGGAAGTATTCAGACAGGTTTTTGTGGTGCAGTCATTTCACATTCGTCGATCAGTTTCCTCCCATTTGCCTGTCATATTGCCAGTTATCCCAGAAAGATCAGCTATTTTTATTTTGAGGTCTGTTTGCTTATTCAAAACAAAAGAAAAGAACTTTCTTTTAGTATCATTTATAGTCAAAGGCAATAAAAAGGAGACAAGAAATCATGCAGAGCTCAGTCTTCTAAAATATACAGACGTGAGCCAATGACATCTGCTCACTGTGTGCATCACGTTTCAGTGCAATAAATGCTCCTCCACTGCTTGCCATCCCCTCTTACGTTAGGGAAATTAATTCATATGGCAGCGTTAATCAGATCAAAACCTTTAACAGCATAATGCAAGTTTATTTATATATTCATTAATGCAAGCATAATTATCTCTTTAGAAGCTTTCACCTTATTTTTGCTTTGAAAATTACCAAAACATGGGATATTTGAAATAGTTTTTGCTCCTTTTTGCTCTCCTTAACGTTCTTTTGTTCTGAATTTATTCTTTTAAAGGGTCCTTTGTTCTCCCACGGTAAAAACTGAATACGTGGTTGTGTATGTGCTTGAGAAAACACAGAGAGCAGGATAACAGATTCCTTAAGTGATAGGAGTACCCTGTAATTCCTGGGTCATGTGGCTGTATATTCCTACACAGTTTTGGCTACTGTATGGAACTGTAGAAGCGATGCCTCACAGTGCTACAAACAAGCAGCACGTGTTCCAAAATGTCTGTCTGTTCACAGCTGTGTCGTTCTGTTTGTTTCTGACATTACTCCATCTCTCCCACCTCCCAGTGTCCCTTTCCATCCAGAAGGTCTCAGCATACTGATGATAGTGCCTTGTTAGTGGTAAGATCCTGCACGCAACAGCCTTTTTCTGTGGCAGATTCTGGAACTTAAAAATAATGATGTGTTACGGTTGTCTCGGATTAGACCAACTCTTTCAGATCTAATCTAAATAGCATAAAACATGACCTCTTTTTTCAAAAGTGACTTATTTTGAGTACGTTGATATTTGTACTGTCAGCCATTTGTTAATAATATAGTGATGTTTTCCTGCAAAATAATTAAAGCTTACTTTTTGCTAAGAGCAGAAGGAAATTGCTACTAATGAAGAACAACTTATAAAATTCAAAATTGACCTCTGGTAGTTCGACTTTGATTTGCCCTCCATTTAGCTTGCTTCCTAATTGATGAGCTCTCCAGTGTCAAATAAACAACTGGATGCTCTGAATACAGCCCCCACTTGAGCTTTGTTTGCATCCTGCACCGAGTGCTTGGCATGGATTGGTGTCCTGGGAACCACAGCACAGCAAAGGGAAAATATTGCTGTACACATAAGTGCTATAAGTCTGAACTATTCCTCATTCTCTGCTGCTGTTTAGTGATGAAGATGTCTTTCGTACCTATTTTGAACACTAGCAAAAAGGAAAACTTTTATGTACTTCATGTTTTATGCTATTTCTTCTTTTATGGCATCCTACTGATGCAGCATAATTGAAGAATGTTATTAATGCCACAATCCTTGTCTGTAGAAGGAGAATACACTTGATTTGCCTGCTGTTGCATGACTGCATGCCTGGGATTTATGTTCTTAGCTCATGTGCATCCCCATCACCTTCCTAAATTCTCTATAGGCAGTGCTCTCAGAATACATCTCTTCAGAATGTGTTGGTCAGTGTTTACTGTCTCTTCGTTCAGACGTGTTGGTGTTCCTGCTGTCTCATGCCCAGCACTGTGAGGGGGCAGAAGAAGGCTCCTTGTGAAAAGAATGTGTTGTGATCATGCATGTGCGTGTTGACAGAAATCACAATCAGCCAATCTAAATACAGAAGCACATTTATAGCTTCTGTAGTTTTATAGTATTTATATAGTATTTATAGTAAGAACCAGGAGAGCAGACGTGGGTTTTGTAAAGTGTTGATGCTGACAGTGAATTCACCTTTAGAATGTATTTCAAAGATAATATGTTTTAAGGACCCCTTTTATTCGTTAGTGTCATCCCATGATTTTTATTTTACTGAATTCTAGGTTGTATACTTGGAATTTTTAGTCATCAGTTTGCTGAACTTCCATTCACGGTGGTTTCTTCTGTTCCTTTATCCAGGTTAAATCTTTGCACAAAAAAGGGGTTGGGGGAAAAAGTGGCCGGGCAGGCAGGGAAAGTTGGAACCATATTTGAAAACAGTTTCTGCATTAAATTTTCTTTGGATTTCTTG
>JAOWBP010004023.1:10851129-10881054 GCA_028571105.1 Tragopan temminckii
GTGCGTGTTGACAGAAATCACAATCAGCCAACCTAAATACAGAAGCACATTTATAGCTGTAAGAACCAGGAGAGCAGACATGGGTTTTGTAAAGTGTTGATGCTGACAGTGAATTCACCTTTAGAATGTATTTCAAAGATAATACGTTTTAAGGACCCTTTTATTCATTAGTGTCATCCCATGATTTTTATTGTACTGAATTGTAGGTTGTATACTTGGAATTTTTAGCCATCAGTTTGCTGAACTGCCATTCACGGTGGTTTCTTCTGTTCCTTTATCCAGGTTAAAAAAAGGGGTTGGGGGAAAAAGTGGCCGGGCAGGCAGGGAAAGTTGGAACCTATTTGAAAACAGTTTCTGCATTAAATTTTCTTTGATTTCTTGCTCTTTTTCAGCAGCTCTAAACTCTGCATCCCATGCATTGTGGTTTCAATGTATGAAACACTGGTTTTCTGAACTATGGAAGTATGATCTGCATATCTGTGCTGCAGTGGAAATGCATACTGTGTCTAATGATGACAGATGCCAGGACAGCTGCTTGTAGCGATTGTTGTAACTGGAACGTGTAGCTCTGGGCAGCTCATGGATTTACAGCAGTTGTTTTTTTCCACTGCTGTGTTTTGTATGGCAAAAACTTGTTTAACAGCAAGGAATTGATCACTGGTTTGCTTAGAAAACAGAAGTCTGTCATAAGAGTTGAAATTATACTTTTACCTTTTTTAATTCTGTTGCATTTCCTTGGACGTTTCGTCTGTTCCTATGGGCTTGAAATGTAGCTAGATCTAAGTTCTGGGGCTGTTTTTTTCCTTCAGTGAAGCATAGGGGCATTCGTATCAAAGCACCATTTGCTAACGGCAGTTCAGTACATTTTTTCCATTTACATCCTTTTCTCTGTATCATTTTCTATGCCTAAACACTGCATGCCAATAAAGCTGCATACTGTCCATTGGATTTCCCACTGATTGTTCCAAAAAAAATTAATAGTTACGTAGAATGCGAGTGAGCTCTCCTTTATTTTGGTAGTTCTTCAGGTGTCGTTAGCTCTTCAACAGTAAAATTTCTAAAAGTCAAATTTGTTATTTTCCTTTTAAAATCTCATCACATTTCTTTTGCTCCTCTTGTCTGTTGCCATTTAACACAAATTGAAATGCATTTGTGTTGCACGGTTTGCTCTGGTCGTTCCTTTCCATTGGTAGGTACTTTCAGGGCAGTCTGTTTCAGCTCACAAAACGGCTTTCCACGCCTTCTGTGAACATTTGCAGTTTACTTGCTTGATCCTTCTGCATCCCGGTGATGTGATGCAAAGTGGGGTTTGGCTATAGGACTTGAGTGCGTGTTGTGATGGATTTCACTGTGTTGATTTATAACAGCCAGACTAAACCTTTGCTGAAGAAATACTGTTGCTGGCCTCTCTGAGAAAACCTACAGTGTAACCCAGTCTTGTGTTACTCATATCCCATTTGCCATTCTCACTAGAGTACTCTCATTGCAGTTGGGAGTGCTTATTAATACAGCATCAAGGCTTCAGATTTGGGGTAATGATTTCAATCTTGCCTGCTTTTGAATCTCATCTATCCCCAGATAGCTTTTTGTCCCCTCTATTGCTGTATGTTACAAGGTGGGTTAGTGGGAGATAGATACTAAAGGTACCACTGTTGTTCTCACAAACTGCTTCTCAGTTTGTCACAAAGCCCATGAAATGCCTGCTGGGCACCAGGCAGCTGCTGTGACCTCTGTGTAACACTCACGTTACTGCTGCTGTGGGCTGCCTTCGTTGTGTTTTCTTCTTGTGGTCTCAAACGTGGTCTGGGACCATCATCACAGTTAACACATGGCATCTCTGAGACGTTTGAAGTTAAGCCTTTTGGGCACCAGTGTGCTACAAGTAATAACAGCATGAGTAAAGTAAGCATGACTTGAATTATGCTAACTTGTGCCCTGCAGGCTTCTCTCAGACAGTTATCATCCATTTGTATGCTCAGACAACTGACAATCAATTTGATGTAAAATAGCCTTATTTTTAGTTAGTGCAGAGTCATAGTTGGGCTCTGTTTTGGCATTCTTTCTATCTAAAGTTGTTTCTGGCTGGGGACATTTCCCTAACTTCATTGCTACACCTACACAAATGAAGAGCAGCGTGTGCAGTAGCAAGTCAGAACTGCAGCACCCTGATTCTTCTTGTATTGCAACTACCTTCTCTTACAGTTGTTCTTTGCCTCACTTCTTCCTCTTTTCCCTCCCTTTCTTTCCTCGCTGTCCCTGACAGAATGGCTTTGAGCCTCTCTTTGTGTTTGAGATTGACAGTAACACCAATACCATTAAGAGAAGGCCAGGGACTCGCAAACAGGTGAAGAGCATGCGCTGTCTTGCTGTTGTGCTTCTCTTACCCTCTGTGTGCTGTGTTCCCCCCTTTGCCCACTGCTGGGTTTGTGGATCGTGGCTGCTGCTTGTTAGTCTGTGTCAAGGTTGTCCTGCTCTTTTTGTACAGGAATAAAGATGCGTTAATGTCACAGACCACCACCATTTGTTTTATTTTGCTTTTTGCTATGCTAGCTGATGTTACGTTTGCTGAAATAACATTTTGAAACTTGTAAAGCAAACAAACGAAAACAGCAAAAAAAAAAGTTAGCTCTGCACTGCTGCAAAGGAGGCTGTTCTGAGGATCAGCTGCTGTCTGCGTGGGGCATGAAGGTATTTGTGTAAGGTTTGCCCTGTCTGTAATAACTCCTTCCGTGTGTAATTCACAAAGATCAGCATTAGGTATTAGTGGCAGAACAAACGTGTGTCCTTTAGCCCATTAAATATGAGTATCTCTGATCTTACAGAGTTGACAGATTAACTTACTGCAAATGCATAGCATACTTGAAACATTAAAAAGAGAAGTATTTATTTAGAGTAGTGGCTCAGGATGGGCTGTTAGAGGGTACGCTTTTGGAATGAGAGTCTGATGGCATAGATGTTACTTTAGGTGTTTCTTTAGGAAGTGCTTACCTGTTCGTTGTTCAGTTTTGCTTCCAGTGGCACTTTGTTGTGTGTAAAAAGGAAAGTTTCACCTCCCAAGCTCGTTAGCCAGAAAGTTCAGGAGGGTAGGAAAGCTTTAACCACAGTTTGAAAAGCAAATACCTGTTGTGCCTGCCTTTTGCTTTTTAAGTGTTTCTGAGCACATAACCATGACCACCTCTTCCTTTCTGACTTCACTACTCAGTTCCACCTGCGCATGTGCCCTACCAGCTGCTTGCTAATACTGCTGCTGCCTTCTCTTTCTTTCTGCATTCAGTCCCTCTCAGGGTTGAATCAAGACAGCTGTGCTACTGCTCTGCCTAACGCCTCTGCCCTCAGTCCTGCCAAGGTATCTCTTGCTATTATCATTCACCAATAAAGCCAACAAAAAACTTGGATCCACACGTCTGTTTTAACAGGTGTTGGTATGTCAGCTTCTAGTCAGAAGTTCAGGTAGGGTATGAATCTGATTTACTTGATTAGACTGTAGTAGCTATGACCTCATCTTAGCTTTAGGCTGTGTCTAAGCTAAAAAACATGGTAACCTGTCTGTTCCAAGGGGTTCCTCGTTGTCTTTGATGTTGCTTTTTAGTTACAAGATGATTTTCTCTTAACAAGGTCAAGTTTATCAGAAGTACTTCTGCTGTATTCTTTACTGGCTTGCTTTTCCCATTGAGTATAGGTATCCTATAATTTTCTTTTGTGGAAACTGCTATTCTGAATGCATTCATCATGAGAAATTGGTTTGTGTTAAGTACTGTAGTAGGACTAAAGTGTATTTCTCTAGGGAAATTGATATTCAGTGAATAGCAGTTCTGCATTATCAAGGTGTCAATCTGTGTATTCTTATCCGTGCTGCTGTTATGCAAGTTTAACATGTTCTTTAATTAGCTGCTCTTGCTGTGCCCCCTCTGCAAAGGGTACTTAACATCTTGGAGAGAAGGAGGAGTAAACAAAGAGAACATTGCACTGTCAGTGCTGTTTCATCACTTCTTCCTCAGAAAAGAGTAATTGTGGCATTTCTGCAAATAAAAAAGTTTAGCTGCTTTCTGCAGAGATAAGACTTGGGGAGCAATATGTTGTGTTTTTCACATCTGGCTTTTCATTCTGAAGTATGTTTAGATGGATGGTGCCTTATATAAAACACAGCAAATAGTAAAAATGTAGTCACCACTTTTTCCAGATTAGGACCATTTACGCTCTTCTACTTTTTTGTCTACAGAGTGATGACAGATCCACCATCTCTCCTGGCTCACCCACCACTCAGACAGGTAACAGGGAAAGGAAGCAAAGCTTCTGAAAAACGAGATCAAAATATCTGCCTGCACATTTGTGCTGTGAGGAGAAGGGAGCGCCGTATGTGGCACTGCTGTGCTTGGAGCTTCCCCACTTATTTGGGTCTCCTTGGAAACACACGAGGAGAGAGGCCGCAGGGCTGAAGCGTGTCCTCAGGGACAGTGTAGGCTTTGGCCCACAGATTCATTCAGCAGCAGTCAGAACAGTTGCTGGAAGTGGTATGTGGAATGTGCTTTGCATGGCGAGTGTCCTTGAAAGCGCCTTTTCCTGCTCTATGCTTTTATCATGCATGCATGTAATTTATTTTGTCATATTAAAATTTATTTTGTTCGTTTTAATTACCACGTTGCTGAACCCATTTCCTATTTAAATTCTAACCTTTTCCTTCTTCCTCATTTCCTTTCCTGTGCCTTTCCATATTTGTTTAGTCCACCTTTCCCCTCCACATCCTGGTCATGCAGCCCTGCCTTCCTATAGAAACCCTTCCCAGCGACCCGAGAGTTTCCTTTTTCGAGCAGCTGTCAGGGATGAAGCAAACAAAGGTAGGTTATGTAACTCAGAAATTAGCTTGTTTTGCATTACGTTTTATTAACGTTTGCCTTACCTAGGTTTTGCACTTCTCTGTTACTTCAGGTCATTATCATCAAACTAGCTTTAGGGTTCCATTTGTAAACGTGGCATTATAAATACTTTGTGAATGACCACTGTATTTGTGAAAATGTGGGAATCTGTTCTTCTTGGTCCTTGTCCTTACGCCTAAAAAGATAGCAAGGAAATGCCACGCAAGCCTTCAACAAGTTATAAAGGCAGCTTGGTAGAATTTGCACTATATGTAGCAGCATGTGGCAAAATTGCAAAGTCTGTAGAAAGGCTAAACTCTTTCAACATACTTCATCTGTCAAAACTTTGTCCTCTTTTTGTGAATGATTATTAGCCAACAGAAACAACAGAATCTAAAGGGAAAAGAAGATGTGTTAGGAAACACCTCATTTAGATTAGCAGGTCATTAGTTTGATAGATTAATAGGCTTTTAAAGAAGCAGATTTGTGAAATGGAATGCCCTGTACCCATTCTGGAACACTGTGTGTGTGTGTGTGTAATGCAGCAGTGGAGGGCAGTCAGCCAAACCATACTTACTGATTTCTCTTCATGCTGTTTTTTCAGTGATTGCTTCATCATCTTCTCGTGCCTTGTCTCCTGCTAATGATTCTGCAGACACTAGAGTTAGGCAGAACTCCAAGCAGCGTGAGGAGGAGCTGGAGCTAATAGAGCAGCTACGTAAGGTAAGTGCTGACAAAACCAGTGAGCCTCTCAGTAGATGCGTTGTGTGCCATCGTGTTAAAGCTGCCCTTGTGTTCTGGACTGATTGCACTGAGCCAGTTATGGTGAGGAGCCGACCGAAATTGAATGGCATTGTGCAATCTGAGTGTTTCTTTCAGATGGAGGCAGTGGTGGTTTTTTTTTTTTATTGTGGATAAAGTTAGATTCAGCTGCAGTGAAATACGCAGCACTATCTCTTGCTTCTGGCTGGCCAGTAATCTTTGCTTTTAGATTTTCCTGATCTTTTGCTTATCACCCTTCATACTTGTGGGGAGCTCCCTGGGAAACTCCCTCAGTGTCTTTCCTTTTAATCTCTTTTTAAAATTTCATCTTTGCTATAAAGCCTACAGAAAAGCAGGTGGCATGCAGAGACTGCTGCCAGTCGTGACGACAGCATACTTTCCTTGCATGCACTGACTCTACCTGTTGACTTTTGCTTTATCCTTAGTTAATTGTAGAATGTCTGTGGCAAAAATCTTCCTTACATCCAGGCTTTTTGTTGTTGAGGGCCAGTATGCCCTGGTTTGTGCCTATGACAGTGGCTAATACTGACTATGCCACAGGGCATTAAGGTACTGCTCTGCTTTGCCCCATGCACGCTTGTGCTGTCTGTCAAGGGATTCCTTGAAGTGCTCTAGTGCTCTGAGCTTTCTCAATAAATGAGAATTCCTTTCTAAAGCTGATTTTAAAAGCTGTAAGCATCCCAGATGGACAGAGAGTTCTTTCTCTGCAGACTGTCAGAGTAAGGACAATCTGCTCTCTCTAAAAGGAGAAAGCTCTCTTAAGTAAAATGAAACAAAACTCAGCATTTGTAGAGCCTTTCATCTCTTATCTCAGAATGCTTTACGTGCAGTCTCTCTCTTGTTCTGCTTCCTAGGTAAGATTAAATCTTTTTTATATACTTAAAATTTTAGATTTAACTTAACAACTTGGTGAAATTTGCACAGCATTTGAAGTAAAATCTGATTTGAATTTATGCTCATCCCTTAAACAAATGTTAACTACATCATTTTTAAAAACTATACTAAGTAATTGTCTGTTTTTTTCTTTACTGAGACTTTTATTAGCTATATTGTCCTCCAGTCGACAATTATTTTCACTTCCCTTTGCAGAACCATTTGCTGAGAATGTAAAGGATTAGGAATATTGGAATATTGTTCTTAGACCCTGATTTCTATTATTTTTGAAGAATGGTTGTGTTAGTCCCCTGTGCTGTGCGAAGACTGCTCATCATTGAACTCAAGTGCTCCCAGATAGTGTTCAGCTCTGGCCCAGTGCAGTGCAGGACCTGTCTTGGTGTTACTCAGAAAGCTGTTCCAAACAGCCTGGAGAATGGACAGGGAGTTGTAACAAATGCTTCTGCTCTTATAAAATATTCTGCAGACTGAAACAGTCGGAGGAAACCAGCACTTACTTTTTGTGTCCGTGTTCATTTTTCACAGAATATTGAATCGCGATTGAAAGTGTCACTGCCCAGTGATCTTGGAGCAGCTCTCACTGACGGCGTTGTTCTGTGCCACCTGGCTAACCACGTCCGTCCTCGGTCTGTCCCCAGCATCCACGTCCCCTCACCTGCTGTTGTAAGTATGTCATAATGACGGCATTTTGTAGGTGTCCAAAACCCTTCCAGCAAAGATCTGTAATCCAGGCAAGTGTGAAATTCATTATTTTCATTTGTGAACGTACGTGACAGCTGTTCGGTCTGTACAGTATCTGTGATTTCATTTAAAGCCTATGGGTTTGGGTTTGTTTCATTTAAATAAAGTTCAAGATTTTCATGTCCTCCCTCTGTTAACTTGAAAAGCAGTAAAATAAGAGACAGTTAATCCTGAAAAACAAATTAGGATGTTTCAGAAGATCAAAAGATCTGAGAAATTCAGGAAAACGCATAGAGAAACACAACATTCCCTACATTTGAGATCCTGTTGCACAGAACAGCAAGAACAAGCAGAGAGGCCAAAATGATTCCTGTATCCATTTCACAGCACTACAAATTTCTCCGCTTAGGAATGTCAGCGGAGCACGCTTGAGCTGTGTTTGCACGTGCTTGGAGAACACCATCTCCTGGAACAAAGTAAATCCACTCATACCTCTGTGATAACAGGAGGAAAAAAGATTGTTTTATCTGGGGGCTGTTCAGAGCAAGGAAAGAAGTGCACAGAGAAGTTTGACAACTGAGGAACTTGTTCCTCTTACCTAACTGTGGTGTTTTTGCGAGGCAATGAAGGTAATATATTATTGGGTGCATTATTGTGTATCACGCTGGGAGAGCACAGAATTAAAGTGGGATGAAGAGCTGTGACACAGCAACAAATTATGTAATCCGTCAACCAAAAAAATAACATGTATGTGGCAGTCAAAAAGTTCAGTGAAACGTTTAGGATCAGCTACTTGGAAGTGCAACAGAGAGACAAACTGCTTGTGATGCACCTTCACACCATCTTAAAACTAAATAAATAGGGGGAAGAAGTCTTTTCCTGAGGGAAGAGTTTGAAACAAGCACGTTGTTTGCTTTTTCTTATTTTGGAGTCAGTCCTTATTGGTTGGAATTCGAGCTGGCACTTACAGGGCTGCATACTGTATCATTGTGGTTCCTCCTGCCTGGAATTATGTGAACAAGGAGATGTCTTCATTATTTTGAGAACGACTGAGCTGGACCCGCCAACATTTTAGGCAGATTGTGGAATCATTAAGAGAAATGCAGACAACTGCTATTCACAAGACTGGAGTCGTCAAGAATATCTTCTCAATGGCCTGGTTTTATGTGCTGCTGAATATTCTATGTTACAAGTTAAATCATGGCTTTGTCATAAATGTCGCGGAAGAGGCAGCCCGTGGCTGATGGCTCCAGCAGCAGAAGAGGCATCGTGTCTTTCCTCAGTCACAATGTGGTCTTTGTGCTCCCTCCATCCTGCAGGAGAAAGAAGGCAGCAGTAGCCTTTAACCTGCTTCCTTGGTGGGGTACATGGCAGGCTGAGGGGGCAGAGGAAGAGCCCCACCAGTCTGCTTTTCCCCCCTCTGAAGGGAAAACACTGAACTCGCAGAGGCTGCTGCTGCACACACTGTGGGTAGCTTGTGTGAAGGAACAGGAAGCTGGAGTCTCTTTAGTCAGAAGAGAATAAGCTTCGGGAATAGAAACAAGTCAGAGCCTGTGCAGTGCTGTGTCCATGTAGAAGTGAGAAAGCCAACTATGCAGAAAAAGTTACTTGAAAAGTGCCAGTGAATTCATCAGCAAGAGGCTTGTATGCAGCAAGTCGCAGTGCCAGTTTTATTCCATGATATCTGGGTTCATCCAGCCTTCATTTTTTATATCTTTCTTAATTGAAACAAGATTTTCAGTATTTATTTAACATAGTAATCCAGAATGGACTCCAGATTGCTTCATATCATTAAATTGTGCTGAAATCACAGCACAGGTGCTACGTATGTGTACGTTTCATTCAGTATGTGTCTTAAATTATCACATGACAGTCACTAAAACTGTTGGCCTGTTTTATGTAACACTTTGTGCACCAATACAGCACAGGTTAGAGCTGTCTTAAAAAATCATCCAATATTCATAAAGTAGCTTTTCAGAAAGCTTGGAAGTTGCTTTTCTAAGCAAACTGCAGCACAGCCTGGTTTGAATTATACAAACTTACTGCCGTGTGGTATTTTTTGGCAAAGAGGTTTATTAAGAGTTTCATTAAAATTAAAATCCTTCCAATTAAGAGCATTTTGTCTGCTTCTTTTCCAGCCTAAGCTTACAATGGCGAAATGCAGACGAAATGTGGAGAATTTCTTGGAAGCTTGCCGAAGGATCGGAGTGCCTCAGGTACATTTTTCTGCTGTTCTGATGTTATGGTGCAGATGTGATTTTGTATATGATCAGGGGAAAAAAAAATACAGTGTTCCTTGAAACGTTTGATGAAAATAAGGTGATTAGAAGGTTCACATGTGAGGTATGCCTTACTATATAGATAAGACCCTGCGTTGTCTTCCCCAGTAAAAAGAAGTTGGGTGTAGTTTATCTATCAGAGGTCTGATTCACTGACTGCTGTGCCTTAAGTTCATAACAGCTGGGTGCAGCTTGAGCCTGGCTTTAGAACTGCAAGGTACTTGATAAAGACAATTCAGTTTTCTCAATATTAGGTATTTGGCAGCTTAAAAGTGGGATAAAATTTGGATGATGTTTTGCATGTGTAACTTCAATTCCAAAGCATTTGATGTTCCTTCAGAATAATCCTTTTGTGTGAACATCTGTACCATCTTGCCGAGAAGTCTCACTGTTATTGGCCTTTCTCTGACAGTAGCTGTCTTTGCATAGATCCTCATTCTTTGTGCCGAGTACCAGAGGTAGAACTCTTATCTCTGGTTTTCCTTCTCTCTTCTGAAATGAGTCCTGTTACCGTGTTCTATGCTGTCCTGTCCTTTCCACTTTGTCTTATTCGGCAGCTGCCTCAACACAAATGATTTCGATGTGTCACGTTTTTTCTTTATTTTTCTTCTAGTGTATAAATGTGATTGGTTTCTTATACGTACACAGTGTTTCTGCTGTAGGTGCTGTTTTCTTTTTTATGTACTGTGAAAGGGAAGAGTAGACCCAGTGACTCATTTCCCTGCTATTTCTAAAAGCAGTGCTCTCAAGTCAGTCATGCAGTATTTTCTGATAGCTTCACACAAAGGCATTTGAGCCATTGGGATTTTAGGATAGAATATTTATTGAGCTGCCCAGCAGTTTCAGATGACTCACTGGTGAATGGCGTTGGAACATGGTAGGAAGTCATAAATGATCATTCATGTTTTGAGATGATGAGATATTTTAGTCCCCTAAGAAACTGGAGCCTGTGACTCCCAGCAGGACTGTACGGTATAAATCCTGGAGCAAAATGGTTCAGTGCCATTGCAGCTTCCCTGTTCACAGCTCCCTTCGACACGGAGGTGTAATTTTTATGGGGTTTGAGTACAAAGCTGATCTCTGAAATGGCACGCATTTAAGAACAAAAAAAGAGCACTCAGGCAAAGAGTGTCCTATAGACCCAGTCTGCTCCATCTACTGCACCTTCTGTTTAGGATCCTCCTGTTTTTCTCAGTTCTCCTGCTTTAATGTGAAAGAGTTCAAGGAGAATGTCTCTGGGGAAACTCACTGAAATACCCCCAGCTGAATTCTAAAGTTGCTCTCACATGTCTACATTACATGTCTGCTGAGATGAGAAAGTAAGATATCAGTATGAAGGAATGGCGTGGCAGCCTGATGTATTTCTGCTGAAAGATGCCTGCAGCTATTTCTTTTCATTTAAATTCCAATTACAAAAATGAAGGGCTTTCTGGAAGTACGGATCTATGTTGAAATACCTTCTAAGAGGAATGCCACTTTGCATAAAAGGTTACTTTTAGAAAATATAATCACAGGCATCATAGTGAAACGGCCATTTCCACAGAACTTTGCTCGTCAGTGCAAGAAACCCACAGCTGAGCAGATTGGTGCGTGCAGCTAGATTTCAATGATGTACAGCAGGCAAGTGAGACACTGTGGGAATGGCTACAGAGCACTGAAACTCTAATTTTTAATAGATTAAACTCTAATTAGTAATAGATATTTCTGCAGAATGCTGCATTCAAGTATCAATTACACAAAAATAATCCCTTCTGCTGTTTTCATTCATTATGATACGTGTGGAGACTGAGCACGAGCACTCAGTGCCAGAAGCATCTCAGAAAGCTGTAGGCTGTTTGCCCTGCAGAAATGGCTTTCACTAGGGCTTGTGTGAACTGTTTTTAAGTGCCAAGATGGTTCCATGTGTGGGTTGTGTAGGTTACAGGCTCCTCACTGAGCACTGTGTATCTGCATCGTGTGTTCTTTGAAATGGGAGTTGTACAGATTGCTTTGTGAGAAATAACCGTGTTACACTTCTTGAACATGTAGATATATCTGAAATGTCTGACTGACTGCTTAGTGGATGTTGCTATGGCTAACTGACTGACCTTTTTTTCTGTCTGTTTTCCCTTCCTGCTTACACACTCTGGACAGGACAATCTTTGTTCCCCTTCTGACATTCTTCAGCTAAACCTCAGCGTTAAAAGAACAGTTGAGACTCTTCTTTCCCTGGGGACAGATTCAGAAGAATCCAGTCTTCTCTCCCTTTCTATTCAGCTCTGGGGCTTTGTGGTGTTCTACTGTACTCTGATGCTAACACTCTGTATGGTCTATCGCTGGGTCTTTTTCCTCTAGCTGAGGGACAGTGCTGCTGTTTCCTCCCTCCATCACTGCAGTTCTCTGTAAAGGATTTTGGGTTTTGCCAACACCACGTGTACAAAGTGCTCTTTCTCACTTATGGGAAGGAAGTAACAGAGGTGACAAATGCAGTGTGTAAACACATTGATGCATCCACTCAACCATCTGTGACAGAACTCACGTTTGTATTTGCTGTGTGATGCTGAGCAGATATAATGCTAGGGGGGGAGGAGGTGCTGTCTGTGGGCTGAAGCAGGGGGCTGAGCTTTAGGGACACGTGTGTGCGTGCTATAGGCTGACTGCTGGCGAGGGATCTAGCACTAGGAAAACTGCACTGTCAGTTTGTGCCTCAGTTTCCCTGTCTGTATGATTAGAACTGCACCCAGTTTGGTAAATTGTTTCAGGATTATCTGATGAAAGAGGTGTTAAACAACACAAAGTATTTTGAACACCAATGACCTTGATTAGCTCTCACAGTCTTAGGAGACGTGGTCTGATAAGTTTTGTCCACAAGATCTTGGGATTTTTTTTCAGATTCCAGCTCCTTATCCCTACTTCTGAGACAGTTTTGATAGACTGCCATGTTTTATGTATGAGTCAGGGGTTTTAAAATAGCTGTCCACGAATCCTGAGCTTCTTGAGCTTCCTAACAGATCAAAGAGGAGATTTGCAGAGAAACTGAAAACTCTGAACAGCTCTGAAAGAAAACATTTCTGGCACAGAAGGAAAAATCCTTTGGGTTCCATCAGATGCCACAGGATTGCCATAGCATTTTGCTGTGCTCTGGATAGAACTTAACAAAGATTTCCTGAGTTGCCACTTGATTGTGGTTATTTTCAGAAACTTTGGTAGCACACAGTTGCAGAAATACACGACCTGGCTGTGTGTTCAGCTCCCTCTTTACTGTTGCACAAATCTCAGGTAGTCTTCTGCACAGCTTTAAAGCTTTTTCCTCGTCTGGAAAAGCATCCTGGTGCTTTAATGTGTTTCTCAGGGACACCTCAGGACTTGAGGGCGCTTCCCATGCCACGTGCAAAAGGCCACGTCTCCTCAGAGTGTAGGTTGGTTCAGGGAGCTCTGGTCAGAGGTCAGATGCAGGTAAGTGCTAAGTAACAGGCCTGTTCTGAATGTGACTTCAGTGACCTGTTCCTGTTTGTTATACCTGAAAATGCAGTCAAATGTAAGCCTTGGTTAAGTGGTGATGGCACTCCTGCGTTAACCTGGCAACAGCTCTGAAGCACAATTTAAGGTACTCAAGTTCAGCTGCAAATATGGTCACTACCAGTTATGTGTACGTGGATCTCACAAGCTCTTGTAACATAAAGTGAATATTTAGCAAAGGAGCAGGTGGAGAAGCTGATGCCCTCTTCCCAAACCACACTGTGACTGGCACAAAACGTTCTGCCCAAGCAAAACACTATTGAGGAAAGAGGGGACCTTTGGTGGGGGGGTGTTTGTTTTTAAATAAGCTATTTTTGCACTGTTTACTGGTGTGAACTAAAATGAACTCTGTTCCTGTGTTTCTTATCTTCTTCTAATGAACACTGTGATGAAAGCTGCCAGGGGTCTTACACTAACCGTGCCTTCCCGTTCTTAAGTCCTGTTTGCCACAGCTATTTCTGTGGTATGGATTCTTTCCAAAGCTTTTCCCCTTATCTATTTGCATACCTAAGGGAAAAAAAAAAAAAAGATAATAAACACTTGTTCCAGTTTACAAGTATTTTCTCAAAAAGCACATTGTTTCAAAAGAACTGTTCTGCTGGAGGAGAGATGCGTTTCGGCCGGATCAGCTGCCTCCCCGCAGCGCTTTCAGCCTGGGCTGTTTCTCTCCACTCGGAGCTTTGTGGGAGGAGTGTTGGCTGCTGTTATTTATGCTGAAGGATTTCTTTAATATGGAGAATCAGTAAAGATGCAAAGAGTGGAGAAATGCAGGGTGCTGCGGAACTAACTCGTGGAAAAAGAATCTCTGTAGCTTTGTAGGAAGAACGCAGCTTGGTTATTTTTCTAGAGGTACAGAGGACTGCTGGGCATGCACGTCCCTGGATGACTGCTGTGGGCTGAGGATGGCCCTCCTGTGCCAAGGACTTGTGTAGGATGAGGCTTTAAATCCATCTGAGACTGAGAATAGCGTAATTCTTAATAAACACTTTGAAACCTTTTTGCACTTTGTGTATTACTCTTATTCTTCAGAGTGATTTTGGAAGCTGCTTACAGCGGGCCTCCTGGCAGTAGTGACTCCCATAACACAGGAGGGATATTTGTCCTCAAACGTGCTGTTAATTTCTCATTGCCTTGAACAGGAGAAATGACATTTTCTACATCTGTGATCAAAGTTATTTCAATCGATCAGAAGCAAGTTGTCTTTTCTTTTTTCCTTTATTAACACAAGTGGTGCTTTTTTGTCCCTCCCAAGGAATTTATGTAATGATAAAGATCACGTCATCCATACGGACAGAAGGACTTCAGCTGGGCAAGATCTCGTTAGGAGAATTGCTTTCAAGCATGGCATTTCCCCTTAGACTTGTTGCACGGTGTATCCATGGCGTGTAGTACTATTTAGTTTTCTGCTTTAAAGTTGGGATTTGCTTGCATTTGGTACCAAGGCAAAGCTTGCTGCAGGAGGACTCCCTCAAAAAGCCAGTTGTGCTTTTGAAAGGAAGCCGTGCTATGACAGCAGTTCGTGTTGAAGCAGGGCTTTCCCCCTCCTTAAGTTAGCCTGATTCTGATGTCATAAACTCCTGCCATTTCCGCACAGGCAGAAATAAAGGATTTTGCTGTTTCTTAATTCTCCCACAGTCCTCCAAATTCTCATTATTTGTTCTGTGTAGTGGCTGCTGAGTGAATGTGACCATCAGCCCAAGAGTAGACGTGTACACAGTTGTTATTTACAAGCAGAAGTTTCATTTCGTACCTGTGTGTGTGTGCTGTCCATAACGTTTCATTTTTCAGTTTCCTTTTCGGTTGAGTGTTTTTCATCCATTTTGTTTTTGTCTTTGTTTTGTTCCCCATTCAGGAGCAATTATGTTTGCCTCTCCATATTTTAGAAGAGAAGGGTTTGACACAGGTAGCTGTGACGGTGCAGGCGCTGCTGGAGCTGGCACCCCCAAAGCAGCAGCAGCTTCACCACTTGTCTGCTGTGTAAAGAACTCCGGGACTTTTGGGTTACCTTGGCTAAGCAGAAGGACGTCAAGACTTTACTGCTCGTGCAGTGCATCCAAACACACAGAGCTCTGTTCTAAGGAAACGAGTTTCCGTGATTCCTGACAGGAATGTTTTGCTTCGTTTCTCCATTTTTTTGGAGATCACCACAGTTTCCAATAACGTTTTGATTAGCGATAATTTTGCCCCCTACTGATAAATGGGTGGTGAGGAGGGCAGGGAGTTCCAGGGGCTGTTGGAGCCCGGCTGTAGAAACTGACCTTGTAGGTGGAAGACATTGCTGTACAGTTTGGAAAGCTGTTCCTATAGGAATTCATTTCTTTAATTAAAGAAAAAAAAAAAGGAAAAAAAAGGTGGTTGCTGCAGCGGGCACCAGGGGAGTGAGACGTCATTCCTTCTCCTTGGGATTCAGAGTGAGTTTCTTTGCCTCATGAGAACAGCAGTTCTTTCCATTTTATAAATATATATATATATTTAAAAGAATTGCAGCACAATCTTAACCAGTACAGTGTTTCATATCAGGGTCAGTCCTTATGCGGTTGTCACCTGTGTTGGCATATCCTCATTACTGAAGATGTGTAGGAAAAAAAAAAAGGGGGTTCCCTCCCCCCAGAGGAAAAAATACTGCATGTTTTCTTCACGAGAAACATCTTGGTAAAAGATGTTAAACCAGAACTGTTTGAATTTACTGAGTAACGGTAGCATCCTTGCTGGATTTGTGTTCTGTTTGGGCTTCAAGGCATCTATCTATGAAAACCTGTGCAAGATCGGGGGTCTCCCACCTCCTCTCACCTCCCCTTCGAGCCCTGTGTGATGCATTTGGTTACTGAATGGTTTTGTCACATGGCTGCCAAGAATCACGTCTGCATTTTGCCACAGTGCAATGAGGTACAGCCTGCCGTGCAAGTCAATAGGAAGCCGTGCCCAGGTCATACATTTGGTGGGGGCTGGAGCACCAGGTGCAGACGTGCTGAGTGTCACCGCTGCTGAGAAATGCATCATGTTTAGGATCATAAGGACTGAATTTCCACAGGTGGGCTGCATGTTGTCGAAGCAGAAGTATTACAAAAGGTGGCTTCTATTTGTGGGCTTGGCAGGACTTTAAACCTTTGATTGTGGGTGTTGGTATAGAGGGACGCACTGGTTTTACACAACTGCCATTACTTTCTTCCTCTTTCTTTAACATAAAAATGGAAATTCAGTATACAGGAACAGGAGAGGCAGCTGGCGAGTTTTGAATTACTCTTGGAAGTTAGTGTGCAAAGCACAGATGGGTAGCTCTCTGTGCTCTTGCCCCAGCAACAAGGCCAAGCTCACTACCAGATCAATTACATCTTTTTTTTTTCCCTGAAGACCGACCTCGGAAAATGCAGTTCTCCACCCGCGCAATTCTTTTGCTAGTTCTGATCCGGTTCAGGCATCCCAGAACAGTGTGCCACTAACGTGGGTTGCATGGGGTCTGAGACCAGCATCGTGCCTCGGACTTATATTGGAAGCAGAATACATCAGGAGGATTTTACAGGTATAAAGGAAGGAGAAGGAGTGAGGAATGGCGAGCTACAAGCCATTCTCGCTGCAGTGAACCTGCCACAGGGACACTGGCAAAGGCTGCTCTTAGCTGGATTTTTTCCCCTTTTGATTTGCAGCTTTGTTTCCAGTCTGTTTGCTCCATGTATGAGCGTCAGGACTCACCGTGGTGGCTGTTGTATCGCTGTTTCACACAACGATCCCAGTTGCTCCTTATTGGCATTGGCTGATCGTATTGCAGGTCACAAAGAACACATGAAAGCGATTTAAGACTGCGCAGCTGAAAGGAGAAACGTTTTCAGTCCAACTAGCGTGTTCTGAGCTCTGCAAGAAATGAAAATGCCAACAACTTGCAATGTGTAGGGGAAGAGAGCAGCTCCGTGCAGGCCTGCTTTCCTCCCAAGTAGGTTTTGTGTTTCACATAATTCCACTTGCAGGGATTGTTGGGAATTCTTGGAGGGTTACATAAGTGTCAGGAGTCAGTGCTGCAGTCTGTTGGAGGAGGGTTCTGCCACTCACAGCAAACAGCGCAGCGTAGCACAGATGTTTCTTGTGTGTCTCTCATGCAGTTAGAAATAGGAGGACACTGAATTCATATTAGTTTTCAACATTAGGTCATTTGGATCATATGGGAGCACGTCACTTCTTACTAGCACTCATAGCCTATGAAGTTGTGGGGGTGTTGCTTGCTTTAGTCCAGCTTCCAGCACTTACAATGAAACTTAACAGTATTCAGGTTGGTGGAAGTTTGACATTTCATTAATACGAGTTCATAGGAATTAATGGGTTGGGAGGTGGGGGGTCTGAGCTGCTAGAACTGGCCGTGTTCGTTGTCTGGTTAGGACAGCCGCTCTGGGCTGCAGGCAGCGCACACACGTGGCAGCTGAGCCCACAGGAAAGGCAGTGTCAGTGTGGCTGGGCAGTGCACGTCTCACGCATCGCCCCTGTTGTCACAAGCAGCAGCTCGCTCCGGCACTTTCAGATGTTTGTGGCCACGTTAGGTTAACCTGCATAGCCTTGTGTGTTCGTGCTGGCAGATACTAAGTGTTGACCGGATGTTTAGGACAAAAATCCAAGCCTAAAGTTTCATCATACGGTTTATTTAATGTGTTATACCAAAAAACAGTTCTGTTTTGCAGACTAAGTGGGATTTTTTAGTGTGTCTATGTGCAATTTTTGTTGTGTATAAAATTCTATTTTGTGTTAAGAGGCAATTACCTTTCCTTTCTGGGGCATTTGTGTTGGAGGATGTGGGAGGAATCCATCGGGGCGCTTTGTGCTTTGCTGGTGCTCATCCACCGGCTCTGTCGTGTCGTCATCCTTCCTCAGACGATGGTGAGCGCTGAGTTTGAGGCTCCGGAATGTTACCCATCCAAAATTGAGTGGCACTGGCACTGAGGAGTCCCTCATAGCATTGATGTGATGAGGTCAGAACAGCAGGGATTTGATTCTTCCCCTTGTGAAGGAGGAGACTTTGGTGGCCTGGCTGAAATAAACCACAGGGAACTTTTCACATCACCGAGAACTCCTCTGCCGTTCTCAGTTGTGACACAGTGGCAAATGGTTCTTTTTATCCTTTTACGACTATAAATGTTCCTTTGAAAAACTAACAAAAAAAAAAAAAATGTGTTTTAGGAACAGAGGTCTTCTAAAGTGAATTTAGACATTAAAAAATCCTTTTGTATAGATATCGTGATGTTTTACAAAGCAATCTAATTTTGTTATTTCTGAAAGCAGTGTAAACGTGTAATTAATAAAGGATTTTAAGGCTTCATCCCATGCTGTACGTCTGTAAATACATTCCATAATTTCTATGTCTGTTAAATATAAATATGTTTGGATATTGTACACTTTATTTTAAATTGCCTGTATTCTGCCAGTAGTGTGAACTTCTAGCACATTAATAATATAAAAGGAAACCATGGGTAATTTGAAATAAAGTTTCAAGACTTACATGAACTATTCTGCCTGCCGTTTTTGTTGTGTGAATGGATGTCCCATCCTCTGTGCCAGGTGTGTATTCACCTTCCACCTCCTCACCTCATCCTGTCTTGGGTTCACTCTCTGCAATTCGTAGCCGTGCAGCACGCAGGCTGTGTGCACTCAGCTGTCCGTTCAGCAGCTTGTGGCCACAGAACTGCAGTCGACTCTGATTCCTGACCGAGCCCCGTGAGACTCACAAGGAGAGCAGTGACTGAGGCAGCAAATACAGCAGAGAAGCCCGGAGGAGCTGAATGGATGGCAGCATGAGCAGAGCACAGGCAAGAGTGAGTGTGCTGTTCCTGGAGGGCGTGAGTTTGTGGGGCTGGGGCAGGTTGAAAAACTGCGCCCATCTTCCAGGCCTGTATCACCCAGTGGCCAGACTCGAGGTTTCAGCAGCCCTCAACACTGGAATAGCAAACGTGGTTCTACTGTTGCTTTGAATATTTTTTAATTATTTTTGAAGAAAAAATATCCCTTTCTTGTTACATAGAGGCATAGAGCTTGCTGATTTTGGAAGCAGGCTTTGCTGTGTCCATGCAGTTTGTGGGTTTGAGCGTTTGTTTTCTGTTTGAGAGATTAGGCAGAGAAATGGAAGTTTTGAATTATTTCATGATTTGGTGCAGTGTTAACTTCCTACTGCCTCATTCACTGCAGCTCTGGGTCCTTAACAAACCCCAGGAGGTGCTGTGTTACCCTGACATTGGGAACTGGGCTGCAGGGGAGCCCGGCAGGGGCTGAGGTTGATTTTTATGAATTACATTATATTTTGTTTGCTGAAAAGCAGGTGAAGACACAAGCCAATACTTCATACACACTGAAGTCATACTTCAGATTTCAGCTGTTTGATTGCATTACTAAAGTGTGCCTAGAATTTAGCATAAACCAGAGAGAGACCATCCTTCCATTCTATACTTTTTCCTTAGCTGAAAGTACCAGGAATAGGAGTGCATTCTGGTTTAACCAGCAGTGCTCCAGTAGTAATATCCATACTTCAGTTTAGAGTTTGTCTAAAGCATCTGAAATGTCAGCACTCCCTTGACAGTCAGCTCAGCCCAACAGCCAGAGGCTGGTGCCTGCTTTCCTTCCCTTCAGACAGAGTCCTGAGCCAAAGGCTCTTTGCTCGTGATCTCAGTCATCCTACTTGAACTTCAGAGCTTTTGGCACAGGCTAGCCTGGACACGAGGATGTTTGGATAGGGCCAGAAGAGGATAGTCACAAAAAGCACAGCTTGGTTTGTATGGTTTGAGCTCTCGTCTCTGTATGATTGTTAGAAACCAGCCAGCTCAGCCCCAGGGCTGATTTTGCTTTGTGACTGTATGTGGCTGACAGCAGTGTCAGAGAAAGGGCTGCTCTCTCAGTTAAATAAAGCAGGACGTTGCACCCTGCCTGCTGCCTGGTCTCCCTGCACGGGTGTTGCAGACAGGGTGGTGGGTACAGCTGTGGCACATCAGCTGTCTTTTTCCATGGCTGCTTCCCTCTGTAGGAGGGCATTTAGAGCTATTCTGTCTATGTGCTGACATTCTGCAGTACTGTGGGAATGGAAACCTGCGTGCTTTGACTGCCCTCGTGTTTACACTGCAAACCGTCAGCATTTTTCCCCTGACTCGACCTAATGCTGCCACTGACACCGGGGTGAGCACTGCCTCAGCCCAGATGTGGGTGACCTGGCTTCCTGCCCCACTCAGAGCCACCGGAGCCAGAGCAAACCCCATTGCTTCAGCCAACACCGTGCTCTGGGGGACTGCGGAGGAGGTTCTCAGGGCAGAGCATCTCATGCTGGTGAGTTACTGAGCCGTTAGCAGAATTACTCATTAGCTGTATAAAATACTTCAGAGGATATCATGTTTCTCATTGCTTTAATGCAGTTTCCGTTTCTACTGAGGAAACAGTGTTTTTGCTGTACAAAGACTGTTCAGGGTCTTAAGTTACAGGAGCTTCACCTTAACTGTGCATCATGAACTCTGTTCTCCAGAATAGCCTGAGTTCTACTCCGTGGTTTATTTTGTGCTGCTAGACACAGACAGCAGTGCCTTACCCAGCAGCAGCCCTGGAGTACATCTGTGGCCACGTTTCTTAGCGCGTCTTTTTCTTTGCTCCAGGTTTTTCCTTTTTGCCTTTCTCATTTAACAGATTCTTCCCTTGAGCCTTCCGGAGGTTCTGATAGGGGCCGAGGTTTCTGCGGACCATTGTACCTCTCCACCAGGCCTGCAGCTGGAAGCAGGAAAGAGAGATCTCAGGAGGAACACTGGTACAGGAAAATGGCCGGAGCATCTTGCACACTCCCCAGCTGCAGGAGGGAACCTCTGGCCCATGCTGCAGCAGCTTGGCCTATGTGTCCATGTGTAAGCCAAGGGCATGTTGCTGTGGCAAGAGGAAGGGAGCAGCTTTGTGACTCCATTCCTGTGTCACCCATGCAGAGGGACTGCTGTGATGAGCACAGCCCCAGATCATCTGAGGAGACTGGCTTTTCAACTTTTGTTCCCTTCTTAACCTTTCTGCAGATAGCTGCTGCCTTTGTCTTTGCCCCAGGAAAAGGGACAAGTTTAATCTGGCTGGATGTGGCTCTGGGCAGCCTGGTCTAGTGGTTGGCGACCCTGCCTATGGCAGGGGATTGAAACGAGATGATCATTATGGTCCTTTTTAACCCAGGCCATTCTGTGATTCTATGAATCTGTCCCTCGCTTGTGGCACCTCACACCAGCCAACTTTCTCAGGCCATTTTATGCTTGAACAATACCTGTGATGCAAATAATTAACTCCAAGCTGCTGGTGGAGCAGAACTGCCTCAGCTTTGCTCCCCTTTACCTTCAGGATGCTCTTCAGCTCCAGGGCATCCTGCTCTCGTTTTCGTCTTTCAGCCTCTTTTTGGGCCCGGTCAGCGGTGATGGTTTCCTCAAATGTCCAGCACTGCAAAGTGGCACAGAAGTTCAGCAGTCACATGAAAAACACATCCAAGGAGCACCGGGAGCCCTGTGGCAGCCCACGGGTAATGGGTAAACGCAGACCTTCCTCCCCCACCTCCTTTATTTGTTCTTCCCCGAATCCAGATGGCAAATGTTGCTCATTACCACCACCAGTCCTAAGGCACTGAGAGCTGCTGCCAAAGTGAAACTGCTCATGGCCTGTGTATAATTAACCTTCTGATCCTGTGCTGTAAAATGGCTGTCTGATGGGGTCTCAGGCAACAGATGTTGGTAGGAAGGATCCATGTTCCCCCAGGATAGGTAGCAGATGATGAGTGAAAACACTTGGGACACTGAGATGACAGCATACAGAGTGAAAATGGAGCCCACAAGCAGGGGAACATCTAACTCAGTCTCAGCTTCTCAGACCAGTGACAATAAGGAATGCCTACAAGTGAATTTTTTCTAGCCCCCCTTTTTCTAGACACTTTGCTCTGTGCTGCCTGCTCCGCTCTGCCTGTGTATCTGCAATCAGAGTCCTGCAGTTGACGGTATGAAAAAGGCAGGATGAAGTTTTGCATGGGTGAGCACTGAGCTGCTGCTGCTGTCTTACCTCACTGGCAAATTTCTGCAGCATTTCCAGGTTCTTTGCCTTTGATTCTTTTAGGGCGTTGAGTTCTTTATCTTTAGCGTCCGTGTCATTTTCATGCTTGTCCACCCAGTATTCCAGCTTCTCTTCCACCTTCTGCAATGGGATAGAGTGAGGCTCAGCAGGGTACAAAGAGAGGCAGGGGAAAGGTTTGCTGCTGTGACGTGCCTGCTCTCAGGATGGTGGTAAGAATCCCATCAAATCTGCACGGTCTGTGTTGCCTTCCCACCTAAGCCTTGAAAGGATCACGACACTAGGAGTAATGATAACTTGCTGGGGACCACCATGGGGGCAGCAGCACTGGACTGGGTATGAAGACAGACTAGATTGGGCTTTCAGAGGTACATGAAGAATGGTGATGCACTGGGGGTTACATCTGTGCACAATCCTGGTGAAGTAAATGACAACCAGAAACCATTCTTCATGTGTGTGCACAGGAAGAGGAGTTTAGGAGACAGTGTTTCACAGTGAGAGAGCTTTTATCTTGCGCATGACTCTCTGGCCACATTATGGATTAACCTTAGTGCACCAGCAATAAGGTCCCAAGGGAGAGCAGTTTGTGCTTTCTCAGGTTGTGAACTTGGCTTTGTTTCACTCATCAATAGGATGGCAGGTGTTTCTGAAACCACCACACTGATGACTTCCTCCCATTCATGACTAACTTCACCATAGCAACAGCCATCACTGCTTGAATGGAAAAATAATCTGAGGAAAAGCATCAATCTTGTGACAACATCACAGCTGGACGTGCAAGGGAGACGGAGGGCATGGTCATCTGTGTGGGCCACTGCAAAGTCACCAGCTGCTGTCTGAGTGCAGAGAGGTTTGTACTCAGGAAGTCCCCTCACTTTGAAGCAGTGATCAAACTGTGGTTCTGGGATATAGAGATGACAATTTAACTGCTCTGAAGACGCAGCATGTTTTTTGCACTTTGTTAAAAATTCTGTAGTCTTTTCTTAAATTACAAACAGGCAGTGATTATGGGTACCCTGCAATGGTACAGGTTTTCTTCTGGTCATAGGGTTTATGAGATGCTCACCAATGGTATTCACTGTTATGAGCACTGCTGTTGATCATGGGAAAGCTCTGAACCTTTGCATCAACAGCAGAGGGACAGTTGTGGGTGTTTGCTGCTCAAGTCAGGTACAATAATCATGAGTTAGCAATTATCCAAGCCCGGTTCATCCTTAGATTAAGAAAAGGCATAATTAGGCTGGCAGTTTCTGACCTTTCTTTCTTAATGTTCCCACTGTGCAACACTCGGGTGTGCAAAATGGACACCCTAACTTTGTGCAAGAGCACTCCTCACTGAGTTGCTGGAAATCCCAGCTACTGCCAGAGATGGTTTAAACAAAATCCCTATTAGTTGAATGCAGCTACCTGAGGGAAGGAAAACCTGTAACTCTGGAATAAACAATGCCAGTCACAGTATGAACAGTAATTTTAAGGCAATGTATCCAAAATGTACCAAATCACAAATATGGGACAGCTGGGTTAATTAGGGCTTGAGGGGAAGTAGTAATCCAACCAGCAACCATCAGGAACCTGGTGAGTTTGATGGAGCAATAATTGGTTTTCTTTAGAAACTAATCAATGTAATGTTTATCGGTTGCCAGTTTAAGCATTAACAGGAAAAGTCACACAGACCTTGTAGTAATGCCTGAGGAAATTTTCAATCTCCATGTGCACTCGGATCTCCTCATCAGTTTTCCTCTTCAAATCCTATGATCAATGCAGACAGAAAAATGTTAGACAATGTTGGTGCAAATATGTGCGCATAACACGCGTGCTGGTTGCCTTTCCTGATGCATTCAAACATCTGTGTTGTAATGGTGATGGAGAGCAGCCTAGGCATCAGGGGATGGAGGGAGGACACGGGCAGCTTCTCACAGCACTGCCAGCAAATAACCGTGCATGAAATGTTCACAGTTCACATAATGCAAGGGAAGAGGAATGACCTCACAATCCTGCTTCCTGCTGTGGCACTTACCAGTTATCCTGTTGCTGGGCAGTTCTCAAATGCAAGTGGGGCATGAACTTTTAGCATTAAAATGAATGGGAAAGAATATATTTTAGAACAAATCCATTTAGCTTGAAATCACCTTTAAAGGAAACAAATAAAGTTCTTTGTCTCATGTTTCCTGTTTGGGACCTGATGCAGAAAGTACTGCATCCATGTGATGGTTCCAGAAGCAGACAACATCCTGTCATCACCTAACCCCTCTGATACAGCATTCCTCCAGGAGAGCAGCACCCAGGACAGCCACCTCTCTGTGCAGAGGACAGACAGTGGCTCTGGTGAGTTTTTTTTTCCATTTCTTTGGTTGTTGTTTTTTTCAATAAAAAGGTTCATTCTCCATCCCATTCCCACAGATCTGAAGAAATGCTGCCTGTGCAGCTCACCGTGCTTCAGCTGTAATTCCAAGGGACAAGGATGCTTGTGGTTTTAGAGAAAAAGGATGACGTGATGTAACAGTGGGGCACCAGACAAGCAGAGGCAGTGCCAGAACCCTAGGAGAGGAAGATCTTGCTAAGCAAGGATTGTTCCCAGCATAGTGCTGAGTCCTTCTGTCCTCACCTACACACAACCTGCTGAGTTGACTTTTTCCTTGCTAGCTGGAGATGCTTTTCAGTAAGGGCTCTGGGGAATGGTTTACCTCAATTTCCTTGTTCAGTCTGTTCTCTGCATTGCTGCACTTCTTCTGGACTTGGTGCACCTGGAGGTCTGTGCTTTTCTTCATGTAGCGGTGCTCCATGGCTGCTTTGGCTTCCATCTGTTGAAGCTCATTTTTGAGGTAGAGAATCACTTTATCTCGGTTCTAGAAAAGGAGACAATAAGCAAAAGAAGCATGAGAACAGTCCAATAATTTCAGCCACTGAGGTTAGGCTTTGCTAAACCCTTGGATTAGTCTAAGTGCGTGAGTGCCTGTAACAGGAGAGTAATACCTCAGCCTCACGCATGCTGAAGTTTTGCTTCCTCAAGTATACTTTCTTCCTTGGATTTGTTGGGCTTTGCTGTTTTGTTTTGTTTTTTCCCTATTCTGCAGCAACTGTATAAACACAGCATTAGGAGCAGATAAAAATGCAAATCTCAACTCACTCATATGTTTCAGTGGTTCTTTCTTGAAATCTTATCAAGTAGATGGCGTCCATTTTTTTTATAAGAGCATTCAGTCAGAGCAAGGATTGCCAAGGAGAGCTGGCTCTGAGCTCCCGGCCTCTCCCCACATCTTGTTTTGCATGGACCTGAGCTTTTCTGGAACAGCTCTGTCTCCAGCAGCAACCCCACAGACAAGACTCCTGGGTCAGTGCACCCCGTTTGTCAGCTTTGTGTGCACGCTCAGGAAGCAAAGTGCATTTGCTTGATTCGGGACTGTGAGTTTGTTTACTCCTTTTTAATCAATTTCTTCGAATAGCAGTTAAAAGTTCATTACATCTAGGCCTGCAACTTGGACGCACCTTCTGTAAAACGTAGAACTGCACTGTGAGTTAAAAAGGTCATCAAAGTCTCCTGTGTAATTATGCAAGACCAACCGTAATGCCTCTGGTCTGGCTCCCAGTGGCTCCATTACAGTCTTTCTCTTTGCTTTCCTGCCACGCTGTGATGGGTTTGATGCTCAGCAGCCAAACCTTGCAGCTGAAGATGAAATACCGAAGTTCTGGCATGTACTTGGTTTGAAGCCCACATATCTTGTCTCTGAAGCACCCTTGCATTCCTTAACAGTGTAAACATGGAAAAATGCCACAGGAAGAAGCCAGCTCAGTACTGCTATGTTTAAAAGCCTTTGCAGCATGACTCATTTGGAAAGGTTTCCTTATAAGAAGTGTTTGGAACAGCTAAAAGGAAAATCCTTCCCTCTGCACCCCTTGTAGGACATAGTTAGGAAGAATAAAGTGTATTTATAAGGCTTCTGAAAATTAGAGGCCTTGGCTGATGCTGTTTGGTGGTTTTCAAAGTCATGCGTTCAAAATATTTTGAAGATTTCCAAGATCAGATCTTTTTTTACAGCCGTATCATCATATGACTGCGGACAGCTACAGACGTGACCTGTTCATGCCCCATTAAGGTTTCCGGTAATGGCTTTTATTTTCCTTGATGTGAAATTTGGTGGGTGCTGGGAGCAGTTGTGTTCCTACTCAGCAGATGTGGGAGGTGACCAAAGCACTTTATCTTGAGGCTGCCTTGCTGTGTTGTGGTGGAAGCGTGTCTAAATTGCAAGGCTGGCAGAGAGATCAAGGAGATGCTAAAGGAAAACGCCAGTGTTTTGTGGCCCTGAGGCTCAGCTGCTGAAGCCAGTGCTGCAATGCTATCTGTAAAGGGTCTGGAAACAGGTCAGAAAAGAAGGGTTCGAGGTAGGCTACAAAGAATTCAGAGAGGTGGGGCACAGCATGAACACAAATTTTTATTTCTTATTTTGATACAACGGAGGGAAAACCACTTTTGATTTCAGAGCCCCGGGCCTCAGCCAGGAAGGGGGCCCATCTGCTCTGTTTTCTTCGCTGCATGGCATGTTTGTGGTGTGGATTTGGTGTTATAAAACGTCTTCATTAGAAGTGGGGAGTCTGGGGGCTTGATTACACAGTGCAAAGCAGACGGGAAGCAAAATGCAAAACTCCGTGGGTGTTTACAGAAATGCATTCACTTGGAAGGAAAGTCAGCTACAGGCACGTGGGCAGCTACTGCAGCTCAGCTGATGGGCCTGGAGCTGCAGGGCTGGGGTGTGTTGGGTGTTAGGTTGCACATAGCAAATGCAGCTGCTGCCCCCAACCCATGGAAACCACCTGTGGGTTGTGCTGTGCCCTGAACTTCAGGGGCAGGCACTGGGAAAAAGAGTTAACATCTATTCATTTCTGGTTTATCACAGCAAAGGGCCCTACCAGGACACAGCGTGCTTTCACAGCTAATGCAGTAAGCCTCTGGGCTGCTTATTTGGGATGACTTCAGCTTTGAATCTGTCAAACTAGCAATGCAAAATCATAAATCATGTGTCCAGAACTATCACAAAACTGGCAGAGAGCAAGATCAAAACCCAGGAAATAGTTGTTACGAGCCAGTCTGCTCTGCTAGCAGGCAAACAAGCTGTTCTCTCAGATCTCTCAGCTCACAGACACCAGCTCAGAGGCCTGTCTGCTGCTGTTAGCCAGTACCATAGGATTCTGACCAAAAAACGTTGTTTGGTGGCAAAAGCAACAGCACTTTGCTGGACAAGGTATGCACATTTTGTGTTTTCACTTACTTTTGTTTATCTCCTGCAAGTGCCCCCTAGATCTCTCCGTTCTTCCACAGCAGTGAGTATTTGCAGTCACTTAAAATGCAGCTGGCTACAAAATTAACAAACAGGAGCTATGTGCTGGCAACTGGCGAGCTTGCACTGTGCCTTGCTGCCTGCCTCCCTGCTTCCATGCCCAGTGTGGATGAGCTTTCTACTGGCAGCTGTAAAACCTTAGCCTGCAAAGCCTGAAGATATGCTTAGATCTACACACCTGCTGCAGCCGGGACTTGCAGCCCTTGAAAGCACAGCATGCAGCCCTACAGACACGTCTGTCCCAGCTGCCAGAACACCCCTGTGTTGCACCACCCCCCCCAGAGATGCTTCAGCTGAAAGGACGACAGGGCTGACAGGTCACCCAGCCTCCTAGTGTGATGATTTGTACTGTCCATCCTCATTGCAGGGGAGTTGAACTAGATAGCATTGAATGGTTCCAGGTTTGGCTCTATTGCAGCAGCTCTGCGTCCTGTTGAGCTGCTCTGGGGGCTGACGTGGCCCCAGGACCATCACAGACCTCCTGCCTTCCACTGGAGTCGTCTGGTACATTTCTCCAGTGTAAACACAAAGCAGTGTATGGGTATGAGTTTACCACAAAACCTACAAGTCATAAAAAGCATCTGAGTGAATAGCAATGCAAGAATTTAAAAGGTAACATCTCTTAAGTTTTTCCTCTAAACATTATCTTATCCAATATCAACATTTTTCAAAGTCTGTACAGAATGTCATCACTGCTCCGAGAAACCTGCATCTTTTTCTGCATGTTAGAAAATAAACACTGTAGCAGCAAACAGAATTCCTGCAGCCAAATGACACGGAGGGGTAAGTATAAAATCAGACTGTTCATCGCAGCAGCTTTCGAGACAACAGTGTTTTCCAAAAGGAAACAAAATGAGTGAAAACATTTAGCATTTGATTTGTGTTCTGTTAGAAAAAAAAATGAGCTGAGCCAGCTAATACAGCTTTAATTAGCATCTCATTAAGAAATAGCAAGGCTGAAAATACACACAAGCAACATGCGTGAAGCAAAGACCACGTTTTTCTGGTTCTATGATGAGATTTGCTTGGTTTTGTGTTCTCAGCCACTGGACTGGAGACAACCATATAGGCTTTTGTCTACAGGCCTATGTATTATTATTGTTCAAAATACTCCAAAATCAGCAAGCTGTATTTCTGCTCCTAATTAGTTGGCGAGGTGACAAATCCTGCAAGTGTCTGTAAAATTGCCTATGGGAAAATCCCATAAGAAGCAAATAGAAATTATTCTCCCTTGGGAGACAGAGTGAGACACCATTATTTTTGGCACAGGAGGAAAGCAGTACTTGAAAGTAGTCTTGTCTTTGATTTGTTATCAAAGCTGAAGGTATAAGGAAGCCCAGGAAAAGACTTTTAGCTGGAAACATAAAACCAAAATCCCAGATGGGTGCAGATCCCATTAGATGAGGCAAAAAGCAAGAATCAAATTAGCAGAAGGTACTAAAAGGACACAGACAGGAGCATGTCCTCAGCGTGGGAGCTACACACATTTGTATGACTGTTAGAGCTAGGAGAGGTGCAAGGCAGGACAAACACCAAGTTTGACTGTGCAGTGCCAGGACGGGTTTGAATCTGTAGGGAGAAAAATAGCACACACCAAAAAAAAAGAGCACTTCATCCCTCATTCCTCTTTCAGTTTCCACAACTGTTCTTTCTTGGTATTCCTCTTAACTTGCTATCTTTCCACATCCTTCAATGACTCCTTTCTCCTTTCTGTTACGCCCACAGTTTATTTCTAGTGTTCTTTTCATCCTGCTACATTTCCCAGTGTACGTTACGCATTTCCAAGATCTCTGCTGGTAGATGAGGACTGACGTAAGTTAGTTTTCCCATCTTGTACATTCCTGCTTTCTTCTCTGCTGTTCTGTTTTAATATCTCCTCTGGATTTCTGGTGCATATAGATAGCTGTACATATTTCCAGTGTCAATAGATTCTTCCTGTTTTTAGAACCATCCTGTTACTTACAATTAAACCTTCCACTACGTATGCATCCAGGCTGCCAACATAAAACCTTCATCTTCTATAAACTGTACCTAGGCAGCATGTCAGCAGCTTGAAATTCCTCTGTGCAACCAAATGTTTATTGGCTTGTTGCTTGTTGCCTTGTCTTCTGTCCAAGGACAAAATTCTTAGTGATACGGTGTCTTTCTTCAGATGCCCTTGCTTTCCTCTTCCTCTGTAATGAACCAAGTGCCAGATTCTTGTTCTTTCTTTCAAGCCTTGCACAGCTCTGACCTTGCCTTTCTTTTGCTTGCTTTTCATCACACACTCTTTTTCCTCACCTCAGCAGAAAAAGGTTAAACTTGCATGTTTCTTCACCGAGCTGTGTGCTTTTGCTCTTTAAGCATGCATGACCATCGAGTCTGAGCTGCCTGGTAAGCATCACAGTGACCAGGGATATGCCATTTAATTGATCTGCACTTGTGCAGCAAGTCTGATGTGCCCCTGATCTACTGTGCATGCACAGACAATTCACATGCTGCAGACAGAAAGACTCGTGAGGAGTCGGGAGCAGCCGCTGCCCCCCCTTCCCCTCCTCTTTATCTAGTGAGGATGTATCAAGCTGTAGCCCA
>JAOWBP010004023.1:10897839-10911414 GCA_028571105.1 Tragopan temminckii
CTGCGGGAGGTGGTGCGGGACGTGCGGGGCCGTTTGCCTCGGGGGCCGCCGCCCGCCGTCGTCGGCGTTCTTCTGCCCGGTGGGGACGGGGAGGACGCGGCGGTGCTGGACGCGACGCTGCGGCGGCATTTCCCGGCGGCGGGCACCGTGCAGGCGGCGCGTTACAGCCCCGGGAGTCCCGCAGCGCTGCGGGAGTGCCGCACCGCCGCCTGCCGAGCTCTGCGCGCCGCCCTGCAGCACCCCGCAGGTACCGAGGGCTTGGGGGAATCGGGCGGGGAAGGAAAGGAGGGTGGCACGAATCGGGCGCGCGTTGATCTCCCCGATCTGGCTCGCTGCTCTCGGCAAGTGCTGCCCCATCCCGGTGGGATCTGTCCCATCGCGGTGGGATTTTTCCCACGGAAAAGTGCCCTATCTCGGTGGGATCCGGCCTTTCTCTACGGGATTTTTCTCCTCCCAGGCAGAAGTGCCCTGTCTCAGTGGGATCTGGCTTCTTACAGTGGGGTTTGACCTGTTTTTCAGTGGGATCATTCCTTCTTCTGTAAGATCTGCCTCACTTCTGCAGGATTTGCACCATGCCAGGGAGATCTGCCCCTCCCCGGGGAGTTCCTGCTTTTCCCAGTGGGATCCGTTTTATGCAGTGGGATCTGAGCCTTCCCAACAGGCTCTGCCCCTTCCCCGTGGGGTTCCTCCTGGGGAGGATGGGCCATGGGTTGGGAAGCAGGGATGTGGCAGGCAACAGCTGTGGTGTGGTGCTTAGGATGCACATTCAGGTGCTGACGGATGGGCATTCTGGGGCTTGGGGTGCAGCCCTGGCCGCAGAGGGCAGGCAGGTTCTGCAGGAAGAAGATGCTGGCATTGCCTTCACACAAGTCAGAACAATAACAAGTGGGCACTTGGTTCTAAAACCACATGTCTGTTGGCGGCCAGGTGAGCAGCATGAGGATGGCAGGGTGAGAGCCTGAGGAACAGCATTTGATGCACAGAGAAGGGTGAGAGGTGTTTACCTGCAAGCACAGGGCACAGCCCCAAGAATCAGGTGCTTCTTCCCATTGGCTCAGTCCGGAATCTTGGATCTGAGCATTCAAGGGCTTTGAGACCACCAGAACCCATTGCATTTTCCTGCAAGGGTGTGAGGCTGCATTCTGCCCAGCCTCTGTGCCAATGCATGCATGGTCTTCTTTCCAGCTTCCCTCCCGCAGCCTTTTGCTTTCCTCACATACTTCCTGCTGCAAGAATTTCTTCTGGCAGCGTCCCAGAGCATCCCCCAGTTCTGGGCACAGCAGCTGCAGGAGCAGGGAAGCATCCCTGAGTGCACAACCTTTTCCTCCCTTAGTGATGTGCTGGCATTTGCCTCAGTGCATTAATCTTTGGAATTGTCTGTGGATTTATCTTTCACACTGGTGTGGGTGTGGAGTGCAGTGGAGAAAGAGGAGCAGAAAGCCAGGCAGCCCAGTGGCTTAACAAGCACTGTGGGTAGGAGGACTCAGCATTGTTCACCAGGACTCTGCTGGTGCTCTGAGTCATAGAAGCATCCCATGAGTTGTATTTGTAATGAAGATGCTCCTTAGCTGCAGGGTTCAGTCTGATGCAAGATCAGTTTCTTTCCATGCCCCTGTGAGCCGTGTGCTCCAAAATGCCTATGTGACCCTCCTGTGCCCATCTGAGAGCTGGGGATATGGCAATGCCAGCCCATCGGACAGCATGAGCTTCTCTGGAGCCTGGGCTCCTTCATCCCATGGCTCTTCCCAAGGACAATAAGATTTTTGGTGGAATGTGCAGGAGGAATGTGTGCAAGATGGTCCTGGGGCTTTGGAGCAGCATGCAAAGCAGATTCAAGTAATGTTACAAAAAAAAAAAAACAAAAAACCAACAACCCCTAGCTGGGGCTGAGCTTGTCGTGTTTCCCTTCTGGCCTTTGCAAAGGGTTCGTGCTGGGCTGCTCCCTGCTGTGTCCCCAAGGACTGTGATCAGGGGATGTGTTGGTGGCTGGAAGTCTGGGGCAGTCAGACACCAGGAAACACTGCTACTGTGAGCCCTTTGGTGTTGCAATAAGACGAAGGACGCTGAAGTGGTTTATCATTTGCCACTGGCAGATAAGATCTCCTAGGAGGTGAAAGACCGAGTGGTATTTAGATGGGGATGCTGAGCCATTGGAGACTATAAAATAAGCTGCTGCAGTGTTTTGCTATAGCAGCGTGAAAGTTTGCAATAACTTGCTGCTACCTCTGTTGTCCTCTAGATGAATTTCCAGGGCAACGGGGAGCTTTCAGGCCACTATGAGGGTTTCCAGGAGCCGTTCCATGCTTTCCCAGGGTGGTGGGTTTAGCTGTGAGGAAGTTGGGCAGGTGGGAGCTGGGGGAGCAGTGCCTCTGATGTTCTGAATGCTTCTGTGCTTTATGCAGAGGAGGGGAAAGAGAGGGAAAGGTGGAGGCTGCCTGCCTTCCTGCAGTGCATCTCTTGGAGCCGGAGGAGCCAGAGAAAAGGCCACGTGTCAAAAGCTGCCAACAATGTTCATGAAGGTATGCCCAGTTCCCTTGCACACATGCTGATTGCTGGAGGCTCCTCACCGACTCCTTGGCAGTCCATATGCCCACACCTCTTGTTGGTGGCCTCCTGACGCTGTTTCCAGCTCCAGACACCTTTTCCTGGTCCAGGTTTGGGCACAACCCGAAGACAGCCAATGTTCACCTAAATAAAAGCATGCTGGGCCCAGTGCCTGGGAGCACTGCTGGGCAGTGACACAACTGTGCATCCACACAGTGAGTTGGAAGCATCACCCCAATCCTACGTGCTGTTCTGCTGGAAGCGCATTCCCAAGCCATTGACAAGAGTGGGAGGGCAGTCAGCTTCAGGCTCCAATTCAAAGCAGGCAGTGAAGCCTCAGACCTGTGCAGCTCATTTGGAGACTGCTGAGTCTGCAGGACTCTGTGGGGCCACCGCTCTTTTGCTGCATGTTAAGGGGATGTTGAGTTTGTAAAGCGAAATGAGAATCCATTACAAAAAAAAATCACCTGTGCTTAGGTGGTATCTACCATTCACTTCATCTCCATGCTTTATGTCTGTAGTGCTTTAAGCTGCAGTTTGCATAAGGAAGGGTTTCCCACTCCACTGTCCCCTGATCTCTCTCTGCTCTTTGCAGACAACCTGCAGGACCCCCAGGAGGTGGCTCTAACCAGTCTGTCTCCCAATGGAAACTACGAAGATGCTGCTGGAGGTGTGGGCACCTAAAGCGGTGGGCGCCTGATGTGATCCCTGTCCCGGTCCTGCCTGGCTGGTGTGGAGCAGTGGGAGGAGGAGCTGTGCCCACTCACCCTCAGAGAGCCCACAGATTTCACTAAGGTCTTCTGTGGCTGTCAACAGCCTCTGAGCTCCACGACAGAGCCACCCCCTGCCCTTGGGGCTGTGCTGGTGGACACCGGGCTTTGGAGGAGCCCTTTGGGAATGTATCCTCCATCCTGGGCAAGGTGACGTGGGGACTTCAGCTTCCATCTGCCCGAACAAAGGGAAACGAGCAAAACTCCCCACTGAGATTGCTAGAGATGGCCTCCCAGGCAAACAGATTCTGCTGCCTTATTTTTTTGCTTTATTCTTTATTCTGAAGCTGCTGACCTCTCTCTGATCTGGGGAAAAAAAGAAAAAGACAAATAATGCAGTGGCAATGGGACTGCAATGCAATGCAATGGGACTGAGTATGAAGTCTTGTATCTACCAGCCAGTTGAAAACTCGTAAACGTGTGAATAACATGAAGAAATACAGCTCTGGACAGCAAGTATAACACAAAAGATACTGATATTCCTGGCAGCTGGAGCAGAGGGTGGTTCTGAGAGCAGGATGTGTCCGTCTGTCCCATCGTGGTGCTCGCAGACTGACTGACACGCTGCCCATGCTGGAGGGAGGCAGGCAGGACTGCGGTGTGCACGGTGTGAGATGGGGTATGGCACAGGTCTGTCATACCTGGAACGTCTCCACAGCCGTGGTGGCAGCTCCTGGGCGCGCCCGCTGCATTCCCCTCGATGCGATGAGGCTGCTTCTTGAATTGATAGAAATGTTTAAACATCAGCTATTGAAGCAGTTCCAAAGGGCTGCCGGTGGCCTGTGGGGCAGCATGGAATCATAGAGTCACAGAACGGCTTGGGTTGGAAGGGACCTCAAAGTTCCAACCCCATGCAGGGTTGCTTTATGGGTGATATTATCTAATGCTCAAATGCCTTTTTAAACTTTTATTTTAACGCAACATAAAGCGGGTCTTGTTTTTAGCACGCACGGCTGGGTGTTTTTTCTGTGCCTGGCCATCCTTCTGGAGCTCCCTCAGCTCAGGCAGAAGCTCCAGCCCGTCCTGCAGCCCCGCTCCATGCCGGGTCGCAGCAGTGCGTCCTGCAATCACAGAGCTGAGTCGGAAGGGTCCCTTAAAGGCCGTCTGGCCCAACTCCCTGCACTGAACAGGGACACCCACAGCTCCACCAGTGCTCAGAGCCCCGTCCAGCCCGACCTTGGCTGTCTGCAAGGACGGGGCACCACCAGCTCTGTGCAACCTGTGCCAGTGCCTTACTGTGAAAATCTAACTTCTAACGTGCTGCTCTGCCCTTTGGGAGCGGGAGCGCTTTCCTGCAGGCCATGGAGCACGGCCCTGCGCTAGCCCTGTGTGAGCCCACACTCCGACCTCCATCCCCCTTCCCCACGGCAAAGCGCTGCGCTGCGCTGCGCACGCCTCAACGACTTCCTAATAGAAGGGCGCTGTTGTTCCGAGTGCTGGCTGTGATCAATAAACACACTCAATTTCTCAACTGGAACTTGCTTCTTTTTTTTAATTTTTTTTTATTTTTTCAGTTTGCCATAGGGTTGTCCTTAAAAGAAGGCGATGCGTGGTTTAATCGCGCTAAACGCGACGTGCGGTGCGGGATAACAGCGGTGCCACCGCACGCCTTCAACGCGCACGCAGCACGCAGCCCGCCGCCGCGGTCGGGCGGGAAGGGCTGCCCAACTCCCGCCTGATTCCCCGCGGCTTTTCGAGCAGGCGATCGCCGCGGCCACCTTTGCCCGGCGGCTGCGAGGCCCTGCCGGAAGGGGGCCTCGGCGGCACTTCCGGGCCGGGTGGCGGCGGAGCGGCAGAGGCGCGGAGCGGATTCCGGCGGCGACAGCGGTGCGGCTGAGCCGGAGCGGAGCGCAGCTGAGCGGGCGCCACCTCCCTCCGCGGGCCGGGCGGGCGGCACCATGATCACCTCGGCCGGTGAGGGAGCGGCGCGGGGCCGCGCTGCCCGCCGGGGTTTCGCTGAGTCAGGGCCGTGACTGGGCACCGCCGCAGGCCGCGGGGCCGCCGGTCGGAGGACTCGGTGGGGCGGCCCGAAATGGGCCTTCATCTCTCCGGCCGAGTTACCCGTGGCCGCCGTCTCCGCGCGGCTCGGAGGCCACGACCGGCGATTTAAGCCTGAGCTGTCGGAGGCCTCTCGCTGCTCGCCCGTAGAATCGGGGCCGGCGCTCCTCTGGGGACGGGAGGGAGGCAGAGGCTGCGTGAGGAATGAGATTTCAAACGCTGCTTCTGGACCTGCAGAGAGCTTTTATGGTTTAAGGAAATAGGAGGAGTATTTCTGAAAGTACTCAGGGCAGAACTTAGAATGTGAGTGGTTGTGGCTTTGGAAGGGAAAGGTCGTGGAGCGTGGCAGTCTGCAGGCAGTGTTCTGTTCGTCAACTCTTGGTTTTATGTTTGAAGCCTTGCTGTAGTTGAGAAGAAGCAGGAATTTGTTTTGAAGGAGTTTTAAAAGAGGAGAAATAATTTGTTGAAGATCAGTGAGATTGCCTTTACCTGGAGGTGTGGGAACATGTGGGTAAAAACAAACTGCTTATGTGGGGCAGAGTTGATGTAACAGCATGGAGCCCTGTGCTGCTATCAGCTGCACCTGCAGGGCCCTTCAGTGCTCCCCCAGTTGCTGCTGACAGATACACGTACAACTCCTAGTCCAAAATCTCTGACAATAGAAATTCCGCATTTTACAGGCAAAGCGAGGAACTTTCTGTCAGAAAACTTTTCTTATCATCACCTCAGTCGTTAGAGCTCCAAATATACTTTGGTCCTATTGCTGCTCTTCATACTCGACACAGAGATCAGATCAGTCGTCTTTTTGGTTTTTGGCTGACAGTTGCCTTGTCTCAGTAGACTGACCAGCTCCAGGCTCAGCCTTTCTGAGTCATGGTTCCTAAGACCTTTTGTTGTTGCTCAGCTCTGTACACCCCAGCATGCACCTGTAGCAGGGTGCCTAGCAGTGGACACTGGTTGTGAGTGGGCATATCTGTGCCAAGCAGAGGGAAGGATTGCCTCCTGCGTCTGCCGGGAAACACTCTCCCACATCTCAGTGTAAAGTTTGGGTTCTGTGCCTCCTGGTGCTGCCATATGATACTGCTGGTAGTGTTTCATCTGAGTGCTGTGCCATTGTGATTCCTTTCTATGTCACATGTTTTAGATTTGATCTTTGCTCTCCCTTTGGCATGTTACGCTCCCCTTGGATTTTTCCCTCCCTTCTCAAAGTTTGTCAAAACCTTTTGAAAGCCCAGTTCTGCTTGTCAGCAGGTTTGCTGGCCTTTCTAGTTTGGTGTCTCCTGTAGATTTAAAAAAGTTATCAATGCATGTGAAGATCAACATTAGTGAATTGTGTTGGAACTTGGGCAGGTTCTCTGCCCATCCTTTCAACTGCAGCCTTCTGGTCTGACAATGAACCATCTATGGCTGTTCTTCCATCCAAGCTCTTCAAGAAGGATTGTCTTTTATGAGGAGTGTACCTTTCCAATTATAAATTATGAGCTATTTTATTTTTAGTACAAACTTGGATCTGGTCTTGGAATTTTAATATGGAAGATTTTACCAGCATTCCAACAACAGCTTTCTTTCCTGTCCTTTTATTTTTGAGCTAAATGGAGCATTCACATCTAACGCAGTCCGAAACTGACTGTGATCTTGTTTTGCAGCTGGAATTATCTCTCTTCTGGATGAAGAAGAGCCACAGCTCAAGGTAAGCTCAAGGTGCTGTTGATTACAATTTGCAAAAAATAATGGCAAATGCATTGCTTTTGAGCTTAAAGTAAAAAATGCTTGGATCTCAGTAACTGTAATGCTTAGCCAGGAACAGATGAGCTCCAGGTCATATTCAGCCTGAAAGCAAGGACTAAGCATAACAGAGGGCAAACTTCCTTGTTTTGAATATGGATCAAACTGGAGCTTTACTGAAGCCTCTGCTTTTCTAATCATAGTGGGACTTTGTTACTTAAATGTGTACCAGAGACTGCATTTTGACTATGTGAAATTCAAAGCTGAAGAGTTGTTAGCATAATTGCAGGTGTGAAATAATAATCACACTTAGAGTTTTCTTCTGAAAGGAAGTTACATCGGTAATAAGAGAAGATAACAGCAGCAGGAACTCTGCAGCCCTCAGTTCTAAATCCACAGGACGACACCAGACACCCAAAGTGATGATGTGTTGGTGATGCTCTCTGATTGTTTGAGCACACTGACATATCTCCTTTTAGAAAGGAGGGATGCATCTTGTAGTGCAGGCAATCCCCTGAATGTTTTGCTTCTAAACAGACATAAATGGTGATAGATTTGAATTAGCCCTGCTTTGCTCTGGACTGGTTGGAAGTGGGCTGTTTATAGCCTGCATATCATTCATCTGATAAAGCAGTGTCCAAGTTAATGAATAGTGTTGGCTGGTGTAGACCATAGGCTAGAGTTCTTTGTGCTATATTAAGGTTGCCCCAGGCCCTTTGGAAACTTTGCATTTTAAGGAATTTGAGCTGTTGGTTGTTTTAGCCAGTCAGACCTCACAGAGAGACCATGGGAAGGAGCATCAGGCTCCTCTGCCTCTGCTCTTAAATGAAGCAGCCCTTTCTTTGCAAAAGAGTTGCAAAGATTAGAGGGTGTTTGCAGAACTGTATTAAAGTAGAGCTTGTTTAAGTAGATCAATTCTCATCATGTTAGTGCTAGATCACACAATTTTTTTATGAGGAAAGGTACTAAATGCATTCTTTATGTAATATAACTTTTTATTATTATTATCTCTAGGAGTTTGCTCTTCACAAGCTGAATGCTGTTGTCAATGACTTTTGGGCAGAAATCTCCGAGTCAGTGGACAAAATGTAAGAAAAAGCACTCATTACTGCAGAGTGTGCTGCTTTAAGAGCAAATGATACATGAAGTGCATGTAGTTCTCCTTGCCTGATACTGGCTATAGGATCTAGCCTCATACTTCCTGGAAGGCATTAATTTTAAAGGCATGTGGTGTTGAAACTGTAGTCCCAAAGATGAAAGTTCAGTCAGTCTGACATGTGGCCTTTAAGAGAACCGAGCACAAAGATGATGCTCTTCCCTCTTCTTTTCAGTGAAGTTCTCTATGAAGATGAGGGCTTCCGGAGTCGACAGTTTGCTGCTTTGGTTGCTTCCAAAGTGTTTTACCACTTGGGAGCTTTTGAGGAATCTCTGAACTATGCCCTGGGAGCTGGTGACCTCTTCAACGTCAATGACAACTCGGAATATGTGGAAACGATCATTGGTAAACAACTGCTGCTGCCAAAGAAAATGCAGGCATTTGTGTTACCAGAACCATCGTAATTTAGAGATTTCCCTTGCTTTAGCTGTTTTTCTCCATATTCCACTCCTTGTATTCGAATTGTTGCTGCTGCTACTTTTACTCAGTTTATTTTTGCCTTGTTTTCCCATCCACTTTAAGATCCCATAATAGAACTGACTTAGAACTTATGGCAGTCTTTTCCTATTCTTAACTGTTGTTCCACTGCAAGTTCCTAACAACAAAATTACTTTATATATTTTCCTTTCTTTCATTTTTGTTCTCATTTTGTCAGTGTCAGCATAACTTTGGGAATGATCATCTAATAAAAACAGCTCCTTACCTGGGGGCTGGCATCTTTTTTATTCCCTGTTAAACAAAGTAGCAAGCCAGATGTTGAACCTTTGTGTAGGCTGAATGTTTTTAAAAGTATCATCCACTGGTATCAGTTGCCGTTCAGAGGATGTAATGGACCAGGGCTGGCTTTCAGTCTCCCCGCCTAATGCCTGTGGTGGATCAGGAAAGTCTCCTACTGCTGCTTCCATATTTGTTTAAAATATCCTGCTCTTGAACCAAGATAATGATTTCGGTTCCATTTAAAATGCATCTTCTTGGTTTTGCTATTACAGTCAGTTTGTTAGATGAGATTTTCCTCTGCTGTCTGTACCTTTGACTGCACAAATAGTTCATGTGCTTCATCTTTGTGCAATTATGTTTTGCCAGCAGAATGCTTTTATACACAATCTGGTCTCTTCCTCAGGAAGGTACAGTGAGCCCCAGGTTGCCACAGAGTTTCAGAATAAATTGATACACTGGCTATGATTTAATTTTGAGTAGAAGACTTGGGCAACTGTTTAAAAATGGGATAACTGCTGAGAGCTGAAAGTGTCAGATAGATCTGTAGAGGTTGTCATTTTCTACTGAATTTACTGACTTCAGTGTCAATAGTATAGATGTATTTCGACATGATGGTGTCAGTATTGTTGGTCTTGAGAGTATGCATAGGCTTCTAAACATCTTATGTGATAACTCTATTTTTTCCACACTGATCTCTGTCTGTTTTCCAACCTATGTGAAAACTGTAAACCTGCAGGAAGCTGATATCTTTTCCTTTATATTTATTTAATGTCATTCCAGCAAAATGTATCGACCACTATACCAAGCAGTGTGTGGAGAATGCAGAGCTGCCAGAAGGGGAGAAGAAACCTGTTGATGAAAGGCTAGAAGGCATAGTGAACAAAATGTTCCAGCGGTGCTTGGATGACCACAAGTACAAGCAGGCAATTGGCATTGCTCTAGAGACACGCAGGCTGGACATCTTTGAGAAAACCATCCTTGAATCGGTATAAACTTGTTCTGAAAAACGAAACTGTGAGGTTTTGCGTGCACAGGTTTTGCTCTGCTGTTTTAAAATGGAAAGGAGGTAGATTTGTCCTAATTTTTAAATTCTGTTTTGACAATCCAAACCCAAACTTCGTATCTCTGAATTTCGTTTCAGAACGATGTTCCTGGGATGCTGGCCTACAGCTTGAAGCTCTGTATGTCTTTGATGCAGAACAAACAGTTTCGTAATAAAGTCTTGAGAGTTCTAGTTAAAATCTACATGAATCTGGAGAAGCCAGACTTCATCAACGTGTGCCAGGTAAACTTCTCAGAGTGCTGTTTAAAGATGACTCAAAAGTTGTTATTCTTATGTTAGATGTCAAATCAAATACCTCTAGCAATATTTCTATCCAATTAAATGAAATGTCTTTTCCTGATTGCATGATTCAAATTTATATCATAATGAACATGAGGAAAGAGATGCAAATACTCTACGCGTGGTCAACAGAGAAGGAATAATGTTCAAAGGCAGTTTGGGGACACAGACAACTGATTATTTCAAGCTTCTATAGGGAGTAGCAGTTAGTAGTTCTGCAGTTTGGAATTCTATTTATTCCTCCAAGGAAAAATTACAGTGGTTTGGCTTTGTTAGTTTCTTGTTTTTTGTGTTTGTTTGTTTGTTTGGTTTTTTTTGCAAGCTGTTGTCTGCATGTATTTAGACAACCAACTATGAGGTTCCTCAGATTATCGAGCATTCAGCTGTATTGGTGTGCCATCTACACGTGACTTAGGAGTGCTGTGCCTGTTGCATTTTAGCTAAGACAACTCTCCAAAATGACTGATATTTCTTTCATGTGCTTTGGAAATTTTTTTTATCAACCTGCAGAGATAAAGCTGCATAAATAGGAAGGCCTGAATCACATGTCTTGAGTTTATAGTACTTGGTTTCATTTTTAAACTAACCTGTGAAAACTCTGTAGATTCTTATTGCCTGCTTACTCTAAAGATATATTCCAGAGAAGCAGCATACAAGGCAACAGAGAAAATGGCACATGACCTCATGTGGTATTACTTTTTCATTCTGAGATATATAATGTCTTATTCTGATTTTTTTCTTTTCTATTTCCCTTCCTTTCCCTCAGTGCCTGATATTCTTGGATGACCCCCAGGCTGTAAGTGACATCTTGGAAAAACTAGTGAAGGAAGATAATCTTCTCATGGCTTATCAAATTTGCTTTGACCTGTATGAAAGTGCTAGCCAGCAGTTCTTGTCTTCTGTGATCCAAAATCTTCGCACTGTTGGAACTCCTATTGCCTCTGTGCCTGGATCCACCAACACCGGCACTGTCCCTGGGTCAGAGAAAGACAGGTGGGGCATTGGCTTGGGAAGTACTATAATTGTTCAGTTACAGTTCTGCTCTGCTGGAGCCTCCTGTTCTGTGTGTGACTCTCCATTATGAGTTATTGAGTTATTCTATATAAGCTCGGGTAATAGACAAAGCGTGGTATTTGCTCAGGGTGAAATTGTATGTTACCACCGAATGAGTTCACTGTTTGAAAAAATGCTTTCTCTTTGCAGTTTAGGCAGGCAAGGTGCACTTGTGTGGTTCATGTAGCTCAGCTAATGAGCAGTAGTGCATTAAGCTGTGGTGTGAGTTGTTGAGGAACCCTGTGTGCTCTTGGCAGAAACTGGTGGAGTTAAGGGGCAGCTGTGAGCAAAAGGCACATTGCAGTCACACACAGGTTTGGCTTCCCATGCTTGCTTGTGGGGAGAGCAAGCTCGGAGGTGATACTGTAGTGTTATATACCCTTTTGTACTTTCAGCAAACGAGTTAGCTTAAATGTAGTCTGAGTTTTGTTCAAGTCCTAAACTTAAAACTTGTTCAGTGCTCAGCATCAATGGATATTAACTGTGAAAAGCCCCTGGTAATTAAAAAACACCTGAAATTGGCATCAACAATCCCTCAATGTCTTTTTATTTTACTTTTTGACTACTTAAAAGTAATTGACCTACACGATTTTGTTTTAAACCTGTTTATAGAGAGTCAGCTCCCCAGCTTAAGGCTGCTGCCTGGCAAGGGTGCAGTGTGGAAGAAGTTTTTGTTCCAACTGCTCTTTTGTCTCCAGAGCTGTCATGGCCGTACACAACCTGATTCCCCTACCATCTTTGACAGTGTGTGATGGAAAATGCTGCCTAAGTCAAGGCTGGCTGAGTGTAAGGGTTTATGCAGCTGTGTGGAACTGGTTGTAACTGAATCAGTAATATGGGTGTAGAGAAGTTATTCTCTCTTCTTCCCTATTAAAATAAAAGCCAAGGCACAAAATAATATATAAGTCAGACTGTGGAGCATGAGGAGAAGGTGCTAACAACAGCTTAATACCTCATTTACATGTCAACACTAGCGTTTACACTAATAGTGATGAGCTCAAGGCTTTTGGGTGGGGATATAATGACCCTAGCTGTCTAGTTGTTGACCCTATTTTCTCACTTGTTTCTGCCTGTTCATTCACTATAAGCATCTCTATTTTTATCTCTCTAATGAAGTTAGAGGGTGGGAATTTCCAGGCCCTTGTCTTCTAGTACTCTGACAACTGAACTGTAGAGGAATTTGCTTCTCAGCAGTAACCTCCAGATATTCAGTCCTCGTCTGTCAGTCATGTTATTTCCAGTTGTCATCTCTAAATCTGAACTGCTACATTGGGGTAGTGTTTAGCTGTTATTACAATGCTTGGCTAGTTTCAAGTGCTGAACTGGGTTGCATTTTTGAATTTTTATCTTTATTTAGTGATGCTATGGAAGCAGAAGAGAAGCCAGGAAGCACCTGTGTGGGGAAGTCTGCAGAAATTGTGAGTGCCGATTCCAAGAATGTGCCTTGCTTAATTGTTCTTGTGTGTTTGAATCTGTGGAGTTGTTGGATTGGTTTGGCTAATGCAAAATGGAGTTTTACTTCTGTCTTGCCTGGAGTCCAGCTGACAGACAGTCTCTGAGAACCTGATCTGGAAGTCTAAAAGTCCAGCATTTTAGATACTGAAAGCTGGAGGAATTTTCAGAAGGAATTACTGGGTCCAAGAAAAGGAACACAAGCAGAAAGATTTGGCTTATATCTTTGCTTTTTGTTGAAATAATGAACTCCTGGAGAAAAGGGCCTGAAATTTGACTCCTGCTGAGAGCCTTTCCTGATGAATTAGCTAATTCACCAGCTGGATGTTTTATTCTTGTGAAATACAGGTGAACCTTAGGTGCTTAATTAATTTGGTTTTGGTGTTTTTTTTCCTTTTTTGAAATTTTTTCATTTTCTGAAATCCAGCTGTAGTTTTGGCTAGATAGGACTGATGTTCTGCAGGAATGGGAGAAGGGGGTGCTAATAAAAACCTCAAGTTTCTTTTCCATATGGGAAGATTCTTCTGTCTGGCATGGTGGCATCTTCCTTTTGTCCTCTTTTCCTAAGTATCAGAGAAAGCAAATTCATTTCTAGCATGAACGCAGTTGCATTTCAGTGTTTCATTCACAGCTAATGCAATTATTATTAATTGCGTTAATTAATTAATTATTCTGACAGTTCTGTTGCTGAGGAAAGGAAATGGCATCTGGGAAAAAAAGAAACCCCAAAGCAAAATGTTTTTTTTTCTTTTTTTTTTTCCCTGTGGTGCGTGTTTGCAAACTCGATTTGGAAATTTTTGACAGATTCTTGCAGGTCA
>JAOWBP010004023.1:10911514-10923786 GCA_028571105.1 Tragopan temminckii
AAAGCAAAATGTTTTTTTTCTTTTTTTTTTTTTTTTTTCCCTGTGGTGCGTGTTTACAAATTTGATTTTGAAATTTTTGAGAGATTCTTGCAGGTCAGTTAAAAAGAATAACATTTTACTTAACTAAGTGCAGGCAGAAGTGCTTTCTTGGAATTATATTCTGGAGTGAATTTTCTTGCTGCATCTGAGGAACCTGTGCTTTTGTGCACTAAAGGTGTCTCAAATCAATTTTTGCTGAGTTGGCATTGCTGCCTGTGCCAAGGGATAAGTACACAAAAATGGTTTTTGTGGCCAGAAATTCTTGAGCTTAATCTTCCACAGTTCAGAATGATAACTACAAAGGAATAATTGAGAGGATTAGTTTAAGGGCTGAACTACTTACCTTGTGCTGTTCTGTGACCAGCTAATAGGGCCAGAGAGCAGCCATGTACTTTTCATCATTCTCAAAAGGTACTTCATCTGGGACTTAAATTGTGGAAACTGTTCCACAGTGGGGAAGAAGGAGGCATTCTCAAAGGGCTCTGGAAGATAAATGTATTAGGAACCATAGTTCTATTAGCTTCTGTTCTAAATAAAATCTTTAGCTCAAAAGAAGGTCAGTAGGATGGTGTAAAGTGTTGTGGTTTTGTGGTCTCATCTTTAATAAAACTTCCATGGAAATGCAGGTTCATATTTATAACAGTGGCTGCCTCTTGCAGGAGACTCATCTTATCTGTAAGACCAAACATAACAGCTGGCAGAAAATCAGGTGCCACTAATATCTCTCACTTTCAGTTAAAGTATACATTTCCTTTCATAAATTTTCTTTTGCCACCTGCACTCTTGTGCACAAAGGAGCTGGCTTATCTGAGAGTTGGTGTTGTCCTTTTAGCAATGTCCCTTTAGTCCCAAAGCAAGTCAGATTTTGGAATATGGTGTTGGGAGTATACTGGGGTGGGTTTTCATGAACTGTGTCTTGTCTCTTTTTATTTGTTTATGAAGAACCCAGAACCCAAGGACCAGATCTCAAAAATGATTAAAATTTTAAGTGGGGAAATGGCTATTGAGTTGCATCTGCAATTTTTAATACGAAACAACAACACAGACCTCATGATCCTCAAAAACACAAAGGTAAGAGGCTTTGTAAATCTAGTTGTTTGGATTTGTCTGATCCATTCAATAACAGTAAGGCGATCAGTACAAAATCTTACTGTCTTAGCATGACCTCCCCCTCTTTTGAAGACCCAAATCTGTTTTGTTTGGAATACATTAACATTTAAAACTAGAACTTGTGAGTCCATATAATCAAATTGTTTCAAATTCAACTGCTGTGACCTAATGATGACAGGCTGTTGTTAGTGTGTTGCTTCATTCTGATGATTGGTAAGAGAAACTGGTCCCTTTTTCCCTGCTTTCTTTTTGTTTATTTGGGAGTGAGGTAGACCAATTCACCCTCCAGCTGATCCTATGCAAGCACATGCTACTAGCTGGGGAGAGAGGGAGTCAGAAAGGACTATAAATTTCAATATTTTGGTGTCTTGGTTGGGTTGATTTGTAAGACCATGCTTTCAGCCTGATTAAATAAATCCTTGTGTGCTCAGAGATAATTCTACATTGAAGACAGAACTGACAAAAGACTTGAAAACATCAGCTATGTGCACTTTGCCATGCTTACTTTTGGGAAACCAGAAGTGGGATGCTTCAGTTAAGCAGCAATCAAGACAATTGTACCTCTGACAAACTCCTAGAAAGGGTAGATTTGCACTGGAAAGATGGGTTGAGGATATCTTAGAATGTATTAACAGTCTATGAACTATTAACTCTGATTAAAAGGAAATTGCTGGTTAAATTGAGCTTAATTACAACCCATATTTCTAGTGTACTGGCAAACATATGAAGTGACCGGGAGCATGTCTTCTGCTGGCTGTTGATGCTGTGATTGGTTTTGTTCTTTCAGGATGCAGTGCGGAATTCCGTGTGTCACACAGCAACTGTTATAGCAAACTCCTTTATGCACTGTGGTACAACCAGTGACCAGTTCCTGAGGTAAATCTGTGGCAAGGAAAAGCATTGTCATTTAGGGGTGGTTTGAACAACATTGTTGCTCTACTTCTCCTGATAGTTCCCCAAAAAGAGTGGCTGCAAAACTCTGGGCTTAGAACAAGAAAAGATCTGAAAACTAATGTGGAGGTAGTAGGAAGAAATGAGAATTGATTACCTTTTTTTTCTGTCCTCACAAATTGGCTTTATTTAAACAGTAACTGTGAGCAGCTCGGAGGCTGGAGATCTGGAATTTCTGTTTATTTTGCTTGGAGAGAAATTGGAAATTTTCTAAGGTGGTGATATATCTTTTCGGGCAAAGGCTGGTGGGTTACTCTGGGAAGAGGAATGTCAGGATTGACCTTACCCAGGAATTGAGGAAAGCCCCAGAAACTCTGAGCAAGCTTTTCCTGCAGAACTAATAGGCTGCATACTGATTGGTTGTTCTCCATCCTTCACTGAAATCACTGGTATCTACAAGTTTGACCAATACTAGCCAAGAATCAGGGCTGATGAAGGGGGGAGAGGTACAAAGTGCAATTATGATTGGCCTTGTTTTCTGGAGCTACTTTCTCTTTTGAAAGCAATGTTTGGTGCTATGAGACATTGTTTGCAGGCTGAGGAATGGGCTGTGTGTAAAACTTTGTCTAACCTGTCTCTTTTTGTCTTGCAGAGACAATTTGGAGTGGCTGGCCAGGGCCACTAATTGGGCTAAGTTTACTGCTACCGCCAGCTTGGGTGTTATACACAAGGTAGTGATGCATTCATTCATTCCCCTCTGTTCAGTAGGAGTGATTTACTTGTGAACTCTGAAAACACTGAAGTGGGGAATCAGAGTGATGTCTGTAATTCTGTGTACAGCTTAACTGATGCATCCTAGTTACACCTTTTCCTTGGTGGCTGGAACATCTCAGGGATGCTGGGTGAGAGGAGTCTCTTGTGGGTGGGTAGATTTATATACCTGTGTCACTTATAAAGCTGTTTTGAAATTAAAAGTCTTTGCAGTGGTTTTATGTGTCTTGATCCTCACTGAAGTGCTCTAGTGAATGAATCAGTGTAGCTTCTAGCTAAAATTTGTCCTTATTTGGATGAGTGGTCAAGTGGTTGCAGATTCTTGTACTGAGGTGAATAAAAATCTCAGCGCAGAAGGATTCTTTGCATTCAAAGGCTGATTTTTTTTTTTTTTTTGGGTAGAGAAGGTAATGGCTTGTCTAATTATTGCAAAGTGTTTGCATCCACTGTTTTCTTCTCATTTCTTTTCATTGTTTTCACTTGGTGCTGGACACTGGACATGCAGGGACATGAGAAAGAAGCACTCCAGCTAATGGCAACATACCTACCCAAGGACACCTCTCCAGGCTCAGCCTACCAGGAGGGTGGAGGCCTCTATGCCTTGGGTCTCATTCATGCTAACCACGGTGGTGACATCATCGACTATTTGCTGAACCAGCTGAAGAATGCCAGTAATGATGTATGCATTCAGTAATGAACGTTTGTTTTGTTGGAAATATCTAGAAGGGTACCTGCTGGTTTAAAAGTGGGGGGGTTAGAAGTAACTAAGAATATGATGGCAATGACCTTCGGTGGGTTTTAACAACCTTTTGCTTACAGTTTAGGTTAGATTTTTAAGAAGTTCTTATGTGTATGACAGTGAATCTTTCTTCATTTCTCTTATCGCTTAGTTATTTACTTTGTTCTGCTACTAGATCTGTACTATTCAAGCTTTGTTTATGGCCTTGTTACTTTATTTATGGCCTTATTACTTGTCAAATGAGTAAGACATGAAACCCTGTAGGTTTATTGCTTCTTACACACAAAAAGTGCTTTACTTCAATGCTTAATGTTTGTAGATGAAAAGTCTTCTTTTAAGTTGGAATCAATTAATGCTTTTCTTAGCATTTTCCTGTATTCTCCTCTGAGAAATTGAGACTGCATCTTTGAAAATTCTGTAAATGAATCCCACTCATCTTACTGTAAATACAGTGCCTTTCCTGTATCTTTTGTAGAACAACAGGAGAGGAAAGCAGTTCAAGTGGGTAGTGATTTACCTTGCAATTTAAATGCTATTATTAGGCAGCAATTTTTATGCATGGTACAACTTTATGGTACTGCCTAAGTCACTCAGTGGGGGGAAAAGAGCTTAAGGATACTAGAAAGTCTTGTGTGGAAGGCTTCTAATACTCATTTATTGGCTTTGAAATGCCATTTTTAATTTAGCTTCTTCTCTCAACAGTGTTACTGCATTAGGAGGTAAAAGTGACTTTTTTAACAGGTCAGGAGATCACTGAATGTTTTGGGGCTAAAGGTTTGTAGGTTTATATCCATGGAAAGATGTCTATTTCAGCTGTAGCCACATTGTTACTGTTTTATGATGACTGAACTTGTATATGTTTCTCCATAGATTGTCCGACACGGTGGCAGCTTGGGTTTGGGTCTGGCTGCCATGGGGACAGCACGTCAAGATGTGTACGATTTACTGAAAACAAATCTGTATCAGGATGATGCAGTGACAGGTAAACGTTCAGCTTTCAGAGCAGATATTCACCTGAGGCCTTAGCACACATCTGTTTTTCTCCAGGTTTCCTATTAGCAACGTGGACCACTTCTAGGTTGCCTTAGTTGCATTTTGTTAATGAACCTTTTCCTGGTCAGCATGGTTCTTGAGTTATGTCGCCCTAATGATCAGAGGTCCCCATCAAGACTGCTCTGTGGCACTGTGCCAACCATTAGTAAGATATGGTAGCGCTTCAGAGCAAAGTAAGAGGTTGTTTATTCTTAACTTTGTCATATGCTTATATGCATATAGTGTAATCACCAGAGCCACTTGCCTTAATTTTGGCTGAGAAACAGGCTTAAAGAAGCTTGTGAGGGCTGGTGATCACAGGAAGATGATCGCAGCATCTGTTGGCCCAAGGAAGAGAAATTTGGACTCAAAAGGGAAGGTCACCAAGTTTTGTGACTATTGGGTTAGTGATTAGTGGGTTTTCTTTGCAAGTACGTGAGTCCATGAATACTGGGGTTGCTGGGCATGGTGGCCTTAAAGTGATCTCTTGGCTTCCGTCCTGTGTTATTCTCTATATGTAATATTTGCTGCTTTTTAGAAACTGTGTTTGCTTAATTTTGCTTTTCTGTGCTGTGCAGGTGAGGCAGCTGGCCTGGCACTGGGACTGGTTATGTTGGGCTCTAAAAATGCTCAGGCCATTGAGGACATGGTTGGCTATGCACAGGAAACCCAACATGAGAAGATTTTGCGAGGTCTTGCTGTTGGAATTGCTCTGGTCATGTATGGGAGAATGGAAGAGGCAGATGCTCTCATTGAGAGTCTTTGCAGAGATAAGGTGAGTTTAACTGTGTCAGGTCATTTTGTTACACAGATAACCCTCTTGTCTTTTTCTGAAGTCTCAAGCTAAAGTGGGCTGGTTGTTTTCTTCCCAGAAGTTCTTATGTAGATTTGAAGTGAATCAGTTTCATGTGTTGCTTCACCCTGATAAAAAAAAAAAATACAAGAACAACAGTCTTGGTCTTATATTTCCTTAGTCTGATACTTAGCTTCCATTACAGTGAGCAGCAAGGAGCAGAAGAGGGAGTAATGGTTAAAACAGATAAGACTGACTGTAGGTAGGTCGTGCTTGACCTGTTCAAAAGCAGATAATGAATAAGAAGCAGAGTAACACATATGCCTGATACTCTTTAGCATCCCATATCACAGCAACTTTCTGTCCCAGTGAAATTGTTAGATGACATCCCTGCTTTAGCAATTATCCTATTACTCATCCACAAGAAACAGGAAAGCACTGAGTCTGTCTGCTTGCAGCTTTCAAGTGTAAGAGTGAAACAGAGTTGTATTTGGAATTACTGAGTCCCTAATTGGGTAGAGTTAAATATTGATGTTCTCTTTTCCAGGATCCAATTCTCCGTCGTTCTGGCATGTACACAGTTGCTATGGCATACTGTGGCTCAGGGAACAACAAGGCTATCAGACGCCTGCTGCATGTGGCTGTAAGTACTGTGATCTTACTTTTTGAGAGAGTAAGCCTATCACTTTGACAGGCTTCGTGTCTGTCTTGTTGCTGTTCTGGACCCAATCAGGGAATGCAAAGTGATGAAAGCTTTCTTTAATAATATGAATGGAAATAGCAGGTTCTTCTGACATTAGGATAAGTAGACTTTCAGCAAGAGAACCTCGTGTCATAAAAAAGGAATCTTGTGAAAACAGAACATGATTCTAAAAATAGTTGTTAGTAAGTTTGCAGTGAACAGACTGCATAATGATGGGCAGGGTGGGAAAAAAAAAAAAAAAAAGCAACTTAGTTTGTAAGAGGTGGGGTCTTCCTTCTCTTTGATAGGCTTGTAGTCACAGTACATGAACCAGAGTGAAGCTGTTTCATCTAGGATTTAGTGTGATTGTTAACTTCCTTTCTGTATGCTTCTGGCTTCCCAATTAACTGGCGTGCCTGATAACTGCTCCAAAATGTTGCAGAGTCTTCAGGTGTTTTAATTATATTCTGAATGTCTTGTTTAATGCTTTGCAGGTCAGTGATGTGAATGATGATGTGAGACGTGCAGCTGTTGAATCGCTTGGTTTCATTCTGTTCAGGTATTGTATCTTCCTCAGTCACTTCCACAGCTTTTGATTTGGTGTCTGTTTTTTTTTTTTCCCCAGGAAATGTGTGCTGCACTGCTGCTAACATTAAATAACTCAATTACGTGCTGAGTGGATGTTGGAAAGTAAAAAAAACAAACAAAACCTGAGAATAAAACCTCAATCAGAATTATAAACATTCTTAAACATTCGACAGACACATAATGAACCTTTCTGTGGGTTTCCGGCCCTCTAGCTTTATCTAACTCTATTCAGACAATTAAGTTGACAAACAGAATGAAAAATTAATATTGGCAAGATTGAGAGTTAATTAAAAATGAAATATACAGCGCTTGTACCAGACCACATAAAAGCAGTGCTACTCAGACAAATGTCTTATTGCTAAAACATTCCTGGAGATGGTGACTGGTAAGATTATCCTGAAGAAGGATGTCAAAATAGCCTATATTTTCTTTTTTTTTTTTTAAGCATCTGCTGTTAAACCCTGACAGATTACTGGACTTACAAAATAATTCTTGTGTTTGCTTTGATTGTCTGAAGTGAAATCTGTGACTGCAGTGGTATTTTGTAGTAGTGCTCAGCAGTCCTCTAAGTAGGAAGATCGGTAGGTTTTGGATTTTTAGGGTGTTCTTTGTGCATGTGTTTTTTGGGGAATGTGTTTATTGTCACTGTGGTTTTTTTAATCACTGGGGAAATTGGAAAGCTCCCCCAGTAACTCAACTGTCTTCATCTGTTAATGCAGGAATTTGCACAGTCTGAGCTCTGAGCCAGCATGTCTGAGAGGAGGAGGTGCATACCTGGGTCCAGGGCTGTAATTTTCAATGGATATTTCCTAAAATCTTTGTTCACATCCTCTGTGCATTAGTAGCAGTCTGTAAATTCATCTTATAACAAGACGGTAACAGATGCTAAAAGCTGATATTCAGAAAGTGGGTTACTAATGCCACCAGTTAAAGATGAATTGACTAAGTTCTTTCTCACATAGAAATTATTCTGCTCTGTTCTGATTTGAAGCATGTTCTGATTGTGGTCAGCAGATGTCAGTAGTTGTCTCTCAAGAGCTTCTGCTAAGTTGCTTTCCTGAGCAGAGATCATTCCTTGCTGCATAGCAATCTGTGTCTCTCCTGAAGCCAAAGGACCTGTTAAACTGGCTTCTGCATCAGTGTACAGATGGAAAATTACACACAGGCCTTTCCTAGTTGCAGGCATCTTTTTTCCAAACAGGTCCTGATGGAGCACTTTTGATCTCTGATTTCAATATCATTTTTGTTCTCGACAGATGCAAAGCATATCTGGGTATAGATAGCTGCCTACCTAAGCAAGAAGCTGTCAGGGCTCTGACCTACACCATTTATCAGGTTTCTTGGAGCACTGCAGTCTATCTGCATCTTCAGATTTTCTCTCTGAATGAATGAGGAAAGCAAGGACTTAATAGTTAGTTAAAATCTAACCAGGTACATGAAAATCTGGAACCTCATCTTATTCACTCTCTATTCTGTTTGCAGATACAGCACTGCGCTAGCCCTAAGTTATGAATTTTAACTGATAGTTCTGTATCTGTTCTCTTCACAGTCAGCAATGAAGAAATGAATTACATTAACTTCTGAATCTTTAACCTGTTGTGCAATGATAGAGATCTTATTCTACCACTTTTTCTTTCTTTTTCCATAGAGGAGTACAGTCCAAAATGTGCCTGAACAATAGGGAGGAACATTTTCTTGTAAAAGCAATTCTGATGTCCATGTTGCTTGATAGGAAAGGATTAAAATTTTATCAGGTTATCATCATCACTGGCTTCTGTAGACAAAAAGCTTATGTTAGACTGTTGTTATAATTAAGTCTTCTCATTTGCTAACTCTCACAAAGTGCACGATTAGTTGTTATGCTTTATGATGTGGTTCTGGGAGGGATTCCTTGGTTTGTCTAGACTTGACCCCTGCATTCACACGCAGCAACGGAAGGGATTTTCTGCATAGAGGGACTTGCAGATTGCCACTGCATCACTGTCATTATAAACCAAAAGCTGTGTTTCAGTGCCTGAAAGGAAATATTAACCATCTGTGTAGGGATCTGCAGGCTGATTTTGCATTATCCTTCTTGTCCACTGAAAACTGTTACTTAGTGCTAATGGTGTGTGCCATCCCATGTCAAAATTGCAGGCATGCAGAGGCATAAAGAACAAATGGGCTGATAATTTTGTCAGAATTCGTGACTAAAATGACATCTCTTGCTTAGGACTGTTGTTTTTTGAAGTCTAATTGGATTTACTTGTGCTAAATGCCATTAGTTGTGTACCCAGTACCGGTCAGTCATCTGAGAGTTGCTGGATGTATAGAGCTTGTGAAGGAAGTGTTTTCTGATGGGAGGTGAACAGCTCTGCAGTGCAGTGGGCTAGGCCCTCACTTAGGTGAAACTCATCTAAGATAAAGGAACATGACTGAAGCTCCTGTGAGAAGAGGTCTCACTGAATTCTTTTTTTTTTTTTTTCTGATTCCAGAAAGGGAATTGTGAAATTGGTATCGAAACAGGACAGCAAGCATGTTTAATGTGGTCTATGTTTCTCTTAAGGAATGCATGCTGTTGCTGTGGGATTGAGCATGCTGGAGGTGTAAGTTCATCTGCTGGGCTGTGCACAGCAGCACTTAGGGAATGCACAGACTTGGGCTTCTCTTGGTGCCTTCGATAGGAATAATGGAACCCAATAAAGGTGGAGCTGTGCAGTGAGAGGGTGGTAATTTCCTTGAAAACACCATGGGTGAATGTGACAGTTCCTGACAGCTAGAGTCTACAAATTTGTGTCAGAAATATCTAGTTTATTTTCTCCTTTTGTTACAGCTGTCTGAATAAGCGTTCTTTTTGGATTTGAACTAAAAGTGTTATAAATGTCACATAGACAGTTATTTTTAGGTGATAGAATATGTTTGCTTAACAGAGCATTCTGTAAGGCTTTTTGCTGCTTGCTTACCACGTGAGTCTTCCTTGCCAGCACATCGTACTGCCCTGTGTGCATTCAAGAGCACAGCTTGACTCCTAGGACTAGAGTTAATGGAGCAGTACAGTAACAGAATAAAATGTGATAGAACATAATATAGTAAAATCTGACAACATTTAATGCAACAATACTTCATCTTAACTTTTAAACTTTTTATTTATTTATTTAGAATTGTGTGTGTGTGTGCACGCGCTTTTCATTTACTGGAAAAGCCAATGAAAGAATGTGTAGCTACTTAGTTCTTCAGAATTCATGTGTTGAAGTTTGGCTACCATTTTAGAAGGGATGTTCTCATGTAGGCTATTTTGTTTTTGCCTCGAATTGCAGTATTAAATTTTCTATCATGTTATGAAAGAAATAAAATCTACCAATTTACAACATTCACCACTTAGCATGGATTAATGCTTACCTGAATGACTGACAGCATGTTGCTCTAGGAGCAAAGCAGTAGCAACCATGAGAGAATACATTTTTACAGCTAGTGAATAGAAATTGCTGGTCCATCAATGTTTAGCATATTGTGAATTGAACATGTGTGTTTTCATCCTGCTGGGTTTCTATGCATGGAGAAATACTTTTTATGGTAGGGAGACTGGGCTTTTGGTTAGTCTCGAGTCCTTTTGAGGTTTATGACTCAGTTTAAGTATTCTGTTGACTACGTTCAGTAACTGGAATATGCTGAGCGTCTATTTCTGGTTATTGAAGTTGAGCTGGCTTGACAAAATACGTCTTCTTGGGGATTGTTTCCTGTTTTTGGAGTTTAACCATAGAGTACAAAGAGGTCTTAAAATCATCCTCTAAGGGACGCTTATGGCTAATTACTCCTACTGTCATTGCTACCTGAAGACAGACAGGTGAACAAGAACAGGGTCAGGCAGAAGAGAACTAAATAATCTCTTGTTCTTTTCAGATGCTGAATAGCTATTTATGATGTTCCTGCTGGAAAGGGATGCTTTAAATTGTTGCTGATGGTGGGATTATTAATCCAGTGTAGTTCACTTCCTAGCTTTAGGACACCCCTGCCATCGTTCTCCTTAGAATACAAGTCTGGGGACTTTGCTTTGTTTTATTCCTACACCCTTTCCCCTAGGACTTCAAAGTAATTAGGTTTAATGAAAGGCTTTTGATGCTTAAATACTTTTAGATACAGGAATCTTCCACAGCCATAATAGTCAATCAATTCTGGCTTGTAACTGCAGGATCCTCTTAAACAAATTTTGGCTACTGAAAGAGAAATAAGAGCAGTTAAGGGCTTATTCTAACTTCAGTGGCTATCACCAAAAAGGGTAGGAAGGAGAAAGATTACTGTAAGTACCGTGGAGATATTTTTAATACTTTCTCCTGGAGCTCTCTGGCATTTGTTACATCAGGCTCTGTTTCGAACTTGCATGTGTTTTAAATTAAATATATATAAATAAATGTTGGAAGGACACGTTATCTTTAGTACTTTCTGTTCCGTGGACGAAAAAATACCTAAGTTTTTTGCTGTACATAATTTGTGTAACTAAAGAGCTCTGAAAATATTAAATGTGAAAAAAAAAAAAAAAAAAAAAAAAGCCTGGGCTGAAAATTTTACTGTAAATGGAAACTGTGGGGAAAAAATAGCAAACTGGCTGCTTACTGTAAGAACTCCAGCATCTTGGGGAGATCTGATCCTCTGCCTAAAGAGAAATGGTCTGGGACTAGCAGATGCTCCAGATTTCCTACACAGTAGACTGTGTTAACTCTTCTAGATTGTGAAAAACAAGTCTTTCGTTCATTTTTGTGCTCTAATGGAAGACTAGATCTGCCACTATGATGTTTGAGAGTGCAGACTGGGACCTCTAATCTTATGACATCGGTCCAATGAAATTTTTTTTTTAGTAGAACTGTCAATGTGTACTGGTCTTGATACTACTGTTGCTTCTTAGACACTTGTTTTTAGTTTCAAGTGAGCGAGGTATTTTATCTGTAACTTTTCTATTTTGTGTGAATGATACTGAATTAGGGAAGGCTCTTACTGGAGTTGTAAAAGCCACAAAAAAAGGAACTTTGCTTATATATAAGCAAACTTTAATATAAGCAAACTTTAACTTTGCTTACATATAGGCAAAGTTAAAGTGATGTTCCAGGCACTGCCTGTCCTGTTTTAGTTATTGATGTGTTATGGCTCTATTTTCGTTACATACTCATTTTCTTAGCATGAAAAGAACAAAGGGCAGTTTTCTCTGACAAATTTGACAATGCCAAGCATGTTTGTATGTGAGAGTAATGGAGATGAAATTCAGGTGCGAAAGAGATTCTGGCCTCCATCCCTATAGGAAAAAAAAATGCAATGGGATGATTTCCACACATGGAATGTTTTGGGTTTTTTTGTTTTTTTTTTTTACTCTCTTGGAAACAGATTTTATGGTTTGTTGGTGTGCCTTTTGGTATCTGGAGCTCATGATTTCATTTCTGATACCCCAGCACACAAGAAAAACTTGTACTTGAGTCTACGGTATCAACAGAGAGAACTATAGGAGGTAGTTCAGTGTGCTTGTGCTGTTTAAGCAGAGAAAAACTCCATGGGTTTAAATCAAGAGGCTGAAGATGATGAGGACTGAAGTCAGATACTTGCACTGATTTAGCTTTTATTTATTTCCCTCTTTCTGTATGATACAGTTTTGCTATAGTCAT
>JAOWBP010004023.1:10923886-10949879 GCA_028571105.1 Tragopan temminckii
TTGCCAGTGTAGGGTTTGGGGTTATAGTAGAGGAGACTTTGGAGGAGAGGAATTCTTACAAATTTATAAGATATTGCTTGCATAAATGAAACAGTAGTACTTATAACCTCTTATAGCACAGTCACCTAGAATAATAGAGATGGTAACACTATGATGTGGTCACAGCTGTCATTCCACTATACATAGCTTACTTGTTCTTCTGTTTTATCAACTTCATTCTCTGTGAGCAGCAATGTGTCCAGCAGAATGGCTGATGATGCTTGGATGGGTGAGCTCCTCAGCCTCATTGGGCTCTGGTATATCATGGGATTAATCCCATTTCTCATCCCATGCATAACAAAGAGCTTGGAATTTTCTGTCACAGAATTTCTGAAAGAGATTCTGCTGGAACACTTCCGAAGGACCTCGCCAGTCTTTGTGGTCCGATAGTTGCAAGTGATATACCTGCTGAAAGCTTCCCTAAATGTTTTGTTGAAGAGTGTATAGACAAGAGGGTTCACTCCTGAGGATACATATCCTATCCAAACAAATATCTCCATGAGCTTTTGAAAAACTTCCTTGTTGCACGAGTTGCACAGGACTGAACTTATGTTAGTTATGAAGAATGGGCACCACATCAACAAGAAAAGAAAAAATACAATTCCAAGCACTTTTGATGCTCTTTGTTCATTGGTTATGGTTTGCATGGATTTCCTCCCAATGGCAGACATTCTACAGATGGGCATATCGTTGGTCAGAGTCTTATCTTTTCTAGAGCCATTCAGCATGGCCACCTTTTCTGGTGAGCAGGCAGGTGTAGCATCACGTTGAAATACTGTGGATACTGTTGACCAAGAGAGACGTTGAGGTGGCTTGTTGATCAAATAGGCCTTCTTGCGTAGCACTTGAATTGTCAGAAAGTAAGTGACTATCATGATAGCAAGGGGAATGAAGAATGCAGCCACTGATCCGTACAGAATGAAATCATGAAAGCGATCAGGCGTCAGAAGACATGTAATATTTGTAGAGTTTCCATTTCCATCTTCAATTCCTCTGATAGGGACTGGAATAGCAATGCCTAGAGAAGAAAAACCAAGTACTTAAGTAATTGCTTGCAACCTCAATTTTGAGCCTGAATCTTCAGAGTCTTTAAAGAAAAGTAGTTCCTGAACTCTCTCTAGAGTAGGCACAGGGTGACTTGAGAAAACATCAGCTGTTAAGAGCATCACGTGGGTAACAGGGCAAATAGTACTCTGTGAGACTTTGCAAGCTCAGTTTTGACAGAATGACACCCCCCCCCTTTTTTTTTTTTTAAATCAGATTAGGGGTGGCCCTTAGAAGTCGAGAAAGCAGTATGAAGTTGCCAACAATCTCTAGTGTAAAACACGTGAATTGCTTTGACTCTAGTCATTGAAATTAGAATGGCTTTTCCCTCTCATGAAATGAATTTCCCTAATGCTGTTTGCCCCTGTATTTTTTTCCCCTCTTTCTTAGTGGCATCAAGTTACTGGACGCAGCTGATGTTCTTTCACTCTGCTCGACTTTCATATATACAAGTAGTTAAATAGATGCCAGAATTATTCAGTGTGTGCGTTTGAGACAGATTTGTTGTATCAAGTCACTTGGATATTTAAGAGTGTTTAAATGAGGCTAGCTTGCTTGCTAGCTCTGTAATTCAACACTTTGGGGAAGAAAAAAAAAAAAAGTTAGCAGTCTTGTCTTTTAAATGAATTTTTTATAACTGCTAAATTACAGTCAGCACTTCATTTGCCAGCAGTCTGACATTACAACAAAAACAACAGGTTCCTTGCTGTCTGGTGAAGGTTATTTGTGCTGTGTTTCCTGATACCACTCAGAGATCTAGGGATTTACAGTATTCCTCTGGTTACTGAAGTTGGCTGGGGCAGCAGGAGGCGAAATGGTTTTCCCTTCAGCCACTTGACCCCTTCCTTGAGAAGAGGCACACCTTTGGATACAGTGAGCATTTAAAATGAAGATTGAATTACGTTAACCTTAGATTTGGAGAAATGAGACTCTACTGCAGAGTACTCTTGTGTTAGATAAAAAGAAATGGAATGTACAGCACTGTTTAATAACAATAAATCAGATATTAAAAGGTCAACTTTCAAGTGTCACATCTCATTAAGAGTTTCCTTTTTTTGTGATAAAATAGAGAGACATCTTTTTTCCTGTCATCACGGTTCTGCCAGACTTTTTTTTTTTTTCAAGTTGAAATTTCTGTTTTTGGGCATGCATGCTGGAGTCAAGAAGATGAATTTACCTATTCTTTTATGCGTCATTGGCTAAAGTAATCCAGAATTATTCTTTTTCTTTTGCACACAGCATACAGCGCTATGCCTATTGCTGCCTACGGTGCGCATTAGATACTGGAATTGTTTTCACCATCTTAGCTCATTTAAAAGACTTTCTTTAAGCAGTGAAGACAAGTGAGGTGCCATGTGCGCAACAGGGAGACACCAACTGTTGGGTGACTTTTTACTTCAAGGCCTTTATGTATGATATGTTGCCAGTGCATGGTAGTCTTCACTGTGGCTTGTTACCAGCTGCTCACTTATCTTTCAATTTTTGGTGCAAGTAATTAACTTTTTTTTTTTTTTACTAGCTTTATGAGACAGTTTTAAGTAAGGCACTGATTTTAATAGTGTATACTCAAGCCTTAAAATTGTGTTTGGATGGATATATATTAGATTGTTTCCACAGGAACATGAAATATTGCTTTTCCATGAGATGTGCTAGCCATGTAGATGTTGTCAGAATTCTACCTTGTGGAATTTTAGAAGCACAAAGTATGATGCTTGCATCTACTCAGTCTTTGACCCTTCTGGTAAACTTGATGAGCAGCTACTCAGACAGACTTTTGATATAGCTATGTATGCCCCAAATGGTGGACTTGGGCTGACCCAGGTTGGCCAGATGTGTCTTTGTGCCCAACTTTCACCTATTGTTTTGGATGTGAAAAGTTTCTGCGTTGCTTTTCCAGTCTCAAATCCTCACCTACCTATTGAAATGAGCCAAACAATGATGATTTTGATGATTGTTGTAGCCCATGAGTTGTACTGGCTGGCCTGGATTGGCTTTTTAATGGCAATATAGCGGTCTAGTGAGATGGCACAGAGGTGCATGATGGAAGCTGTGGAAAAGAGGACATCAAGGAACAGCCAAATGGGACACAAGGCAGTTGGAAGAGGCCAGGCGTTGTCTGGAAGAGAACAGAAAACTCATTAGAATCTTAGCTTTTTGAGAGTTTTTAGTATCTTTCTTTTCGTCATTTGGCATCAGTACCTGTGAGAAGTTCCTAACCCTATAGAACCTGAACGTTGCCACCACAACGTATGATAAGTCATTCCCTATCTTTCTTTCTACTTTAGATCATGAGGTCTTTGTAGCAAGGACTCTGGATTAAAAGAGTAAAACAGATTTTTAAAAATGGGTCATGACTGCTTGGTGCAGCACCCTAATATTAAATGATGGGGTTTTTTTTCAGCTTTGTCTCTCTGATAGTTCTCTTATCAAAGTACAGAGGAGATAGCAGGCCATAATCAGTATATTAGTCAGTCATTGCAGAACTATGTTTGAATCTTGAAGTTAGCAGTAATCTTGAATAACAAACAAATGATATGTTATCCAGCATTGTGTCCATTATTAAGGTTTTGTGGTATTCAGTGTTGCAAAAGGTAGATATTTTGGGGGGCTGGGTCTCCCCTTCCATTCTTTACACTTCTAAACTGAAATAACTTCACTGAAACTGATTTCTTTCATAACTGCTTGATTTTTCACTCACAAGCTGTTTATATTACAGTCCAGTGCAAGCAGTATTCAAGCTGAAATGCATCGTAATGTTGCTTGTGTGTAAGAATGTTCTGCAGTCCTGGAAATGACATTGTGAACGCAGAAGTTTTTTCTATTTCTAGTTGTGTCAGTTGATCTGTTCAAATTGTCTCTCCATACAAAATTAATCTCTGTTTGATCAGTAGTTTCATTAAAAGCATTGCCAGAGAATTCAGTTCTTCACTGAATAATGATTAAGGAAAAAAAAATTGTAACAAATCAAACTTTTTAAAAAATCTCCTTGCTCCAAACAAATAAATCTACGTGCTGAGAATGCCAAATGACCGAAAATATCATAATGTTCAATCTTATCAGTGTGGTAATGGCACAACAGTTTGACATTAACAATTTTTCTCATAATATGTCTGTTAGATGGAAATGATATGGTACTGCTTTTGAAATATAAGCCCCAGAAGATGGAAAATTTTATGAAGTCAAACATAGCGTGCACTTTTCTGCTTTGCTGCGTATGTTTGGGAACCTTCCCTGTAGACATGAATGATTAAGTGAACTCCCTTTCTCCTCCCAGCAAAATCTTCATCCCCAGAGCAATGGACTCCAGGTGAGGATGGTGTAGGAAACAGGCAGTAAGGCAGAGAAGTGGTCTAGTTTCAGACCACTAACCTGTAAATTTGACATGGCATCTAGCTGTGTATTTATTAAAATAGGTATCTCCATTGAACATAAACTTCAAAAAATTGCCATTGCAGGTATGAGGAAGTGATAATTAGTGTGTTATGAAACAGCTACTGATGTCCTGTTTTTCTGTCTACAATTTCAATTGGCAGTGAAGTATTGCCTTTGAGCAACAACAAAAAAGAAAAAATGAAAATGCCTTGTGGTTCGTTCAACCAGAAAGCAAGCCAGAAAAAAAAAATACAGTTAAAAGCAATAATTTATTAGAAAATCGTAGAAACATACTCTGAGTTGGAAGAGACCCATAAGGATCATCAAGTTCAGAGAAGTGGGACTACTACTGAGTATGATGTAAATGATGCAGGGTTGGCTCAAATAAAATGTGAACAATGGAAAGAGTATTCTGTATCTTGAAGGATGCACAGAGAATGCCACTGGATTTCAAGAAAGCACCTCACACTGCTATTCAGAGTGCATGCATGCTGATCCCTGGATTATAAGTGTTTTACTTTCTGGAGAACAGCAGCGTAAGTTATTTTCATTTGCAGCTTTCTTCTCTTTGCAGAAGAAATCCTCAAATACTTCATCCAAAAGCTGCTTTTCTTTTTGATATAATGTATGAAAACAGCTTCCTGGTGCAGAGCAACTTTGTGAGTTTTATGAGCTGTAGAGTTAGTTGGTAAGTGCAACTGAAAAGAAGGCTTTGTCTTTTAGTTTTTCTTTGGAACTGAGTGCAGAAGGCAGTAAGTCACCACATCAGGATTACAGAATTATGTTCTGTTTTCTGTGTGTATTGTTTTTATATCCAAACAAAATCAGGGTAGATTTAAAATGCAGTAGCTGAAAAGAGTTTATGAGCATGGTTATATTTGAACAAATACATAGTGAAACTCTATCCGTAAATCCTGAAGTATCAACTGGTTCTCTAGGATTCGTACTGTGGCACACATTGCTTTTACTTCTTGTTTGTACACGTGTTAGAAGCTCAGTGCCTAGCATGGGAGTGACTGTTGTTGGCTTGGTGATGTGTGGTGATGGTGTGTCACCGTTTGCCTGTTGTGTTAGTTTGGGAGTAGGGAAAAAGCAGAATATGAATTTTCCCTCAGGACACAGAAAGCATCTTTGATCTCTGACAACAAGCAAGCAATTGACTTCCCGCTTTTTATAATTTACACTGAAGGTAAATGGGCAAGTCCTGCCAAAGAGCAGGGTGTGAGAGTCAGACTGTTAAAAGCTCTGATTCTCTTGTTGTAGATCCACACTGGTGGAGCGAACCAAAGCGTTACATAATTCACTGTGCTGAGATTCTCTACCTTTTTTTTTCCTTGGGAGTTGAAATGCTGATCTTAACCCAGTGAATTGGACTTCTTTTTTTTCCCTGAAAGCCTGGGTTAGCTGACAAGCCTGCCTGCCCAAAATCTTGTCTGCTTTCTCCAGCTCAGGTGGCATAAGGTAAAGATGCTTCCTTCAAAGTTGGTCTCAGACTCTCTTAACTGTGGTGCTGCTGCTGCAGATTTTCCTTATTTTTAGTTATTATGTGATAAAATATATGCTTTACAAGTGTTGTGCACCTGGAGAGGTAAGATGAGCTTTTACCACAACTGTCTGTCCTTGAATAGAATATTTATTTACAGAAAGATTTATGTATAGGAAATACCTTGGAAATGTGTAATCCCTAAACCAGTGCATGTATATGCACGATTGAGAGAGGTCTTTAAATAGACTTGAAGGTAGTTCATTCTCTTGCTACAATGGCTGCTGAAATGTGCTGCATGTAAAGGATTCTGTGATAGGGATCGTTTTGTTGCTGGTAGATAATGATGCTTTTACTGGGAAGGAAATTGATATTTTAATCATCAGCAGACTTAAAACCCAGACTTTAATCTTCAAGCTGTGGTGTGTGCGTTCATCAAGGCAGCGCTCAGCTTTGTGGTCTCAGGAGGCCCGGGCTCTCTGTGCTGCTGCCTTGCTCTCTCCCTCCTGAGCTGCTTGCTTATTTCTCCACTCCAATTGCACTTTCAGCAATACTTTGCTGCCGTGCAGTTCTTTGAATTTCACCTATGGAACCTTTTTCTAGAGTTGCTTTGTCAGAAATGAATGCTAGTTTTCTTACTTATATTTAGATTTGAGATTTTGGACAGTAGTTATCAACGGAATAAGTTTTCTCTTGTTTGCACAAGTGAGAAGCAGAGATTTTCCGTGGTTCATAATCAGTAATGGGGGAAGATTGGCTGTGATTGCTTCTGATGAGTTTCAAAAGTCATGGTTTGCAACCTGGGGGGATCAGCTCTGCCTTTTAATTTCTAAGCAGATGCATGTGGGGAATAAAGGAATAATTTAAAAAATGGCACTGTCTGTAAGTAAGCCACTGCTTGTGAAGCACAGATGAAAGACCTTTTCCGCTTCAGATCTTGCAAATCAGAGGCTCCTTCTTAACAGTTCGCTAATTTCACCATCTGATGAATAGCAACATCTTTGTTTTGCTTCAGTAGTTCTGTGTTTATGAATGTGGGGAACTTTGGAAAGCCAGATTTCAAAGTGTGCAATTATTTCCTAATGTGCCCACCTTTTTGTAGAAGAAATGTGGAGGATTTAGTAACCAATAAAAGCAATGAACTGTTTGTATTTTCTGACACTTGTGCTCTTAAATCAAAATTGTACTATTGTATAAATATACATTACATTTCAGTCACCTTGCCTAAAAGAGGAACTCTGCTGCTCATGGTATTATACATGTGGGTTGGCTATGGATTTTGATTTTTTTAAGGGCAGTTCTTTAGTATTGCAGCGGCCTGTTTCTGAAGATTGTTCTGTATCATCAGTGCATGGAGCCGTTATCTGTAGTAGCTTTTGCATTTGAACACTGTGACACTAATTTGTCCAAAGCTGTTTAATGTGACTGCAATTTAGTTCACACCTATTTCCTCAAATATTCTCCATATAATTAGATATCAGTTCCGAATCAGAAGCATAATATTTGTATTCCATATCTGGAAACTGCACACAGCCATTGCATTATGACTGAAACATTCCTGCATGGAGGTGCCAGGAGGCTGGATGGCCTTCTGACTATCAGTGATTATTCTGTGTCCAAGTAGTTATCTGGGTAAGGTAGCTTTGTGATTTAGGACTGCTATACGCTGTTCTTGCTTGATTCCACAAACTCCTGGTGTTTTGCTCATGCTTTGAGCTTCTACAAGCAGTTCAGCATCTCCTTCCACTTCATAAAGAGGGAAAGCAGTTTTTCTGCTTTTGAGCCAGAGAGAAACGTGAAAAATTTCAGTTTTAACTGCTGCTACGTAGAAGACTGGTTGCAATCTCACTTAACAAAGTTAGTTGTAATTAACTGCTTTCTTGTGTAATTCCTGCACCGTGAAAAATGCTTTTGTTTGTAAAGATTCCTACGATGCTTCAAACTGTGTAACCAGGATTTAGCACCGCATTAATTGGGAGAGATTAAGGAGCAATATTCTCTTTATAAAGTTTAAAAAGAAGTTTCTGATCCAGCATAATTGAAAAGCAACACCCAAACCTTCACAAAGTCCAGAACCTGCCTTCTCTTTTTATTGGTCTCTAGTCAATTACCAGTGCTTTTATAGTGATCTGTGCTTTTATAACAATCACTAATTTTATTATTGCTGTTATTAATGAGGTCTTTGGCAAGAACTAAGCAGTGAGTGTCTGTGAATTAGCACTCGCATGCAGAAGTTTCTCACCTCTATGCACGCACTTCTTTTCCAGGTAGAAACCCCTGTCCTGGTTATGTACATTCTTTCCTCTTTGTAGAATCTGTTGCTTGAAATATATGTCTGTTTTATGGTACCTGAGTATCCTATTCTGATGCCCTGAATTCTGACCTCCAATTCATAGACTGCTAAGGAAGGAACAGTCTGGAATGCACAGAAATTCAGTGTCATTTTAATGAATAGCCACATTTATTAGTAAGTGATTGCAATCCCATGCAGCAAACAAAGCTACCGATGCGCTTTCTGAAATAAAGTTTGATTGTGTGTGTTTGTTGCTCAGGCAACTCCTACAGACCCAGCACAGGAAAAATGAACTCCTGCTGTCTTTCATTATCTGGGGTTCAGTGGTAGCTATACCTAAAGATAATTCTGTAAATCCTTAAGTTTTCAAAAAATCTATACCACGTTGATTTATTTTTTCATTTGTATAGAACTAAAATAGACCATTTTTAATTAAACATTCCTAAAGAGTCTTCAGGAGTAAAAAAGCTGCTTTCCCATGGATCTGTTTCTGATTAGTTGACAAAAGTAGTATTTGATATAAAGCTGGACATGAGAAAATATGAGAGTCATCCTTATTCAGTAATGACTAACCAGAAAGAAATTGTCACACCCAATATATGTTTATGTAGAAAAAAAATCTGTTTTATTTTGTGTGAGCCAGATTGAATGGTGAATTTGAGTCTTGAAGATCAGGTACACAGATGGGGCTGCCCTGACGTGACAGGCAGATACAGGAGTTCTTTGGGATGCTTTACAGACAGACCTTGCCACTTTTCCCAGAGCAGGAGAAAATCAGTTTCCCAGAAACTGAGGCTGGTAAAGCTCATCATTGGTGCTTCCAGGAACCATGTTTTTAAGAGATGACTGTCTGTCACTTGTGTAATATCCAATGCAACAGATTTTGAGGTTGAGCTGAAGTTACTGGAAACAGTGATTAGCTGCACTCAGTGTACATGTCTCCCTCTGAATAGTATCAGCTGTAAGCCTTAGGTGCTTTTTCAGTGGTTTGTTTCAAAAGAAAGACTATCCACTGAGGATATGCTTATCATAAAGGCATTAGACTGCATTATGATTAGAGGAAGAAAAGATATAGCCCTCATCCAAATAATATTCAAAATCTCAGTAGCGGAAAGCAAACAACTTTTCTGTTTAAATCAGACTTCCCAGAATTGTGCCCGGTATGCAAGCCTGATGAAATGAACGCACCGTACTCACCAAACAGTATTATCAGAAGGGCAATCGGCATCACAAACAGTCCCACCAGCAAATCCGCCACCGCCAAGGATGTTAAAAAGTAGTTGGTGGCATATTGCAACTTTTTCTCCAGAGACACTGCCAGGATGACCAGGATGTTCCCACCAATGGTGGGGATGATCACCAGCAGGATCAGCAGGGCTGCCCAGCGCACTTTGTTTCCTTGCTCATCGTTCGGGTAGTTCTCTTTGGGTTCTGTTACCGAGAGAGGTGACAAAGATCCATTGCCAGCTCCAGACCCATTCAAGAAATGTAAAGGATGGGGCATCTTTGTGCCCAGCAGGATGTGTCCGAGAGCTGTGTTTTGTGCAGGAATTGCGTACGGTGCAAGAGTTCAGTGTGCCTCTCTGCTCCAGGATGGTCCCAAAGAAAGGCCAGCATGGTCAGTATGGTAAACTGGTCATCTGCTATTTTGAGGTACAGTAACCATGTCAGAGCTTGGATCCAATTTTTTTTTATCCCGTGCCTTACTGGGTGTGATGAGGTCTTAAAAACCCAAGTCGTGTCTTGTGTCCATCTCTGGCTGTTAGGGCTGAAGGTCTGACGTCCCGATATAGCGAGGTTCAGCTCTTAGAAGGTTATAGAAGAGAATTCAATAGCTGAGAATAGTAAGCAGTTCATTAGCTCCCATCTTTCACCGCTGTAGGAAAAAAAAAAAAAAAAGAAAAAAAAGAAAAAAAGTGGTAGATGGATTTGGATGCCAGTTGTTTCCCTCTAGCTATAGCGTACAAAGGTTTGCTGTTTGTAAGCACAAACTGGTGCAGACAGATGCTGGTGTGATGTGTGTGCAACTCCTCCTCTCTCCAGTGCCTACTCTCCGGCAGCGTGTGCGTAGGCAGGCAGCAGTTCCCATATTTCCTCTTATTAAGAGTCCTATTTCTCCAGAGTGGATCACCCCAAAAATATCTTCAGAAGTGATGTATGTGGCTTCTGTTTTGTTCTCTACAGTCCCTACTTTATCAGGTGAGGGTCAGGAAGTTGCAGATAATAGAACACTGATGACAGTCCCAAGGGGACCATAAAGATTTACGGAACTGAGACCTCTAAATTTACCCGTTTCTTCAAGGGGGGGTGAGTAAACCTCCTTTTGTTCTTGTAATCTGAGCAGGGCTTCTATGAAGCACAGCCTTTTCTCTTCCTCTCCCCTCTCTCAGCTCAGCTGAAGACTTAACGCTTACATTTCCCCCTCCAAGCAGATGCTAAAAGAGTTCTGTCCTTAGCTGAACAGTTCCTGAGAGGACTTGATGTGCTCTAAGTCTCAGGTGAAGAAAGCCTTACCTTTTTCTCTTGTGATTCAGTAGAGTTGTATCCAGAAAGATCCTCTGTGATTTGTTCTTCTTTTTCATCACATGGTGGACTTTAAGATAAGGTTTTTCGCTGTTTTCTAGAAAGCTGGTTGCTCATTTATTCATGTCTCTTATTTTTCAAACATGTGTCTCTTGTTGTGTGTTTGTTTAGCACTTAGCATTTCTTTTAACACCAAGATGAAGAATTTCTCTTTGGGGAAAGCTGTCTTCCTTACCCAGGCACTTTCTCCAGTTCTTGAATGCAGGAAAAGAATTGTTCTTGTTGCATTCAAAAAAGATAAAGAAAGGATGTCCTTTTCTTCTGTCCTTCCTCTTCTACTCTCTTGATGATTTTACTTATGTGATTAGTGCGGTCTCAGTGCAGTTTTCTTTGTTCATTAGCAAAACTTGCAGTCTGCTGCTACCCATTGTTTGCTGGCCGAATCATTCCAGTGCATGCAGCTCCAGCGCTTGAAAGCGGGGAAATCAGTGAGTGGGGGCTTGGCTGGAAAAGAGCCAGCGAGCATTAATTGATTCAGCGCTCCAGCCCTATAACGTACGCCTCTTGTAGCTGTGTAAGGATCTGCAGAGCTTGCTAACAGCCCTTCCTCCTACAATATCCTAACTATACGCAGGGCAGCATGCGTGCATATGTGCGCGATCGCTCTCGCTGCCTCTCTCTGGTCAGAAGCACAGTTAACCCTGCAAAGTTCTGCTGCCACAGAAACCCTCTGATTAGCACACTGTTTTAAGTGTGTGGGCTGTTACTTTAAATCTTTCTACTTGCAGCTGCTTCTTATTATTGTGAATGTTCTTTTTTGATACCTTCCAACTTTCAGTCAAATATGCGTATCATCTCTAACTTTGTGTATTTCTTCATTAAAATGGAAATACGTTTCACTTCTGTGGACGTTAGCTAGATAACTGAGTAATAGAGTCATTGAGTTTAAGGCCAGAAAAGACCATGATCCAACCCTGGGACGTCACCGACCATTACACTCCTGAGCTGCTCAGTGCTCAGCAGGCTCGGCCTGTGAATCAATTCATATTCATTTAAAAATAAGATAATAGAGCCAAAGTGAGTGAGAGTGTCTGCCAGACACGAATAGAAATATTTAGCTGGCAGTTTGGGTAGTATGCTAGAATATCCAGCAAAGTTGTCGTCACTTGTTCTGTATTTTTACTGCTTAAAAAGAAACCTTTGTTAAAATTTCATACTGTCTTCATTTTCAATTGACTTTTGATGTCTTTACATCCTAAGACATAACTTTCTGAAGAATAAAGATGAATCCAGCTATGGTAATTCTGTTTCCTCAGGATGGAGCTATTGGCAGTACATACACAATCGTGTATGCAGAAGGAATTCTGGATTAAAAGCACCGAGGTGCAATAAACGATAGATTCATCCTTTAACTTCAGTTGTTCTACTTGTGGGTGTATGCCATGTGCTGCTCCTCGTGTCACATCTCCAAATTAGGAGAACAGAGTTAAAAGCTCTGGGGGTTAAAAGCAGACAGTTTCTATCCGAAACTTCTGCTCATCATCAGCACCAGTTATTGCTGTGAGACTGTGCTGGATGCTAAACATTATCTTTAAAGAGGTGGGTTTTTTCTTCTTCTCGTATTTTATCTTTCACAGTAGACAGAGTGACTTCAGTGTGGGGGAAGTATCAGTGGTGGAGAAATGTAGTTTTGTCAACTTGACTTGTTATAAATCTTAGGCAAGTTGGAGAAGCATCTCTGTAGGTTGCTGTGATAAGAAGTTATTTCTGTCAAAGGGAAAATCAGGGTGTTCCCACTTCTCTGAAATACCTCAATGCATTTTATAATGTAATTTATATGATTAAAACATCTCTCTGCCTCCAGAAATGGCTGAATTCAGCAAAGTAGGAGGGAGAGGCACTTTGATGTAGCACCACCCAAAGGCCACACTGCTGCCTGCAGATGGGTGCAATGGGAGCTGTGTGAAAGCATCCTCATGGTAAGGGGAGGGATTTTTCAGTATAGATTAAAATAGCGTTCTTAGGCCCCTCCAGAGGATGGTGATGAGACTTCAGCTATATGTAGGCTTGTACAGAGGATATACAAGCGTATAGCTTCATGCGTTGTTTAATTTCAGATGGTTAAAAAGCTTACCTGTCTTTTATAATGGTTTTCAACTTACTCAGGCTTTAGTAATTTTTCTGGGGGGGGGGGGAATCCACTTGTATATCCATTACAAGTCTCTAGCAAGTTCTTTGCACGCCTGGCTAGGCTTTCCCTGCACGCTTCATCTATATGCCCCTTTCCTCTCCAGTGGTAGAAGTTCAGGCTTGCTACACCCTGCTGCACCATGAGTATTTGAGCCATGCATAGATATTTCACCACAGCTATTCCTTGATCTTATTTCTGTTTTCAAATGTCTACTTCAGTCACGCTGTCACTGGTGGCAGTGTCCTTTGGTAGGTGCCCATCCCTGCGGCTCCTGTGCTGCAGCTGTTTGCAGCCCTTTCCTGACCCTCCTGCTGGTGGGAGGCCGCCTGGGAGCCCTCCTTCCTCAGCAGGTCTCAGTGACGCAACTGGAAGGCAATTTGGATAAAATTGGTGTGGAGAATGAGCCTGTGCTGCATGAGATAGTTGCAGGAAATTCCTGGCCCCCGAATGGCTTGCATCCTTTTGTCAAGGGAGAAGAAGATGAGATTTATGCCCATGCCTATCAGACACCGAAACATGCCAGTTTGTTGCGTTTTTGTCTGCACTTTTCCTCTCCTCTGTGTTGTGCCCTGCTACACACACACACACACTGCGAATTGTGCAGTTAGATGTCTGCGTTCTTCCTTTATTAACTCATTCATGGATGAAATGAAATGCATGTTAAGCTTTTCTTCTTTACTTGTCACCACACTAGCAAAGCAATGTGTAGAACTAGTCCTGCATCAAATGATTAATTCATGTCCGTTAGCTTAGACAGTCATAAATATTTATAATCTTTTGAAATATGACTGGGAAAACTTGATGAGGAATTTAAAAGATAAATTTGACATTGTTCTCCTCTAACATTTCATTTTTCACCGGGTTGTAAAGCCCTTAAATGTTTAGAGTAAGAAATAAATGTGTGAAATGATGGTTCAGACAATTCCATTTTTAGTCTCAAGTTAGACTCAGTGTGGTGGTTTATTTTCAGTATTCTGTTTGTTTACTTGTATACTTGTAAAAGGTAGCATCGGAATGTTTTCATGTTCAAATATTGCTAAAATAGAAGCAGAAATAACAGTAGTCCTATAACCTTCAAGATGTGTAAATCTCAAAATGGGAGATAAATTGCACAAAGGTATTTGGACGTAATTCTCACTGGACTGTGATCTAAGATAATGAGTGGAATGTGCTTCAAGATGGGACAGTTGGAGTTGTTAATTTGTCTTGTGGTGTTGATGCACGCTTCTTGGACAAAAAAAGTAGACTGTTAAACAGAATCAAAAGATCCAACAGTGTCTGTTAAATTTCAATGTGCCAATAAGGCTCTTGAGGGCAAATCCTACAAAGAAAGATGACTTTGTACCTGCAGGTGTTGCAAATGTAACTATGTAACTTACCTTCAGAACCCCCCCCCCAAGCCTTAGGATTCTGAATAGAGCTGCTGTAGGAAAGGATTCCTTTTGAAAAGAAAATAGAATTTGCAAACTATGGAGAACTTTTCATCATCAACATCATTAATTGAAAGGACGAATTACCATCTTCCACTTCCAACCAATCTGTATGTCTTTCTTCAGATTAGGCTTATGTTTTAGTTGGGGATTTTTTTTATATCGGAGTCTTAATAAAAACTTTATTTCTGAGAAACTTCAGGGCACTTGGAAGCTAAACATCAGCCTTCTATATACAGTGCAATATTTGTATGTTTATGAGCGTCACATATTATATCTCAGTAATGAACATCCTCAGGAATGAGATCAAAGTTGAGGCTGAAGCTGAGGTTGCGTGGCAGCGTTAGGCAGCTGCGTTGTGCTTCTGCGAGGATTCAGAATCCTCAGTTAAGCAGTGTGGTTTTGAGAGGAGACACTTGGTGAGTAAACCTGATAAAATCCCAGCTGTTATGTTTTGCTGACGATTTCTCATTACTGTCTTGGTGCATCTTAATTTTTTTAAAGGTTTTGTTTATGACTTCTGAAACAAACCAAACTGTACCTTGGAGCAAGTCCTTCATCTGCAGGCCAAGTGTCACAGCAGTAAAACCTCTCCTGGCACGGGCTGGAAACTAAGCTGTAGCTGGCTACTGTGTAGAAGTCCTAGGGAAGAGACTTGTGAAGCTTCTTTGGCTTCTTAATTTATTTTGTTTCCTGATAACAGAAGGAATAAAGCCAGTTGTGACAAAGATTTTTTTGGATGTGGGTGTGTATTCATTGACGTTTATATTTCTTTGGGTTATATAGAAGCAGTAGAGCAATACTCAAATGAAAATGAAGGAAATAATCAAGCACTTCTGTTGTTTTGCTGTTGAGTAAAACATAATTGCAAAAGCAGGCTGCTTGAGCAAAACCAGCATTAGGAGGAAAGGAAGGAACCAGTGCATTAAAGGTAATTTGGTTTAAAAATAGACATTGCATATCTTCCTAAGATATACAGCCCAGTTTAACAACATGCCTCAGGCTTTAATGTAGGAATTTGTTGGATGAAATTACTGGCCTCTGTTACAGGAAGGTCAGCATAGGGGACTACGATATGTTGCTTTGGGCCTCACAATATATTAAATATATTCCAAGTTCAGGGTTTTTACTGTGACTTAAGGGATGAGGAGTGGGAATGTCTGCTGTTGAAACTGCCCACTACATGTCCACATGTCATTCCGACATTTCACGCAGAGTTACCATCTGTTTAACTTGCAGTAACAACTGGTGACCAACAACTAGTGCTAAGAGCAACCTCTTGCTGGGTGTGACTGCTGAGAAATTCATTCATCTTTATTATTGCTTCTCTCCTTCTCCCACCAAGGGGCCATAACCACACCAGCTCACTGAGCGGCACGATGGAGGAGGTGGAGGCCTGCAGCGGGCGGCCTCGAGCAGAGGTGGTGTGGGACTGCATGGGGCTGGTACTGATGAAGGGGAGAGCTGCCTCTCTTGTGCTGAAATCAAGTCAATGGCTCTTGTGACTGTGCCTCACAAGGAAGGGTGAAAACCTCGGGCTGAGGGGAGGAGAACGTGATGGTGTTTTCATGTTCCTCAGTCAGATTGCTGGTTAGAAGTAATTCCACAGGAGCAAGATTGCAGGCTGTGACTGCTTAGGAGGGTGTTTCAAATTGTTCCTTTGATCACTTAACAAAACTGTTTGGAGTTTTATGAATTTTATTAAGTGAGCTTTGGAGCTTATATTTGCTAACTGTCTGGCAATAGCATGTAAGACTTTGTAAAGCATTTCAGCAGTAGAGCGAGCAAACGCATTACAACGTAAGCACTGATGCCAGCACTGCTCTTGTAACTGAGGTCATGTTCCTCTGATGAGTGTTTTTATGAGGCTCTTCAGCTTCGTCTGCCCACTTGTGATTCTGCCTTCTCTTGTGTAATATGTGGGGAAGGACTTCTGGAAGGCTGCAGGATTGAGAAGACTGCAGAAGTGAGGGAAGTGGTGGGATCTCTTAAATAACTTCTACTCCCACGATGGACTTACAGGAGGCCATCTGTCATTGTTTGACTGTTTTATGGGTGGATTTGAGATAAAAGCATTCAAAATAATGACCACAAATAATGTAAATCTGACTAAGAATTCTGCAATGAATTGGTGGGTGTTAATCCTGATTTTGTAATAAAAACTCTCGGAACTTCTGACCCTGCAGATGCAAGGATCTGTCCAAGTTAATGATTCTATAAAATCCAGCTTTCTGAGCAGGAATGTAACAATTAATGCTTCAAAGTGCATAATCACGTCTTTGCCAGAAGATTTTTTTTTTTTCCTCTCTCTGACTTGCAGTCTGCCTGCTCAACATTTGATGAAGGAAAGCAAACAAAAAAGGTGTTAAGAGTCTTTGTTCAAGAGCTGAAATCTTCTGTGCAGCTGAATGCTCGGGCTCACTTGTTACAGGATTTGTGATTCCCGCTCTCCACATCAGCTTGTTTTGAGTAAACATTCAGCTGTTATTTCAGCAACAGACAGGTGGTTTTACACATGCCTTTTAGGTTATACTCTATGTGTCTGCTTGCTTGTGGGACAGAATCATTTTGTTTCCCATCTCTTTCTGATTTCTTAGTGTTCCTTGTCATGGCTGCATCTTAGTGCTTCCAGCTGTTCTTTTCTTGTGTATTTCTCATGTGAATGTTTTAGAAAGGAGCAGAGTGCTGATGTGCTGAGCACCCTGTGAAACCAGGGTGCTTGTGGGTCCCCTCAGCGGTGCGTGAAGCAGGGCTGGAGCCTGGGTGGATGCTGCTGGTCTGAGCTAAGCAAGAGCAGGAGAGGGGAGTGCAAACGGGAGTTCAGGGCTGCTTATTGGAGGAGACTATGGGGGATGTGTTGAAGTGGGAAGAGACAGTAGAGTAGAAATAAGCTGATTATCTGCACAGTGCAGAATTTCATATAGCTGGATATGTGAGCTTGTCTTGAGTCCTCAGTCATAATGAACAAAGAAGATACATTATTGCTTGAGATCTCTTATATCTGTTTTGTATGATTCAGGTATGTGTTTACATAAGAACAACACTGGAGCATAATCACTTTTTTTTTTCTTCTATGTCTTGAGTTGATTGAGTACTTTGATAAGCACCTAATAATGCAACATGATGCTATAGTTCCTATGTACTACAGGTACTGCCAACAACCTCCAGCTTCCTACATAGCAAACATAAGAAGAAAAGAGCTGATGTCACAAACTGACTTAGAACTGAAAGCTAAAAGCTGAGAACACCTTAATTTTCATTTGTATATTTTGATTTGAAATCAGCTTATAGTCAAACCAAATGGCTTGTAAGACTGGCTTTAGGATCGCAGATGTGACAACTGCAGAACTAGTCTGGGCTGATGGGCGGTGAAATGGAGAAGATAACCAGATGATATGCATTTTGAAACCACTCATAATTAAATCTCCTGCAGTTTATAGTTATCCATTTTTCTCTTTCATGAGCATGTACTTGCCAACTGCATTCCTGCATTGCTTGTGTGTTTGTGGTGTCATGAGATTGGGTAGATTTAAGAATGAGCTGTGGTGAATGTATAAGAGTTCAGAAGGGAAATGAGTATGAGACATGCTTATTTTCATTACAGAAAATATACATTGCAAAAAGAAGATTTTAATAGGTGACAGCTGTGTGTTGTATCTGCTGGGATGGGGAAATTTATTAATTTATGCACTTTTCCCTGTTCTTCTCTGGGTCCATCTGTTCTGCTCCTCTTGTTACAGTTGAGAAATGCAAAACATACTCTGTAGAAGGACAGTTTTAAGTTTTCCTGTATCAACAGAACAAAGTCTCCAAATTTTGAAGAACAGTAGTATTAAATAACACTTTATTTTGCTTTTCTTTAGGACTCCTGAGCAGTGTCCAAGTGTGGTTTCTTTGCTGTCAGAGAGCTACAATCCCCATGTGCGCTATGGGGCTGCCATGGCTTTGGGCATCTGCTGTGCTGGCACTGGAAACAAGGTGAGGATCAGATCCATTCACTCTTTCTGTACTCTTCTTCCACAGAGATGTTTGTGCAGGAACATCACACACAGAAATAACATTCCTTGCACATGCGCACTCCTAGGCAGCTGTAGGAGAGCAGTACTACTTTAAATTTAGTCTCAAACTTTCCTTAAGAGTTTTCTTACTGTCAGTAGCCACTCAACATTGAATGCATGTTCAGTACTCCAGAACCATTACTCCTTCCTTCATCCTTGATCTTGTACAGATCACTTTAGAAGAAGATGGGGAATGCCAGTGATAGGAAAGCAGCAACCAGCAAACCAGCTCTTTTCTTCTTTGTGGTACATACATCTTGGAAAATTCATGTAGAGCCAAGTGCTCTGAAACTTACTGTGTTTTCCAGTGTATAATTCACTGTTCCTTTGAACGTATCAGTAAGAAAGAGATAACTCTCACATGTGGGTGACATGGGTCTTTCCCATTTCTATAAGACAAGCATCAAGTAAACTCTGGGATAAGCTTCCACACTTCATCCACATATGTATTCAGTACTAGTACTGAATCACAGTTTTGAAATAAATGCACAGATGATATATTTGAAAGTAATATTTCATGCTTCCATATCTTTGATACACCTCAAATGTATCTGTATCTCCCTTCCTCAGCTAGTATTAAATGTTAGTTCTTTGGCTCTTGCACACAGTGCTCCCCAGCATGTCACTTGTTGTGAAATGCACAGAATGCTGACATGTGCTGCCTGCCATCTTTGGTATCTAAAGTGTGCAGACTTGAAAGCATACTGAAAATACTATTTTTATCCAGGTTGCTTTATTCTCAAGTGGAGGGTGGAATTGAGGAGCTAATTATTTTTAATCTGCATCTGACAAGTTGATTTAATTGGAAATGCTTTTAGTCGCACAAAGGAGTCTGTTTTATTTCCAGATGCTTGGTATGGTAACGATCTAAACCATCAGATTATGCACATGCATACCTTCTGAAGCTTAGATTAGTAGGTTTTGAAAGCCTAATTATATTGGACTTCAGAAATTGGGAAGCTTTTGGTCATGGTCAGTGTTCCATTATATGGTGTTCAGTGCATGCCAAAAGAATGAATGAGCAACCCATGATACCTTCAGGCAGAAGAGCTGAGCCTTCAAGATAGCTCATGTGGCAAAAAGCAGTCTAAGTGAGGGCACTAGAAGTTTTTCTCAGAAATGGTGTTTTGTATAAAATCAGCTTGTTTGTAAAAGCCTCACCCTGAGTGAAGTACACCGAGGTCTGTGCTGGGATACTTGTGCATTCAATTGCTTTTGTTCGTGCCCTCAGTTTGTGTGAACATAAGAAAGCTCAGTACAAGAGACTGCCAGGTATGTCCCACTTCTGTAATCAGAAGATCACGGAATGGATTAAAAGTGCTCTTTGAGCTTCTTATAGTCTTCACATGCCATTTCAGAGTGCTTTTAGACAGCCTCTTTGTTGCCACTGATCAAGTTTATCTGTATAGCCGATGGCTATACAAACTGCTAAGGTTTACTCCACTTAGATCTGAAGAGTGTGGCTGGTGAGCACTGGCTAAGTACTCTGACAACTTGCTGTTGTTGACATGGATAATTTCAGTCCCTCTTGCCACCTTTTCCTCTATCTCAGGTGGTACAGGCATAAACTCTCAGAACACTGGTCAGGGCTAAACAGCAGTTCTCTGTTGAATTATCAAGCTGGAAAAGCTCACTGTGAGATGAGATGAAATGAGGGCTGCAGCTAGCACAGGAAAAGAGAAAAGACAATACAGCTGAAGGGAAATTGAAGGAGGAGAGGGATCTCATTTTGGCAGCAGTGAGTTTAGAAGTTTTGTTATCTTGTGCAGTGTGCACTGAGAACCTTGGATGATCAGAAATGAAATGGTGACTGGAATCATTCTTTGTATGTTTAAGTCATGGCTTGCAAAGTGGCAGAACTGTAAACAGAGAATAAAGATGTTCCTAGGGAGATGATTTAGTCTGAGAAGCCAGCAAATTGCACTTGCTGATCCTGGATATCTAAGCAACATGTATTACAATGGGTTCCTTATAACTTTTCATAATCCATATTCAATATTGAAATGAATGTTTATTGGTAGATCCAAGATAGATTGTGTTCATGTTGGGCTTAGTTGGGAAGTTACTGAGTTTGGAGAAGCAGTAGAGGAGTTTGAAATGTTTTCAAAACCCAAGTTTACTATGTTGGTGCTTATAGGCAGCCCCACTTGGTGTGGGTTTGCCATGAGTGCTTTTGTGCGATGCTGAATTTTACTGGCTTTAACAATGAAGTATAAGGTTGGAAATTTGGAACCTTGATTACTTTACTATCTCATTTTATAACCTCTGACACATTGTTTGATATCTCTGCATCATTTTTAAAGTGGAAAATGAAGGTAATGCTGATGCATTTTGTTGCAAAGAAAGTATAAGCATAATTTATGTGTAGAGATTAAGACATGTCATTGTCAATAGTTCTCATTCACTGAATGCGTTTGTTGTTTGTAACAACAGTTGCTGAGCTATTGTCTTGTTCCTGCAGGTAGGTCTTGTTCCATCCATCACATTTTAAGTTTCCAGTTGCTTTTTTTTTGAATGTATGTGTTAGCACCAATCTGTTAACCTTGGATTACAGCACTGAATCCTAGGATACTGAAAACAATAGTATTAACTTTGTGATGCTTTTTTTTTAATAGGAAGCAATTAATTTGCTTGAACCAATGACAAATGATCCTGTGAACTATGTACGTCAAGGAGCTCTGATTGCATCTGCCCTTATCATGATCCAACAGACTGAGATTACCTGCCCAAAGGTAATAGTGGCATGCCTTACATACCAGCTTGCTAGGTGGGAAGCGGGTCTTGGATGTCAGGTTGTTAGTGCTCAGCACTGTACATAAGCATTAGCAAGAGAGTATGTGCCTCATAAAGAGCAAGAGCTGAATGCAGAGCAGGAAACTCCAGTGTGGGCTGGAGCATGCACTTTTGAATGAGGGAGTGATGCATGGTGATAGAAATATGCCTGGTAAATGACAACATTTTAACTTTGGATGTTACCTGAATACATACTCCTGCTTATAAAGAGTGTATTCTGTAATGATGCTAAACTATCTTGAAAAAACACAGGTATCTCACTTCATCTCAAATGTACTGAGGCCTGTAGACATGTGATTTGTGTGAGCAGGGTTGTCTAGTAAAGCTTTTTTTTTTTTGCAGCTCAATGTATGCTTTTCAGGTGAAACAACTGCTGCTGCCAGAACTGTCTCAGTTACTTCAATAGCAAATGATTTTTTTAATGGAGCTTTTCTTTCTGCTTGGAGGGCAAAAAGGGTTGCATGTGCTGTGTTTAGCTTTTAAAAACAGGTTGCCTTCTGAGTGTACAACAGATGATAATATGCAAACATTTGTTCAGTCTAAAAGTCTGCGTTAATAGAAGCCTTGAGGTTTCACATTTCGTGTTCTCTGGTGAGCAGTGAGGCTGAGCTGTAGCTGGTACTTTGCTACTCACCTATGGTAATGGGTTGCTTTTATTGACATCGTTTCAGAAATTGAACTATAATAAAAGCAGCCACACTTTTACTACATTTGGATGGGGAGAATGAGGGAAAAAAACCTTTTTCCATTGGAGAATTTTGCATGGGAAAGCAAAGAAAATCCACAAGTACAGGTGCTTGGGTATTTCCAAGGCACAGAACATATGGCTGTGCTAGCAGTTTGTTCTTCTGAGTTATTCAGAAGTAAAAATAGAAACGAAGTTTTTCACTGAGCATAATCTGGCAGTTACATTATCTAAATTGTGCTTCAGCTGAATAAAACAGGAGAATAGTAGAGCTCTGTAGGATCACCTCATCTTCCAAGATACGAAATGACTGTAACATGAAGCTGGAAGATCCTTTCTTTGGAAAAAAACTACTCGTTGTTTTTATCATTTCTTCCACTGGTTCCAATGCCAGCTCTGAGTATAGGAAGTTAAGTTTAATCATTCTTCTGTGCTCTTCTGTAGTGCTGGGCAAGTGGTATAGCATTCTCATGCTTTCCCACCCAAAAAAATAAGGATGATACTTTCTTTGTGAAAGGACATTGTGAGTAATCCATCTATTGGGTTTTAAGTCTCTTGAGATGATAGGTGGAAGAATCCATGTCCTATACAGAAGTGCAAATGGAAGGAGTGGTCATTTTAGTATGTATTAAGTCAGATTTCTTTCCCCAGAGAGTGCTGCTATCCTTAGCTTCAGAGGTCTGTGTAATATGTAGGCTTACTAAGCAGGTTGTTAAAATAGTTGGCTAGCAAATACAGGATGAGATGTACAGTCTTGGGCTCAGTGCCTTGTTTAAAAATGGAGAGAGGAACTGGAAAAGCTTTATGCTAAAGCTCCATTTACGAACCAAAATGTGTTTTGTTACATAATACAGATGCAGAAGGCAGTTCATGACGCGATCATAGAAATGCTGCAAACGCTGAAAGCATGGCAGCAAAAACCCTACAAGATTTCGACTAATAAGGAATCCTTGAAATAACCTGATAATTTAGGAACTGAGCACAAAATGTATCAATTTTATTTCTTTTGAAGAAAGTTATCTGTAGATACCATGATTTCTTGCTCAAAATTAAAAGGAATATTGTGAAGAATATGCTGCCCATTACGTTATTTATTATTCTCATTTCCATGGGAAACATTTTTGGAGCTCTCTGCCAGCCTGAAGAAAAATTGCTCTGATGTGAAAAGGTGGAGTTCAGATAACTGGCCATTTTTGGGTTACAGTGACGTGTTTTAATCTGATTAGGTTTCTGAACTGCATGACAGAGCAGTTGGTAGATAAGCGGCTAATAGGCGATGCTCCTTGGGTTTTATGTCCCGCAAACTGTGTTTGTGGTCTTTGTGGGGTTATCGAGAAGCTAAATTTTACATTTACACAACTTCATACCATTGTCTCACTGTTACTAAATGCTCTGAGATGTTTGGCATGCAGGAGAGCAATTTAGTAAAGGTTATGGCATATAGTCTGACTGCCTTCCTGTCATTACTTCTCCATTTGGTACTGCCTGTTTTTTGTAGCCTTCGTGTGAGCAGTGTGCTTTGGGTTCAAAAGACTTCAGACTCTCTGGTGCTAATTGGAGATGAAGACAGGAGCAAATGGAGTCATTGCCCTGCTTTATCCAACTTAGCCATTTTGCATTAATTCTACTTCAAGCATTTTCTCTTCCCTCAGATTGGAATCTGAAGCATGGAGAGTAACAGGAACCTTTCTCTCAAACGTGCTTTTATCTTACTTTCCCTTTCAAGTTGAGCGCATCAAATAAGCTACTTATTGGCCCATGGAAATAGCTTGGTTTCCCATCGTTTTTTTAGTATTATTTTTTACTTTATTTTCCTCAGAACCTAGTGCAGAACCACTAACACCAGCAGTCCTACCTTGGAACTGGTTGGGGCTGCAATTACAAAGTGCATTTGTTACTTCTGCGTTGATACAGGAAGGTTTTCAAGGACGAAATACAACTTCAGAGTTTTGAGCTGCACGTTGCAGTGCTGAAATAATAAGTGGAGATTTAATAATCAAATTATTTTAATTCACTGTGCTTTCATCTTTTCTTTGTATTAGTCTTCTTCTCAGTTGCACTTATTATTTAAACAAATAGAGGTTAACTGAGTGATGTATTTAATAAAGAAATAATTGAACTTGCAAGTTTCTGAAGTGCCCCAAAGGATGACAGGTGCTGTGTAAAACTGGCTGTGTCTCTTTGGAGCTGAAACTCAGATTCCTCTGTAAGCAGCCAGCATGGCTTTTCTTGTCCTCTGCTGATACATTTAAGAGCCATATTAGTGTAGGATGTAGAACAATAACAAGTTTATTTTGTGAAATGGAATCCTAAATTATAGATATGATGAGATCATTGTAACAGAAATCAATGGCAACTTTGTTATGTATTTGTGACCAGCAGGGCAATTAAGACAGCAATTTGGGAGGCATGCTACTTGTCCTAACATCTTGTATTGGATTTATTGGATTTCCTTTTGCTGTTTGTGCATTGGGGCAGTGATCTTTATGGAATAAGAAGATAATGAACAAGTTTGAGTATTTTTCTTCCCTTCTTCTTTGATCATCTTGGTCTATTTTCTCTTAAGATGTAAGGAAACCAGGACCTGATATTTCTTTCTTTTTTCTAACTGAAATGCTAGGTCTTGCTAGGACACAAAAATGTTTTCTGCAGTACTCTGGCACCACCTCAGCTTTCCTTCACAGAAGCCTGTTACTGTTGGATGCTTGCACATGCTGTATGCTCTTACGTAGTTTGAAGACAGCCATCATATGTAGAACAGCTTCCGCTTTCAAAGATGGATAGAAAAAGCACAGTTTAAATATTGCTTTATTAGAAATGGATTCCTAAATCTTGTCCTTCAGAATTTGCACTTGCAATAAGCATCGCACACATTGACTATCACAGTTTCCATTAGTGAGCTGTTAATAAAACAGAGGCTGTATTAACAGTCCCACGGGCTTTGCATGCATGATGTTGACTGGTGGAGGGAGAAGTGGTAAACAACCTATTAAATGTTAAATAATACGAGCCCCTCGGGCTTGTGGTAGGAAATGGTGCTGTATCATTCCCATGCCTTAAAGCCTGTGTTGTTTCCTCTGTGTTTCTAAGGTTGCGCATTTGGCTTAATTTGAAATCAGCAGCATGCAGTTTTGGCCAGCGTTAATTGTCAAAATGGTGTGTGGCATCTTTCTTAGAAAAGATGAAATGAATCACTGCCTATGTTTTAGTATCCCTCCAAGAAGTTGGCCAAATAAATTTCTTGATAGCATTTCCAAATACTACGAAGTTTTGAAAGTACTTGAGGATTTTGAGGGAGAAACAGACCTTGTGGGTTTCACAACATATTAAACAAATCAGTTCAGTTGTGTGGGATGTGCTCATTGCTGTGATTTGAAGGGAAAACATCAACTGCTTTACAAACTATTGTCTGTTGACATTGATCCATTCTGTAGGAGGTGACTGCCACAACAGTGAAGGTAGAGCTGATGTTCTGTCTAAATGCTTTGCTTTCTTCAGGGGCTGTATGAGGATGGTACTTGCCTACAGCTAAACCTGCCAAAGCAGACTTTGCTCAACTTCAAGGAAGGTTTTACAGCTGGGAGCTGATCCAGTTAAGAATGTCCAATGCTGTGAAGTGTTTACTTATAGGAACGGCCTGAAAAAGTGTGCAGACTTGCTGTTCATTCTAGCATTGGGTCAGTTCTTGGATGTAGGTTTACCCAGTGCATAAAGCCAGGCAGGGTGCTCTCCTACCCTGTCGTAAAAGATTTGTTACTGCTGGTGTTAAACTTCAAAAGGAGCACGCTATCTTCATATGTTTTTTGGAGTTGGCAGTTGTTTATAGGTATACACAATTTATCTGAAAGCAGAACTTTTGCTGTGGCAGTACATATTTTGTACTCTGCAAGCAGAGTATAATGACTGTTTCTTATTCTAGCTGTTCAACACATGTCCGTGACAGTCTGCCCTGCACTGATTCCCCACTCCACCCTGTTCACATCAGTCCCTTGCAGTCATCGTAGAATCACAGAATGGTTGGCTTGGAGGGGACCTCGAAGCCCACCCAGCCCCACCCCCTGCCGTGGGCTGGCTGCCATCAC
>JAOWBP010004023.1:10955349-10978599 GCA_028571105.1 Tragopan temminckii
TTTAAATGTGCTGTGTTTGAGATGATTAAGGATAACACAAGATCTCAGGCAGTGCCTCATTAATGTTGCAAATTCAAATACAAGTGTGAGTGTGGTGTTAGAGAAGTTAATGAAAAGCAGAACAAACCTGGAAGGAGTGAAAGCAGAAATCATATTATTATCTTTCTTCAAATAGGAGCTTGGAAGGAGTTCTCTAGTCAAACAGTAGGAGATCTATTGCTATCTCAAAAGGAACTGCGGGGATTGTATGTATGTATAATATCCTATAGGGAGACATCAAAATCCTTTGTCTTCCATTGTTTCTCCTGGGACTAACTGACATATAAGTAAGACAGCTGTTATTCAGGGCTTTCATTAGTTTTGGTAATTGCTGCCTACTACAGATCGCTGCTTGTGCACGGCAAAGGAATGCTGCTCCAGTTTGGGATTTTTCAGCCATGAAGTGCCCTGAGTCTGGACGGAGTGGGCGTTTGTATTTTAACAAAGTTAACCTTCCTGCACTTGGGCATGTCAGCGGTAATGGACTTGCCTGGTGCTCTCTTCAACTCAATTCACTGTGCTCCTCAGAAGACTGAAGATCAGATTAACACTTTCTCACACTGTCTGCAAGCCCAATCTTTCAATTTGGTTTCTAGCTGGATGTTTCTGCACTATATCAACATACTGAGTTGTTTTGGTCTCTGCTTTGCAAGTACAAACCTAAGACTTGGTTGTCTGGCAGAGATTTAATTTTGTTGCAAAGACTGCAGGAGCTTGTCTCTTTGCTGCGTAAATTGATCGCCTCTAGAAGGAGCTTTTGAAGTTGTTGCTGTTTACATTTTTTTCTACTGAGATGGTGTAGAATAAAACTGTAGGCATATTTCATCTGAATAATAGGCTGTTCAAGGAGGCAGACAGAAAAGTTTCTCTATGGAGTGCTTTGTATGTGCTGTTTTCCTTGTGGTTCTTGCCTTGTGGTTCATCGATACACTGTGTTTTGGAAATAGTTATGATGAAGGTTTGCTTGTTTGGTCTCTCTACCTTCTGAACTGTACCGTCTCCTGGCAAAACAAACACAGAAAGGCTCTATTCATTGATTGTTCTGGTGATACTAAGCAGACGTACAGAGATAGATAGAGGTAGTTACACTGCTCACATCTTTCACTGTCAAAGGTGAGATCACAGAGGAGAAAGCTGACAGCATTATGGCTTGGCTCACACCATGTTAATCACCTTCACAGCAGCTGTTCTAGAGATGCATCATTCCGGCATCCTCATGGGATACCCAGGGATGCATCAACTCAAGTGATGTCATTTCTGATTATTTCCAGGGGGACATAATGTGACTATTTCGCTGCAGTCAAGGACGGGACACACTCACATGCCTTCCGTGGTGGGAGTTCTGGTTTTCACTCAGTTCTGGTTCTGGTTTCCCTTGAGTCACTTCTTATCACTGGCTTTCACCCCAACATGTGTCATCGGCCTGAACAAGGATCTTAAGGTATGTAATATATGGAGAAAAAAGGGCAGTAATGGCTTGGAAGACTTGAGTGCCCTGAGGGAGAGATGCATGCTTGCATTGGTTTTCTTTGAGTACCTCCAGCTTGTGTGTACCAGAAATGGTGCAAACTGGAAGAAGTCTGAAAAGCAGGTGAAAATTATGGAGCTGGTGGAGGCAGTAGAAGTAGGAGAGTTGTAAAGAGCGGGCTTTGACCCCTTCATCTCAAAGTAGAAGGAAACAGCTCTTTGATACGTGTGGGCGGAGACCACCCAACAGTAAGAAAATCACTGTGTAAAACCAAAGTTATTTTTTTAAAAAGTTGTTTTTAAACCATCTTCTACTCCCATATGAATGATATGGTACTCTCCCCTGAGAAAGCCAGCGCTGGGAATGGGATCTGTTTCAGTTCTTGGGAGAATAAATATTAAACCACTGTCCTGGGCACTGCGCTTATCTGGTGTGTCTGTTTGAGCTGATCAGTTGAGAAAGCTGTATACCATGCTGGGTGTCCTGTGCTGAAGAGCTGAGCTAGTAACTTCCACAAAAAGAGCTTCTTAATATACATCCCCCCCCAGTCACTTATACAGTCTTATTCTGTGAGGAACAAAGCATGCATAGTGCTGTGTTGGTTTTCAGAATCCTTTTGTGGGATGGAGGCAGCTTGCAGGATTGCAGCCCCTAGACCAAAAGCTTGTGACTGTAGCATGTTCTTCTCTACCTGCCTTGGGTTTAGCATCAAGTCTATACACAGCTCAAAATAACTGCTCTGTTTGAAGTGAAACTTGCATTAAAATGCCTTTTTTTCCTCTGTCCTGAATATTTCACATGAATTATATTGCTGCTTTGTCACCGCACCTCCTCAGATGTAATGAGCACAACACCTTTTTGACTGTTTGACTGCACTGCCATTTTGGCTCTGTCTCCCCGTCCCTTGGTTTCCAGGGCATCCAAATGACTGTGGGCAAGATCGTTATATAACTTAGCTTGAATGTTTATGCTATGGGCTGCACCACACCCACCTTGCTTCCTCAGAGCAGTCCTTGGTCTCTTCTTAGTCTGTGATGTGTCATAAAGGAAGGGAGATGAGAACTCACTCTCAGAATTTGAATGGGCTGTCAGAGGGTCCTTTCTGGCCTTAAGTAGATAAGAGTAAGACAGTGTGCAAAATAGGTTGCCCACTCCCAACACATACAGTCCTTTTGCAAGAGGTGACTGTCAGGCGGTGCTTAGTCTGATCTAGCATGCACTAAAGAATCTTCACTTAGATCTTAAACCAATTTTGTGCTAAGATGAGCAGGCACAGCAATAACATCGAAACCGCAAAAGCATTGAAACAATGAAAACAAAGCATGGTGTGAATAGCATGGAGTGTATGGAGGAGGCTAGGAGAGCTTGCCAGAGTCGAATTATAGAATAATTGAATAACATTGTTCTAGTTGAACTGTTGCCACTGATAACAGTTTCTCTGCTTCCGGAGGGGGAGAAAGGGAAGCCTGTATTCTTTAAAGGATCTGTGTTTGTCTCTGCTGGAAGGAAAATTAAGCTAAAGTAATTATTATGCTGTGGACCTTTTCCCCTGCCTTTTGTCTCTAACGATTTTTTTAAACTGTTTGTTTTAGATGCCAAAAGTCCAGTACAAGTCCAACTGTAAGCCGTCCACATTTGCCTACCCCCCACCTCTGGAGGTACCAAAGGAAAAGGAGAAAGAAAAGGTATTTGGACTAGCTCTCTGCATTGTAAAGACCAACCCCTTCTCCCTCCTAGTATAAACATTGACTTTGGTGGCACTAGCAGGGAATTTGAAGAGCAAAAGAAAAATTGGCAGTTACTGTTGTCTCTGAAAGAGAATTCTAGCTATTTTTTCCTGCTGAGCTTGGGACTTTCTGATTATGGCATAAAGCTGCTGTGCTACTGAGTTGCTGGAACCTCCCTTATCTCCAGTGGTCAAGCAGAAACTTTCTCTTTTTTTTTTTTTTTCCCAATATCCTACTGATTTATGTATCATCTGTGTGCAGCACCTAGCACGACAGCGTCCCTGTCTGTGGTGTGGGCTCCAAAATACAGCTGCAGTACAAACACTGAGAATACTAGGCTAGATAGAGCTCAAGTAGTACCATGTGGAAGAACAGAGGTGTACTTGGTCTCAGGGCAGTGGGACCATGTACTAAAATATGAGTAATGAGACCCGTGGATCACAAAAAGGTAAGTGTGAAACTGAGAACACCTAGAGATATAGAAAGGGATGGCTAGCAGAACAACATTGGAAGCAATTTGTCTCCTGGCAAAAATGGTTAAGCCTTTGAGCAGACCACAGCAACAGGTGAAGCAGCCCTGAGGGAGCAATTGCAGCAGTGGAGACCTCTGGCACATCATGCTAATGAATGACATTGTGTGAAAATGGTATAACATTTCGTCAGAATTGAATGGTGGGCAGGACAAATTTCCATGCTGCCAAGGAACCCAAAACTGAGCTCTTACCAAAAGGCAAAGTTTACTGCTCGTAGCTGCATTCTCACCTTTGAATAGGATATTAACTGGATGAGCCTGTTCTTATAAACTTCCCTGGCCAAAATGAAAACATACCATGAATCCACATTCAGCCTGGAAACCGTCTCCAGCAACATGACAAATACTATTGCTTCGTTCTTCTGAGGAAGTTACTTACAGGGACAGTTACTGTAGACAGAGATGTACTCCCTAGAAGTGGGGAGGCGTGCTGAATTCTTCTATATACTGTTACTTCTGGATACTTCCTAGCTCAGAAATGCTGAATTTTTATGAGGGCTTATCCGTAGTACATTATGTGTATATGTATGTGTACATTATGTGCTTCTTGAAGTCAGTGAGAAATAGAGATGTCGGTTTAGAAGAGTGGAGCTGCTTTTTAGATTGTTCTTAAGAGTTTCTATATACATGATTATTTACCACAGAGACCATGGCAACAGATTTTTCCCAAAAACAAGAATTCCCCTAGTTGTTCTGTTAAAAATACATAAGCAAAAATCTCATGTAGAGACCCAAATAGTAATAATTAATCCCTAAATTAGGAAATTTGTCCTTCCTCATATTTGACTACCCACTCTACATTCATGTATCTGTGCCATTTATTTGCTTTCATGGCAGCCTGTTTGTCTCTAAAAGAGAGCAATGCGTAGGGTGTGATATTTATCTTATTGATGCCTGCACTGAGAACTGACCTAGCATTGGCTTCCCTTTGTTCCCTTGCTGAGGGGACTGATGCACAACATAGTGTTGCAGTCATACTCATTGTCTTCTCTGTTGACATATCCAGGTTTCCACTGCTGTGCTATCCATCACTGCAAAAGCCAAGAAGAAGGAAAAGGAGAAGGAGAAAGAGAAGAAGGAAGAAGAAAAGATGGAAGTGGTGGGTGTAAACATTGAAACTTTTGTGTCTTCTTTCCCCATCCCCTATAAATGTGGAAAGTGTGTCAGGAAAGCTGGCGCTCACTTAAAATGTCCCTGCTGTGACCTTACAGTCACTTCTGAGCGTAACATTAATGCACGTTTCAGTGTAGTGCATGTGCCCATTAGCATCTTGTGTGTGTGCTGTTAAAAGCAACAGGCTGTATTACTTATGAATCCATATTTCTGAGAAATAAAGCTTCCTTGTAAGTAACTGACTTCCTTCAAGGCATAAGCTTATTCTGACAAATGTATGTGCCTTTAACTGTGTGAACCTTTTATGCATTATTTCACTGCCTGTTACCCATATTTCCAGACCAAGTTAACTTCCTCTTATCCACGTGCTTTTCTTACTAATGTGGAGAAGTCTTACTAATTTCATGTACTTGGTACCTCAACTGATACTTTAAATGGGCTCAACATTGTAGCAGTTGTTTGGTGATGTCTAATTCAGTTAAGATTGCTTAAGAGTTCAAACTTTCTGGTTTTGCATGTGCTTAATCAACTGTTCTGACATATTTGCCTTTTTGACAGCAGTCTCTTAGGTGCTTTGCCCATCTATCAAAACACCAAATGTTTATCTATGTCCAGCTTAGGGCCAGCTGAGATTTGAGCACAGGAACTGGCCACTGCTCAGCAGTTGTGATGATGGCTTTGGTCCTCTTTCTCTCAGCTCATAGATCTAACACTGTAACTCTTTATCAGTGAGGAAAGTGTCACCCTGGAACAAGCTGAGGAGTGGAGAAATATCTAGATAATGAGTTCTTGGTGGTTTCTGTAATTTGGAAAATAAATGGCAGCTAATATTTTTGATGGTTCCTGACAAGGAACAGTTCCTTTTGTGCCCATCAAACAGCTGCAAAAATGCAAAGAATGACTGTAAGTGAAGAATGTGTTCAGAAGAAACCTTTCTGATTCCAGTTTAACATCTATGTAAGAGAAGCAGCATGGTCAGGGATTTGGGGCCTCTTTCTATTTAAGAAGAAATACACAAATAGTACATAAGGGAAGCGTGGCATAAGATCAAAGGTGTATGTGTAAAATATCTGTCCTGGACCTGCTTAAGTATGGGCCATGTTGTAGGCATTGAACTTCATACTGTTGGCTCAGAAAATGAATTATCTCATGTGCAGGTAGAATTTGTGATTTTTCTTTTTGCTCCTTTATCAATGTTTCCTTGTCATCAAACATTGCCTTTTCTTTAAATTATTCTTACAGCACTATAGACTAAACAAAATGTGCTGAGCAGATGAATGTTTCTTCCAAAAGTTTTGCAACCTACAGTTAAGTAAAGGTGTTGAGAGGAAGCAACATATTGGAAGGGATTCATGTGTCATGTCTGTCTACGCTGTGCTGTCTAAAAAGAATTTTTTTGGCTAAATCAAGCAGAAGAACAAGGGTAGCAAAAAGGGATCTTGCTGCCACCTGCTGTGTTTGAGTTCAGTGTTTTGCAGTTGTCCAAATGTTTTAGTGCTACAATTGCTTTCCTGTTTTTCTCATATGCCTGTTATATGGCCAGTAATCCATAACTTCCAAGAGATATGCATAGCAACGAGCAGTGACTGTGACAGAAATTCTGCTGTTACAAGATGGGCCGTGCATGTGGTGGTGTTCCTGATAATTTCCTATTGGTTGTCTCCATCTTTTCTATAGTCCTTTTTGTTTGCAACTCGCAAATGTTCCTGAGCAATGGGGAAAATATGTTCCAGATTCTTACATCTGTAAATGATGCTATGTTTTTTCCTCCTGAGCTTTTGCCTCCAGCTGCTGAGTCAGTGGTGAAGGAGCTCCTAGCTGCAGTTCCCCAGGGAGTCTCTGGGGTGGAGTCATTTTGGTTGAGCTGTTGTCACTGCCCATAGTGTGAAAGGTCACTGATGGTTTTATAGCAGTGAAAATGCAACAGCAATCTTTAGAAATTTTCATATGCTTGGTAATGATATCAAAGAATCTTAAGTTGTGAACAAAAGTGGTTACTTTAAGTATAGTGTGGGAAAGTCACAGGTAAACTGTTCCACTACCACCCCTTGTTGAATGTGCTTTCACCTGTAGTCACGAGTGAGGCATTGCCATTGGGGAGTACTTAGATCCACTCTGGCATTGCTTGTGCCAGCTGATTGATGCATCTTAGTTTGTTCCTCAGCAGGTGAGTGGCTTCTCATCATGCTCTGGAAGTGCTCCCTGAGTGTCAAGTTGTCCCTTATCCTCCTGAATTTGGAAGGGGTTAGAGGCTGCTGTTAAAACCATGTTGATGTTCTCCTCCTGCTGCAGGATGAGACTGAAAAGAAGGATGAAAAAGAAAAGAAGAAAGAGCCTGAGCCCAATTTCCAGCTTTTGGACAACCCAGCAAGAGTCATGCCTGCTCAGCTCAAAGTGCTTACTATGACAGAGAGCTGCCGGTATCAGCCTTTCAAACCAGTAAGTGTCCCACTCCTGGTCTGTGTGCTTGACAGAACATTCCCCGTGCTGGGCTTATATATTAGGAACTTGAAGCTCTGTGTGTATGTGAAAGTCCCACTCACACGTGGTGCACCACTGTAATTCGTTTTAGAGATTTACGACTTCACTGCTGTCATATTTCCGCTCTGTCCAAATGATCACGTGCAGTTCTAGCTTGGGGGGGAAACTGGAGCTGCTACAACCTGTTTCATTGTGTTGATGCTGCTTTATCTTTATTTTTCTTCTTTTTCTTTCTTCACGTGCTGTAACCTGGAAACCAGTCAGATACATTCTGTATTAATGACATTGCTGGGTACATAAACACTGAGAAATGGCTTTTCCAGTGAGCTGAAAAGTTGAACCGGCTCATTGTCAAAAAAAAAAAAAAAAAAAGAGTATCATGTCTTGTGCTGGAGTGTTATTATTTGAAGTAGGGTTTATAACAGAAATGTTTGATTTTTTTAATTAAACAGATCTCTTATTCAGTTACACATGAAGTTAGAAAAGTGCCTCCATCTCCTGTTAACACAGAAAAGACACAGCATGTGATTGTCAGATAAAGATGATGACATTTGCCCAAGCAATCCTAATAAGTTTGCTCCTGGCCTCTGAGTCTCCTGAAACAAATTCTTTTGGCTTTTATTTTTGTCCAACACATAATAACATTCTCCAGTATTCCCTTTTGCAGCACTGTGCATGGGAAAACTTTATTCAAAAATAGTAGTGTTTTTTTTCCTAGGAAAATATTTCTGTTTTTAATAAATGTATTTCCTGGAATTCCATCAGCGTATCGGAATCCTCTGTACATTATTCCCTTCCCAGACACCCTTGTTTTAGCAAATCTCTTGAAAGATCTTTCTGTTTCTATCTTTCAAAAAGAAATGACCCAATGGTTTGGGAAAACTTGCTATGCAGTCCAATATGCGTCCACTCATGCAGCTGAAGCTTCAAAAGAAGCTGAATCCTAATACAGAACTGGTTAGTAAGGGTGATGCAGTTTCCTTACTTTAACTCCTCCCAAAAAAACAGATTTTGAGAACAGAAGAGTATTTTTTTGCTGGGATTGGCATGTGTAACCAAGGAGGGTCTTGAAATTGAGGTGTTCAGGAGGTTTGCACTGCTTTGGGAAATGCCAGAATAAAAAGCCTCTTTGAAATATGTTTATAGCCTGGACTCCTGATGTGGTTCATGCTCTGATCCCAGCCAGGCATGACACAGCACTGCCTCTTCGCACCTCATGTTTCGGTACTTGAGATGCAAGGATTTGTTTTAGCCTTACAGGATGTTTGGTTGTGACCTTTGTAATTAATTCCCCTTGTTTTATGAGGTTCTGCTAATAGGATTCCTCAGTCAGTGAAAGCTGGTGATCAGATTAGTCTCTGTTTCAGATAGCCTCCTGGGAGGCTGTTACAGAGAGAAGCTTCACTAGGCTTTGTTGCCCTTAAGATGAGCCTTATAAAGCTATTACTGTTCAATTAGTTTTCAAGTGGAAAGTGCCAGACTGAGCCTGGGGTAAAGCTGTGAATCCAGATGCCATTTTCTATCAAACTGAGACATAGATAATGGCAATATAAAAAGCAGCCTGGATAAGCTTTGTCTGTTCCATCCCCTTGTCAGGCAAGGGGCTGGGTGGATGTTGGATGCTTTGCTTTCTGAAACTTCCCCTTTTTCTGGCAGAGTTGCACCTTTAGCATAGACCCAGTCAGCAAAGAATCAGCACATACAGTGCTATTTCTGATGTGGAATGTTGAGGTGAAAGCCACCAGCAAGGACTCTTTACATGACTCCTTCACGTATGAGAATTTGGGAGAAAGGATCTGCTTTGCTTTTCAGTTCTTTTCCTAGATAGCACTGACTAATCCTTAAATGAGCCTAGCATCACAGAGAAGCAGAGCTGTATAAATCATTATGTCCATCTATGTATGTAGGGACACAAATGAAGTCAGGGCTTTGCTTACTCTGTTCTCTTTGCAAAGGCAGGCACGTGAATGCCTCTTGCCTCCACTAAGACTTTCAGCAGTCTGTAAGTGTTTGGCCCAAGTATTCAGTGAGCTTTTAATTTGGGGTGCAAACAAGTAAGGAAGTGTAAATTACCATGCTTCTTATGCAACTGATTTTGCCCCTACTTGCACAGGGTTTCAGTCTGATGTAACTTGTGGCTAGCTAGTCATGGTCCTTCTTTTCCTTTCGTGTGAGTTGAGCCTTCATTCCTGCTGATGAGGAACCTGTTTCATATGGCCTAGAGTAAGACTGTGGCCATAAACACTCCAGCACAAGGCACAGGCAAGCAGCTTCTAATGCTCATTATACTTGTTCTGCAGCTTTCCATTGGAGGCATCATCATTCTGAAGGACACCAGTGAGGATATGGAGGAGCTGGTTGAACCTGTGGCAGCTCACGGTCCGAAGATCGAAGAAGAGGAGCAGGAACCTGAACCGCCAGAGCCCTTTGAGTACATTGATGATTAAGACATGAGGTACAATGTAGTATGCACTTTTATTAATCCCAAGTAAAAACTTTTTTGGATTAACTGAAGCAGTTACCAGCATCCAGCACTCTCATTTTAAATCTTTTGTTCTGCGTTAGATTCAGAAACGTTTGAAGAGTTTGGAAGCAGCAGGAGGGGAAGCCCACTGTTCTGAATAAAGCCTTATACAGTCGTACTGGATCTGGTCTCTAAGCATGCAGGCCTGGCTGCTCATAAATAGAACATCCCTGGGCAGAGTCTGAGCAGAGATGTAGGGTCACAGACAGCAGCTGAGCTGGGAATAATCAGCTTGTGAAGAATGATCCCAGAGGGGCAAGTGGTTTATGTAACATAGTTGTCATCTACTTGACCTCATTGTGGCAGAACTGGTCAAAAGAGAACAGTGCTGCTCTGCTGAATTGTTTTGTGTTCGCAGCAGTTCTTAGCAAAATTTAATGACAGTTCATTCATGAGCTCGCTGGTGCTCTCCAAGTCTCATCATAATGATCCTTGTATATCTATCTGTTCAAGGCAGTGAATAGTGCAGTTCTCAGGTCTTCTGGTTAAAGTGCCTCAGCTGGTGCGCAGGTTTCTCACTGAGAGGCAGAAGTTCAGTCTCTTTATTTCCAGATACGGGCTGGCATGTTCCAGTGTTCCCAAGAGCAAAGATTATGCGCATGAATTGGTGGATGGGCAGGAAAGCAGACTTCCTTCTACAAACTGTAAATGTTGCGTCACTGGCAGACTGGGGAGAATGTGTTGAGCTAACCACAAAAAGCCTTGGTTAAATATGCTTGCTTTTCTGGTCTCTCTCTCCCTCTTCTCCAGGATCGCGTCCTCTATAGAAGACACTATGCTTGATATCAGAAAGACAGACATGAAGACCTTCCTATGGAGATCTGCTGTTCAGTGCATGCAGCCCCAATCTGTGCTGAGCTAAAGCTGATAGTCCGTGTTTTATGGTTGAAGAACAGATATATGCTATTTAGTGTACTCTTTCACAAAACCTTGTTTTCAAATAAATATATTAAAAACTCTTGACAGAAAACATGATACTTGGAAGGAAAAAAGAAAAAGGGAAGGCTAGCAAGTGCTCTTCTGCTCAGCCTGAACCTTAGATATTATACTCAAGTCATGTAGAGTTAATTGAAATTTCTGCATATCTCTGCTTTCTGTAGCATTCCCTTAGGCTAACCAAGGTCATTAGTTAAAGTCTGGCCCAGCCACAGCACTGCTACAGCAGAGATGGAAGATCTTTACCTGCCAGCAGTTGTCTTAGATGAGTTCTGCTTCCGAAATATCTCTGTGATACTGACTTTGCACTGATCTTCTTCCTTGCTCATCCTAGTTTTCCTGTGTCAGTGTGGGGCTGACAGAAGGGCTGTGGATATCAGTGGTGGGGAAATTGAGACACATTTCTCTTTGCTTCAGAGAATCCCTTTTGTGTGTGCTTTTGCTGCTTTCACCAAATATGAACAAAATAGCCAGTGTGAGCAGGCAGCTAGAAAAGCATTACAGACTTAGATGGGGTGAATCCAGACATACAAATCGTAACATTGATGTACATCGTTAGCCAAGGGGGAATTTACAGTCAGGGGTATGGAATGAGCAGCAGTCAAAAGGAAAGAATGCAGCTTAGGGGTTCACTGTGGGACCAGCCAGGCCTTCACCTGAGAGGCTGTAACGCTTCACAGGTTGTATCACCAGTGAGCCAGAAACTGCAGCCCTGGTCAGCTGTAAGCCAGCTGCTGGACTGTGCTGCATCACTTGAAACAGCATGTAAATGGAATGAGGTTTTTATTGTATGTATGTGGGAGTATCTTGCTACATGTGCAAACTCGTGTATCGGTAGAAATGGAAGACAAATCTTGCATGTAATGCCTGGGAGTTTTTCCAGTAGATGATTTATTTTGGTGGATGTTACTATAGCAATAGAATAGTCCATCTTTGTTCTCTGCAAAGCTTAAGCAGTACAGAGCAGAGGTATGGGACTGAAAGCCAACTTTGAGTCCTAGGCTTCAGTCATGTCCCTGAAGTTGAAATGTTGTCTCAGTAGGGGTGCTGGCCAGAGCTCACTGTTCTCAGTGTGATCCAGATCTGTTCTCCTGCAGAGCAGAGCTGAGAATGAACCTGAAATATCTACAGACAACATTTGTGGAGGTAAAACTGGAAACAGAGGGAGTCACTGCTCTAGTCCAGTGGTTGTTAGACTTAAGACCCAGGGGATTGAGAAGTCATTCCTCTCAAAGCAGGAAGTTGCATGGTAAGTGGTTTTCAAAGATTTCAGCCTATCTGCACCTTCTGGTTTATTAGATAGGGCCACTGGTGGATTTGGGGTTTCCCTTTGGGGGCTTTTCTTACTGGCCCCAGCTGAGCTCTGTGCTGCCTGGGCTGGATCCTACCTCTTCACTAGTGTGTGCTCAGGGGGCTTCCCTGGGGACAGATGGGGCTTGGCCCGTGAGCTCTGTGCCATGCTTGAGGATGGAGGCAACCTCTGGCTTTCCATTGTTTGGTTTGGAGAATGTGTAGGGGGAATGCACTGTTGTAAATAATGTCAGTTCAGCCCCAGTGACTTCTTGGCTATGATTTCTTAGGAAGCATTGCTCTCCTGGACCCATGTGGTGGGACCCACCCCTGGGGTGCTTGCCAGGGGCTAATTGATGCTCTTGGGTCTTCAGGAGGGAGAGGCAGAGGTGGCAGGAAACACATTTCTGTCACTGTTGAGTAATGGGCTTTATCTCACTGAACCCTAGTGACAAATCACTTAAAAAACCGTGCTGTTTCTGACAGATCCAGGATGCGCTGGTCATCTCCTCAGTGGCTAACTCAGTTAGCTATCTCAGTTGGGCACTGTAGTGGGGGGAGAAGTGGAGATGGAGATTCTGGAGGCTGTGTTGCCAGGGCAGGGCTCATCTGATCACAGCGGAGCCGCCCTCTCTATCTCTGCCCTCCCATCCAGGCCCAGGCGAAGCCCTTCCTCCTCACCATGGGATGCCAAGGTTGGGTGCTACTGATAATGATGACGACTTGGTCATTTATCTGCCTGTATCCTGCAGGCTGGAAAACTGCCGCCCAGACCTCAGTCTGCCCTGGGCTGTCGCTGGTTGGCTGCTGACAGTGCTGATTTTCCAGCACTGGGTGGACTGGGCTGTCTCCCCATGCTTCATTCCTCAGGTAAGGAGAAGCTGCCTCAGCCCCTGCTGCTCGGTTCCAGCTCAGGGCTGGCTTGACTTCACTTCTGAAATCTGCTCTGCATGGGCAAATGGTCCAACTGGAAGGAGCCCAGGGCTGGAGTTCTGTGTTGAGGTCTGTATTCCAGTTCCCGGCATTGGCTGCACAACTAAAACTTTGTTCTATTTTGCTTAAAAGATGCACTATTCACGTACTTAGATTAGCCATCAGTATCTCCTGCAGTGAGCAGAGGGATCAGCATTATCCACATATTGCAGAGAGGTGGCTCATGGCAAATCATCCTTCTGCCAAAGCCCTTTGGACATCAGAGATTCTGAAGCCATGAACCCCAGACAACTCAACTTCATGGGCTTGGGCTGATGGACCCTCTGCCCCACGTGTGTGCACGTGTTTAAGCAACACAAACCTCTGTCGTTCCTTTATGTTGTAGAAAATGGATGGCAGAAGAGCTATACCCTGAGGGTACAAATGAGGTGGGAGCTGGCATGCAGGACACCCCAGAGCTTGCTGCCCATAGCTTTGGTTCTGGGCAGAGCCATTTTGTGCAACAGCATCCATGGCCAAGAATATAAATAGCTGCTCTGGTGACCCAGGGAAGAACTGCCATACAGGCAGAGTTAATTGTCAGCTGAAATTATGGGGACATTGTTCTTCCAAAGATAACCAACAAAAGATGAAGCATAGAGCAATTTTTTCCCCTTCATGATGAAGGAAAGAGACCTGAAATATTGGTGCAGTGTCTTTGTTTTCAGTGTTAGGGTGGCTCTCCCATTTAGATGTTTTTCTCTATTCCCTGTCAGTGAGAATCAAGATGAATTAACTTTTTGTTTCTCTACCATGTCTTCCCAGAAGAGAAGCTGAGATAGCTCTGGTTGGGCTGGGCAAATTCTCTGTTTTCTTTAACTTTACACAGAGACTTATTTTGTTTGTAGCTAAAGCATGAAATCTGGGGCCCAGGGATGAAGAAGGAGCAGCAGAAAATAACTTGCTGGAAACATCTGCATAAGACATGAGAGTTCATGCGTTCATTCATAGTGGAAACCTGCTGCTTGCTCCTCTTCCAGGCTGGGGATTTTGCAATTTGTCCCCGATTGATCAGGTGATTTCTATGACCAGCTGGAAAGCTCACCCCGCTACTTCCTTCCTGCATCCCATGGCACCAAATCAAAGTGTCTGTTGTGTCTCTCCTGGTCAGGGACTTTGGTTACAGGAGATTACTGGAGAAGGGTTTGCGTATGAATATACTGGCATGGGCCTGACTGCATCCTCCTAGGTTGAGGTGGGGAGAGGTGAAGCTCGGCAGCAGCTACACAAGCCCAGGGAGACAGAGCAGCTTTGTGATAGTTTGTTGCTGCAGCAAACAGAGAGGTTTTGCAACTCATTGCCTCACTTTTCCTTGCAGAGGGCCCTTGGGGTCACACTGCTGTGTAAGTCAAATGTGAACAGTGTTTGACCTCGGTCCAAGCAAACCTTAGCCTTGGGCAGTCCTACTGAGAGCCAGTCGGTGCTCCAAACACAAACAGCAGTAATGTGCCATCCACCAAAAGCTCTAGTGACTTCTTATTCATTCTCTAAATGCTCCTTTAAAAGTCTTCATTGAAAATCCAAGCCAGGATCTTTTTTAGCAACTAAAAGCTGAAGTTTGACTCAGAAAATAACAGGGTGTCTAAGCTTTGAAAAATGTTCTCCTCTGGCCTGATTTGCTTTTATTTTTAATGCAACCAATTGGAGAGGCTGCTGAAAGAAGCCATTTCCTACAAAATCTTCCACCCGGGCACAGGAAATAGTGATCTGTTTTTCAGTTGGCAGCAGGTCACCATCCTGCTCATGGCTGGGCAGCCCAGCCCCAGGAATGCTCAGCAGTGGCAGTACCACCTGTCCCCAGGACAAACATACATGGCAGAGCTGCTCCATGCCCCAGGCAACGATGGATGTCCCCCCTTGGCCGTGCAGGGCAGTGGGTGCTGCTCTTCAGGTCTGAGGCACAAACATTGCATCTTCCTGACCTTACACCAGATGCTGGCACTTTGCAGCACACAAAACTGCCCAGCCAACCTGAGTGCTAATTGTCATGCTCGGATTACAGATTTCCCAGCACTTCCTAGCATTTCTCTGGTGCTTTCTAAAAGCATTCCTGTGCTAAGAATTTAGGCAATACCATAGGAATTTCCCACAACTTTTTTGGAACTTCTTCGTGATTTCTGGGAATATCCTTGTTCATTCTAGGAATTACAGAGCGCTTTGCTGGAATCACAGGCTGGAATCCCAGGGTGCTTTCTGAACATTTTGGAGTGCTTCCTAGCAATTTCACCATACCATCACACACCTTTCTAGCACTTTCTAGGCCTTTTCTTGTACTTTCTAGGAAATCTGAGGTGCTTCTTAGGAAACAAGAAGTCATTTCTAAGTATCTAAGCACTTTCTAAAGCTTGCAGAACACTTTCTGAACATTTCCCAGTCCTTTCTAGGACGTCTCCTTTGCTTTCTAGAAATTACAGGCTGCTTTCTAGGCACTTTCTAAGAGTGCTTTCTAAGACTTGCATTGTGCTTCCCAGGAGCATCTTTGATCCAAAAGCCAAGCTGCCAACATTCTCCATAAGCCACAGGGCTACACAGCTTTCTGTCTGCAGCACACAGCATCTACTTTTAGAACAAGCAGAGAAGGACCTACCTATCCTAACTCTGAACAGTGAGTGATACAGTGGCAAACGCTGGAAGCAGAGCAGTCTGTTGAGCTCTTGCCACGGTTCAGATGTTTTTTCAGTGTCTGGAATTCTCAGCACAAATAAACCCAGGGTTATGGTAAAACAGAGTATTTGGACCGCTCAGGCAGAGGAAGGTGTCCCTGCTTCAGCTCAGCCAACACGTTCCCCTTCTACATGTACAGACCTGGCTCAAACCACTCTGTTCCCTCGCCTGGATAACCATGCTTTGTGGAGGGAAGGCACGGCAGAGGGGTAGATCTGCAGGGCTGCATTTGCCCTGCATAAGCTATTTCACATCTTGCTTTCCTTGCCCAAAGAACAGCAGTCGAATTCCGTGTTCTACCCTTGAATGCCAACCCGCTGCAGGCAGGCGCTGGAGCAGAGCTATTTGCAGCAGTGGTGAATGGTAATTCCACGAGTCGAGGATGGGGTGCTGATGCCTGCTTACCCACGGGGACGTGTTTCTGTCACAGCTGCTCTCATCACCTCTCTCTTTCCCAACATCTATCCTACTACGTTGATAACTTTAGATCTGGCAGCAATGTCCAAGGATTAGGGCTGGGTTGTTTTTTCCCCTCTGCCTTCAATATAAAATACAAATCCTCGGATGACTGGCCAAGGGCCAGCGCCCTGAACCACATTCATACTGGAGCGCAGCGTTGGAAACTTAAGTTGGGTTGGGAAACGGTGTCAGGAGAGAGCAGAGCCTCTGAGCCGTCTGGTGAGCCCAGCTTTTGCTTCCTGTCAGGCTGCGGTTCAGGGGTCGGGGCAAACGCAGAGCGCTGCGGTCTGTTTTTGCAGCTTTTTAAAGACAGACGGTGCCTCGCCGCGCCTGGCTGTGGGGGTGAGGATATGGGGAGGGTGCGTTCACCCAGGTGTGGGCACAGGAACACAAGGCTGCACAGACGAGACCAGCGTCCCACACGGCACACCGCCGCTGACACGCCGCTCCGCCGCCAGCATACGCGTCCCGCAGCCGCGAAGCCGCCGCCCCGTCACGTGATCCCGCGTTCCGCTCGCGATTGGCCGAGCGCGATCACGTGCCGCAGGAGAAGGGCGGGGCGTGCGGCCGCGGTTGCCACGGCGACCGAGGGAGGCGGCGGTCAGGTAGGCCGCGCCGGCGTTGCTGCGTTGGCGGCGCCGCTCGGCGATGGGCGACGTGCTGGCTTACGAGGCCGAGTTACTGGGACTGGTGAGAGAGGTCGGTGCCCTCTTCTATTCCTCCCTTCGGCGAGCGTTTCGTAGAGCTCCTACCCGGGAGCGAGGCGCTGCAAAGGCGCTCTGCCGTCCGGCCGCGTGTTGGCTGCAGCCGCGGACGAGGCGGGCTGCTCTGCGGATCCGAACGGCAGCGCTGCCCGCCGGCTGCTCGGATCGCGCCGCGTGCCCGCAGCCAAGCGTGTGACCGGCTTGGCTGCGTTGTCCCACGGGCAGCTGCTGTGGGGGGGCGGCCAGGAGCAGCTGCTGCGCTCGGCTTCGAGCGGGCTGCGCGTTGGAAGCCGGCTGCTTTCTGCCTGACGGTTCTACCAAGCAGCAGAAATAATTTGAAGCCCAAATCGCTTCTGCATCTCAGCATGCGAATCTAAAAAGAGTTTTAAGTACTTGGAGCGCTGTTTACGTTAACGATGAAGGCAGCACGTTGTTTCTCTTCCCTGTGGCCGTATTCAGGTCTGCAAGATGAAATGCGACTTCTTGCCTCTTAGCCTGAGGCGGGGCGGTGTGTGGTGCGGTGCCTGCGGGCACTGGGAGGGAGGCAGGAGGCTGCTGGTCTCTTCTTCAGAACGGCCCGCAGCTGGCCGTCGCTTTGGCGCGTGCAGCCTCGGGTGTGAGCGGCTGGCAGTGCCGCTGCTGGGTGTGAGCGCTGCCGGGAAGATGAGGGTCACGCGTAAGAGTTCTGTCCCCTGAGGACGTCGTTTGACACGAAGTCGTGGCGTCGTGCGCTCAGCTGAGGTGCTGCGGCAATGGGATTTGGTTCTTTTTCTTCTTTGAATGAAGTTACCGTCTAAATTGGGGAGCATAATGCTTTCCAAGTGGTTGTGAGTACTGCTGTGTGAGATGTAGAAGGTAATCTGATGGGAAGCAGCATTTTCCTGGCATGGGAGACATGGTTCTTAGTTTGTTCTCATGTAGACGTTCACCACTCAGGGACTGTGCTTCTGAAAAACTTCAGAGGGCTTTGGCAATTCGTGGGCCGCTTTGAAGCACTAATAATCTACAAATGATCATTTCTCTATGTTTTTATCTCGTAGTATTTGGATTTCGCTGAATTTGAAGAAACAGTGAAGGTATTTGCAAAGGAATGCAAAGTAAAAGGGAAGTCACTACCTAAAACAGCAGGTGTTTCCTTGAGAGATTCAAAAGCCATTCCTGTTCAGGTAATGCATCACTTGCACTTGTTCTGAGTAACGCTCAAACCAGCCGAAGTCCACCTAACACCATGTGAATTATTACAACAGTGACGTTATCTGAAGTCTGAACCCATTCTTGTTTATTTTGGAGAAGGCTGCAAGCACTCTTCTTTTAGTGCAGGAAGCATTGAATTTTCTTTTTTGCAGAGCTCCAGTCCTTTTGAACCTGAGGCAGTAGGTTTGTACTATTTTAGCTTTTCAGACTGACGTACTTCAACAAGGCTGATTCTCAGACGCTGTAGACTTTCATTTTTCTTTTATGGTAAAGATGAGTCCCTGGATAGATGATTGAAAATTCTTTGCTTCATGTTATGAAGGTTGATTCATGCTGTTGGAGAGATTAGAGACAGCTTGAGAAAGAATATTCAGCTGGTCATTGAGCGGTGGAAGATTTGGGATAAAGTTTTAATTCAGAATCTTCAGGTGTCACTTAGATTCTTCATTTACTGTGGTTGAAAAACGCGGCTCTTCTGTGTTTGTGTTTTGACTGAGTGCATTTGCCTTTTCAGAAAGATCTGCTCAGAGCATTTGACAATGGTGAGCAGAAGGCTTTCTTCCAGCTCTGGGAGGAGCACGTTTCATCTTCAGTCCGGGACAATGAATCAGTTGCTCAGAAGCTGGAGTTCTATCTTCACGTACATTTTGCCACCTACCTCCTAAAACACTCTGTGGGAAAGCCTGTAAGTTTATTCACAGTCTGAATTTCAGATTGCTTTTGTTTTACTTGGTACGTTTGGCTTTGGTTTGGATGAAAATGGGATGCTTCTTAAGAAATCCCAAAATACGGATCCTACTTCTGAGCAGTAGCCTGTGTTTTAGTTGAAAGCAGGCCCTGGTTTGTGAAGCAGAGAAATAGAGGTTGGAGGTGTCCTTATCTTGGAGCTCCTGAAATATTTTGACTTGGAAAAATACCAGTGTACTTCTCCTTTCACACCTCTAACAAATGTAGGATAGGTCTGAATAGGATAGGATACTTACTGGGGGTGCTGGCTTGGACATGACACCATGGGAGTTCTTCATACAGCCTGTGGACCCACACTCACTCAGTTTCTCAACAGTAAGTCCACAGATAGCAGAGGGTTCACTGTAAGGCATAACAATAAAATACACTACAAGGATTTTATTAATAAGGGTTATCAGTGGCTTTGAGAACAACTTTTTGTAATGCGTCTCACTTCTAACAATATCTCTTCTGAATTTAGTACAAGTCTTATTTTGAAGACCTTGAAATAAATTAAATATATATGGCAAGAAAAAAATTACCCTCTCTTGCTTGTCATGCTGAATGTGGGTTTTGATTCAGTGATTTGTTCCCTCTGTGTCGTTCCTGACACATTGTGAGTGGATCTTTTCAGCTGCAGTTATCACTGAAATGAAGCATGTCTAAGGTCAGGCAGATATCTTCTCTTAGCCTGGAACATGGAAGTGACACTGCTTTAAGTATCAAGTGCCAAAAAGTGGGCAGGTGTAATGGACATTCAAAAGGCAATTGTCTCTCTCTTGTTTTGTTACATTTATATGCTTTATAGTGCATTCAGAATGGCAGTCTTCTAAACAAATGTGTGGCTTGCTTTCTTAGGACAAAGCTGAACTCGAGGAAAGAATTTTTCATTTTAAAGCATACTTGGAAACAAAAGGAGTTGCCCTGAGCCAGACTACAGAATTTCTTCCCTTCTACGCTTTGCCTTTTGTTCCCAACCCCATGGTGCATCCTTCATTTAAAGAACTTTTCCAGGTAAGTATGTAATTCGTTGAGATGATATTTATGATGTTGCTTTTGCGTTGTTTTTTTTTCCCATGGGATGATAGATGTTGGATGATGTTTGATTTGGTAATTGATTTATTGTTTCCTTTTACTACAGCTGTACAATCATAAGAGAACGTGTATTTGATGGAGGAAGGGCTGTGAGGGTGCTATTGATAACAGAGTAAAATTTTAAATGAATTTTGTCTTTGCTGGTATGCTGGCTTTGTGTCTCTTCCTTTCCACACAGCTTTTGGGAATCGCTACACAGTAGTTCAATTCCACTTCCATGCTTTGAGATTGTTGCCCAGGATACCCCACTATCTGTGTATATATAGTTTGGTTTCAAAACGTGATAGCTAGGTATAAGGAAACTAATACAGTTTCATTCAGCTTCATTTAATGTGGAAAAGAGAAAGTCAAGTAGCTAAGTAATCTTTCCATACCAGAAATTGAGGATGTGATTCTTTTAATTTAGATAACAAGTCAGTGTTCTCTGAGACGTGCTTTTTCCTTCCCAAAATGCTGGAAAAGTGTAGCTGTGTTTAGTGGTTTCATGACTGCTGCCATAGGCATTTTTCCTGGTTAATGTTTTTTTGTGTGAATTGTGTTTTAGCCTTTCCCTTTGGCTGTGCCAAGGTTCAGTTCTTAGGCACGCACACGTGAGGTGAAACGAGTGTAAAAGTTACAGTGGTTGAACTTTAAAATATGTTTTCACCTGCGGGTGCAATTCTGTAAGTCTCATGATGACCAATTGTTCCTCTGTTGATGCAGGGGTAACAAAACTCCCTTCCACTGACAGTGCTCTGGGCAGCATGTAGGGGGGTGGTTACAGATGTTAAGGGTGGTTACAGATGTTGCCCAGAGCTGTGGTTATGAAGCAGTGGCAGTTTCTGCAGAGGATATTTTCCCCCATTCCACCAACTGGTGGCTTGTTTGTGTAGTGAAAAATTGTGCTGACTTCTTATCTGTGCAGCAAACAGCTGGTTATGCTGTTGCACTCGAGCTGGGTCAAGAAATTGAACTGCTTTGTTGCAGATGAATGTGTATATAGAGCTCCGTGTATATACGTGCACAGACATACACTTATCAGTAGAGCATGTGCAGTGTTTTGCAGGGTTGTGTGCTTGTGTCCCACCGCCCTCCCACTTGGGCAGTTGTGTTAGCTCACCTGGGGAGCTGAGCACAGTCCTGGTGGTGGGAGGGGATGTTCTTAGCCTGTATTTCAGCCACGTGCTTCTTGATGTCAAATCAAAGCCCAAGTGGTGCTTGCCTAGGGCTGACTTTGGATGTAGCAGCTGATGAGGAGCTCCAGTTTAGCACCAAAAAAGGCATGTACTGCAATTTCCCTTTGGGACTAGCTATAAATAATGAGGTGTGCTGGTTGACCTCAGTGTTGGGCAATGACTGCTCTTTTAATTACACTTAGCAGATTATGGTTTTTTTTAATACCTTATCTAAGACAGGATCCTCTGGTTTATTCATAGTAACTCAGTATCCGTCTCTTAGTCCACAGCCACTCATGTTTTCTTGTGGGAACTGTACAGCTGGCTGTGTGACTGTGTGTTAGTGTGGAAGCACAGGTTGTTCTACATTTGAGAAAGAACAGCAGTGAGTCACTCCTCTACTAAGCAGTGTTCTTATGGCACTTTTCTTCTCAGACATCTCATGCTTTATGTAGCCGAAGTTCCTAACTGTTTGTTTAATATATCTTGAAAAATAATATACACTTCTTTCTGTAACAGACGCGGTTCCTTTGGTAATATATGACATCCTGTAGTGTACCAGTGTCTTCTTACTGAATTGGTGAATGCAGCAAGGAAATACTGTATGCTGTCCAACGTGGTGAAATATGGGCGAGTTTGAGCTGCAAGAACAGCTTGCAATGTATACATATACAGCAGTAAATTAAGAAGCTCCTGCTACTTGTTGGATTGTACTGCTTTCTCACTTGGTGGAAGATACTTCCTTCTCATCTGTTGGCTTTAAATCTGTTTTAAGCCAAGCAGAAACCAGCAGAACTAATGGTTTGAAATACAAGAAAAATGTAATTGGTGAATTCTTAGACACGATTTTTTTTTTTCCTTAACTGTTTTCCTGCGCTTAAGAGACACTATGTCAGACAGCATTCCATTGTGATTGATGTGTTGGTCTGTCTTTTCATGGGAGTTTTGGGTTTTTTTTCCTCCAAATCCATCTTGGAAATGTTGTGCACTGTTCACTGATGTCATGTCATGATGCTCCCAGTAGTTATGGGCAGGGAGTGAAGTCCCAGGTCTTACTGGGAGTAAATGATGACTTCATTGCTTTCCTTTTGAGAACAGAAGAATGGGAAGTGGTTCATTTGGTACTTTATTTTAAAAATGTGACATTCATACTACCGTTCTGTCAAGTGCTTATATTTTAAAGATGCTTCTAGTTGAAGAACATTTGTTGCATATGCATATAATACAATGATACTACGTGTTAGTTTTAAACTTGATCTAAAGCTAGGTCGTAATTTTAGAAGTCTTGAAATAATATTAAATCCACTTTGATGTACTTTTAGGGGTAGTTAGCTAACACATTTGGCTCAGTAACAGCAAAGGAAAATCTCACTACAGTGTTCGCTGCCTTGTTTACTAGTGGAAGGTTGATGTGATCCAAGCAGTGCTTTCAGCAAAGTGTACATATTTGGTGAACAGCTGTCATCATTTGTTTTTATTTTGAAGGACTCTTGGACGTTGGATTTAAGGACAAGATTGGAAAAGTTCCTGTGTCTGACTCTCAAAGCCAGCCAGACTCCCAGGCTTCTCACTTTATTTGTATCCTTTTGAGAAAATACTTTGAAGATCATTAGAATTACTGTAAAGAGGCAGTGTGATTTATTGGAAGAATATGCTGGAAGATTTATTATGCAATTGCAGAAGCATTACAGTTCAATGTCTTTTATGGTAGGAAACATTGTTTATATTCCGTATTCAAAAAAACCTTTTCAAAAAAGTTATGTAAAGGCAATATATGGGTGGATATGAAGCCACATGTTTCTCGTGTGACCACTGTTTATTTGCATGCATGGAGTACAGGCTGTCTCAAACCCGACTCCTTTCTTTGTGTTTTTAAAGCTCTCAGTCTTTTCTGTTAGCCATTTCAGGGACCAGCTGAGTGTTTTCCAGGGCTTTTAAGGGTTCCAGAGATTACTATTTTACTAAATGAGTTGTGTTTCAGACTATTTTTCTTCCAGTGACACTGTTTGAGCTGTATTGTCAGACCTAAATTTGCAGACTGACTAGCTGTGTGACAAGATTACCTTCTCCATTTTTGGTCAGGATAGTTGAGGGTAAGGCAGAGAGAACTGAACTGGAGTCTTTGTTTCTAGCTTTATTCTTTTTTAACAGGTAAAGTTTAAATCCTCATTC
>JAOWBP010004023.1:10987948-10998198 GCA_028571105.1 Tragopan temminckii
TGGTTGTGTTCACTCAGCTGTGCTGGCACAACCTGGGATAGTGCAAGTTTGGGAGCAGGTGCTGAGAGCAGTGCTGCTCTGAGGAACTGTACATAGTCATGCCTTAGCTGTGTAGTGAATATTCTAAAGACAGTTAGGAGGTGATGCCTCAATTTTTATTTGCTCTGTTTTTAATGTCTGCCCTTGAGGTATATCATGCACAGGTATACTTAGAAACTGTTTGTAGGAGGGAATTTCCAGGCAAACAGGCATTCCGCACTCATGTTGAAATTAAAGGTCTGCCACTTAGTGCACAGCTGACATTCTCTTTCTAGCAGATTATAGCATCATACTGTGAGATGTGTACTTGGATTTTGCAGTGTTTTGTTGGATCAGCTGCAGCACACTGGTAGCTTTGGGATATACTGGGAAGTAGGACCGTACCTGCACTGTAATCAAAATGAAGGAACTCCCCAGTGTGCCTTGGATTATATCCTTGGTAGCATTACTTATCTGTAAAATTTATTTTTGTTCCCAGTGCATTGTACTTGGTGAACAATTTGTAATATCTGAGGGTAAAGGCGGGACGTGACACTGAGAAGTGGCATTGTGTAGTATAAAGCCATGACGTCTCAGGCTCTGAAAGTACAGTGAAGATAGCATGTATATATCACTTACCAATGTGTGCTGTTCCTGTACAAACATCAGCTTCCTGCTTTGTCTCCTGTCACTAGAGGCCTGTCACTTTCGTACCACAATAAATTCACATCAGGAGAACAAATCCCAGCACCAGTCTTTCTTACAGAACTGGCTTCAAGACTTGAGGCAATAATGTTTCTCAAGCAAGAGACTTTCCCAGTGTAACCATATCCGTGAAATCTTACTCAGTGAGGGTGGCTGGTGTTGGCTGTTGCTTTGGGCTCTCCCATAAACTGGCTTGAATCTCATTCTTTTACCAAGCAACTGTATGCTTCTTGCCAGCTCTGCAACCTCGTGGGGCAGCTGGTGAGCCTGATCTGCAACCCAGTGACAGGATGCATCTGCTGCATGCAGGTAGAGGGATAGAGGCCACGGCACACTGTTACAGGTGGAGACTTTTCTAAGGCCTTACTTTATCATAAGGCTTTTTTGAAAGCTATCCCCATCTTTGATTGTGTCACTTGGCATGTGTGCTCCTGTACTGGAAGATAGGAAGGCCAAGAGAGCTGTTGGAGCAGAAAATGTCTGGATTTAAGAACAGGAGGTCGGAGTACCCGTTCTGACAAGTTGAGGCAGCAGTCACCTGAAGATTTAATAGATTTCTGACTTCATAACGTTTGTTTGGGCAAGGAAATAAATAATGTGGGTAATAGTGGATAAGTTTGAGATTAATTCTTTTAAGCATTTATTTACCACTTTCCCTTTTATTTGTAATGTGCTTGAGTTAACTCTCCAGTTTTCTTTTTCTTTTAATATTGATTTGTCTGGTGAGTGAGAAGCATGGATTGTAGTCTTTTGTTGCCTGCAGCTGTGTCAGTTTAATTCACAGCATGAAGCTGAGCAGTTTCTTTCTCTTTACTAGCTCAGATTTGATCTTCTGTCCTGATCTAATGTAGCTGTTAAGCATGAGCTCAGTCTTAAACCCATGCATAGATTTTCCAATTCACATACAGTACACACCATCCTGAAATTTCTTGGATTAGGGTTCATGTAATAAGAATCTCTGAACTTTGGATTGAAGGGGAAACTGGGAGTACTTCTCTAGATGTGCAATCTCCATCAATAGTCAAGATGAGTCTTACCCACTGAAAGAGGTTCTGTGGTTAGAAAGCTTTGTAGTTGATTGCATATGTTGTTCCTCTGTCATGGAATAGAATTAATACCCATTATGTTTTTGTTGCTATTCAGTCTGCTTATATTTGCCTGTGGATCTAATTAGCTGAATTAATCTCCATAGTAAGTTCTGAGTGTCTAGCTAAGTTTTTCTTAGGATGAAGTATGTATTTATTTTCTGTCCCTGTCCGTGGGATGGTTCTTATATGTTGTTGCTTATGTATGAGAAGAAACAAACCTGCCTTTAAATGTGAACAAAGAGAAGTTTTTTCCTCTGCTGACACAGTACGTGATGCCTTCCTCTATGTAACTGCCACCTGCCACAACTTGGGCATCTTCTTTGCTTCACTTGTTAAATTCCTCATCTCTAAAGTAAGGTGCTGTCAGTAGCAGGGATTTCCACACACTTTTCCTATTGTCATCCTCAAATCCTTTAGTATCATCTTTGTCCTGATGCCTGTGGACATTTTCATTGGCTCAGGTCATGTATTTGGTGAAACTACATCTCATCACACCAGAGGTCATCTCCTGGTTTCTTTTGCTCACTCATTGTGTTCTACTTATGCTATCTGTTGTGCTAAATTTAATTTTAAATTGTCTTAGCCAGGAACTCTGTGTGTGTGTTTGTAAGAGTTAAAATACTCATTCACTTCAGGGAATTCAACTGTTCTTTTTACATATTAATCTGTTCTGAGTTAAATCAGTTAAATGTATTAGTCTCAGTAAAGAGAATATGGCATGTTTATACTGAACTACTAAAACCATGAATCATGTCTGATTTTTACCTTAGTAACTCAACTGTAGGTTTCCTTTCAGAGGCTTTTCCTTAATGTAGGCTTGGAACCTTTGGGGATGGGGAATAGATAACATTCCTGAAACACCTCACATTGTTTCTCCTTTTGTTAAGTGATGGTGAGAAATTTCAGCCAAAGCAAGTATGGATAAAGTTCAGAGCTGCTTTCTCATAGATAAAAAGCCACATCCATTGAGACTTATTTCTTTAGCTGCTTCAGTATAGAATTTGTAGATCCACAGCAGTGTGTCAGTGCTTGGTATATAGCTATTCTAACCAACAGTTATGATGGAGTAATGTGCAAACTGGGTACGTTCACCAGGTTTTGGAAGGAGAGCGTGAATGTGTCCTCAATGATGCACTCTAATTTCAGTCTTTAAAACACACAGGTTTGTGGAATGGGAGAAGAAGGTGCTTATACTTTTTCTTATAGAGCTAATGGTCTGTTAATCCTTAGCTAATTTTAATTTTTTTAAATTATTTTTTTAAGGACTGTGTATTTCTCTGTGATTTATTTCTGTTAACTTGTTGTTTTTTTTTTTTTAATCTTCCTTATTTTAATGTGTGCCTGTTTGCCCATAAAGGGACATTACTCTATGAGCCCTTGTGATGACGAATATGTAAGTGTCTCTATCTTTATATCCTTTCACATTGCCTGCTGCAATCTGTCGCTGTTTGTATCTCTTCATTTCACAATGTGTAACCATTTTCTGTGTATTTTAACTCATCATTACATTAACTGTATGGTTTATATCCGCTGAAAATATGTGCAAGGCTTGGTATTTATGCATGGAGAACAGAAGTTCTCAGTAACCTTATGGCTTTGTAATATGTGTAACACAGCATGTCAACAAAAGATCAGCTTTGTCCACAACTTTTACGTGAAACACAGCTTCTTTATAACGTACAGAAAGCAATTGTTTCTTCCATGTGAACGTCAGTGTATATAACGTGAGGTCTTTGAAGTGTGCCAACGCTATCTGATCCCACAACACCTTTGAGTAAACGGGTCGATGGATATTAGTACTTGAGATAACACAGCTTATCAGAGGTGTGTCTTATTTTATGTGTTTGTAGTTTTGATTTGTAAAGTGCAACTTTGCAGTTAGAGATGATAATTTTTTTTTCCGTGCAATTAAAATGGCCCCTTTTCTTTAGAAACCAAAAAAGCAAAAGTATTCTGTGTACTGCCTGTGACTTCTGTAACCCAGATGGAGGTTTGTATTCTGGCAATATTACAAGTAAGCCATAAGAATCTAATTCTGCCCATACTCAGTGCATTCTTTGCAAAGAGAGGAAATGAGTCCAATTTTAAGTAAGTCAGTATGTAATCAAATCATAAACGTGATTGACACCAATTCTAAAAAATGTCAGTCAATTTTCTGCTTTAAAGTCACCCACATTTGGGTTTTTTTTGTTTTTTGTTTTTTTAATTTATTTGAGTAAAACAACATCTGACCTTTCCAGGAGCACTGTACTTTATTTCAAATGTGTTCCTCACTTCCCACTTTAATGCCATTTTGTTCAGAGAAAAAATCACCATGTGCAACAGACTGTGTGCTTCTTTTTGTTTGACATACAGAATACATGTTCATCTGTGTTAAAAGATGACCTGTATCAAGCAACCTGGTACTGCAGGTGTGAGAGGTGTTACTGGTTGCCCTTTGCTGGGTGCTCACCATTCTGTTTTCTTTCATCATGATCTGTTTCAAGACTGAGAAAACCTGTTTACAAATGTGAGGATATGAATGAAATGATCTTTGCGAAAGAAAAGTTCTGCCTTTATACAGGTAGCCTTAGTAACATACAACTTTATACAATGCAGAATGTATTATCTTGCAATGCAGAATTGTTTATAATTTTTTTAAGCTGTCTGACTCTTAATTCCGGGGTATTTCTTGAATAGATAGATAGATTGGTTTCCTCTAACATCTCCTTACTGTTTATAGATAGCATCATTTTTCTGTCATCTGTTGTCATTACATTGTCGCATAGCATTACAGTGTGACTTTTTTATGCACGCTTCACGTCTCTTAGAGAAGCTATTTTTTGTGCCAAGTAGGAAGTTTTCATAACAGCATATCTCTGGTATAAGTAAGGAGAAGAAATAATTTAAAACATTTGCAGATCTTATGAAATAAATCTGCATGACCCCAGTAGAGACCTGCCAGCTTACACAAGCTCAGTGCCTGACCAGTGCTAAGCTGCATGCAGCACTCTTCCTGTCATTAGTGTGTAACAAATGAGCTGAACATTCATGGGTGATTTCTAATGATATGTACACCTTAGCTCAAACTTTGTTTTTACTCTTCACACATTCATCACATATCTTTGATTATCGATTCTGAATCTGCATTGCATTTACAGCGAATCCTTACAGCACGTTTTCAGAGTGGTAACTGAGGTCAGAACCTGGCTTTTAGCTTTAGCCTTCAGCACATTACGAATGTACACATCGAATAGTTAAGTGAAGTTGGTTTGAATACGGGGCTGCAGCATTTGATAAGCTCAGTTGTGGTTTTGACTTGCAGATGAAATGCATCTGTTTTCTTTTATAAATATTGATATAATATTTTTCCCTTTGAACTTCTTTATTTTATTCCATGCTGTTCATATTCAAGCATCGCTTCTTTCAAAAATGACGGGCTGCCATCTGTGGCTAATCTGCACTGTGACAGAGTTGCTTTGCTTAATATGGCACCTGTTTTGGCTTTGGTAAGAAACATCACAATGATAAGTCATACCTCGTGATCCTACCAGAATGAGCTATGCTTGGGCTGTTGTCTTGTTTGTTTCTCTTCTTTCCCTAAGGCACCTGGTTTCTGCATGTGTTTAATTATGGAAAAATGGTTCTGCCTTATGGTTTTGCATGAAAAGTGTTTTGCTTGAGATTAAATCCATTAATGTTGGGTATTGCACATAAGTCACATATACTGTGCGTTCTTCATGATCATTCCCTGACCAGCACTTGACAGCATAGTGTTAGGCAGAAAGTTGGATAAATATTTAATCTGATAAGACCAGGAAAAGGGCTTGGGAGGAAATACTAAGTCTAAAATATCTCTTGACAACAAATCATTTTAATCTGATAAACTGCTGATAAAGAGGAGCTATGAAAGCTTGGCTGATGTGGGCATTGTCTGGAGATGAGTGTTGGATGCAGATTGAGGAAGGTCTCTTTTCACAGTGCCATTGACTGCTTGAGTTTCAGTCTGTGGCCTTGGATTCATCACCTAGAGATGAAGATTGTAGTGGTTTGACTAGCCTTGGAGAATAGTAGAAATTTATTTCTGGTAGAGTGCTTTCACAGTTATGAATGCAAAGTGCCAATGGCTTCACTTTATCTTGTGCAATTATTTAAAACAGTTGTTATAAATAAATCCAAGTTTCCTGTACCCAAATACTCTCTCTTCCCACCTACTTTCTCCCTCTTGCTTTCTCTCTCAGAAACACCATGCAGTTAGAATTTGGACACTATTGCCACAGAAGTGACAAGATACGAGGGTTCAGCATTTAGATTTAAGAACTAACAACAAGAAAGAGAGTAAAAGATCTGCGAGGATCAAAAACCAGGATTCTGTTCTGCCAGCTTTCATTAGAGAAGGCAGCTCAAACTCTTATCAGTTGAGACACAAATTAAATTTTTCTTCATTTAAATGTAACCCCTAGTTCCTAAAAATTTAGAAGACTTCATGTTTTCACATTCAACTACAACACGAAAGCCTGTTTTTAAAAGCTTTTGGCTAAAGATTTGCAAAGAACTTAAACAAAAGGAGTTTTGTTATTGAATTTGTAATAGAGCGGATTTTTGTTGCTGGGAATCTCTTGCTTTTGCTTTCTATAGTAGGGATGTGTTGAGAAGATGAAGGCTGCACTGACACTCCTGCCAGCAATAGTAAGTGTGAGAGCTTGGCCTTGGAGCTGCTGTGTACTGGTGAAGAAATGTCTTTTTTTTATGCTGATCAGATTATATGGCTTTGTCGTGTTGAAAGTGCTCTTGCTGTAATTAAACCCAGGAGCTGCTCTGCAGGACCCAGCTGTGTCTGAGGTGTGATTTTCCTTTTAATAAATGTAATGCTCAAGTCAAGAAGTAGAACTTAACAGAGCTTTTGAGGGTGAGCTGGTGTCATGGTGCTTAACCAGGTAAATATCCTGAGATTTGGGATGTCTCTGATCAGTACCAGAGAAGTGAAACAGAAATGAACAAGAAAAACAAACAAACAAACAAACAAACAAAAAAACTGCCTTGTGAATTGTGGAAGGAGATGTGAGGCTGAGGAGCACATGCTTTGGTGGGCAGCCTGGAGGGAAATCTGTGGTGGATGTGCACCCTGCCCCTCCATCGAGCGGTACAAGATGTTTTGTGAGGTGGGGAAGAGCACCCTGCTTCAGGACCAGGAGTTAAAGTGAAGTGTTAGAATGGTGCATTAGCTGTAGGTGGAGAGCCCGTGATGCTGACCTCTCAGAGATACCTCCATTGCTTGTCCCAAAGTAGTACAGACCCCAAAATCATTGCTCTGCAAGCTCCAGGAGAGCAACTGGATGGTGGAGCTTCCAGAACAGACCAGAAAGCAATATAATTGCCTAGCAATTCCTCTTGTCATACAACTCCTTAAAATACAGGCCTACATAAATCCCAAGACTAGGAAATAGTGGAGTTGTCACTATATTAGCTGTTGCTATTTTGCAGAATTTTTCTGTGTCGTAATCGTGGAATGATTAAGGTTGGAAGAGACCGCTGGGATCATCTAGTCCAGCTGTAATCAAATACTAATTTTCTTGTTTTCCTTTTTGTGGTGTTTGTGCCATGAATGCTTGGTTGTTTAATTGTAAAACAATGGTTTGTAGCACTTGCATGCTGCCTCTCATTGGTAGATCTCAAAAAAGAGCTCACTGGAGGGTCTGGTGCCTGTGTCCTTGCTTTCTGGATAAGAAAATCAGAGCCCAGAGATAGGAAATTACACACTTAAATATTGTCTGCTTCTGATGGCTGAGTCAGAGCTATACATATGTCTCCAGCCAATTTCTTATGCAGTTTGCCCTACTGTAAGGATATAGATTAGCTTGCTTATGTGTAATTCCAATCGTGTAAAGGCAGATCAAGGAAGGAGATCTGCCTGTAATGTGGTTGCATTAACTCTGCTTACCAGTGGTGCTGCCCATGGTCAGTCAGGTTGAATGGAGGTGCTGTGAAGGACAAGCCAGCCCTGGGAATCCTGCTGTCTGCTTTGCCTCATCGGACCTGAAGTAACACAAACCATATCCAGATGGCTTTCTCAGCCTTTTGGTGTTACTGGGAAGCCTTCACCCTGTGCGGGTTCTAGGCTGATGCTCTTGGGTCTGAAATGCTAAGAAAAATGAATGCAAATAAATGAGGGGAAAACAATTTAAATATATATGTATGATATTTTGAAAGATTTCTCTGCTGGTTGAGAAAGATTGTTATGTGAGGAGTGCTGTCAAGACAGGTTAATTCTGACGTGCGTGACCTGTTAATTATCTGTTGTATACCAGTCATTCATTGACTTAAACATAGCATGAAATGCTTCCTAATGTGTGTATGAGCTTATTTCACATCTGAGAGAGCAGTTCCTTCTATTACGAAGAATACTCACGAGCTTTGTGAAATCCAGCACGTTCAAGAAGACGTCAGCTGGTGTAACTCAGTATTCTCTGCGGCATTGCATGCCTTTTGTCTGCTAAATCCCTCCGTTTTAAATCTGACAATAGACATTGATTATATAGCTCCCACTGAAAAAGGCTAGGTTAGAAGAGGGAGGTGGGTTTTACAGTCATAAATGGTAATGAGACACTGCATAGAAAGTGAGTAGTGAGACCGACACAAAAGGTGACACAGAATATTCTGTGAACATGGTGTGTAGTTGACATTGAAATGCATAATATGAAGCACAGTTAGTGCTAGCTAAAGAAATATTTGTTAAACCAGACATCTTTTATATGGTGTTGACATCTTTAAGCTTTGGCTTGTGCAGCAATGGTGCCTTCGTTTGCTTTGAGTCACGCTGAAGCAAAGCAGAAAAACCAGGCTTAAATGGAGCTTATCCTAGGCAGAACCTCTGAGAAATGGCATGATGTCCCACATCCCTTCTGTCTGCACTAGGCTTTTCTTTGCATATTTATAGCTGTGTATATAGGTATATTTTAATAGCAGCAGGAAGTCTGAGACAATTGGTATTGAAACTGTATTTGGGTGCTGAAATGCACGGTATGTCTCCACTGGGAAATTATTGCACTGTTAAGGTACTAACATTTTTGAAGTCAAGGGACAATGAAAAAGGTCTTCATCTTCCTCAGTGGATTTCAGAGAGTATTTTCTCCTCTCCCTTTTCTGCATTTCTGAATGTCTGAAGTGAGTTTTTGGAGTACGTCAGTGCAGACAGCACAGATAAATCATAACAAAGGGGATTTTAACTTTTTAACTATTTTGAAGGAAAGGAAACAAATATTGAAGTCCTTTCTAGCTGTGTTTCTAAATAGCAACATAGGTTTTATATGAAAGGAACTGATGAACCTCAGTGAAAGAAAGCACTGTGGACCTCATTAATAATAGTTCCACTGTGAAATTTGGACTCATCTGTTACAATTTCTTTTTTTCTCTGATCCAGGCTTCCACAATGTTAAGAGCATCTTTGGCACCTGTGTAAGTATTGCTGGGCTGCATTTATATCTGTAAAGAACAGGAGGAGGGATTGGTAAACTTAAGTGTCCTGCCTGTCATTTGCAAATGGAATCGGTCTGCATGCTTCCTCTCAGTGAGCATTGCATGCAAGTGCTGCGTGCTCGGATTCTTCTCTTGGGCAGGTTCAATAACATCCTTATTTCAGCAGGATGTTGCTAATCCAACAAATCTGTCACTCCACACCTGGGAGCTGTTTGCTCTATTTTCTTTACTGTTTCCGCACCATACATTCCTATTGTTGGAATTGATTTGCTTCTCACAAATCAAGGGAAAAGGGGAATTGGTAAGGTGTTTTTTATGTGTACCTCAGGATCTTTTTTTTTTTAATGTTGAACTTAGGAAATTTTGACTTATCAGTAGGATAGAGATGATGTGACTGAGGTAAGAGATTTTTAAGATGCTTAGACCATCAGTTGGCTAATTGTTTAATGTCTGCAAATTGTGATGACAAGTGAACTGCATCTAAGGTGGAAGAAGACCCAAGTTCAAGACATTGTCTTAAGTTGGTTATTCTAACATGATAATGGTAATAAAAATAACAAATGTATAAAAATGTGGAGACCTTTTTCCTGAAGCAAAGTTCCTGTTTTGGCTCTTGACACCTCAGTAATATCATCTGCACCAAATAAGTAGTTTGGATGACCATCAAAATTCAATATATTTCCTGTTTGCATTGTAGGAAGAAGCAGGATGTGCCCTTGTTGCCCTCTTTGGACTATGAGAAGCTGAAGAAAGATTTGCTTACAGGGAACGATCGTCTCAAGGCCTTCTTACTGCAGGCTCTGCGTTGGGTGAGTAGGATGGCATCTGTAGAAATAAATCAGTCTCTGCTGGGGGGGGGGGTTTAGAACTAAAATCCATGTTGTGGGCAAGGTGATTGTTCTGGTTGTCATTATTATAGGCAGCATTTGTCTTTGTCAGTGAATCTTGCTGATGATCTTGAGATGATGAGGGAAGCCCTGGCAG
>JAOWBP010004023.1:10998216-11011751 GCA_028571105.1 Tragopan temminckii
GACGGTGCCCTTTCTCTTTGAGAAAAGCCAGATAGGCATTCCTGGGATCTTCAGTAGAAGTTTTCTGATGGTTTTCAAGGAAATAGCTGCTGCCTAAAACGACATTTTCAATGCATTGCCCTGTTCAAATTCATTTAAATACTGCTGTACCAAAGAACTACCTGATTCTAACTGGTACTTTTCCTTTGTAGTGAAAGTGTTCTACAGGAGCCTACCATTTTGATTAACTCAGATAATTTCGTAATATTTTTGAAAAACTAAAAGTGACAACAGGAAACTTAATTTTCCTGCTGAAAAGGAAGCTGACACTTTCACTGTGACAGACGTGAAAAATGATAATAGTGAAATTCTGGTCAAGCTTCAATGTCTGTTTTCACATATCAAATAAAAAAGCAATGCCTCCTGGTCAGACCAGTGGTCCCTCTGACCCACTACTCTGAGGTGTTTTAGAAAAGCTACATATCTGTAGCTATTGAAAGGGCTTTTTACTTTATGGGAAGTAATGCTGTGTCCTTCACGTAGGAGCAGTGATTACAGCTTCCAAGTAACAGTTCTGTGATGGATCACTGAGCCGAGCTCAGGGCAGTTCATCTCATTCCCTTAGATCACTGAGGTTGAATTCCTTCTCCCTGTGAGAAAAGAACTAATTTTCAGCTATGGGGTATCAGCACCTTTGAAATCTTCAGTGGTCGTCAATTTACACTACTATTGATTTGTTTGTCTGGTTTATTGATGTTTTTATTTATTTCAGCGCTTGACAACTTCATATCCTGGAGAACAGAGGGATACTGTCCTGCAGGCTTACATCAGTAACGACCTCTTAGATTGCCACAGCAAGTGTCAGGTCAGCTGGAGTAGTCTTCCTCTACCTTGTATGTGATACTGCTGATTTGTTTCTGTGAAGTGCTTATGAGATGCTGTGTTCCTTTTTGAGTGCTTATGTGTTGTTAGATAAAATATTCAGTCCGTTTCACTGATAAGATGTGAATTAACACTTTGGTCATAGTACCTCTACAGAATATCTGATTGTGCATGTATTCAGCAGTATTTTAGTGAATTTGGAATGGGTTGTTAATTGTGTTGATTCACTCACCATATTCCAATACTGTTACTATCACGTGTGAAAACAGTTTTTTTCGTTCGTAAAGGTTACTTTTATGTGGTTCCCCAGTTGTTTGAAGCAGTGGGCCTGCTTCCTATCTTGTCATTACAACAATAACTTGTACTGTTAGAGAAGTTAAAGGATTAATTAATCAGTGATCTGATTTTCCTCCCTGAAAGTTTCTGTAAGAGGAGAGTTATGTATAGATAGTGCCAGAAGTAAAACAGGAGATAAAAATGGTTTGCAAGGTGGTGGTCTTGCTACGTTCTTGAGCTGCTTAGTTGTCAAGAAACAGCATTTCTATTCAGCTGACATTAACATTCAGTTAGTGACCAAAAAACCCTGCTAATTTCACTGATGAACTTACACGGGCTAATTTTAGATTTCCTCTTTACCAGTGCTGGTTCATTATAATTCTTATCCTACACCATGCCGTTTTAACAGACTGAGCTGAGCAGCTGTACTCTGCTTATTTGTTCGTTTTCTGCCTCTCTCTCAGACCTCCCCCTGACCCTGCACCAAAATACGATTTTAAAAAAAAGAGGAAGTGGAAAATTCCAAATCCTACTGACAGTTTGAAAGATGTCAGTCCATGCTTGTTTGCTTTGCAAATTTACTGAAAATTTTACAATGTTATAGAAAACGTATGTTTGTTCTTATCTGCTTTGGTGCGCTGTTATTAATGTTTGCTCTCTTTTTCAGAGAAGTGTCCTTAAATTATTGCAGTCTAAGAGTGAGGTAGTCAGACAGTATATGGCAAGGCTCATCAATGCTTTTGCTTCGTTGGCAGAAGGTAAGAGATCCACTGCCAAAAAAAAAAAAAAAGAAATAAGAGAAAAAAAGCATTTTCATGTAACACTGATAGAGAGAAAAAGCATTTTCATGTAACACTGATTCACAAGTACTTCATGAGTGCATATCACTGCATGTGGGAATGTAGAGCCTTGTTGGCACCCTTTTTTTAGGGATTTGCTCTCTTGTCACATGCATTCAAAAGGGTTTTTCTCACTACCCGGAAAGTTTTCCTTTTGACATTGTATATGCACTATTTCTGTTGTCTTTTGATTATTTGTGGTCTGTGTGGGAACTTACCCAGCTTAGTCTTCAGCCTCTTTATGAGGGGGAATATGGGGAGGGGAGAAGGGAGGGAATATCCCCTAGTGATTGAAGTGCCTGTAGGCAGACCTGTTGCCAGGCTGTACAGTGGTCATTATTGCCACTGTTCTTGCATTTCCTGCTCCTCACCTGAATAAATTTTTGTGCATCACTGCTCCCTGTTTGGTTGCATATGTGCAGCTGTGTATCTCTGCCTGTCCCAAATTAGCCTTTGGTTCGGTGTTAACTATTCCTTGGAACTGAAATTCCTTTTAAAGTCAATAGCTATAAGGCACCTAACTTTCCTGAGCTCTTTGGATGTGTCTGCTCTTTTCCTAGAATATACAAAACTGATAAATCAGAGAGCATGTGGATTCTGTGTGCTGCAAGCAGAGTGGGCAGTTGGGGACCTCTAATACTGCAAGCGGGTGGAGAGAAGCTGGTCTGCTAGAACTCATTTGTGCAGATTTGTTGGGCTTTGGCACAACATTGTGTCTCCTCAGGAAAAAAAAAAATGGAGGTCAATCTAGCTTAGTCTTCCAAGGAGAAGAAACTTTTCTGTCATGCATCGGTATCTCAGCATCTGTTCTTTCATCGCTCTTTGCACCAGGTCGTCTCTACCTTTCTCAGAACCCAGTGTTGCTGCAAATGCTGGAGGAGAGACTGAAAACTGAGGACAAGGATTCCCTTACATGGGAGAATGTTCTGGGGGCTCTGCAGAAATTCAGCCTCAGGTGATGAAAGCACAGCATGCAGTGGTGACAGCAGGAGAGGAAATGCGGGCTAAGTTAGGCTCTGTTCAGGGAGGAAAGAAAAGCGCTCGATTTTCCCATAACAATCATCAGACCCTCTGATGGCTGATGAAAGCAATGTCATTTATTATGGAGGAGAACTCAGTTTTGCTGACTGAATTAACCTGACTTCCTACCAGCTATCAAGACACAAGTAAATGTACATCTCCTGCTGTAGCTCTGTGTGCTTTTAAATGTGTTCCTTAACTGAGCAACTGTAGTGAAAGTCTTTATGTAGAAAGTTCTGAAGATTCCACACAAGGGGGGAGAAAACCCCAACAAAACAGCTGTCTTACATTCCCTTGCATTTTCTTATCCTTTTTGCAAACATTTTTCAGGGTTTTCATCCTCAAACTGTTAATCCTCTTTCCTGGGGTTGTCTGTGCATGGGCTGTTCTGTTTCTTACTTCTGCATCAGCACTCTGACTCAAAATGTCCATTGCAAAAGAAATACCATGCAAATACTGTAAGATGCATGATATTATTCTCATTTATCAAGTAAGTATTACCTAGACCTCTGTTTTCTGGCAATCAGGTGGCATATTCAGCTCTGAATAGGTAACTAAATATAGATAGAAGTGTTTAGTTCTTGTTTTCTATCACACTGTCCCTAAATTAAGACCGTAAGTTGTGTTGTTTTGTTTGGACTTGCTGAAGAATGAGTGCTGCTTTTGGATTTGCTTAATGCAGATCTCCTGTAGATGAAACACATGTAGATGTGCTTTGTATGACTGCTTCCTCACGTAGTATCTTACACATATTTGAGATGAAATAGAATAAATCTTCATACCCTATTGCTTGAAATTGTAAGTTAGTCTTAGAGAAAAGGATTTTTGCCATTAAAGCAGTGTTTGATAGTACAGGTGAGTTTGAATTTTGGGGCCCAGCAGCATTTTGGTGAAACAATCTACTGAAAATTTCAAAGCTTTTTTACTTTTTAACAAATAACACTTCACCTTATAGAATATTAATGTCAGACACTTGGCATGAGGGACTTTCTTTTTCTTTTCTCAGTGTGGAGTCATGTGCTCACTTGCGTTCTTGCTTTGCTCTCCTGTAGTTTATATTTTGTTGGCAAGCTAGTTTGTGGTAGGTAGATGAAGTAGGATTTTAATATGCTCATGTTAGTTGAACATGTATTCAGAAGCTACTTATGTTGTCATTTATTTTGTGTGTGTGTTGTGTTTAATTCTAGGCGTGCCCTGCAGTCAGCAATGATCAAGGATGGGCTCATTTTCTGGCTGGCTGATGTCCTGGCGGATTCAGATAGCCTGTCTGATTACACATTAGAATATTCTGTTGCCTTGTTCATGAATCTTTGTTTGAGGAGTGCAGGTATATTACATTTTGAAGTACAGTTTTATTCTAAGAAACAAATAGGAAAGATCCTGAAAGCTTCTATTGGTATTCCTGGATTCTTCAAAGTGACCATAACTAGTAGCAGAAACTCACATAACCAGTGATATTTGGGTGTCATAACCAGTACTTTTGAGCAGATCTCTTTCTGAGGAATCCTGAACTGTGGAGATGAGCTTGACCAAAATCAATGGAACTCTCCAAGATTTCATTCCTTTTTTAGATCAGCATGTGAGAACTGCCATTCTTACATTCCAGGTCTGCTTTTCAAAGAGAACTTGATACTTGTATAAGAGATCTGTTTGTATAAAAGAAAGTCAGAACTGACTTGATCAGTATTGGGAGGAGTTTACCCTGCAGCATGTGGAGTGGAATGCTTGCAGGCAATACTTTGACAATGCAGAGATTCCACACAGGAATACAGTGTTCTTGTCTATGCCCGAGAGATTTAAAAGAAGCTTAAAATAAATTTCCTCTTAAAAATGAAAGTAAGGCAAGGATGAAAAAGTGGCTGCTTGGTATAAGCAAAATAACGCCTTTGTTAAATCCCTTTGTGTTGCATCCTGTCCACGATTACCACTGCATGACTCTGAAGCAACTCCACTGATTTCATTCAGTTATGCTGAGCAACATTTGGAAGGAGCAAGAAATAATATTGCTCCATGTAAATGAATAATTATATTTAGTACTGATTTTGAGAAATTATTAAGAAGCTTGCTCTGATCTGTTGGTTTTTTTCAAGCACACTTATGCTTTCTCCCTTTGCAGGGAAGAAAATGTGTGCAAGGATTGCAGACCGTGTACTCAAAGTTCTCTCTGATCTTCTTGGCCATGAGAATCATGAGGTACTGTGTAGCAAACTTTGGGTTAAGGAAAGGAAAATTTAAGCTAAGGCATTCAAGAAATGTGTAAATGAGAAGAAGGAAATCAACTTCGTTTGTTAATTAAGTTGTTTGACGTTTTCCTAAAATTCACAATGATGTTAATTTGATTTCACTGGACACTGATCTTTCTGGGAATAACTGTGTCTTCCTTTAACAGCTGTTGATAGGCAGAAATGAATGTCTCCTAGATTCCTAGCTATCATGCAATCTGTGTGCATTTTGATTGTTGTTTCTGATGCTATTTAAATATAATCAAATCCTCTCTGGTTTGAACAATGTGTGGTTCAGGACATGCAAAATTCTAGGTACAAAGAAGAAAAACTGCTACTGGTTTAAGGAATATTATAAGCAAATAGTGACATTTGGGCCCTAATATCTGACTGTCCACCACTTTGTTTAACCTGCCACTTTACCACTTTGTGGTTCGGGTTTCTTCTCTTTCTTCAGACACGCATGTGAGTACTGAAAATGATAATTTATATCTACCTGATGTTTTCAACACACGGCTGATAAAATTGTCTTTTAGATAACGCATTGCTTTAGCTGTCTCTGCAGAGATACACTTCTTTTAACCGTGGGGTGGAATTCAAGGGAGGAGAAAATGTAAACAAAGATTCGATGAAGTTGATATCGCAGAGAGGCAGAATTTTGAGCACAATGCTCTAGATTGATTCCCTTATGATAGTGTGAGGTGTCTTGGGACATCTGGTTAAAGCATAATATAAACTCCGGGTTCTCGTGGCTATATCCATTGATCGAATCATCAGGGTTTTTTATCACATAAACTGAAAGTAAGTTTCAGTGAAGTGTGAGCTCCAGTTTTTATAAATTCATTAGAGGATGTAGATCAGTTCTTTACTGCTGCTGCTTTAATTAAGATGAAACTTGTCATACTTTCATTGAACTGTTTCACTGGAATGTTAGAATGACCTTGACATTTCTCTTAAAAAGTGCATTCTTCTGACATAGTTTGCATCAGTGCAACTGATGGAAGTTTTGTGCTTGAAGTCAAAGGTACAAGGCAGTGTTCTTGGGTGCCTGGAGAGCTTTTAGAGAAGCTGTGGGATCCTTGTGTAAATCCCATCACTTGTCTTCCTTCGCTTCCTCTGCTCACAGCCTAGCTCACTTATTCCTTTTTCCAAGGTATAAGCAGAGGATGACTGGAGATCTTAGTGCTGCAACAGTAAATGGCAAGCAAGAGGGTCACATAAGTGCTAGTACAATTGATTAGACAAATCTACTGGTTTTCACTATCCATATTACCAAGTATTTTTGCTGCTGCTGAGGGACAGTAATGGGCAGCAGAGTGGGAGGATGTTCTGTGCTGCTACAACTTTTATCATTCTGCTTAAGGCTACAGCATGTGAAGCCTGTCTGCGTTTGTGCTGGCACAGTCTTGTCCCATTTTTTTGTCCTTTCCTATTTTTTTGGACTGTCACAAGTGCTTGTCAGAAACTGACTCCTTTCCTGCTTTCCTCCTTTTTTTTTTTTTCCCTTGGTGGCAGTGGATTGGGTCAATTTGCAAGAATGCATTTCAAAAAAAGAGGAGAGAAAGTCAAAACACAGTAGTAGTGTTTTAGATAAACCGTAGCACAGTGTACTTGTGTCCTATAAAGAAAATCACTGCTTACCATGTGGGAATTTTTGCAAATGTAGGCTAGCTTGATTAAACTCTCTAAACATAGTTATTCTGTTCCTTCACTCTTAAATTTTGGCTGTAGACTACTTGGCTGAATGTCAGAGTTTTTCTTAGTGATCCAACTACTGGCCAATATTTCTTCTTCTTAGATACAACCATATGTGAATGGAGCACTCTATAGCATTCTTGCTATCCCTTCAGTCCGAGAAGAAGCCAGAGCAATGGTAAGCAGTACTGCTTTTTATAGCACAAAAGTTAACTCATATGCTGAAGATGGCACACATATGGGTACGTGTTGGGGGTGTGTGGCAGGATTGTGAGGTAGGAAGCGTGGTATTTTGAGTACATCCACAGGAGGCTCTCCACCTTTGATATGCAAGCAGGTATAAACAGATTGAACATTTTTGCCATATTTGCTGGTCTTTTTCCAGGGGTGAAGTCCCAGTAGTGCAAAGGATTCTTTCTAGATCGTAAATTGAAGGTGTTATTTTGGAATGTTGTCCACATAGTATTTTGTAGACTGAATGTGACCTGGATGCTTTCATCTGACCTTCTGTTTCCTCCCCTTAGTAAACTTACTCTGCACCAGCAAACAGCCAGTAAGGGGACCAGTTCCTCTTGCTACTGTTTTCCTGCCTGGTCTGGACATGGGCTGGCTGGGAAGAGCAGGTGGAAGGTTTTCGTAGAACTTGGAATTGAAAGTGAAAGTTAGTCTAATAGTAACAAACATGCTTTGATTGGAGTTGGAGGAAACTGTTCCTTCTTTTATACCTTAAGGACTGACCTAGAGAGTTGTACAGACATAACTGCTGTTAGATGTTTTACTTAGGAGAGCACAGGGCACTGGATGTCATCTTCAATGATTAAAGACACAGCATCAAGCCTGTAGGATCCACTAAGGAAGAAACTGAGTTTAGGAGGAGGCTGAAGATTGTCTTGCTTTTGATTTTTCCTTCTCTGAATTTCACACAGTTATCTGTGAATGCAAATTTGCTCTTTTCTGTTGACTGCTGTGTTGACAACTGAATTGAGAAGGCAGAAGCAACAGATCTATTAAAAATTGCTCTTCATCACGAATACTTTCACATTTAAATCTAGAAGCAGTCCAGACAGTGTATTTCTTTTCTTTTGGAAGTGTATGGACAAAAAGGAATGCTTAGGGCGGAGCACAGTGGTTTGTTTCACGCTGCCTGTGTTTTTCCCATCAAAACAATGACATTTTAGCGGACAGATCTGTCACCGTGGTCATGTGAAATACTAATCTTATAGTGTTTTCCACTCCATCCAGGGAATGGAAGAAATTCTACGCTGCTTTCTCAAGGAAGGAAATGCAGAGATGATCCGACAGATTGAATTTATTATCAAGCAGCTCTATTCAGGTCAGATGAACAAATGCAGCTATCTGAGCTGTAAATCTTCACAAAGCCATAAGAAGGCTCATGTTTTATTTGGCATTGAAACTCCCACAGAGTGACAGTAATGTGATGGTCTGAGAGAGGGTGAATAGCGAATGTCAGGATTTGATATGTTTTAAAACTGACTTTTGTGTTAAGAATATAAAGAAGGAATAATAGACTGCGTAGGTCTCAATCCTAGAGTTTGGGGACTGTAAACAAAATGACCTTGGCTGTTTTCTTTCATACCAGTGGCCTCCTAGAGACCTCTAGAGACTGGTGCCAGCTGAAAATATGCAGGTGATAACAGTTTGTAAAGTGAAGTTTAGTAACTGTGTCTGTCTCTGCCTGTCCCTCACTCTGTAGAGGGGTGTAGCTCTGCATTCCGAAGTGGCTCACTCTGAACAGGGGGCTGAGACCCTCCGTTTTGGAGAGCACGTTGGCTGGTTGCAGGAGTCATAGGGGCTGTGGTAATACAAAGTGCGAGAAGGTGAAATATTTGTTTTGTTTTCTGTTTCCTGTGTCCGAAAGGGAGGCAGAGGAAGGAGAAAGTAAATAATGAAAAAGAGATGAATTCTGATGAAGTTTTTCTGTACGGTGAAAGTAGAACAAGTCTGACTGCTTTCTTCTAGAAAAAGACAGCATATCTTTGGTTCCTTTGCAAAGAAACAAATAGAATATTTAAGCACCATGTTGCTACTGTACAATATTTGTTCACCAAAGTTACACAATCACTCCTCTCCTCCCTGTGAGAATGGCATTTTTATAAAGGGCATGTCGGATAGATTGGTGAGAGAAAGTTGAGTATAAAGGTTTCCAGGATAAGCCTGGGTGTTTTTTTCTAAGAAGTCAGTTTGTCCACATAGTTGCTGGTATTTAATAATGTTATTGATGGTTTTTTGTTTGTTGCTGTTGATTTTCTTTTTTTCGGTGTTTTGGTGTTCTGTGTTCCTCTGTATTGCACAAAAGTTACAGTAAGTATTCTACACAAGTCTATATTTTTATTGGTAAACAGTGTAGTAATGAAGTGCTTGTAGAGAGAAGTGGAATCTTTCACTGAAAGCCAGTTGAAAATTGAAAACTTTGCAAGTGAACACTTTGATTCACACATCAGAAAATATGCTGGGGTACCATAGTGAGATCTGTGAGAAAAGTACCATTCCAGAGTGTTTCTATTTCTGCCTTTTTTTTCCTGGATAAGGGTTGATTTCTAGCATGCTTCATAGGGGCAAACAATTCCAATAGATGTCCTGAAAAAAATGGCACATCTGTATGAGAAGCAAGCTGAATCATATTGCTCCAAAAGAGAGGCAGGAATTATATATTCTGTTAAGCTGGCTATCTGCTCTTAAACAGTTTCATTTTTCTTTTTACTAGAAGAGCCATTAAATGACAATATTGTGTCTGATGATGAAGAGGAAGAAGAGGACGAGGAGGTAAGTCATGAAGGCCCTCTGAAACCTTTTAGAGAAATCCTTCATCCTCTAGACAGAAAGTATTCTTATCAATAAGCCAGATCTTGTTTATTTCATTGAGTTGGTTTTGTCTGTTTCGTTAAAGTTTTATTTAATCTCCAGAATATATTAAACAAGAAAATTAATCACTTTTTTTTTTTAAGGTATCATCATCTGTTTAATGTGTGACAACTACTTTTGGCGCTCAGAAATTTTGAGATATGTGCAGTAAGTTGTATGTTATGAGGGAAAACCATAATTCCACACTTGCAAAGAAGTGCCATAAAGAGAGGGAAAAAATGAAGATAGGAAGTATCAGAAATGATACAATAGTGAAAAAACTGCTTAGCTGTGTATTTCCAAGTCTTTATTAAAGAAGCTGCCTGCACAGAGTAATAGGATCCCAGGTTTGGAAGCATGCAGTGTGTTTGGTTATTTCACGATCCCATAGCAAGGAGGCCAGACTGCATTATCTACAATTGCTACATTGCTGTAAGTGCATGGGAAGGAGGATTTGAAGAAGTGCTGTATGGGCAGCTGCCATGGGAGCTGTATCTGAATGAAGTCTATTATATGTCACTTTTCAAGAAGTCTTTCATGAGAATCTTGGAATACTGTTTGAACCGCATATATTCACACCAAAGAAGTCAATGACATTGAGAGCTAGTGATCTCTACTAGACATTCTTGTATTATAAATATTAGTGGGGAGCATTTTTACTGAAAACTGAGCTTACAGACAAAGAGTGAGTTTTTGGGCTGGACAGGCAAAGAGTGTAAGTCCTGTATAATTCAGCAAGCCTGTTGTGTCAGTGTTTGCTAACTTGTTGCATATAAATGCTAATGAACAGTGACAACCCTGTTACACTTCAGAAATTGCCCTGCTGCTGCAGGTTGTTGAGCATTTTTCAAATGTACTTTGAACCCGTTACATTGTGAAAACAGAGAAAAATGTAAATATGTTGTAAAAGGTGTGGTGTGCTCACAGCCAGCACTGAGCGTAGCACTTTGCAGGATCCACCAATGTCCAGGAAAGCCTTGTAATCTTTTTTCCTTTTATTATTATTTTTTACATGGTTTAGCTTGTTTGTTGTGATGCCTTCCCCTGATTTTAGAGCTGTGTGGCACTTCTAGCTTTAGGGCTATGTGGAAACTTTAGCTAAGTCAGTTATCTCTCTTCTTCTGAATGGGTTCGGTAAACTGTACTATGCTTTTTCTGATCAGATTGTTGTAATTGTTTCACCTCCTGCTGTTCTGAAGCGAGTTTTCAGTAATCTGTTCTTCCCATTCCTCCAACCCAAAATCGGTGCTTAATGTGCAGATGGTCATTCTAGGAATTAATATTAGGACTTCCTTTCATTCATTACACTGCTTAGCATCCTTTAACTGACATTCCAAGGCTTTGAGTGTCTTCATTGTTTTGCAAGGATCCAAGGTTGTGATATTTTCCCTTGAATACTGGTACACATATTTGAAGGTTACTGTTGTGAAAGCACAGAGATAAGGAGGCCCATCATGAAAGCAGTGGCTTTGGATTGTATAGTAGTGTTGCATGTTTTCACTGACTGATTGATTGATTTTTCTGTTGCTCTTGGGAATGAAAAGATTTCTCCTATTCAGCTGTGTCCCCTGGACAAGTTGCTGCTGCTCACCGTCCCAGCCAAGGCTCTAGGTCAAATCAATTTGAGATGTGTTTTTACCACTGAGCCATCATGTGATTATAACAGGCCTCGGTCACTCCTTGTTTTACTCAAAAAATAACAATAGGCTTTTGAAACAAAGAAATGCCTGATTTCAGTTTTGCATTAGCTTTGCTATTATGTTCAAAAGAAGAATTCATATTCAGGCAATTCTACAACTAGTACCAATGTAATGTTGATTGTGCTGAGTTCTGCAGTCCTCATTGCTGCTGGGAGCTGTAATTCTGTTCTGTTACACGTAGGCCTGCTTTGTTGGTCTCTGTACGTAGAAAACAGTCTGCAAACAGCGTGACACCAAAAGGATATATGAAGCTCATAATGTTGTTGTGTTCTTAACTAAGCAAAGGAAGATTTGTTGTCTCACTGCCTCAATGCTTGAGGCCCTTTTGTATTTTGGAAATGCTGAGAGTTATTGTTCTTTGGGGCCCTGTGATAACATCTGGTATTGTGATCTGACAGCAGAAAGTTTTGGAAGGCTTTGGCAGAAGTCTTGTCTTGATGTAATGCTTAAAAACTACTGCAGGCATATGTCAGTATATGGCCATATATTGACAATTTAGTCACATACATTCAGATGACCTGCTGGTACGTTGCTGATTTGCTCAGCACCAATTTTCATACCTTCAGAACTTAAGAAGCAACAAAATGAGTCTTTTATCTGATTTTTACCTTCTCTTTTCTTGTTTCCAAGAGCATGCAAAGCGTCTCCATGCTGTTGCTATTACCTTTCCTGGTTTCTTGTGTTGCTGTTTTTGTTTATTTCACTTTTGCCTGTGTCTAATTTAGAATTGTTCAATTCTTTTGGCTTTGAACAGATCTATGGTAATAACTGCTTTCTCCAGGCACCATAAGTCATTTGTTAGAGGTGCAACTAATAGGCATACGACTATTCACAACTACAGAAGATCTGATACGAAAATGATGGGGGAAAAGAAAATCTAGCTAACCCTTTTCATCACTGCCACCACCTCTCCTCCCCAAAAATACAAAACAAAACAAAAAAGCAAAGAACCCATTGATATGCAACTGAAATAGGACTGCTTTTCTTCTTCTTTGTAAATAAAGAGTATAAATTTTTTTCATCATGTGTTTATTAACATTGTTGTTATTTAGTGAAAAGTAATTAACACAAAACTTTCCCTCAATAGTTGGATATTTGCTCTACAACTTGAATCTCATTGCAGTATTTGTGGGATTAATTGCATCACGTTGGTTGATGATTGGACTAGATGATCTTAGAGGTTGTCTCCAACCTTAACAATTCTATGATTATGATAAAGGACTTTGCTTCCAGTGTCTGCTGCAGCAGTGAACAGGGCACCAGTTGTGTTATATCAGCAATGGAAGCATGGTCCATCTGTCAAAGCTTTTCTTCCAAACAGGGAGTCAGAGAGGAGCATGTTCAGACTCAGTTACCTGGTGTGTTAAATAACATCAGGAAGCAAGATTGGCAGGGAGATCCTTGCCAGGAACCAGAACCCCGAGTTCTCCAGGTGACAAAACGTGTCACCCAGCACAGTGGGTGAAGTAGGACCTGGGGGGACACCGAGCTGATCTGTGAAGCAAAGTTAAATACAGCATGCAGGAAAAAGCTGGATGAAAGATCAGGGTGATGGTCTGTCTTGTAATGAGCAAGACTTCTGTCAAATATTCTTGAAGAAAGCAATTTGCTGTTGATGCTGCATTGTCATTCCGTCTAAAAAACTCCCAGCAAACTATTTATAAAACCCATCTTTGTAACTTTTTTTTTTGTCTAAGCACAGTATATGTGCAGTCTTTCTGTTTTGTTTGATATAGATGGTTGTTGGACAGCTTACAGATGTTCATCTGTGTTTTTTCATTATCTGGCTTATTTCCCACACCTACCAACTTCCAAGCTGATTGTAGCATATCTTTCCTTGGGAGAGCAAGGCAGATGGAGCATTTCCCTGAGGTCCCATACAACCTTATCTTAACAATCCGGTATCTCAGTAGTGCTTACGAAAAACTTCATATTTTAGTAATATATTTAAATGATACAGTAGATTACAGGTGAAGAGAGTAGGCTTTAATACCCAGCACTTACGAAATTGTTTTACAATCTTCTGGCACTGTACTTTATAGACCTGCACCCTGCTGTAT
>JAOWBP010004023.1:11011851-11029513 GCA_028571105.1 Tragopan temminckii
ATAGTTGGGGGGGGAAAGAGGGAGGAGAGGGGGAATGTGGCTGAGAAACAGCATCAGGTTACCTTTTTCAGTCTGTACTGCATAACTAAGTTGGATATATGACTAGATCTGTAAAAACTACAACTATAAACTCCATAGCAGCTGCTTGTTAGGGATAGAGCATTGCATCTCTTCAGACTAGCATGGGGTGTCCTGCAACAGTGCTAAGTACTGAGATTTTTCTTGAGCCCTTCTTAGGTCAAGGAATAATTACTTGAGACTGGAAATTTGAAGGATGACAACTTTGAAGTGCAGAGTGTGCTTTCTGCTGAATAATTTTTGGAGGAAGGTGTTGATCTTTCTCCTCTCAAGATTCTCTAGTTTCTGAATATATTTAAAGCTTAGTTGAGCTTGTATCAGGGTGTCTGCCTTTTTGGTAGAAATTGACTGTACTGTACATTACAGTTCTCATGTGCAGTACTAACAGTCATTTATCTGGAAAGTACATATCATCTAAGTGACTACTGAAGTGAGAAATAAATTTGAAATGAAAACTTCCTTGGAACCTGTGCTCAAATAGCATGCATGTTGCTGTTGCAGGAGGACCATGACATCATGGAGGCTGACCTGGACAAAGATGAGGTTTTACAGCCTCAACTGGGAGAGCTTACAGGAGAGAAGCTGTTGACAACTGAATATTTGGGAGTAGGTACCACTTTTCACGATCCTGAACTAAGTGAATTTGCTGGATTAAGTGTTTAATTTCAGCAGTTTCATTGCCTTCTAAGATCATTCTGTCTTCAGTTTGCTATTTTAAAGGATAGGTTCTACCTGCATAGCAGTCCATGCCTTTCACTCTTTTTCTTAGCTGTAGTTCAGAAGAAGCGTAAGTTTGAGAACAGCAGTTGCCCTTTCATGGGAGGTGGTCAGGCTGCCTTCAGCTTCTTATTAAGCTGCAGCCTTGGGGTTCTAGTGCTAGATCACTGATTGTGACACACAAAGACAAGTGTTGAGCAAGTTAATGCTGGAATATTGCTGAATTTTTTTTTCTTAAGTTGAAAGATTAACTATTACGTCAGGCTTTTTGCCAGACCAAGTATCGTGTGTCTTACCTCAAGCATTAAAAAGCCATTAAGTAAAAAAGCTTGAAGTTGGCATGAATGCAATTTATTATGCTGCGACAAGTTTGAGTTAAGTGTGACTGCCTTCTGGATCTGAGTCCACAGTCTGGTCATGGTGGTGATGGAGATGACCTGAGATAAGATGTCATGGAACAGCCCGTAGTGATCCCAGGGAGTTATATGTCATGGCACTGAATCATGACTTCCAATGTAGTATTTCTATAGAATGTCTTCAGTGGCTCCAGTTACCTTTCTTCCCACTGTCTTCTCTTTGTTTTTCCATTTCTTTCTTACCTGTGTCTCAGATAATGACTCATACTCCGAAGACCAAGAGGAAGCTGTTTCCTGGTGTCCATCAGAGTATAGACGAGCCTCTCCAGAGACCTGTGACGCCAGGTTATCACAGAACTGTATACCCAACGTAAGTTGAAAACACATGAGGCAAAGTTGAATTTTTTTTAAAAGCATCTTAAAAAACGAACAAATGCTTCCTACTTCCAGATAAATAAAAACTCCATACTTGAAAATGCACTGCCATTGTCATTCTTTAAAGATCACTTCAAAATAGAACGGAGAATGCTGCAGGCAGGCAGAGAAACATCCGTTGGCTGACGTCATATAATTTAACAAGTTGAACAAACGTTTACAGATCGGTTTGATTTGAAGTTGCATTATATTCCTTGTGTTCATAATCCTTTCTTTTTCTTGCAGTGTATTCTGTTTGTAGCTTGTATGGGGTGTGTAAAATGCCTGCGATTGTATCAGCTCGGAATTCTGAAGACAGTCCCATGTCATTCCTCTGCTGCTTTTTGCTTCTGTTTTTGTGTTTTCAATTTTTTAAAATACATTTCTTCCACATTTTAGGGTGGAAGGTCCATTCAGACAACAGAGGACTGATGTAAGCAGTAGTTGTACATGCATAGCTGAATCTGACCTAAGCTTACTGCTGTGGATGGGGAGTGATTCCAGCTTTATCGTGCCTGTGTCCATTTCCACCACTGTCTTGCAGTGGCATTTGAGCAAGCAAGTGATCTGACTCGGAGCCTTCCTGGTTCACCAGAAACACTTCTTTTCAACTAATATGTTTTTGTGGGGTTTTGTTTGTTTTTGGCAGCAGTACGATTCATGTGGGGTTATATTGATTTATGTCACTATTGTTTCAGAATGGACAAGTATAGCATATGAGATCTGGGGATGAAAAAAGCTCAGGAAACATCTCTCAAAAGATTAGGGAAGGTGAATGAAACACACGCTTCCAAGGCAGAAAGAAAAGTTTTGGCTTTTGCAGAGCAGAATTTGTCTTGCGCAGTCTTGATTTTTTTTTTTTTTTTTTTTTTTTTTTTCTGACTGGTAGCCTGGAAAGAATGACCTCTGTTTGAGTACGGAGCCTAATTCTGCCTGGTGTAACCTGGATGCCAGTTTGGAGTTTGCATCATTTCTCACAGTCATCAGCTTTTGCACCATCTCAATATCCAGAGCTTTTGCAAGCCCTCTCCCTCTTCCTGTATATTAAGAGGGAGTGTGTGTGTGAAGAAAACACCATCTAATTTATACAAACTTGTATCAGTAGGATAGAGATTAGATAATCTTCTTTTCTGCAGTCGTGCAAAACAACTGCGTGCCTTAGAAGTCTAAACTGGCTAATGCATGATTAAATACACAGTGCCACATCATCGTAGGGTCTGTGTTCAAGGTCCCACTTTCCCTGCATGGTATTTTTCCCATAGTGGACAAGAAGACCTGGACTGATACTGCAGCACCAGCTGTTAAGGTAGCCATACTTAACATTTTGTATATTTAGAGAGTATTAAAAAGTATTTTTTGAGTGTAAATCTTAATTACTACTGGACTGTCTTGAGCATTACATTCCTGCTTTAGAAGTGGGGAGGAAAACTAGCATGTGAAGATGAAGTGACTTTCCAAAGGGAAAAAACAGATCAAATTAGGGGAAATAGTTTTTATTCCCTGGTGCGATGTAATGCATTACAATTGATGTATCAGGAATGATCTCTTTGATCAAATTGATCAAATGATCAAATGCCTCCTTTTTGCACCATCTACCCAGGTAACACGTTTGCTTAACAGAATCCTGGGATTACCCGTGTGATGCCAGTGTTGTATTTTATCAAAACATGAACCTCCTTATGAACACCTCCCCAGCCTCTGTAGTGCAGCTTCAGGTCACTGCCAGATGCAGAATAAAGCCACCTTTCTACACATCTGTGTGCAAGAAAATGGCAGTGAATGAGCATGCTTGAACTAGATTTTGTTCAGAAATTGATGCACTTTGGTGGCTTTATGCCTTTCTAATTCTAATAAGAACTGATTCACTAGAATGAGAAATACTCTAATAGGAAGCCTTGCAAGAGCAAGACAATACAAGTAGTGAAATCTTATCTGCCTTAATTTGAAAGCAATATCTGAAGTGGATGTATTTCATATTTTAAATGGTTTAGGTAGCTCACGTTCCCATCAGATGAAATGGTATGAAAAGTGTCACTTCCTACTCTCATGTAGCGTATTTACTTAGGAGCAATCTGGGACAATTAATCTGAATTACCTGAGATGTTTGCAGAAAAAATTTGCAAGACTTGATGCAACATATTCCATCTTTAGGACATGATGAAAGAGAATGCTGTTAATGGAGATACTGTAATGCATCTCTGAGTTGGTGGTTCATACCTCAAAAAAGAAGAGGGGGGATTTCTGGTGCTAAATAGAAGTATTCACACAGAAAATCAATACAGAGGAGCTACTGCACATGGAGCTGATATTCCATGCTGTTTTTTCTCTGACTTCCCAGCACAGACAAGTCTCTGGTTATTTCGGATGAATTGTCATGGGATCCCTGCATGGACAAGCTCTTGCTTTATGGGGAGCCAGGAAATACTGCAAGGCTGCTTTTTTCCTTTCCCTCCTCTCCAAAGCCTTGCTGCTGAGATCACTGGAGGGGGACTGAGCTACTTAATATTCTGCTAGCTGTTTCCTTAGAAACTGGTTTAGCTGTGAAATCATTAACTGCTTCCTTGGAATGCTCTCTTTCTAACTAGAAATGTAGTCTAATTGCCTTAACCTGCTATTGGACAGGGAAACTTTCTGCGTCTGCCTGTTTCTTTTCATGGTTTACACACCCTTCTCACTTCTCCTGGGTTTTATTGCCATCTTGTTCCTTTTCTCATCTTTAGCTGCTTAGGTGTCTCATTGATCCACCTAACTTGGGAAATCTACGGTTCTACGTCCTACCTCCTTTAAATGAGTGTTGTATATTGCTCTCTGTAAAGTGAAATTCAGGGGTAAAACTTAAATACATGAAAAAGCTGAGAACTGGAGACCTCACAGACCCACTGCTGCAGTATTTTTCTTTAAGTGTCATGCTGGTATTTTGGGTCTTCAGACTGTAAGGAGGTACAGTTTCCTTTCCTTGGCTCTTCATTGCTGTAGGAAAAAATGTTCTTTCCAAATACGTCCAACATCAGCTGGTCTGGGGAAGCTACAGTTGTGCAGTTAAATTTTGGCCTTGGCACTAGTTTGCTATATGAAAAATACACATTTTGATTTCTTCTATTACAGGCAATTTGAAGAAAATAGAACTTATGCTCAGGTAACTGCAAATATTCATCACCCTGCCTTTTCTTTTTTCCTCCAGGCCAGAAAACGATTCCATTTCTTGTCACGATAGGGATGAAAAACCCCAGTCTCTGCTGAGTGGTTCTCCTCCTGTCTGTGCCGGGAGCAGCTCTGGCATTGCTGACCTCTGCGCTTCCTCTTCATGTAAGGAAGTTGTTGGTGTCTGTCTTGACTGGGGCAAGCATTTGGGGCCCAACGTGTGTTGTAGATTTTTGAATTATTATTTTCAATGTAGCCTTGGAGCATGCCCTCTGTTTGGGGCAGCCTGTGTGATCTTGGGACCACATTCAGCTCCAGCTGAATGAACAGCTGCAGAAAGTGATGTGCGCTCAGCAGACACTAATGGTCTCCATTCCCTCGCTCCATCTCCCTTCCTGTGGAAGGGTCAGGGATCATACCCAGGGCTTCCGACATGCTAAGTGGATTTTCTTTCACTCCATGACGTTCTCTGCCTAGGGAGAGAGCCGCAACCCAGATACAGTGCACTTCCCAACAGGCAAAGCCACTTACTTGATCAAATATACCCTTGTTTAGATCTAAATGAATTACTGTGTGCTGGCACCTGCAGGCTCCATTGGCCAGACCTCTGTATAAAAGTCAAGGCAGCTGCAGTTATCTACTTCATTTTGCAACTGCAACCATAAAAGCTCGTGGAGGATGGGAAGCTCTGTGCTGTGTAGCTGCATTGTGGGTGATGCTGCTAAAGATTCTGTCCTTGCAACTTCACTGAAATTAGTGCGCACTCATCTGGACCTGAGAGCTCAGAAACATGTGATGGAGTTTAAGAGGTTATAGGCTTCTGATCTAATATCCACAGAATCGTGCAACTTTTGATGTGACTGTTCCAACCTGTTTGCAGGGATTCGTTTTCGTTTCCAATTAGAGTTTTAAGGCAAAATGTTCTGCAAACTTAAATAAAGGATGTTGCAGCACGTCTAGTACAGAATTACCAATAAGCTCAGACAAAAGCCTGCCTTTACTTTGCTGAAAAATATGCTTTGAAGCAGTCAAGAAATAACATAGCTTTTTTCTCTCCCTTCTTGTTTTTTGAATTTCCTAGAGGAAATGAAAAGGATTCTGAGAAAAGTAACCAAGGTCTTGCAGACTGGAATCCATTTGCATAATGCCTAGAGCTGATAAATATAACATGCTGAAAGGCCATGACAGAAGCAGATGAAGCTCCTGTTTGAGCTGGGCACTTGGGCTCTTGCTGTTGTGCAGGAGTGAGAGCTGCTGTCCTTGAGCTATATGCAGTAGCATGCTGAGTGTAGCTAAGCCTGCTCTACAGGGAAGTCAGCTGGCCAGCAGAATGCTGGTTTGACAGCTTCCCTATATAGAAGGAAAAGAAATCGAGTTGTACATACACTTTGTAAAGGAAATTAAGCAAAGCAGGTACAAAACATGCTGCTAGTTGCTGTTTTACAGCATGCTGTAGATTCAGCTCTCCTTTGGATGCTATTTCCAAGGCATTACACATCCACCAGGAGCCAGTGCCTTCTGAACCATATCTTGTTCATATCTTGCCAGTGAAATGCATTCACTGACCTCTGTCTCCTTATCTGTGCTGCTGATGCTGTCTGGTGGATTGCTTGTAGAGATTTGTGGGGCAGCTTACACAGGGAATCTGAGCAAGTCAGCAAAGCAAATGCTAATTTTTGAAGGGAGAATGGATTTAATGCTTTCATGCTGAAGAAAATGCTGCCAACTTTAATGTCCTCATATTTTCAAACCTTTTTTTGTATCCTCTGAAAAAGTTTGCTAGCTGCTTTCAGTAAAACTGTGTGCAAATGGCTACTAATAAGATAACTAGATTGTACTGCTTATAAAGGCTCTCACAATGCCCAGTCAAATGTCGTTGCTGTGAAATAGAATATGCAATTTAATGAGCTCTTGAGTATCAGGAAGCTGCTCACTTCAGAGTATGTGTTTTTCAACATCACACAAATGCTTTGGTTTTCACAGTTTCATGTGTTCCAGTCATGAAATGAATAATGAAAGACCCAAGAGTAAAAAGAAAAGCTGTATGTGAACGGTTGATATCAACAAGGTCATGTCTCTAGGAAGCAAAGCTTAACACCAAGAAACCTCTCCTGTTTTCTGTGTCCTCTGCACCTGGATCTAGTCACCTGTTCTTGTGTTGCTTTCTCATTTTTCTGGTTCTGTCTAGGACCATCTTCCCATGATATCAGTTTGGAAATGTGTCTATAATAGTAATTCTGACTTTTTTTTTTTGCCTCCTACAAGCAGAAAACTTGTGGACTGAAGATGAACCTTGGTCATCTTATTACACTTACAGTGAATCCCAGACAGAATATGCACTAGGCAGCCAAGTTCTTGTCTGAAAGGGGCCTGAACTATCCCTATCAGCATGTGAGCAAATAAACAGGAGGGCAATCTGTCCCAGGCATGGGAGGAATGCAGAGGAATGGAGCTAGGGATTTTCCTGCCCTCATATTGGACTTGCACATCTTGGTACTCCTGTGTCTCTCAGCAAGCTGACTGTCGTTCTGTTTCACTTTAGCAGAAGGCAGAAGGTGAAATTTATTGAGCAAATTTAATAGACCTCAATTCTGACAGGGGTGTCCCGAACACTTTTTTTTTGCCTGCTGTGGCTGCCTGTTCCTGTGGATACGGACAGACCACTGCAGGTGTTTGCATTCCTGTGGCTTTAACAAGGCATCATATATTAACTGATATATGTTAACTGGTGGTCTGCGTGCTCCTAGCCCATCACAAATGCAGAGTGGAGCTGCTTTGAAAATGATCCAAGTGTGTTTTACTTTGCAGTTGCAAGGGGCTAGAAGTATGCACACATGCAGTTTGCTTGGCTCAGCTGATGAGCTGCAGAGCACTCTGCCACAGTAACTCGGTAGCCTGCTTTTGTCTCTGTCTTTCTTTCACACTGCTACTTGATTGTGTTTCTAGCAAACTTAAGAATTCCTCACTGAATTGTGTTTCCTTTTAAAACAGCAATTGAAATGAAGCCATTTAAAATATTCTCATCAGGCCGTAGGATGGACCGAAACGTTGAAGCTGGTGATATCTTGACTTCCCAGTCTACTGACTTCACCCAAGACAAAGTGAATGGGCACTCTCATAGGTATGATTTATCCAGATGAATATCTAAGAGTGTGAGAGGAGTCTGAGGGGATTTACCAGCTAATTCCATGCTGCTGTGAAGACAATCTGTGAAGTCATTTGATGTATGATGTAGTCTGGTCTGAGACAGCTGTGGTAGTGCTTGCCAAACAAAATACCCTTAGCGGTGCCAGAGGCAGCCGTTCAATTTCTAAGCATCTGGTCCAGAATGGGAGAAACCTCGAGCAAGATGTTACTAATGAACATCACATGTATGCACAGCCTGGTTTTCTGCAAGTAAAACTTCCTGATTGCTTCCTTAGATGACTCTACTGTACCCCATGAAAAATCATTGGAATAGCAAAGAAAGAGGTGTAGCTATGAGAAGAGGGCAGGAATTAATGTACAGAAGAGAAATTAAGTATTTAAGTGGATATGCTGTGTTTAAACATGCTGAGAAGCTGGCATTGCTGACCACAGTCCTTGATGGTTTATTTCCTACGTGGGAAGAGCAAGGAAGTCAAGATTACATGCTCTCCCCATAGAGGGTTTCAACTTTGTCTTGAAACAATTTCTGTGAAAAGAAGAAAGATCTTGCTCTCCTTCTCCTGTTCATACATTGAGCCCTCTCTGAAGCTTTTGTCGTATGGAGGACAGTGATGTTATATCCTGGACGAGAAGTAGGAATTCATTAGGAGTTGGACCAAGATTTACCAAAGTTTTTCAGGACCTGCATGTGTCCTTCAGACGTTAACAGCTTTTTCCTAAAGCTAATTTGATTGGGCCAAGTTTTAAACAGTGAGAGTATAGAAATGTTAAAAGCAAATACATTCCAAAAGTAAAACACAGAATGGGTGGAGATGCATTAAAGGTTTTACTGACTCTTCACGGGTCAGATTTTTCAGAAGGACTTAATTACCCATGTCAGTTAAAGCTCCAGCACTCCTGGGAACTGGATTATTTGCTTAGAGCTTTGTTTCTATTTGGTGTACAGATTCTTTTATATATATATATATATTCCAATTGTGCTACTTCCATGGTGAGATCTGAGAAATAATATACTGTCAACAAATTATCACTGTTGAGCAGTTGAAATGCTTAGTTGTCATACTATCCCAGCATTATTGGTTTTACTTCTGTGTTGCCTCTCTTAACAGTAGCTAAGCACTTTCTACAAATACAGACAGACCATGAGAATGTTGTGACCAAATTGCTTGCTTTGTGTTTTGGCAGATGGTGGGAGGCTATTTCTCAGGCTTCAGCTTGCAAGAGATGATAAATGGGGAGTATCTTGCCCTCAGTGTGTGGCTGTGCTTCCCTGCAGTCATTATCCATTGTTAAAAAGATATGTCCTCAATAATCTTGAATATTTCTGAATAAAAGTGTGTCTAAATCTCAGTAATATATTTCTAACTGAACGGATGCAGTACTGCAGAAGGAGGTAATATCTCTTCATCTCATGCTTCCTCACTGTGCATACAGTAATTGGTATTTACGAAAGCAGCCTCAAGTTACAGATATGGGAATGCAGCCATTCACAGTCCAAGCAGAACATAGGGTTTTCTGTGTCAGGGTCTTTTGTTGATATGTTGGTGTTGCAATAGCTAGACCTGCCTTTTTGTTCTTCCTTTTGTTCTTTCCTCCTTGGAAGCATACTTTCATGTGTTTGCAAAACAGAGTGAATTAATTAATCCTTGCTTTGGTGGTATGTCTACCGCCAGAGGTGCCTCCTTCCTACTACAGAAATACTGAGACCATCCAGAAAAGTTCTGTATGAAAAAAGGAAGACTGACTCGTGGAGATGTGGAGTATTTCTCCTCTTCCTTGAGCAGCCTTAATTGGGAATTTAACTGCAGAGAGATCTGGAAAGTTACATTTGCAGTAAATCAGTCTGAGATGGCCTACTAGTGGCTTGTCCATCACAGTTATTGTGTTTCTGTAGGAACAAATGGTTGCAACTGGTGCAAGCCAGACTGGCAGCTGCTTCTGCACTGTTGTTCTCTGCTGCATTTTGATCATTGGCTTTTAGCAACCTGGTCTAGAGGGAGGTGTTCCTGCCTATAGCGGGGGGAGTTAGAATTAGGTGATCTTAAAGGTCCCTTCCAGCTTAAACCATTTTATGGTTCTGTGATTTCATGTAAAAATACAGTTGTATTGTGCTTCTTAGCTAATAAAGCATACATTTGTAATAGACTTGAGTTTATGATGGAGGCTTGCTTAAAAAATCCCTTATTTTTTATCATGACTATGGCCAGTATCATCATTATAAAGAGATTAAGCTCTGGAGGGTCTACTTCAGTCTCCCTTTTCTTACAATCTAGTAAAATTGGCCAGAAGTCTGAGTGTGTTTCTCTTGGAGAGAGCAGTTTATATGTTTCACTTATATGTCATGTCTTGTCACACCTCTTGGCTTAATTAGATCTCAGTGTCAGTCTGTTGTGTACTTGAGTAGACTACCATTTCCATTTTTCCAGACAATCTTCATTCTCGTCAGTGCAAATTTAGGGTTCTGTTTTATTTTTTTTGTTAGAGTGTTTGCTCTCGGATTGCCATATCTTGTCATAATTGATTTCTTCACCAAATATCACAGATCGTTACCCCACAGCAGATTTGGCTGCTTTTTTTTCCTCAAATCCTAAAGGGTGCTGGATAGGTTGTTTGGTTTTTAATGGTATTTTACCCTTTTGTGTTGGTCTTTGTGTATTGATGTAGTAGATGATGATGTAGTTCAGGGACACCTGCGCACAGGGAGACTTGAGATCTGCTTTACATCCTGTCAGAATACCAGCAGAGTGTTCTTTGACCTTTACAGTGTTTACTAGTGAGTTATTTCATATAATCCTTTCCAGACAGTTCACAAATAACATGAGCCATCATACAGTACCGTTTTGCATTCCTTCTCTTCGATAAAGGTATTTCCGAATAATAAAAAATCTTATTTATGGCTCAAATACTGCTGAGGCTGTTGGGTCTTGCTTTTTCATCTGTGTTAACATATCTTAGTCCACATAAGATACCACAACTGTATTGAAACGCAGCTCTTGAGCCCAAGTGGATAAAACTGCAAACAAGCCATAACGATGAAACTGTTTGATGGAGAGAGACATCTAAAGATGTGATTCACAGCTTAGAGTGAGTCTCACCCGTCTCTGGGTTCTGGCTTTGTTTTGCTGGTTTTGCTGCCATCTGCCACCTCCTCTTTTGAAATGGTGCAAGTTTAATACTTGTCGTACTCCGTGGAAGGTGGAGGGCTGCAGAGGTGGCTCTGAGGAAACGAGTTGGTGTCTGTCCCTAACAGTTAGCACATACGAATGCAAAATACAGACAATTAATGTTGCATCAAATATAAAGAAGCACTGGCTGCCAAATCTCCCTGCAAGGTGAAGCAGGGAGTGGAATGGCTGATCATTGACTCAGCAGCATTCCCAGGAGGCGGGGAGGGATTAAATGTCTTGAAAATCCCCTAATCACCCTCTCTGATGCTCACAAAGGTTCTTTTGATGGAGCTAATAGCACTGCAACTTTCCAAATAAAATTTTAATCACCTTCCTTTCGATGGCACTTTTATGGATCTCCTACTTTGCCTCTGCTTTTATTTCCTTTTAATACAATGTGCTTCTTCATGAAGCTGTTATTTCACTTTAATCTTTTCTCCCCTTAGGAGAAAATTGCCTTACCAGAACCAACATGAATATAGATTCGATATTATGTTATGAACTTATATTTCCTAGTAGCCTTCACTTTTTGTATACCAGAAAAAATATATTTATGTTAAGGACAGGAAAGGACAGTGTGTCCTCATGTGGTTATGGACTAAATCCTAAAGACTGGTATTCTTGCAGCATGTGCAGAATATGAAATCACAGCAGTGTTCTCAGTGTGAGCGAGGTACCTGTGTGCTTAGGGAATTTATTTTATAGATGCTATTGCAGCTTTTTGTGCTTTTGATAAAGACTTTTGGGAGATCTGTGAATCTTGTCACAGCTGGGAGCCAGCAAGGCTCTGTGTCTGTTGGTGTGGTGGCCTACAAGGATACATTCCTATGCTGTACCATCCCTATATACGTTTCGCACATCTGAATGAGTCTGTGTAAGATAAAGGTGGTAGAAAACAATCCGGACAAAACAAACTGAACATCTGTTACTTGTTTGTGAGGGACCTAGCTGAGCGGGTTCAATCTTGTTGTCTAAAGAACCAGGTTTGAATAGAAGAGACACATCCATAGAGCTGGGGGCTGTGGTGGGTGCATGCCCTGCAGTAGTACCAGTGCTGCCATGTTCCTCTGCATTTGGTTGTCTCCCTGAATTTGGGGTGGGCTGGCATGCTGTCACTTGGTTTCACTTGGTTGCAGGCTTACTGTGCGTATGTTTCTCTCCATGCATTGCTAACCCTTTTCCATGTCCTACAGTGAGTTTTCTTCAGCCTTTACCAGCAAACCTAAGATCCCTCGCACTCCTGAAATGCACAGTGCCAGCCCCAGAAAGGGAAAGCTCCCAGCCATTGCCCCGCAGTTCTCCCAGTCTGGACCCCAACAAGCGAGCCGTCCCAGCTCCTCAGGATCATCCACAAGGAGCAGACAGAGTAAGTGGAAACAGTCATCATTCTGCTTGTCAGCACTTGGGGTGGGAAAGGAGGGAGCTCTGCAGGAGCTCTCCAGGAATGAAGTCGTGTGCTGTGAGTGTGCCAGGAGTATATGACATTGTACTTGTCATCTGCAGGATGCGCAACCATGAAATTATATCTTGCTGAACACTGCTCCTATTTCCAGACTGTCATGTGAACAGAGACACACTTTTTCCTGTCTCTGGGTGGAGAAAAGTGGCCCAATTTCTCCAAAGTATGGGGGGAAACTTCTAGTCTCATATTAGACATTCTCTGGATGTCATTACTGTCTCTTTTTCTTTAGACACTTGTTCACTCCGCTGTATAACTTGTCTAACGTTCTTGAATTTGGGTCCCTGGGTGTGTCTACACTGCCATTGAATGCAGACCAGATGTTAGCAGGCAGCCAGGCATGGCGTGCTGCTTGTGGCAGTCATCCTTCTGCTGGAGACTCACATTTAAGAACCATCTGGATGAGTCGTTTCCTGAAGAAATGCAAGCAGCACTAGATTGCAGTGGGCTCAGAAGAGAGGAGGGCGGTGACCTGAGATTGGAGGGGAGAGAAGGAAGCATGCTTCAGGCCTGCCAACCTCAGCCCAGTGAAGTAGAAATGCTGGTCTCAGATACTCATGCAACAGTGTGTGGAGATCAAGAGGGTGTGTAAGCTGTGGGTTCTGGGGTGGGGGGAAGGGCATTCACTATGGGAAGGTGCATTCTTGAGTGACAAATATAAGCCTTTTCTCTGGAGTGCAAATAAGATGCCCCTGAGGCCAGCAGCAATTAAAATTGGAAGGAGCTATGTGCTGTATGTTCCTATTCCAGAGGTATCATGAGAAATTTAGTGATGATCACAAGGTAACAGCAGCTCCACTCATAGCTGAAACTGGTACCTGTAAGCATTTCAGGAAAGTAGGGTAGCTCTGAATGCCTCCTGCACCTGCCCAAGAAATGTGAGATGTGTGCTTATTGTTCACTTCTCGTTCCAGGTAAGGAAAATGAAACATAGGGAACTGAAATAATATAGAAAATCATCAAAGAGAAGGAAAAAACTTCCTGTGTCTTCTGTGCTGCTCACTCATTGCTGTTTTAAACAGTTTAAATGTGCAGGAAGGGCACATTTCTTTCGGGGAGTACAGGTGGGGCAATGGAAGGGAATGTCCCTGGTGGCTAAGAGTGGTTTTGACATGTTGAGTGCTTGCTTGAATAGTCCCGTGCTTAGGTAATACTGCCAGCTCGTTCAGCTTTACTTTTGCTGTGTATGCCCTGTGTTTTACCCCTGACATCCGTGCTCTCCATTTCCTGTGATAGAAGTACTGACTACATGTGGAGCTAGTGGCCAGCAGTCTGTTCATTTCGGTTCCTGTTTCGTTTCCAGAGTCACTAGTCCATTAAAGAGGAAAAGCTTTACTGAATAAAGGAAAAGCACAGTATGGGTGTGCACACCAAAACTTGCCCAAATCCTTACTCTGGTTTCTTTTTAGAGCTTTTCACTTCACGATGTTTGTGTCCTGTGAAAGGTGTGACATATATATGCTGCTCTCGTAGGTATATGGAGTAAGTTCCTTTCTCAGGGGCACAATGTATAATGCAGCTGATTTTGAAGTTGTGTTAGAGGAGTTTTAATCATGTATATAATGTGTCTCTCTGGAAGACTGTCTTTACCTTGTGGATTTCTTTGAAATTCTGCAGAAGGACAAGCTGAGGGCAAAAAGAGAAAAATATGAGTTTCTGATTACACTTACTTGATGTGATTACTTACTTTAGAGACGCAGTTTTAGCTTTCTTTTAATATTTACTGTAGGTGTTTTTACTGGAAATAAGTTGCTTTTACACAAACCTAGCTGAACTAACTGGACTGGAGTGTGAAGGGTGTTTGGAATGCCTGAGGAATGCAGAGGAAGCAAGGTACTCAGTGCAGCTCCAGCCCTGGGGCCAGGATCCTGCCTGAGATGGAGTCTGCTGTTAGCAGAGTGGTGAAGCTGCACCTTGCAGCAAAATGGAGCTCCTCCAGATGTCACCAGCCATGCTGGAGCTTTCTGCTGACTCCTCCTCCTAGCTGGTGCAGTGTGGCTGGAACACAGAGTGGATCTCCAAATCTGGAGTTTTTCAGTTGCGCTTTATGTGCTCTGTGTACACATGGCTGAGTGATTTAATCTACCTTGTGCCTTACTCTGCTTCTGTTCCAAGCACCTCTTAAGGGCAAGCCAGAGAGAAGGGATGTGTGCATTGTACCAAGCTGCGCCCAGGGCATGATGGAACTGGAGTGGAACAAAAATCTGTGCTAAAGGAATGAGGATGTGACTGGGTACTGGTGGGTGGCTTTGTGTTGCTCTGGGCATTCTTTCAGTATCCCCTGACAAGTTGTTGCCATAAACACGTTCTGCATTTTTTAAGTGGTTAAGGTGCCTTTGTGTATGTTCTCTGTGGCTCTGTCACTGTAGAGTTCCCCTCAGGCAGCTCTTGCCCTTTGATAAATCCTGCTTTCAGTTGACAAGCTCTCTCTCTTTATTTTCCTGCAGGCAGCCAGTCCTACAGGAAGTGAGAACAGTTTCTTTCCTCGAGAATCACCTGTCACATTGCTGAAGGACAGAGCCAGCTTCCTGTAATGAGCTTTACTGGCGACCTACTGAGAAGAGGTTATTAACACTGCACAGCGCACGCCTTGCACGGTGATTCAGGGATTATCTGATGGGCTGCGTCTGCTGTCGTCTCTAAAGCTGGCTAAGACAAGGGCCTTGTTACAATTCGAGGTCTCATCAGTTGCCCACAGCTGATACAGTAGATGGATATAGTCCCAGCATCTCTGATAGTTTAAAGTGACATTGCTACCTCCAGAAAAGTCTCTTGCTCTCTGCTTTCTGTGTCAGAGTAAATGGCCTTTGAAAATGGTGCGTAGGGCTCAGCACAGGAGTCTAGCCGACAAGCTGTCTTGTTTAGGTATTGCTTGCCTGTAACTTGCTCTGTTGTCTTTTTTAATTATGCTTTTGTGAATGAGTATGGGAATGTCCCGGTTCAAGGGATCAGCACTAGGAGTAAGCGTACCTGCATGTGTAGAACCACCGTCTGGAGCAGCTGTGTGTGGAGTGAGGTTTGCATTTGAACATCAAAGACTGGAAAGCATTTCATCAATGTATGGCAATTGTAAAACTGTGTGCCAGTGTCCAACTGCTCTTGCTCACCTCTGGGGATCTGATCAGCAGGTTTATCTGTAGAAATTACTCCTATTCAAATGTACTTTACCTTGGAATTTGTCTGTAAAGCACAGAAAAAAGCACGTGTGTTAGTTGTAAATGGACTTAAAAAGCAAATGCTTTTAGATAGGTACAAGAAGGGATAAGTTAAAGCTTTTGTGTTGGAGTTCCACTGTGAGAAACTAATAAGATGTACTCAGCCCAAGAGGTCAAGCAACACCAATAATGGCAATTACCTCCCCCTTGAGAGCAAAGAGTTGTAAAGTCAGCAATCGTGTCCGGAAGAAAACTTCTCTGTGATGAGACCTCGAATTGTTTCTCTTGGTATGTGGTAGCAACTGAATAGCCAAGGCCATTTCCTCTCTTGATGTGATTGCCATGAGACCAGTGATGCTGTGTCACTGTCTGACAGAAAGGTATCCAACACATGAGTTCCTCTCACCCCTTCAATAACAAACGTCAAATTATCAGAGTTAGGATCCACCAGTCTGAAATCTGGTCATATTGATATGAAACTCAGTAAGTCCACAGGGCTCACACAAAGCAGACAGAATATGGGTGTTACTTTAATGCCCAGCTGCATAGGACATAAAGTGATTGTGGGCAGCTAACTGCCCTTATCCTGCAGGTCTCCATGGTAGATAAATCACAGAAAAGCTCTGATTTGTGCTTAGATTGACCCACCTTCTCTCCATGTTGATAAACACAATTAATGGAAAAATGCCTTTTGGTTCCCCAAAAGGCAGCAACAGAAGGCAACCGTAAAAACTCACCCAGTGGATTTGCATAGTAGGCAGCTTTGCTTTTTCCTCTGCAAAGGTTTTTGTTTTGTTTTGTTTTGTTTTTTTCTCAGCATGTAATATCAGCAGCCCAGCTGTTGACACTGAAGTGCTATGCATGCTCATCTGCATCTGTAGGTGCATAGAGTGCCCCAACAGCTGAGCTGAGATTTATTTCATAGCAGTGCTGAGTTTCGCATTGGAGACAATTTTTTTGTATTAATGCTTGAGAAACTCCATTTGCCAAATACTTGAGAGGAACCGCGTGTGAGCTTTGAAATAAATTATGGGCTGAGCAGCAGAATGAGAACCTGACAAAATACCGTGTCCTTCTTTTCTCTGTCTGTTCACAAAAAAGCCTCTGTGATGTCGGTCAGAAGGGTTTGAAGCTGTAAGAAGTGTTGATTCTGCTGTTGTTAGCAGGACACCGCTGCCAGGGGTTGAGAGGTCCCAGAGTGAAGGTCAGTGACACACACACACAGCAAATTCTGCACCTCTCTCTTAAAGGTTGCTGTATGCCACTGAGAGGTTGCTGCCTGATCCAGCAGCAGCCTGGCGAGTTCCTAACAGGAGCAGTGGAGACTGCCTGCTTGAGTGACAGGGGTGTGATTGTACCTGAACTGAATGCAGTATTACTTGCAATAAGCAAGTGCACTAATGGCACAAGACACAGATCTGGGATTTTTTTTTTCCTGTGACCAAAGTCACAGCTAGCATGCTTTCTGCATATGTCTTCTTTATCTTCAGTGTTAATGAGACACTGAATCACGGAATATCCTGAGCTGGAAGGGACCCACAAGGATATTCAAGTTGAACTCCTGGCTCCACACAGAACCACCCGAAAATCCAACATTCCCTCTGAGAGCATTGTCCAAACGTGAACTGCATATGTCTATTTACATTTGCATGGAGGGTTCATTCTATATACTTTAAAATCATCTGACAGTGACGGAGCAAAATTGTTTCTAATGGGATATATTAATTTTTCTCTCTGTGATAAGTTTGTTTGGTGTTTCATGGACATTCAGGGTGTGCATTTGTTTATTTTCCACTGTTTTCTTTGTGATAAATTCTGTCCTCAGCAACTTTTGTCTCCACCTGAATGGAAAGCACAGCTCCCTCATGCAGCCTGGCCCGCAGCTGCGGTGCTGGCATTGTTTGCTCTGAAGTGCTGCGGTGCAGGCATGAGCCTCTCACTGTGCTTGGCCTCACAGAATGGCCCAGGTTGGAAGGGACCTCAAGGATCATGAATCTCCAACCCCCCTGCCACATGCAGGGCCACCAA
>JAOWBP010004023.1:11052434-11065636 GCA_028571105.1 Tragopan temminckii
GTAAATGGTCCTGGGCAGCCTCTGGCACTGCCTCCCCAGTGTGGTATTACTGGAGTCCACCCTGTCCCCGGGGCTCCAGGCTCAGCCCCGTATTCCCTCTGCCCTTCCAAGGCTTCTGGAGAAAAGCCCCTCACCTGGGGGAGAAAACCTAAAGAAAAGAGGTGGGGACTGTGAACGAATGAAGTCACCCGTGGTGTGAGGAGGCACCCCTGGATGCTGAGGAGAACCCAGGAATCTCTTGCCAGCCTGCATACAGACTGACACCATAGGGAGGAATGGAGCTAGGACAGGGGGACACTGCCAGCATCACTGTGTTTGTCACATGCACATGTGGAATATGAACTCAGACTCCCAGCCTCCACATGCTGTAGGAGCCATCCCTGAGTGCCCAGGGTGCACCAAAGCCCCGTGTTAGCTCTGCAGCACAGCACAGCTCAGAGGGAGCCTCAGGGCCAAGGCAGGGCTGCAGCCATCTGCAGCATCAGCGTGGAGTAATGTGGCCAAAACTGGTTTAGCAGCTCTGCTTGTGGCAAAACCGCTGTTTAGGTGGAGAAGGAGGGACCCCAAAAAGCAAAGGGCCACCCTTAGAGAAAGTGCACAGCCAGGAACCAGTGTGGCAGAAAGCAGTACAGTGCCTGGAAATGGCCTGGTGACACCTGGCCCTGTGAGCCCAGCATTGGCTGGTGTTCCCCAGGGGATGTCCCCATAGTCATCTCATGAATGAACCCCCGAAACCCATGGCTGGAGCAAAGAGAACCAGCCTGGGACACAGATTTGGGACCGAGGTGCTCCCTGGGACCAGACATGCAGAGACAGTGATCTTCCTGCTGGAGGTACCCAGCCCCCAAACCTGGTGTTGAGCGCAGCTGTGTTGTGTCCCACTGAGCTGAGAGCCATTCCCTCAGAGCAAACAAGTGCAGACCATGCTGTCAGACCCTTATTTGATTTGTCTCCCCACGGCGCTGCACCGTTTGCCTTCATTACTTTCTCTGTCCTTTGCCATAGTCTTATCGTGCAGCATCTGTCCAATAAAAGGCCTGCTAATATAATTTATATCCAGTTGTCACTTTCTGCCTCACCCAGGAGAATGGGCTCCCTGGGCGCACCATGCCTTGGAAAAGCGGTTATCCTGAGTGGGAGAGGTGACATCCTAGCAGAGTTTATTGCTACGTTCAGCTTTGGGAGGTTACATTTTGTGGTCTGCGTCCTGGGATGGAGAGCTCAGGATGCCATTTTCTCTAGAAAATCCTTTCTGAGAATGAAATGAGCTTCATCCTCAGAAAAGTGGTGAAAAAGCAAACTGCAGTGAGGTTACAGGAGCCCTGAGCTGTGGGTGGTGAGGTGTTAGTGCAGCTTCGTGCTTCAGCCATAATCCTCTGAAGGATGTATTGAAGGAACAAACGAGCTGCAGGAGGATGGCACGTGGGAGCAGAGCATCCCAAAGGCACTCATGGGTGCTCCATAAGGAGGAACCAGCGGAAACCTAAGCACTAGAAGGGAAATTGCAAGAGAAATTAAGAGTGGCTGAGTGCTGGTGGGGTCATTGTGAATGGAGACAGAGCTGAGCCAGTGGGGCAGCAGGAGAAGGGGTTTGCATTTGGGGTTTGCATTTCTCCTTTTGCTTTTTCTGGCTGTGCTGGCAGCTGACAGGCAGCAAAGGAAAGATAATGAGAGAAATCTGCTCTGCCTCTCTGACAGCTTTCTCCAGTGTGTCACGTTCAATTGTCCCAACAGGAGGAGATGAAACTTCCCTGGCTGCCGTGATGAATACAAGGAGAAATGAAGCCCTGTAATTAAAGCTGCTATAACTGCCTGGCAGCAGGGCCAGCTCTTGGGTTCCTGCTTGGTTTTGGTGCCTTGGCTGTCTTAAATATATAGAAAATTAGATGAGTTTTATCTTTTTCTAGTCTGGAATCACAGTCTTCCTTTTCACAATGCAAGGTGCTCCATCCTGCCTGGGCCTTCCTGAGCTCCATGAACAACGTCAGTGACTGCGATGGACTTTTCTTGGAGGTAGTCCATGGGCAAGACCATGTGGCCTTAGAGGGTACAACGCACCTGTCACAGAGCTGCTTTGCCATTCACTGGCCAAGGGGAAGGCAGGAAACACACTGAGGACCAAAGCACCCATGTCTCTTGTTCCCACCCAGGTGACCATCACCACCCCTCCTTGAAGACAACACTCCCCACAGCCCCAGGTGGCTGCCCCACCTGCCACCATGCCACTTCTCATCCATTAGCTGCCACGCTAATTGTGCATCACTTTCCTTTCTTAACCAAACTATCCCCATAAACCGAAGTAGGTGCTGCTGGGACATCAGTTCCATTGTCCTTACCATGTTGCAGTGGGAACAGGTGCAGGTGATGCTTGGCTGCTGGTGGTATTCATGGGCCAATTGTCCCTGCACACTGCTGCAGGGCTGGGGAAGGGATCTGAGGTCCCTCTGTGCTTCCCACGGCCCTGCTGGGAGGAATGGGATCCAAGCACGTCTCTGACACTGATGCTCCATCTCCATTTGCACAGCCCTAGTCCCAGATCCAGCCACAAAGGCTTTGCAAACACTGTCCACGTGATCTTTCTCCCACCCACAGCCATGTGAAGCAAGCAAAAACCAGCCCCTCCCTCGGCTTTTGGGGAGGGGTGGTAAAGAATCTGTTGGCATTCCCAGTGCCATCCATCACAGCTCCAACCGTCTGGGAAAACTCTGTAAAACTGAGTTTTGGCTCTGTCAAGGAAAGAAAAAAAGCCATGGCCGTTGCAAACAACCCCAGCACAAAAAGCCTTACAAGGCTGGGACAGCCTCACAGATGGATTTCTTTTTAATCCCCAAGCGAAGGTGATAAATCTTTGAATTGGAGGCACCATCAAGGGGTGCTGCACGGCCAGGGGGATTTGCTGTGCCGCGGTGTGAGCACGTGGGGTTTGGCCACAGCGGGTTCCAATGGGATCAGCTGCTGGGAAGGCACTGCTGTAAATCTCAGAGGACAGATGACAACTTTTGAGAAGCGGCTCTTGGGAAATGAACCATTTGGAGAGAAGGTGGTGGTGCAGAGCTTGAGCCAGACACGTGCTCCGAACTGTGGGGACAGAGAGATGTGTTCCCCAGCTCAGAGCAAACCCATTGCAGGCGTTGTTTTGGGGATCTCTAGCACTGTGGCCATCCTGCCCCAGGGGACATCTGATCCATGGCTGATAGCGTGGGTGGGAGATGTGAGGGTCCCTGCACAGCCCCAAACCCTGACCCCATCAGTCATCCATGAGTTGTCCAAACCATCACCTCTGTGCATAGCCCCCAGCAGGGGTAATCCCTCTGATTCATCCTGCAGAAGCAGCTTACCACCAGCCACTTATCTGTGCAACACATACAAGCACTTGGCCAAGCCCCCAGCAGGGATGGTGACGTGAAGCTACAGGGTTGTCCCCATGTGCCGTCCCAGAACAGTGGCTGGAGGAGTGAGATTTGCCCTCAGGTTCTCTTTGGGGTGATCAAAAACAAACCTCTGAACAGCCCCAGCATCACCACCTGACACACACTGCTGGAGCATCACCACCAGCTTCCCCTCCCACATCTCAAAGAGCAAACTGAGCAGCCAAGAAGAGGCAGTGCGGACACATGAAGCATGGCTGTGCCAGGGGACAGCTGGGGACATGACCCAAGGGGGTCACCTTCTGCTGTCCCTTGGCCAAGGCGTCTAGTCCCCTGATCTGCCCGCTGCCCCGAGCCAGGGCATGACAGACCTGAAACTCTGCTTGCTGTTGCTGCGCAAAGAATGCTATCGCCAGCCAATTAAAAAGCCATTCCCCAGAGGTTTCCAGCTGGGGAAGTGTCCATGTGAGGCATAATGGGGCAATAACAGCCATCAAGGAGGCATCCGTCACCTCTACCCACGGCTGCCTGGGACTGGGAGCGATAGGAGATACAGAGGGGAGAAAATGGAAATTGATGCACTTTGCCATGTTGATGTGATCTGGAGAGCAGCTGAGAGGATCCTGAAGGGCAGAGGTTAATGCAGCCCCGCATTCGTCTGCGCAACAGGACCCCAAAGGGAAACGCTTTGACAATGGGACAGGGGCTGTGAGCTGGGGCTGAGTCAGCACAGGAGGGAGTTTGCGAGCTCACGTCCTGGCTGGGGGAAAACTGGGGCTGGGAAAGTTGTGTAAGAAGCAGCTCAGCCTGCTCTGATAGCCATGGGGAGGCATTTTGGAGTGTTGATATTCCATCCTGCGGGAGGATCCTGTGCGCACCAGGATGGCAGCAGCATCGATCCCAGACAGCAAATCGATCAGCCCCTCCAGCCGGGGGGAGCCAGCCTGCCTGCCCACCTACCGTGGCATTTTGTGACATTTTCCCAGCAGCGTGTCTGGGGACAGATTGATCATCTCCATCCCGGGGGCGGCCCCATGCATCGTGCGTCCCGCTCACACCTTCCCTGCCTCAAGAGAGCAAAGACCTTGGAGAGCCATCAAGGCATGGTTGCACATTTTGGGGTGCCTTTAGGGGCAGGAGCTGCCATCATCACCTTCCCCGTCAACTTTATTGCACAAAGATGTGGGGATATGCAGGAGGGGGATGAAGGGATGGTGCCCATTACTGTTGTCAGCACGTGGGAGGATGGCTGGGTGCTGGGGACAGGTCTGAGTCCCACGGAATACAACTAGGGCACAAATTGAGGAAGAATGACTCTGATTTGTGATTCTTGGGTGAAGAACAGCTCATGCAGGGTGGGGATGAGGGGGCCCCTGTGACACCATGATGTCCTGGCTTTGTCTGGCCCCAGTGCTGAGTGCAGAGGATGGTCAGTGAGGCAAGGGATGGTCACCGTGTCCCTGGAGCAGCCGAGACAAGCAGCCTCGCAGCACACCTGGAGAACAGCCCTGCTCCTGGTGGAACAGCATGGTGATGCACGGCCCCATCGCTCCCCTCCATCCTGCAGATGGATGCTGTAGTGATGATGATGCCAATCCTGATGGTGGGGAAGTTGTTTTTGTTCCTCCATGTCCTTTTGCTGTTCAACAGAGGGATGTGGCATGTGTGACAACCTGGCCACCCTCCATCTCCTCTGTCTCCTCCATCTCTTCCATCTCCTCCATCTCATACTCCTCAGCGTCGGAGAGGGGCAGCCCATTGGCACTGGGCATGGGCTCACACTCAGTGCTGCGGGTGGTGGCGTGGGTGACGCTGGGTGAGTGCTTGCATGAGCCTGGCGGATGCTGGCCGGGATGGCACATCACCTCCTTGAACATCTCACGGAAGCGGGTGGACATCAGGTTGTAGAGGATGGGGTTGGCGGCCGAGCTCAGGTAGAAAAAGACACCTGAAATGATGTGGACGTACTGGAACATGTGGAGCATGGGGCCAGTCCAGGTGGAAATGAAGCTCCAGACGAGACGATCGGTGTGGAAGGGGGCCCAGCAGATCCCAAACACCACCACCAGCACGACTGCGGGGAGCCAGGGGATGTTGTTAGTGGGGTATGGGACTCAACATCCTGATGCCCTTTTCTGCCACCGTACTTGGTGCCCCATGCTGGGGAGGCAGTCAGGGGCTGCTGGGGGAAGGGACAGGGAAGGGAGAGTAGTGGGACAGAGGGGTGCCTTGGTCAATCCTCGGCGTCAGAGCCTCACGGTCATGGGATGGAGTAAGGTTGGAGTCAACCACAACACCCCAAAGTTGTAGGGCACAAGAATCTGGGCTAAGGAAGGGAGAGGTCCACCACCCCAGCCTTGTCCCTTCCCCTTTCTTACCCAGGGCTCTCCTGGGTGAGCCACCACAAACAGACCCCACCACTGGACCACAGCCACCAGCTCTGCCTCTGCCCCCACAACCTTCCTCCAGGATGACCAAGTGTTGTGTGTATATCTAGGGATAACCCCATGACACCAAGGATTACCGAGATCTCAGTTTCCTCCCAGCACCCTTCCAACACCCCCATTGGCTTTGCCTGTCCCCAGTCTGACTCACACAACATCTTCGTGACCTGCCTCCTCTTCACCTTCTTCTGTCCCCGGACTCTGTGATAGTCGCTGTCACCACTGGACTTGGCCCCCAGGGCCTCCAGCATCTTTTCTTTCTTGAGCTGCAGGCCGATGAGCAGGTAGAGGATGCTGATGGTCCCCATGGGCAGGAAGAAGAAGACGATGGTGGTGATCTGGATGATGAGATTGTAGGTCAAGCGTGGCTTCACCAGGGTGCAGATCTCCGAATCAGGCACGCGGCCCCGGCCAGGCACATAGAGAGGTTGCAGCCCGTGGATGCTGGTGTTGGGGATGGAGCAGATGACTGACACTACCCAGATGGTGATGATGACCCTCTTGGCGTGGTTTCTGGTCACCACATACTTAGCTTTGAGTGGGTGCACCACGGCAATGTAGCGCTCCACGCTCAGGGCGGTGACGTTGAGGATGGAAGCGAAGCAGACGGCCTCAAAGAGCAACGTCTTGAAGTAACAGCCCCCAGCCCCCAGCAGGAAGGGGTAATTGCTCCACATGTCGTACAGCTCCAGCGGCATCCCCAGCAGCAGCACCAGCAGGTCAGACACAGCCAGACTGAACAGGTAGTAATTTGTGGGTGTCCTCATGAAGCGGTGCCGGAGGATGACGATGCAGGTGAGTGTGTTGCCCACTGCCCCCACAGCAAAGATCAGCAGGTAGATCACGCAGACAGGGATGAAGAAGTTGGATCTCCGAGGCCCTAAGTACTTATGTCGCAGCTGCTCCTCCGTCAGGTTGGCATCTTTGGGGTCGAATAAAGTGTCAGAGTGAGTCCTGCAGAGGCCGGGGCTGGGGGGCTCCATGGGGAAGTCTCGCTGGGACAGGGGGAGCTCAGGGCTGGAGCAGTTGACGTAGGAATTCATGGCTGCGGGAGATGCGGCAGTTCACCGGGTGTTCTCCCAAACCCTCTGCTGCTCCTGAGCCCAATGCTCTCTTCCCATCAGGGTTACAAGACTCTGCCAATCACCACAGCTCAACACCCCCATCCTGCCCCAGCCAAAGCTTTTCCTTTGGGAAAGCACCCATCATCTTCCAAACCTCCCCCTATAGGAACCCCATGCTCCCCTTACCCCACTTTCCATCTACAAACAGCCCTGGCAGCTCCCTGACCCACAGTGGCCCCTTCATCCCACCTGTGGGGACACCGTGGCAGGGCTGTCCCCTCTCCTCTTATCCCACAGGACACAGCCCCAAAGCCAACCCCAGACTGCACCAGCTGCACCAGACAACCCCAGCTCCAGCTCCTTGTGCAGAGGGGCTGAGAGGTAAAATAGCCGAGGGGAAAATTCATCCTCCTCTCCAGAAAGGACTTACGTCTCGCTGGGAAGCTCCGGACGCAGGATGAGATCCCAGTACCCCTATATCAGACGGGGTCGGACGGGGAGGGAGAGAAGGAGGGGATGGAGACGTCGCTGCCTTAAGAGGCAGGAGAAAGGAATCCTGCTTTCCACTTGGAGCTCCGCTCTCGGCAACCCGCTGCCCCTCTCCGCCAGCTGCTGCTCTCCTCCGTCAGCGAGGGGCTCCCGGGGGGCTTCCTCCCGTCCCCAAACCCAGAGCCCAGACCGGGGGCTGGAACCTCGCCGGCAAAGCGGCACAGCGGAGGAGATGCTCTTCAGGAGGGGAGAGGAAATACGTTAAAGTCATAAACTCCATTGACTCGAGAGAGTCCCGGGGGAGGGCAGTACGGCCGTCTCCATCCCCACCAGCAGCCTTCACAACGCGCTGATTTGCCATTTGCGTAGTGAAGGAGGCATCGATCAGCGCTGCTGTGCCGACACTAGCGGGCGCGGGGGCCGGAGTTGGACGGAATTCTGCAGGGAGGGCGCAGAAGGAGCCAGCGGCTGCTCGAGGTCTCCGGGCTCCCAGATGTGCAACCCCTAAGTCCTCCCATCGCCGGCTGCTGAGCGCTGCCCGAGCTGGAGCCCATCGCTGCTGCGATCGCGGCATCACTTCTCGCTGTGCACCGGGCTCGGATCCCTTCTGCTGCCTGTCTGTCCCTCCGTCTGTCTATCTGTGAGCCTGTCTGTCTGTCCGTCTATCTATGGGTGCTTTCCCACCGGCTGCAGGGTAACAACCCCGCTCTGCAGGCACGTGGACATGTGCACATGCACACCCTCCACACCCCCCATGCGTTCACATGTCCCAGTGCACCATGACAAGCTGCCTGTCCCCTGTCCTCCCGCAGCTCCTCTCTCTCCAAAAACATGTGCTTTTCTTTTCTTTTTTTTTCTCTCTCTCTCTCTTTTTTTTTTTTTTTAAATCAGTTTCAGCCCAGCTTCCAGCCAGAGGAGCAACTGAGCACCCAGCCTTACCTCTAAGCCCAAATCGTGCCCCGGTGGCTCCATTGGAACACATGGTCGTCATCTCTGGGGGTGCTCCAGCAGCCCCCACGATCCCTGCACCTGCCTCCAACTCTACACTGTGTTGCTGCTTCCATTTGGCAGGCAGAGCTGAAGGCTGCCAGGATTTTCCAGGGACCAAGGGGTCTCCCCTTGTCCCCCCACCATAGAAGCTCGGAGTTGGGGGTTTCTGCTCTGCTGTGGATCCGTGGCATTTTGGTTGCACAGCTAGAGACATGCACCCACTGTCAGCATCATCCCTTTGTCCCCTTGAGGATATCAAGGGGTTGGTAGGGATCCAGGGACCCAGCACTCGAGGTGAGACCTTGAAAAGTGTTATCATCTTGGGGACCTTCCTCAGCCCATCCCATCTCGGTTCCATCCTGGCTGTGCACAAGGTAGAGAGGATGGAGCTGGGATAGAATCCAGAAGGGCTGGGTTTGAGCAGGCAAGGCAGGGATCTTGGAGAAGGAGATGGGGAAGAGCAGGCAGAACAGACCTACCAGGACAGGCCTTATGCCTCCTGCCCTGTGCCACCTCTTGCACCCAGGCTGAGTCCCAGCACAACTCATTGCACTCAGCACCTGCACCTGGGCAGTGCCGGCCTGGGGGAGGCACAGGTTTCTCTCCCTGCTCCTGACTGATGCCCAGGCTGTGTTCTTCCCATCCACACCCAAGGTTGGGATGGGTCCATGTGGCACAGAGGCTGCCTCAAGGAGGGAGAGCTCCTGAAAACCTCTCCACCACCACGGCTCTTGGGAAGGCTTCATGCCTCCCAACAACTGCACGCTGCTTCCAATTTTTATCCCTCAACATCTGTTTCTTGCTACACGTCCCCCGTGGGCTCAACAGCACTTCAGAGAATCCATTCCACTTTTCAATTTTCTGATAAATGAAATCATCAGAAGATGGCACCTCCTTTTCCATTACTGCTCCATAAAGAGGAGGAGCTGCATAGGGTAACGGCCCTTCATCCCATTCCCCTCATCGGGCACTTTAGTGCATTAACCCTGCCTGGCTCGCTCCTTGCTGGCTTCACACTGTCGATGTCATTGATAAAGTTATTAAGGAGCATCTGTCCTGGGTTGTCCCCGTGACCGCCAGGGGACACTGTAAGCCCTGAAGTGTTGTGGGATCCTACGGGCTGCAGGATGGTACCCGGGATGCTCTGCCCCAGGTCTCCCCATGAGTCCCCTCCCAGCCCATCTGTGTGATCCCAGGAGTGGACATTTCTTTTTTTCCCCCCAAACCGGGCTGAAAGGAGAAAGAAAATGAATGAAAGATGAAAGGCCCATTTAGATGTCTGCTAGGATAGAAGCAATCAGCTTTCTGGAAAGAGTGCAATTGGCCTCTACTCCACGTGTGCCTCCCCCTGGGTCTGCTGGGGTGCAGAGCAGGAATTGGGGCTCCATGGCAACCATCATTCTGCTAATCAGGGCCGGCACAGACAAGTGCCTTTGCACCTGGCAGGAGTGCAGGGCTCTTACGGGGCTCCATCAGGACCTGGGGATGCTCTCAGCCTTGGGCAGGAAAGGGCCCATGGGAGAAAGCCCGTGACACCACAAAGCACCGGGATGGAACCCCACCTCCTGCCCTAGAGCTGCTCTTGGCAAATTGTTCTGATCCCAGAGAGCATCCCATCAGCCAAGAATGTGCTGCCCAACCCACAGCATTTTGGGGATCACTCAGCTCCAGCACGACCTCCTCTGGATCATTGAAACAGAGTACAGACCCAGGGCACCCTCCCAAGCATCAGCAAGACATTTTATGGGCTCTATTTATTCTTTTCCAAACCTTCTCCCGAGTGAGTCACCAAAGCAGAGAAATGAGCACTGGGGAGCAGGGACAGCCTCTCCCCATCCCTCACTCACAGCAGCTCTGCATGCACCGGCGCACTCCAGGTGCGGCTGCTCCACCAGGATTGATTGCCAGCGTGTTTATGAGCTCACTGCCCTGTGAGCCCTGTGGTAAATATTCATTCTATCCCACACCCAATTCATGAGCTTTTAAATGGGGCTGGGAAGAGGCCTTTGGCTGGAAGGAAAAAAAAAAATGCTCTGAGTTCTGCAAAATCTCATTTGCAAAGAACACCGGGCGAGGAAATAATGTCGCTGTGATTGGATCCCATTTGCCACATAATGACTCACTCAAGATCAGCCCCACCAGCCATAAAGAGCAACAACATCACCACGAAGCACAGCACGGCAGCAAGTAGGGACAGAAGCCAGAGGGAGAGGAGTGAACAGCGGGGTCTGTGTGTGCCCCTGAAGCCCTTTGCAAAGCGTATCCGTGTGCACCCAGCTCTGGCACGTGGCCAGGCTGAGGGACAGGGGTGTGGGGACGGTGGAGGTGGGGTCCCACACAGCCCAGCCCTGCATCTTCTCAGAAAGAGCAGTGGGGCACTGGCACAGGTTGCCCAGGGAGGTGGTGGAGTCATCAGCCCTGGAGGTGTTCATGTGGAACCATGTGGATGTGGCACTGAGGGATGTGGTCAGTGGGCATGGTGGGGGTGGGCTGGTGGTTGGACTTAGTGATTTTCAAGGTCTGTTCCAAACTTAATGATTCTATGCTAGGGAATGCTAACAGGCTCAATGAGCCCATGCATGTTAGTATGTCCACGTGAAGTCCACTTTGGGGCACCACAGACCCCAGGCAGCTCCAGGTGTTAGCTGAGCCCTGGGGACACCCAAGGGACGGAAGATTAGGGATGGTAATTCTGTCCAAGTGGATAGAGATTAGAGGCTCTCAGCCTGATTTCCACACTCAGAGGATGCGGAGTAACCAATGGAGCACCCCACCTGTAGCACAGGGGAAGCCCAACCCTACATCTCATGGGCAAATCAGACCTCAGCAGCCCCATCAGGTTACTCCATGCAAGAGGGTGGTGGCTGGGTGCACAGCATCACTTCCAGTCCCAAACTGCAGCAGCAGGAATAGTAGTGCTGTGGCTTCTGGTAGATGAAGTTCCCATGGGCTGGAGGAGATGCTTGGAGCATAGCTTCCATCCGTTGGCTGCAAAGGAAACACATTCAGCTGGTCACCACATCCTGCCACCTTCTCTTCCAGCACGGGTGCAGCAACCACATTCTGCCCTATTGCCCATTCCTACAGCCCCCAGCCCATTCCTACAGTCCCGGAACCCCCCCACAGATGGTGCTGGGAAGGGGCCAGGCTGGGCTGATTTGCTTGCCAGCATCTCCAGAGGAGAGTGCTGAGGACATGTGTACATCCATGTACTTGGATGGGATTTCCTTCCTGGCTGTGCCAGGCTGATGGCAGCAGGCCTGAGCGGCAGTCTGATGCCACCCGCTTGTGTTCAGCCAAAAGAAAGCTCCCAGTTCACACGGGACCGCTGCAAATCCCACCCCATGTGGCTGCCACGAGTGCCAGGCTGTAAATAACTGAGCAAATCCTCAGCGAATGGGGGAGATTTTCCTTTGGCACAGTGCAGCATCACCAGTGAGGTTTCTCCTCTGCTTTTCCCCTCGCTCCCATCTGGTGGCTATTCCCACCCCACTCACAGAGCCTGGGAACCTGTGAGCATATGGGAGATGCTGGGAGAGCACCGGGAGCATCCTTCCCAACCCTCCCGTTCTGCTCTGTCTGCATCAGCTGACTCTAATGACAGCCCCTAATGGTGTTGGGAGAGGAGCAGCTTCCCCGGGCTGTGTTGTAACGCCAGGCAGCAATTTGGGTTTGGAGAACGCTTATAACCAGAGATGCGAACCGGAGCTGCTCAGGCACATTTGGAGCAGATTCACGGGGTTTCTCCCTGGGTATGGGGCAGCTGGAGGTGGGTTCCGATGGGACAGCCATACCGGGGGTGGCAGCTCCGTGCTCCTCCTGGCCCGGCGCCCGTGGTCGGCGGCGGTGCCGATTCGTGGCTCGTTGGCTCCCTCTGGTGGACACGCGTGGGAGCTCCGGCGCGCTCCGAAGCGGCTGAGGGGACACGAGTGCAGCGGGCAGCTCTCGGGGACACGAGGCGGCGGGGAGGGGACGCGAGCACTGCTCCAAACGGCCCACTAACCACGGGCTGAACCGATGGCTTCTCCGTCCCACGGGTGCAGGAGGGGAGATGCACGAGGTCTGAGTGGGATGGATGCTGACCTCGAGGTTGGGGGCTTCTTTGTGGTCTCCGCAGCAGTCCAGGGGCTCTGACACAGCAGTGATGCACGCAGCTCTTCCCCTCCTCGGGACACACCTCCCAGCCCGACACTTTTGGCAGCAGAGCTCGTGTCCCCCTCTCCCCCCAGCTGTGCCACATTAGGGAATCACTCGCGTTCCCCATCCCTCCCTCTCCCAGCAGCCCCGCAGCCCCATCGGCTCAGCAGCTGCTCGGCGAGGAGCGAGCCAAGATCCCATCACAGCGCGCAGGGTCTGCCTGCCTCCATCTGCCGTCCTTGACCCACAGCCCGCCTGGAAGCGCCCTACGAGTAGGGGCTGTCCTCATCCCTTCCCTCCACGGGGGTGGGAGGGAGATTGTTCTCAGGTCCCTTCAGGAATACCCCGGAGGCTGAGCTCCGACCCAAACGCACCTCTGTGAGGTATAACGTCACTTCGGGGGACCTCATCTTTGTGATACGGGGGCTCAGGTTTGACTCGGTTTCTCCGGGGGATGCTGAGACCTGAGCAGCCCTAAGCCCTGAGCGCACCCCGGCTCCCCCATCCCCATCCCTGCTCATCTCTCGCTAAGTCACTTTGGGTACCACCACATTCACCAGGGGCTGGAGTTTGGTCACAGGAAGGAGGTGAACGGAGGACACGGAGAAATGGATGTCCCGTAGATGAGGATGGGGCCGAGCACCCCTCAGCCCCCCAGGTCCCCCTCCCCACGCAGCCCGGCCCGCGGGGCCCAAAGGATGTCCCAGAGT
>JAOWBP010004023.1:11077094-11093924 GCA_028571105.1 Tragopan temminckii
AAAAAAAGCCAAGAGCGAAGGAGAAAGTGCAAACCGGCCCAAGGCAGAGAGAAAATCCCAGCCGGGATGCTTCAGCTTCGTGCCTTCAGCCCTGTGCCTCCCCCCGGCCCCTCCCCAGCCACCGATCCCCGCTTTACTCCGGTCACCGTTTTCTTTTTTTAATTTCTTTTTTTTTTATTAATTAATTAATTTATTTATTTTGGAGGGGTTGTCCGGGCAGCTGTGCTTTCCCAGCTCGTCGGCAGGGGGTATGCTTGTACCGAAGAACGCAGCCGTTCGGTCCCGGCTGCCCGCCCCCAGCCCCGATCCCACCGGCGACGGTACGTCCGACCCCAGTGCTGTGAGAGGGCTGAGGGAGATCTGGGGGTCTCTCGGAGCTCATTCGACGCTGGGGTGTCTGCTGCAGGAAGTGCGGAGTCGGGTCTGCTTCGAGATGCTCGTGCCGTGTATGTTCAGTGCCTTTTTGATAGACAAGGGTTGTTTTGGCTTCGTGAGCCCCGAGCAATGCGCTTGACCCAGCTACAGAAAGGGAAACAGAGGCACAGAGAGAGCCGGGGCAGATCCAGCTTCAGCTCTCCCGAAGAAGCACCAAAGAAGTTTGGGGTGTTTGTCCCAGCAGCAGGGATGGGGCAATTTTCACCCTCTGGACCTCAGGCTGTGAAGGTACAGAGGAGATGAAAAAGGATGGAAAAATGGATGAGTTTTTGTTTGGTGCCCAAAACCTTGCAAAATCCACTAACATGGGAAGTTTCCTGCCCCATTGGGTGCTATATGAAAATATCCCAAGCTTGAGCATGAAGCGTTCCCAACCTGATGTCTTGCATTCTGGGGTGTTTCTGGGGTGTGTGAACGAAGCATATGCTTTCTAGGGTGCTGGAGGAGCAGAGCCACAGTGGGAGCACCGTGTGGCATCCACACGCGTGTAAGTGCATATGTGCACATGTGTGTGCAGAGCAGCATGGCCCTTGCTTTGGTAGGATAGATGGGTGCTCCTGGGCAGGATGGAAGGATGCTTTTTGCTATGGCTGCAGGGACGGGCAGGCACTGTCAGAACTGCCAATCTCAGTGCTCTCTTTTGCTTTGAATTTCTGCAACAGCAGCACTGACACTGGGCTTTGTTGGCTGGTGGCTTTCCACAAGCTGGCAGGGCTGGTTGGTAGTGACTGCCCTTGTTATTGGGGTGGCAGCGCTCAGGGCTCCCCGACAGACAGCACTGATGGAGCTTCACCATCCCCAAGACTTACTAAAACTTACTCTGTGATGAGATTGCCCTATGTATGAAACCACACAGCCCTGCTGCAGTGCACTGGTGTGAAACCAGCTCTGTTCAGCAGCTTTTCCAAAAGTCTCCTTGGTGGCTGCAGCCACTGGGACCAGTGGGGTGAGGCCAGCAGGATGCTGGGGTCCGAAGGGACCTGGGCTCTGCTTGGGAATCTGCTTTCAGATGATCCATGCAAGGAGGGGCTCACCTCACTGCTGACACTCCCATAGGATGGGAGTCACTGCTTAGTTAATCCTCCTCTGTGTGAGCTGAAGGAGAGGAATGCCACCAAACCCAGATGCCTTTTCTCTCCCGAAGAGAGAAATCTTCCACCAAAGCCCAGGCAACAGTGAGAAAACAAACACAAATGCCGAGCAGCAAAGTTTGGCTGGGGCTGGCCGGAGCATGCAAGCCAAGCAAAAGCTCCTGCTAGCACTTGTTCCAGCTTTCGTGCGAAGCCCCCTGCTCATTAAATAGGATCTGGGAAGGTTTTGCAGCCAGTGGGATCCTTGCAGAACAATGGGGCCAGGCTGGCTGCAGAAAGGTGATTCCGAGCCAGGAAGACCCCAAGCAGGACCTCGCTGTTTCTTCCAGCACGAAGTGTAGCAACATCATGCTGGGGATACAGAAGGACTGTTTATCATGAACAATTCATGCGATAGCACTAGCCGTGCACGAGCTCCCAGAACCCAATGGCTGTGCACCACTTGTGCCCAGCTCTTGCTTTCATTGCTCTTGTGCAGTGGGGTAGGCACCATACATGGTGTCCCATGGAGTGGCTTCAGCAGCTGGGTGCTCATCCTAAACCAGCCAAGAGCAGGAACAAGAGCCGGTCAGGATGTGGTCCCCAACATGCAGTTCTATTACATGCACACCTTCTCCTGGGCTCTCCTCTTGCTCTATTTAATGAGGTGCTGAGGGACAGTGAAAAGAACCAACAATTAGGTGAGCTGAGGAGTGCCCTGGTTTCCCAGCCTCACTGCTTTGAGCACTTAGGAAACCTAGGGCCCTGGGGAGAGCAGGAGGGAGCCAAGGCTCTCAGGAACACAGAACGGGGCAGAATTGATAGGGAAAAGCAGGCAGTAGGTTAACTCCCCAGGAAGAGGTGAGCTGATCATAGTGTGCTCCTGTGCTACTCAGTCTGAATCAGTGGGGCTGCAGGACCTTCAGCATCACTTTGAGCCACGGGGTCATCAGTCATTGGCATCCTGCAGGAGGAGTCACCTCTACCACCCAGTCCAGGAGGGAAACAGGTCCAAGCAGCCACTGCCTTTTCCCACTGCCAATCCAAGACCCTGGAGCTGATCTCTGGTGCCTCCAGGATCTCAGAGCTTAGCTCTGTTGGGAGCTGTGAGCTTGAGATACTGTGAGCCAGGGTATGGAGCTGGGGTCTGCCCAGATGCTGGAGGGGCAGCTGAGTTGGTGACAGAGGTGATCCTTGCCCAAAGTCACCTGAAAATGCAATGGGACTAGAGGCCAGTATCTGCATCTTGCTGGAAGCCGGAGGTATTTGGGGGCTTTCTTGGTTCCGAAGGCTCAAGACGAAGCCAAAGCCAGAGCTGTTTCGGTGTCTGGCCAAGAAGCTCCTGCCAAGACATAATTTGGCCCCAGTCCTGGAGGCAGGATAAATCAGCATGGACTTGCAAGCCCCAGGCGAGCGGCCGCGCGTGTGCACGGACACACACCCCTGGCAGAGGCTGTGCTTATCTGCACTGCTCCTGCTGATCCCCCTTCGCTCAAGGTTGTCTCAGCCCCTGCTCCTGGCTCATCTCCCTTAGCCTCAAATCCCATTAGGCTCCCACAACGTCCTCTCAGAGGGCTTTTCAGGAGGGTGGTGCCCAGCTCCCCCTTGCCTGGGAGCTCTGCCTGGTGACAGCATCCATGGTGACAGGGGACAGAAGGCATTCAACAGCCTGGCAAGGGGCTTCTTGCTTGCTCATCCTTGAGGGGCACACAGCTCCTCAGGCTGACCCCGCCTTTCCCATCTCCTGATGGAGCTGGTTGATATCCCTAGGTCCATGGCCCCTTCCAGGTGGTGCCAATTGGTCCTGCTGCCATGGAGGGGAAATCCCAGATGTGCCAAATTTCTTACTAGAAGGATCCACAGAGCTGATCCGTTGCTTGGACATGGCCTCTTGCACTTCCAACTCCACTTCACTCATCCCAAACATGTTCACACCATGCCACCAGCAACCAAGTGCCAGATGGCAGCAAGCCCATGCACAGCGAGGAGCTGGAGGCAGCTGGCAGGGGGCTGCAGCCGGGTGCATCGATCAGAGGAATCCGATCCGTTATTCATGGCCAACCTGGGCTGCAGCTTTGGAGAAAGTGTTGAGCACACACTTATCCTTGGGAAACACTCGAAAGCCCCAGCTCTCAAGCAGGGAGAAGACAGGATGCCGATGTGGCACTCTTCTGCTGCAGCTCCTTGAGGAAGAAGCATGTGCGATGTGTGTCAGAGCCACCTGCACCCACCCCACGAGTGTTCATGGGCATAAGGAAGCAGGAAGGACCACAAGTTTGGGATGACCTGCATCCCACCTAGACACAGCACCAAGAAGCTTCAACCCCACTGGGTTTCCCCAAGAGAAGGGAAGGGGACAAAGAGGAAGGCACATATATGGCCCAGGGGACATCTCCTCATAGTAGCACTCAGTGCAATGCCACCACACTGAAGAGGAACCAGAGTTTGGGAGAAGGGAAGGGCTGGAAATTTGAAGTTCAGGGGGCACAAAATGGGACAAAGAGAGCAGCTAGGACAGACATGCTCAGGACATGCTCTGCTCTGATGCAGCAGCAGCCCCACAGTGCTGGGGGGCTCACAACCCCCCGTACAACCTCACGAGCTTCCCTGCAAGAGCCCCTTTCCTGTACAGAGCTACACCCCTTCCCCAGATCCCTTCCTGGGACACTGACCTCCCCCTGCAGACACCACGGCCGTGGTTCCCGTAGAGCTCCTGTTGGCTCCGTATGGCAGTGGGTTCCCTGCTCACAGCCTGCCCGCAGCTCCTCCCCGGTGCAATATGGTGCCTCACCACCCAGGCTCAGCGCTGCGGGATTTTTTGCTTTATTAGCTAAACCTAACGAGGCAGTGGCTGTGCAGGCCCTCGGGGGCAGGTGGCTGGGATTGATGACTGCAGCATTGCCGAATGACCTGGAGCAGGGTAAAAAGGCACCAGGGCACTGCTGATCCCTGCGTCCCTTGGGATGCTCAGATGCGATGCCCAGAGCTCCTTGTGCCCCCGGAGCCAGAGCTGGCAAAGAGGCTGTGCCATGCTGAGAGAGCACCCGTGCTGTGAGGGGCACAGCTGGCACAAGCAAGGAGCAGTGATGAAGGGGCATTTCACTGCCCAGACGGGTGCTGCACATGAAAAGGGCATTGTAGGGAAGCGTGAGTGGCTGGGGAGCAGCTGGCAGAGGCACAGCACCACCGCCTCTTAAAGGCACACAAAGACCTCTGGGTTTGCAGCTCGGGAACGGGTGAGAAGAAGGTAGGGCAATGTGGGGGCACTGAGCATCACTTGGGGAGGTGGGAGAATGGAGAGGACATCACGAACCTGCGATGCACCCAGTGCATGACATGGAGCATCCCTCCTGCATCCCACAACACCATCACCATGATCATCCCCTGCCCTACCTGGGGGGGCATTGTGTCCCCACATAGCACTGCGTAGGCCTGCTTCACACCAAGGATCACAGATGTTTCCTCCCAAAACTGGTTCCCAAACGGGCTCGGCTCCCCCAGCATGATGAGCAGGCTGGGCTTGCTTCAGACAGCACAGAAATCTGCCTTTGGCTGCGTCGGGCTTGGGGGGATGCGGGAGCCGCCAGAGGGGATGTTTCTTTCAGTTTACAGCTTGGGACCTGAATGCAGACCCATGGGCACGTTCAGCTTCACGGCTGGGGACAGACAGGGAACACATAAGTTTGGAGTCAGATGGATTCTGCGAAGTCCCAGCTCACTGATGGGATGAGACGAAGTGGTGTGAGGCTGTCCAGAGGGTCCCTCCACACAGCCCAGAGAGCAGAACCCCCCAGGGTGGGTGGGCACAGAGGGCTACGGGTGCCAGGCAGCACACGAGACAAAAGCACCTAGATGCACCGGCAGCAGCCAAGCTCACCAGCCCCAACACGCCGCACCCGCAGCCGAGCATCTCTCTTTGGAAGCATGAAAAAACACTTTGAGGAAAAAACAGAGAGTGCAACCACGCTGCTCCTCCTTCCCCTGGGGGCCCGGCCCCGCTGGGTGGCATTGAGCAGCCCCAAGCGCAGGGGGAGCTCCTCCAGCATCCCCGGCTGAAAACGGCAGGGAGAGGAAAGCAGAGGGCGAAGGGGGCTCGAACCCCAAGAGGAGAAAGGGGGATGCCCGGGGCCGACCCCCCGCCGCTCCCGGCCCGCTCCGTGCCCGCTGCCTGCGCCAGAGGGCGCCCGGCTCCACGCTTCTAGCGCGGCTCCGGCCCCGGTCCCCGCCGTCAGCGCCGCCATCGGGATAACGGGAGGGCAGCAGGGATGCTGCGGGCGGGGAGGGCTGCGTCTCCTGCCCAGGCACGGAGAGGCCAAGGGGAGGTGATGGGAGTGGGCTGAAGATGGGGCAGTGGTGGAGGTGAACTCCTGGGCTGCCCCGTTCTGCTGTTCTTCCACTCTCATGCTGTCTGGTTTCCACGCTGCGCCGTGTCCTGTTGGATCTCCCCCTGCATTCAAAGCCAATGTGATTTTCTGTGCAATTTTTGCCCCTAAAGGAGGCCAGCTGCTCCTACCTAGGAGTACCTGTTCCATCAGTTTTCTGGGTGCCCTGTTTTCATTGCATGAGCGAAGGACCAAGAAATAGACCATAAAAACAACTGCCTGCAACTGAATCTCTGTAGGATACACTGAGGAGGTGAGAAGCCAGGATACACCAAGGAGGTAGGTTTAGGAGATTTGGGTTTAACAGGATCTGGGTGTTAACCTCCTCCTTCCACACCAGAGACAGAGGCCAGTGCTCGTGCAGAGGGAGAATGAGGGCTGTAATTCAGCTGCTCTAGCAATTACAGTGTGTGTCAATGCTGGGAAATCCCCAAAGCTCATTGCCAGATTAACTCCAGCCTGTAGCGAGAGGTTTGGGTGTCTCAGCATGGTACTCTCTGCCTGCTGTGATGGGGACAAACTGGATGCCACCAGCAGGAAGAAAAGGGAGGGAATACCGTGCCAGTGTTGCACTCTGTGTAGAGACAGCATGCATGAGAGCTGCGTGGGAGGAGAGCTTTGGGAATGGGGCATTTCCTGGGATCAGACCTATCGATAACCACGAGGGATCTGGAGCGCACATGGAGCGAGGTGCTAACAGCAGCTGCCCTGCACCAGGGCTGAGGAGCAGCAGCACTCAATTATGCCTTAATTGTTGCTTTAGCATCGAGGCAACAGGGATAAAGCTGAGTTGTTCTGAGGAGTTTCACCTAAGCAGAAACCATCCTGAAGATTTTGCACATCCAACGGTGAAAAAGCAAAGATAGAAGGCTGCCAAAACTCTAGGTAATGATTTGATAATGAAAAAAAAAACAAACACAATGCAGCACACACAATAACATAAGCTTGGCCCTTGCTGTGATGGATATGGGTGGATTAGTCGCCAGGCTGGAAGTTTGTTGTTGCCTAGGGACTATTTGGTGTGACCCGATTCCATCTGTTCTGGGCTAAAAAAGGGACAGTTAGAGCTCACTCGTGTGCTCTGTGTATCTGGTGCTTCGTAGGGTTAATTCTCCAAAGCTGAGAGAAAGTGGCGGGGAGGAATAATTTAGAAAAAAATGTGAGAAAATACTGTGAGCTCCTTAGAAAGAGTTTTTGATAGCTGGTAGGTCACAGTGTGAGTGGAGAGGAAACGGGTTTGGCGCCAAGCCCATTCTGATTCAGTGGCAAACTGGAAACCAAAGAGCTGCACGTCACAACGGGAGGGGAGGAAGGACGCCAAAAGTCTGTCAATACCAACAGAAACGTAAGGAATCGATGAGGGAAGCTGAAAAAGAACAAAGAAAATATCCAGGGCAGGAAGGGTTGATGGAGATGGAGAACAAAAGGAATGGCAGCATTGGTGCAGCCACTTCCCAGTGCCACGGGGATGACAAAACTAACAGCAATGTGTAAAAGTTGTTGTGCTTTGTAAGTAATTCCATTTGGAGAGCAGAACTATGGGGATACACTCGTATCAGATGAGATATCAGCCAGACCACTGGAATCTTGGAAGGATATTAGAGCGCACACAAGAGTAAACTCACAAGCTTGGAGAGCTGGCAGAGGTGGCCTGCCTCCCTGATCTTTATTTGCAAGAAGATCAGAGAAATGCTAATGTTTTGCCAGAATTTCTAACCAAGGCAAATGAGATCACTGGATAATTCAGACCTGTTAACCTGGCACCATGCAAAATAGTTAAAGAGAATCTGAGCTTCAACCAACACAGTGCTAACAGGCAAAAATATACATAATGAATTGTACTTTTTGGGTCAACAAGACTTGGTACACAAAAACGATCCTGAGTTTGGCCAGCGAAGTCACTGCATGACCACAACATTGCTCTAGAGAACTTTTTGGCTGATGTTCTGCTATAAGAAACCTCCTGCGTCCCATGATGAGATGTTTCCTACAGGAGGCAGATACAGATGGGCCTCAGGAGCAGTTGATCTTTGTTGACAAGCCAGAGTCCTTCCCACAGGCTTCCCTGGAAAGGAAGTGCTCCTGAATCCTCACCGCTGATAAGGCAGAAAATTGGGTGTGAGATAAGGGCAGAACAGTCCTGCTTCTCCATTGAACTCAACCCATTAACCCAAACATCTCGGTACGTCAAACACAAGGAGCAGATTGTGGACTCCATAAATGGGAGGATGGCAGGGTCCAGAGCCTGCAACATCAGGATATTTAAATAGAGAACAAGAGGTGGTTGATGTTATCTGCTCTTACTATGACTTGGCTGATGCAGAAGTTCTGCTCATTTCTCTACGCTGTGTTTTGGTTTGTTCTCGTTGGTGATGTTACATGGGAGAAGCTGCAGAAAAGGACCACCGCAAAGAAGCACATGGGAGAGAACAAGCATGCACACGCCTGCTCTGGTTATCTTAATGACACCGAAATTAAGAGGTGTATGAGTGTTTTCCTAAGGCTGCAGGAGAACTAATTTCAGTTGTTGAAGGTAACACAGAACATTCACAGAGGAGAAACCAACCATCTACAAACCCCATAGCCTGCTGCCGACACGAAGGACGCGTTCAAACAAAGTAAAACCTCCATCCCTCTCTCATCGCGTTCCCAATCTCTCTGGCTTGGCAGAAGGAAGATGCATCACAGGTGTCGGAGACCTTACCCTGGGAAACAAAACCCTCAGACACGCCCTTCGATCCCCTCCAGCAATCCCAGCGTACACATCCAACCCACTATCCCAGCAGCACTTACCTGGGATACTTACCTCTGCCGGCTGCCATCCCGCTCCTATCAGCTCTGTATTAGTCGAGGCTTTGGGGCCACTTAACGGGTCATTATCGGTGCTTGATCTCACAAGCATCTCCAAGAAGTTGCAGTTAATACAGACGGATTTCGACGATGTCTTTTGAGGATAGCTGATGCTAAAGTACCCTTATTGCTCTGTCTATACCCAATTTATTCTTAGCACCGATACAGATCGAGAGATTTATCGTTTTATTGCTCCATTAACAAAATCATACAGTTTAGTCTTCATCTGAGATCCTGTGACTCTTTCCTTACACTGACAAAGCCCTTAACTAGGTCTCTCTGGAGCCTAATTGCTTCCATTTCAATGCTAACTGCTTTAATATAGGCAACAAACCAATGGCTAAATTCCAAAGCCAGATAAACCCACATTAGAAATGATCCTGCTTCCTCATCAAGGAGCACATTTAACCATCAGAACCAACCAGCTAACCAGAGACTGCTGAGACTGTATGGATTTGTCTCTAGATCAAGACTGAGTTCTTTCTGGAAGAGGGAGGGTGGCCATTTGGCCTTTGGTGACCTTCCCAGATGCTTTGTCCAGACCGGGGGTGAGGTCTCTGGGACATTGAGGTTGGAGAGAGAGCTCATACAGTCCCTCTACCTTCACGGGAATCCCTTAAAATGCAACGTGAAACAGTCAAGGGCAGAGAGTCAAAACGTGGCTAATCCAACCCTGCATCAGCAGGGACCCTGGGAGACACCAACCCAAAGACTCAGGTCATCCATATGTGGCCTTCCTTGGGAATCTCAGCTTGGGAAACTCTGCTGTCTGCCTCCCTTCTCACCACCACTTCTGGCTGCCCCACAGTGACCAGCACACAAGGAGTTTTGCCCCAAGGACGCAGCAGCGTGCACACAATTATCTCCAGCAACTCACCAAGTACATCAAACCTGCCCTGCGCTTCTATGTCAGCATCTCAGGGCTGGAGGCTTGCACCGGTTGTGCTTTGCCCTCGGGGCTCTTATAGAGGTGAGCTTAGTGTCTTTGAATCAAAGCAAGCCTTTGGTTTTCAAAATGGGCTCTCAATATCTTCACTGAGATGAGGTCAAGTTCTCCTTGTCTTCAGGCACTCTGTGGTGTGAAAGTGTGAGACAGCATTAGAACCTGAAAGCCCAGGAGAGGGCTGTTATCTTCTCCTTTGACAAAGAATATTTGAGGGCAACCAAAATGTTCACCTGAGGTGGGGGAAAGGCCCTCTGTGCCCAAGGGCCAACTCAACACAACGCCAGGAATTGGACTCAATGTTCCTTACGGCTCCCTTCCAACTTGGGTTATCCTATGATTCTATGAAAAGGATAGGATCGACTTCCCCAGGAGCAAAAGGCTCCTCAGCTTCCTGGCTCACTTGCAATAGGAGTGAGGAACATTTCTGCAAGGCCATGAAAGTGGTGGCTACCAGAGCACGGATCTCTCGCTTGGGCTCACCATTCTGGGAGCACACGAGGGAACAAGCACATGGTGTGGGTATGCGTGCATTGGTGGTATGCGTGCACCATCGGGTGCTGGGGAGCAGCACTGCCCCCACATTCAGTGCTGCAGCCCCACGCGATAATCAGCACCAAATGTGCGTGTGCGTAATGCGAGCAGAGGGAAAGCCTTCATCAGACAATAGCTATTGCTGCGGCGGAAACAGCCTGGTTATTGTCTGAGGACCATCTCCCCCTTCAAGTTTACTACTTTTACTACTAGTCTGGCCTAGCAGCCTTTGTTGTTTCAAATGAAGCCAGGAGTTTGCTCTAAAACCAACAAACAAGGGGCACCTGAATGCCTACATCTATATACACAGGCATGAGCGTGCCCGTGTGCATGCATATCTCTGCATGCGAGTGCAAGCGTGCATGCATGTGTGAGTACCAGCACACGTGGAGGCTCTCGCCCACCTTCTACCTATTGCTGGGGGCTGGCAGGAGGCTGGGACCCGGCCTCACCCGCACTTCTGGAGGCGAGGAGGCCTTTGAGAGTCCGGGATAATGGCTAATAGAGCTGTTTTCCTCTGCTCTGCTTTCCTTCAAGTGAATTATCAGGGCCTTGCTGGGAATTATCCTGCCATTACCCAGCGCTCTGGGGAGCTGCCAGTGATTTACTTAACAGCAAAACAGCACAAAGAACCGGACACGGCGAGAGCTGCGCCACCGAGCGAGATGGGGAACGTGTGCATGGAAGGAAAACGCCGTGACAGCAGCTGGGATGTGGGGCTGCAGCCCTGAGACAGGCACTCACCACCACCCCAAAGCCCAGCAAGCAAGAGGATGCTGAAGAATGGGATCCCAGACCCTTGCACAACCACACCCCTGCAAACCTAGTCCCTTGCACACTCATTCCCTTGCACACTTTTCACTTTCTCTGTGCCGAGCGAAGGAGGGTGCAGGAAGTTGCCTGTGCCCTGTGCTGGGAGCCACCATGTTACTCACTCATCCCTTTTTTGCACACCCGTGTGCTTCCCCCTTCCATCCCTGCTCCATTAGCTACTATGGAAACAAGAAGCCATTGCCTGCAGGTGGGGTTCAGCGACAGCCAAAAGGAATTCCTGCACCCAACTTCACATCACAGGCACAACCCGCATGGCTCTGCTGAGGGACAAGGACAGTGTCCCCAGCCCCACAGGGCCATCTGTTCTTCCAGAGCCCAGCCGTCCTCGCAGCATGGCAATAAGGAGCGGATCTGCAGGGCCTCGCGGCTTCATTTCCGCTGCCTGGCCACTGATTTATGGGCTGAGGGATGCTGGGGAGGGGAAGCCCCTTCCTGTTCATTCCTGCAGTGCGGTGCTGCTCCCTGTCCCCTCCTCCTGAGGGGGTTCACTGTGTACCCCCTTCACACTTGAATCCTGATACCCATCAGCATCTCAATGCCTGCCAGAGAGATGTCCACACAGTGGGGCCACCATGGGACCTGGGCACAGGGAGCATGGCACTTCCTGCATGGAGCCTCTGTGCCTGACAGATGGAAAACGCTGGAGGTGGGAAGCAATGCCCTTGGAAGGAGGAACTTTCCTTGAGGACAGCCAGCAGCCAGTGATGGAGCTGTCCCCGCCTCACAGTGCCCACATGCCTCCTTCTAGCCTGAGATACCACACTGTTGCAATGTACACATGCGTTGCACACCCTGGGGACAGTGGTGTCATCAGGATAGGGGACAACCACCCCAATGTTGCCCAGGAAATCCTGCTCATTCCCAGAGCAGCCCCGGCTCCAAGGGCTGAAGTGGGAAAAGGAAGAAGGAAGAAGTCTGGTCCCAAAAGGGAAGGTTGAAATATCCCTCCTGTATGAAATCCTGCTTATCATAGGTGTCTCCACTGAAGTAGTAGGGTGCTGAGCATCCTGGCTTAGCTAGGGACGTGCCTGAGCTCCAGACTTGTCCCAGTGTCCTCGTACTCCAATTGCCACTGCCTTTGGTCCCGCAGGTATAAGGGACATCCTAACAACGCACATGTCCTCTCAAGTCCAAGCAGCCCCAAGATGAGACAGCCAGGTTTGGGCCGAAGTAACCCCACAACCAGCAAAAAAAAAAATAGGGCAGGGCTTCTTTTCCTTGACCTCTGCTGCACAAAGAGGCTGCGAGGCTGCTGGCTGCACAGCTCCTCTTGGCAGCAGCATAGGTTTTGATCAGCTTGAAGCAATCGTGCAATCGCAGCCTGAACTTCCAGTGACTCATCCAGAGAAAGGAAACTTCCTGGCTTGTGTGTTCTTAGCAATTCTGGAAAAACTGCTATATTTGGCATGGAAAATAGGAAGGATTCCTCTGGCCACTCGAAATGGGAGCAGCAGAAATGACTCAATGGACAGCTTAAGAGAGATGAACAAGGATGCCCTCTAAATTATTCATTGTGATACTTCACATCGTGCGCTTTGCCCACAACAGTGTCTGCACACCGGATGATCCAGGCTCCACCAGCAAGACGTGATTTACTGCTGCGAGAGCCGTCCCATGAATGCACTTTTGCTGTATGTTATGGACTACGGACACGATGGGCTGCTTCCTGTCTGTTTACCAACAAATACAGCTCCTGAAGGTATGGCTTTGTGCTTATCGCTACACATTGACCCAGCGTGAAAAATCTGCCAATTTATTTGTTGGTGATATCAATTGCTGGAAATGCATTTCTTGACAGCTTCAAACACTTTCAACTGTTTCATCTACTATGCTGGGGAAAAGAAAAAAAAAAAAAAAAGAAGAAACTATTCTCCAAATTACTGAAGTTGGTGGAGGGGGGACTTAGTTCAGAGGATTTGAAATGGATTCTGCTTCTCTCTTCTTCTTTTTTTCTTAATACTTGTCCAAATGGTTATTCAAACAGCTCATTCATTAGATTCCTGAGCTAGCAAAATGAAAATTGTTATTAAAATAGATCACAACAGCATCATCTAAAGGACGTGAATAAATCCAAAGGGGGAAAAAACAGCAAAAATACAACTTTTCATGAAAAATCCGTTCAAAAGAAAGAGAGAGCTGCAATCATTTTCCATTGGACAAAACACCAACCGCCCCCTGGTTAGTGTAAATTAAATTAAATATTCAATTTGGTCATGCACCACTTTTATTAGCAGATTCGATACCAACAGACAAAGATGTCCAACACAGGGACATGCTTCACACCGCTGCTCCACGTCGAGCTCTGGCCAGGAACATCTCCTCCTGCCGCTGCCCAGACCCCCACCATGCCCATGAACAAAAAGGCGTTTGTCTGGTTGTCTTTTATTGCAGATTTTCAAGCTGTTCCCCATGCGAGGAGGCCGCTTGGCTGTGATAGGAGCACTGTCACTTGTCACTTGGAGGTCTCCACTTTCTTGTAGCCTGACACTCTTGTAGAGAAGAACTGAGCACTCGCCTTGATTGTGTTGATTTTTCTCTCCTTCTTGATCATCTTGATCTTTTCAAGGGTGTGACCACCCTGCCAAGCCTGGACAGGTGCAGGGGCTCAGCCTGGCCCCAGCAGCACTGCACGGGGTGAGCTCAGAGTGAGATGCTCTCCCCCTGCGCTCCAGCAGGCAGGGCAGGAATGAGGCAGGCTGGCATCATACCAGAAAGATGGGGCTGCTCTAGGGCTCTGCTTTGCAGCCCCTAGAGATTTGTAAGCTGCTGGAGGTTTCTGGGCCATCAATTATTTAATTCCCTCCAGTCATGTGGTCTTCATTTGAGTGCACCAGCCCTGGCGTGGGGGCAGCGGGGCTGGGTAGGGGGATGCAGTGCTGGCAGGGAGCAGCACATGGGGCTGATGCCATCCAGAGCATGGAGCCGAGGGCTTTTCTTCCAATCTCCCGTGGTAGCCCTGAGCAAGTCGCATCTCTGCTCCATGCCTCAACTTCCCCACCAGTGAAATGGGTTCAAAGATTTCACGTCCAAACTTTGGGGAAACAGGCTGCCGGCTGCCACAGCTCACAAACACATGTGCTTTGCAGTAAGACACCAAAACTGGACTCTGGGCCCTGCCACTGACTGGGTTGCTTGAGGTCCTTTTTCACCCCTCGTGGGCCCCCATTTGCTGCCTGCGTTCTCGAGCTCAGCCAGCCGGGCACGGCGCGGCGGGGCGGGCAGGAATGGCAAGCTGTGACAGGCGGGGAGGCTGGAGCTGGGTAGGTGTGTCTCTGTTACCCAATAAATAATACAAGCCCTAAAGCAGCCCATTGTAATTACAGGGGCCCCGCGCGGATTGAAAGCGAAAAGAGGGAGAAAAAAGGAAATCGAGGTTCTGCCTTTCCAAGGAAGGGAGCGCTCTGCTGGGAAAGCAATGGAGGGGAGCAGTGATTTATATCTCTCCAGAGGAATTCTTCTTCCCGGGGCCGCCCCGAGCGCCAAACCGCCGCCAGGTTCAGCTGAGTTTCTAATCTGAATATTCATGAGGCAGTAATTAATTCTCTCAGATAACGATCCAGATTCAGGGTTGGTTTTGCCAGCGTGTGCGTGCGTGCGTGCGTATGCGCGCCTTCTCCCAGGTGTGCAGACGCGGCAAGGAGGGATGAGAGGAGCGCGCAGTGGCTGACATGTGGCTGACCCTATAGGACGATGTCCTCCAGAATCCAGTGGCCCACTGGAAGGGATAAGGAGGGCAGCACCCCACGGGGCTGTATGCTGGCTGTGATCCCTGCCCCACTGCACATCCAGCTCCGTGTGAGCGCAGGGGGTGTTCTCCCTCCTGCTAAGCAGATGGCAAAGACCTCGTGTTTGCAAAGCGCTGGGAGAGGCAGAGGGAGGGTCTGGCCTCACCCCCTCTCTCCCGCCTTCCTCTCTTTAAATCTCTAATGTGCAGCACTTTAAGCACTGGGGCAGGAGCCCCAAGGAGCGAAACCGCATCTCTGGCCCAAGGCCCAGGCCCTGAGTGGGTGTGGGTGTGTGATCTCAGTGCGATGCCCCCAGCTCAATTCAGAGTGCTGTTCACTCAGGCTTAGAGTCACAGCCGACCTTCAAACAGGGGGAAAAGAAACAGAATATTGATTAAACAACAATGAAAAAGAAAGTAAAACAACTTCTTCCTAGATTTATCGAGCCTGCATGCACCTTGCTGCATGCGTCTCATCCCCCTGCCTTCAGAGCAGGCTGCCCCGATGCCCTGCTCACCTTTCTCTGGAGGGAAAGGCAATAATCAGCTTTGCTGCCTCTAAAACCAACTGGGGGCCCAGCACGCAGCCGGGCAGGGAAGGACAGGGCTCTGAGCTCCATCTCCTGGAGCAGAGTGCCTCTGCCATGACAGCATGATGTCATGTCCCTAGGTCACGTCCCTAGACTACCTGCAGGAAAAAGCAAGAGAAGCAGCAGTACCAGTGTGTTTTGCTACCCTGCTGTCAGTACCCATCTAGGGGAAGCAGAAAGCCTCATGGTCATCCAAGACCATGGTCTCTTGATCATCCAAGGCCATGATCTTTTTGGCCAACCAAGGTAGTGGCTCCACTGAGAAGTCACTGAGTATCTTGGACATTGTGGGACCATAATATCACTGCCTGCTGGGCTCAGGGGGCCTAGAGAGGTCACGCTCCCTTTCCTACATCCTCTGTTTGCTGGGGATAAGCCTCCCTGCAAGCTGTCCTGACACAGGGCTCCTCTTGGAGGTGGACGTCGGTGGGATGGTGCCATGTCCCATAGAGCAGCCAAACGTCCTTCTGCCAAGAGAGCCCTGCAAACTCTCCTGGCTCTGTTAGCATGGAGTTGGGAGACAGCAGTGAGTCAGAGCCCGGTGTTGTAATGCGTATAAGAGCAGGGACGGTCATAAGCTAGAGCGCAGGGCCCGCCTGGGCCTTTTGCAATCCCCTGGGGAAAGGCGAAAGCCATGTTTCCATCCTTTAATTAAAGGCAGTGCAGAGACCTGGGATCTCTACAGGAACACAGAGGTTGGCCCCGTCTGGGCTGGAGCGTCCCCACTGTCTCCCAATGATGCTTTTTGTACCCGTGGGACACGGTGCCACGGGCATCAGGGACAGAAGATGAAACAGCCAGGATGTCATCTCTGCCGGCCTCGTGTCCCGCATCCACAGCCTGACCTAGAAACACGTCTCGTGCCGGAGCGCAGCGATGCTGCAGGCTCATCCCTCTGTTTTTCCAGCGCGGCTGAATGACAGTCGCCCCTCCCCTGCCTCTCCAATGAGCATAATGAGAATTTCCTCCGAGGAGCAGCTTGCTGCAATGAAATAATCGCCTGAGCAGCAGGATCTTCGGCAGGGATTAAGCAGACAGCTACTTGCTGAGCTGGGGAAACGGCCGGCGAGGGGGGAAAACTCCACTCTCGCCATCCACCAGAGCCAGAGCCACGAGGCGCGGGCACAGCCTGGAAACTTCCGTCCCGCTGCCGGGGCACGGCTGTGCAGTCCCTCCAACTCCTCCTCCTGCTGAGCCGTTCCCCAGCCCGGCGGGCGGGAGGGGTGGAGGAGAGGTGAAGCAGCAGCTGCCTTTTACAGGCAACAGTTTTTCGTGGCGGTGGTGTTTCCTTTTGGACCGCTGAGGCAGAAAATGCTGAGCGGCGGCAGCCTCCCAATGCCTCACACGCACGGGCGGGCACCCGGCGGGATGGAAGGCTCTGTGTGGGTTTCCTGGGGATTTAATCGTTTTGTTTTGTTTTTCTTTCCTTCCCCTCTCTCTCTGCTTGCTGTGGGATCTCAGCACGACC
>JAOWBP010004023.1:11105465-11129701 GCA_028571105.1 Tragopan temminckii
CCTGCTCCATCTGCTCCTCCTGGATCATCATTCCGCCTCATCCAGGCCTTCTGACCTCTTGCTGCATCTTGAGAACCTCTGTGGAACCTGGAGCACCCGAGGGCTTGGCACAGAGCGTGTGGGACTGCAGAGCTTGGGCTCCGGATGGATGTGGGCTGAGGTCGCTGGTGCTGTCTGTGTCCGGGGCCAATGCATTACAGGCATCTGCTCTGGCTTGGATGAGCCAGCATGACTGCTCAAGGTCACCAAACCAGGAGGTGTTTTGGGGTGTTGCTGGCACACGTCAACATGCAGAGCTGTTCCTTTACACTGCCTGGCCTGAGTGTGAGGTGCACCTGTAAAGCAGCCCCTTGGAGGGGGCTGAGGTCTGGGGCTGTCGCTGGTCCTGGTCCATCCCAATTAGCAAAGATGTGCCTTGAAAATGGCTTACAGACAGGAGAGCCCAGCCCATGCTGAAGAGCCAAGAGAGGGGATCTGGTCCCTGTCTCATCCTTGTGCCCTTCTGAGTGTCGCAGCCCTTCTCCTGCCCCCACTGTGGCCTCTTTCTGCCTGGCCACGATCCTTCAGCAACAAAACCCAGCAAGATGTGCTCCACTGCTGCCGCCCCTCCCTGTGCCCATAGCTGCTCCCCTGTGCCCAGCTGGAGCTGAGCTCATCCTCTCACAGGTACAGGGAGTGCTGCGGCTCCCCGGGCTCTGTGTGCCCCCAGAAGAGTCGTGGCCCCGTTCCATGGGGCAAGGAGGTGGGCAGGGTGATGCCCTCGTGCCCTAAGCAAGTGAGCTGGGTGCAGGGCTGGAGCACGTCCCTGAGGAGGACAACCCACAACAAGTTCTACCCCTGGAGAGCCAAACCCTGCTGCAAATCCCCCTGTAGCCCCAATGGTGGGGGCCGGCTGTTGTCCCAAGGCTGCTGTGCTGATGCCTGATGGGCTGCGATGGGCTCTGCTTTCATCCTGCCCAGCGTAAGGGCAGAGTGTGGGGCACGTCCCTCCCCAGGGTGACCCATGGGCTACCTGATGTGGATGGCCGTCCCTCTGCTGTCTGTCCCAGGCTCCTGGCCGCAGTGCCACCCCAGTGCACGTTGAGGTACAGCCCTCGGCCACCAGCGCTGTGTGTACATTGCACAGTCTGGGGAAATGCTGTTCTGTTTATTGCAGTGTTGCAGCACCATCTAGTGCTGCTGCCCGGGGAAGCCGGACACCCTGGAGCTCCCACGGAAGCTCTGTGCAGCGCCGTGGGGACAGGACGTGGTGGATGGTGCCCCTTGGGTCACGCTGGGGCTGTGCAACTGAGGGTGGCACAGTGGGAGACTGGGGATGTGGGCAGCTCTGTGTCGGTCAGCCAAGGACCGGGACAGGTGAGTGCTTGGTATGGCCACATCCCACTGATGGCAGTACCATAACCATGGGCTTTTCCTGCCTAAATCCCACACCAGGCATCTTTAGCACCCTATGGGGTGTCTGCCAGTCAGGAGGGGACTTGGTGCCGCTGGATGCCCCTGCTCTGTGCTTGGAGACCCCTGCAAGGATGCTGGGATGCACAAGGGGTGCAGACATCCCCAGCGCCTGGGCAGAATCTTGCACCCTGCCCATGTGAGTGCTGAGCCCCAGCACGGCTTGCACCCACGTCCTGCCTCACCGAGGGTCCAGCAGTCGGAGGCTTCCCTCAGGTGGAGTTTGGGCACATTGGGTTGAAAGCAAGGCCTTTGGCTGCTGAACTGCACCGAGCCACTTGGCAGCCCTGTGCCCAAACGATACAACGTGTTGCTGGCTCTTCGTACGGGCTGCCCAGGAGCGGGATTTCACCGCCTTGAAAGAAGACAGAGCGACCCGAACCTCCCCAGCCTGTGCCAGCTGCCACAGAGGGTAAGAGTAGCAAAGCAAGCACTGAGCGTAACACGGCCCTGGGCTGTTTGTGCGCCTTTTGTTCGCCCATAACTCTCTGAATCAGACAATTAACCGCATCAGGGAGGCACCGCCTGCCCAGCCGAGCGTTATCGGGCAGGGCAGCTCTGGGGCAGAGTGCCAGGAGCCGAGAGCCCTGAGGCAGCAGCCGGGCAGGTGGAAGGCGTGGGGAAGGAGCCTCGCTCCTAACGCCTGGGTGCGGCTCGGGGATGAGATCCGGCCGCACGGCAGATCTGCGGGCCATTAAAGGGCCGTAAGCCGTACCCGTGCCTTCGCGAGCGCGGTGCGTGCGACGGCCCCGACACCGAGCCGCCCGCAGCCCGCCGCGCATCGCCCTCCTCCCCCCGCCTTCGCCCCGCAGCCCCGCCACGTGGGAAGCCGCCTCTCCAGCACGCTCCCTGCCCCGCGGCGCCCACGGGAACAACCGCCGCGTGCGTGCCGGCGGCCGGAAGGCACTCGCCTCCTCCGCGGGAGCTTTGGCAGCCAAACCACCCCAGCTGCGAACAGCGAGCCCAGGAAAGCCGGCGGCTGGCGCTGCCCGCCTGGAGGCCGCTGCTGCTGCTGAAGCCGGCCGGTTCCCGCTCCGGGTTGGATGCTGACGGCTGCAGCGCGGCGCTGGGAGGCTTGGGCCGCACGTGGGTTTGAGTTGCGGAAGGGCCCTGCATGGTGAGGGGCTGCTCCTTGGATCCTGACCCCCCTTCAAGTGCCCCCCACAGCGTGGCTGCATCCTTACCCTGCAGATGCTGGGAGTTTCCAAGTGGGAACTTTGTTTTAGATAAAAAGGAGAAAGCGCCGTCACTTCCCATCACGTTCCCTTCACGCAAGGATCGCTGGGCAGAGGCGATGTGAGCACCCCATGGGCTGTGCCTGGGGTGTCCCCGCAGGTAAGGACCCTGCTCGGGGGCTGCCAGCAGCATCACCACCCTCTGACGGCATCAGCCCCCCTGAGCTGGGAGGACAGAGGACATCAGTTTCCCGTGCTCTTGGTTGCAGCTCACAGCATGACGGCCGAAACCCATCCCAGCAGCTCAGCGGATGCCCCCCAGTCTGTGGGCCTTTCCGTGCCTATTCCAGAGCTCCGCTCTGCTCCCTTCCAGTCCCACGTCTCCCTCTGCTGCCAATTTGAGGTCCCAGGAACGGGCAGAGACGACAGAGGGGAGGCACTGGGGAGGACGCATGGGTTGATCCCAGGGCGGCAGCAGCCGCGAGCTGCTTCCCATGGAGCCACTGGAGGGCGACAGTGCTGCAGCACTGCATGGACAGCAGGATGGGACTCGGAGGTACCTGCTCCCAGCTTTTCATTAATGTATTTTTATTATTTTGATACCATTTGCCTCTCCTCTTTGGCAGAAACACCGCTATCGCTGGATGTCATCCCTCAGTGAGGTGACGCGAGAGAGCTTCTATGTACCAGTAATAATGCTCTTCTCATAGCGATTAATGATCCCACCTCAACTCAGCCAGGAGAAGAATTGGGCTTTTACCTCCCACCCACGCACTGAACGGCTGAATTTGGGATCGGAAATGATGCGCTTCCATCCCTGCATCTCTCCTGAAAATCTCAAGCCTGAGCACAGGATGGGCTGAGCAAGGCATCCAGTGATCACAAAGTGGTGTTTGTGAGCAGAGGCTGAAGATAAACTCATTACACTGGCCAGAACTGCAGAGAGCCCCGTTCTGCTGCTGGTGTGAGTGGTAACAGTGTGTGCTGCCAGGCACTGCTGTAAGAGAAAGAACACAGAATCGACATCGCTTCCCTTCTTTGGACGGTAGGAATGTTTTAATTGAGAAATTCGTTTTAATTACATTAGGTGATATCACAGTCTATTTTACAAGTTCAGGGTAAGAGGAAGCGTGGACCAGTTACACAGAAATCCAGTGAAAGGATAAAAACCTACAAGGTGAGAAAATGAAAAGGTGAACTTAATCCCCTCAAAAAGGAAACGCATTGAGTTTGGTGTGAGTGGAATGGGAAGTTTTTTAACAGGATCCAGAGAAGTACAAAGGAGGAAACTAACATAATTTACAGTATTGGTTCTGAATGACCATCGTTGGCCCATTTTCAGAGACAGCCTCTGTTCCCCAACGCACCGCTGAGCAGATGGTGCTGTCTCTGAGGGTTTGGTCGGGTCTGGTCAGAGAAGAAAGCAAAATAACCGATGGGCAAAGGTCACAACCCACGCTGAGGTGGTTCCCAGGGTCACCGCCTACAGGAGTGTCTTCCACTGGATAGTCAGGAGGTTCTGCACCAAGAACTGCATGGAGGAAAACTAAAACAGCTCCAAAAAGCCCCATCTCAAACGTAGAAAAGTCTCACTCTGGAAGTGCTTACGAGAAGGTCGTCGTCATAGAATTTGGTTTCTATAATAACATTACCACTGTGGAAGGAAAAGAGGAGAAAGAAGAGGCATTAGAAGAATGCACAGCAGAAACCAACTGCTCCTTTCTGTGCTGATGTCTACTCCTGCTCCGCCAGCAAGAGCCTCAGAGCCAGGTGCAGGGAGTGCTGTGTCCCAGCCCTGTGCACACTGGGGCTGAAAGATCTCCCCACTGCATTCCCACGTGGAGCAGCTCCCACCACCCCTACAGTGCCGTCCTCCTTCTGAGCTCAGCCCCACACAGGCTCACTTCTATCCCCCCTCTTCATGAATCTGAAAAACAATGCAATTTCATTTTTATATGCTGTCTCTCTGTCTTCTAGTGCTGAGCAAGGGACTACAACCAACTTTAACATGTCATTTCCCCCAAGACACGCTTTAACACAAGTGTGTGAGCACAGTTTACGTAAACTGCAATGGTAATTTAGATTTGGGTGTGACAAAAAGCACTGAGACAAACATGGAGTCTTCAGGAGTATCGGAAGGAGAGGGGCTCTCCATGTCTTAGCAGCTAAAAAAGAAAAAAAGCTGATTTCTTTGGGCCACAAAGCGTGCTTGGATCTGCTTGGGCTAACTGTTCTCTTGCAGAATGACCTGAGGAGAGAAACACTGCCCACTGCAAGTGGACAGAGTCCGGGGAAAGAAAAGGACATGGGAAAATCCTGTGTCATTTGAGAACTGGACCCTCAGAACTCAAAGTCATGCAAATGACGTGATGTCCTGAGACAGTCATTGCCAACTTGTCTGATGTTTCTTTACTCTATTCCTAAACTGGTACCACCTGCACAGACTGGGAGCCACCAGTTCTGTGAGCCAAGGGCATGTGTGGCACCTACAAACTTCTGAGCAGGCAGTGCCAGGAAGCACCAACCTAATGCTAATACTGTCTTCTGAGCCCGCTATCTCTTTGGAACGTGTTGTGAATAGAAAGCAGTGCTGGTGGTTCCCATCCCAGTGCCTTCTCTATGCGACTGGCTTTTCTCCAGATGGAACGAGAGGGAAAATGCAGGAGAGGGAGGTCTTCCAGAGGACACGGTGACCTTGCAGTGAGACTAGCTGCTCCCTATCTGCCTCGTGTTGGCACGAGGATTCCCATAGCCTTCTGTCTCTGCTGGCAATCTGCTCCTTGTGCGCTTGCCAGCACCCATCTAGCACCGCATCAGCCGCAGCAGGGAGGGAGGCCCTTTGTCAGTGATTACAGCTTCCCTGGGGCTTTCCTCTAGGAGCCTTTTCCTTCGTCCAAACAAAGCTTGTGCCCTTCTGTTCCCATTCAGAGCAGTGTCCAGCACACGTTGTTCTGATCTACTCAGAAGTTGACGTGCAGACTCTGACAAGGACTGGGCGTTTATGAGGAAAGTGTGTGAATCCCATTATGGACTGCAGTAAAACAGCTGTTAAAGGTGTTTTATCCCCTGATACAGCTCCATATGACTAAATGTATAGTTTATACTCCGATGTATAAGACACAAAGCCTGGAAAATGGTAGTGATGAAACAGGCATTAGAGCAGCTCCCATTCACTTACCAATAGCTGTATCTGAGAATGGCCCAAACAGCTTTTTATTTTATGGGCCCATGTGGATGTAAGGAGTACTGAGTTGTAAAGCATTTTAAAACCCTTTTGCAGATCACTTTTCAAAATATGAAAGCAGCTCTAATGAGGGATCAGTTCCACTTTCTCCAAACTTTTATTGCTATATTAATGCAAATTGGACCTATGGGACAAAAGGTAACGAGGTTGGCTTAGCCCCTTTTGTCTCTCAGAGACTAACAGCAGTGAGGGTGACTCAGTTGGTAGCAGCTCTCTCTCCATTCCCACTGCAGCCCCCAAGGAAATGTCACAGCTGCTCTCAGATTCCATAAGCCCAAGGCACTCACGTTAAAACGTTAGCTGACATCATCTGTGATTCAGGTGCTGCCTCTATCAAGGACTGCCAAGTGTTTGTGGAGTTAGGAATCACAAAACCAAATTCAAAGAACCATTCTGCAAAGTAAAAACAAGATTCAGAGGGATGTGAAAGAATTACAAATAAAACAACAAACGGTTCTTTTGCTTTTCACCTGGCAGGCTGGGGAACTCCCTAAACTATCCTAACTCTAATACCAACATTTTACATTTAAATTACTTGGTGCTGCACCAAACCCTACCCTCCTCTTACTGCTGATACTCCTTTCTGTAATAGCTGACAGAAACGATAAAGGCATGCCGCTTCCTTGACATTCAATGGAAATTCCATCACACCTAACGAGAAACAGGGAAACCACATTCCCCTCTTGCAGCCACCCCCCACATCCCCTTCAGACCAAGCATTACCCCAAAGACAAGGAGGTCGATGTTTATCTGCCCCTCCTCCCCCCAGATTAAGACTGATGCTGCAGTGAGGGAGATGAGATGAGCTGTGTTGCGTGGAGGCACGCAGACAACAGGCAGTGGCACTGCTGTAACCAAAGTAAAGCAGAGCTTCTGTGGCCCAGCCTGCAGCCTGATTCCAGGCAGCATGAGGTGCTGCTGAGGAAGATGCACGAGTGCCCACCACGGGTGCCACTGAAATAACCTGGTTCCTAGCCTCAGGCAGCCTGCAGTGGATTTGTGCCCCGCAGCGTGATTACCCAGATTTTTGGCTTACATAACAAAGTGTTAATACACTTATGAAATGCTATCCCTAATACTGTGGCCCATTAGTTCTCATAAGATGAATGCTTCAGGGTTACTCAGAAAAATTAAAATGTCTGTGTTCGACCCACTTGAGCTCCTCTGATCCCCCACCCCGGGATCCCTCCCCACACTGCAGGTGCCCACCTTCTAAACACTGCCCTTTGAAATAAACTTTCTGTTCCAGTCGGAATTTTTCCATTTGTTCTGCTGAGGAAAAGTTTAACTCCCGAGACACTGCTTTGCATTTCAGGATTTTTTTAGGAACTCGAGCTGTCAAACAGATAAACAAGCATTATTTGGACACAATAAAACAAACCCAGGTGCTATTACAGTATACTCTGAAATACTGATTAGTGCAGTATGAGATCACAGTAGCAGGAAATACAAACACAAAGGGCTCCCCCTGCTTTGTTTTTGCATTTGTGGGAGTGAAATCCGAGATGCAAACAGGTGAAGTACCTTGCCCAGAGCCAGGAGTACAGCACTGCTCTGTCTCTTAGCTCTTAGCTGTCTACTGCTAAAACACACAGTTCCTCAAGCCAAAACATGAGATGCAACTTGAGTTTCTGCTTTAGGAACTGTGCAGCCAAGGGGCTGCTCTGTACACTGAGCATCTTTCTCACTTCTTCCCTTTCAGACCACGCGTCCCCAGCAAACTACAAAGAGCTGCTTCTCAGCCCAGCAGCAGTTTCAGCCACCTACACAGCCACAGGCAGAAAAGTCTGTTTCAGAATTTAAGAGACAGTTCAAGAGAGAAAGTGATCAGTGACCCAAGATACCCGGGCTCTTGCAGTGATGAGACACTGATACCAGTGGCAAACCATACCTGCATTTCATACGGCTTTTTTACAGGCAAAGGGGTAAGAGAAGGGGCACTTTGCAGCAGATACTCATTTGCTGAAAGGTCCAAATCAGGAGAATGTATTAAAAATCTCCAAAGCCCACTGTACGTAAGTGGTGTGATTGTACATAATCCTTCCTGTGTATCAGAAAATATTTTTTTTCATGTAAATTTATTAGAAATAAAGCAGGGAGGGAATACAGCTGGTGTGCGCTTTATATGCCAAACTGTTCCTAAATGGAAAACCTACCAAAATGTTCCTGAGCAGACAGCAGGCTGCTGTTTAATAAAAGTAAGAGTCTATCAAACCCCAGGCAAATCCAGCTAATGTAAAACAGCTTAATGGAGTAGGACCTTGATATGAGACCGGTCGAGAGAGCAGGGGGGGTGAGGGAATGCAAGCTACTGTCCTATCGCAGGGAAAGCTACACAGCCCATGGTTTGCCAAAATAAGAAAATGAAAAAGAAAGCTGATAGTGCCAAGGAAGAGTTTTAAATTTAAAAGTGCTCTGATTTTTTGTTGTCTTTTTTTCAGCTTGGAAATCTGCATGGCACCATTCTTTATTGCCCTCACAGGTACAGACTGCAGCCTGTTGAGAATAAACAGCCCTCTGCAGTTAAGTGTGAAGTGACATATTAAACTATTCTGCAATTTAGTAATTACATTTCTTGATGAGCAAGTTTGCTTTAATATTGTAAAACTACAAAAGAAAAGGTTACTTTTAATAAAAGTAGGTCTGTGTAGTCTTTAAACCCCTGTCCTAACATTTCAATTGGTGTTTATGACATCAAGTGGAACATTTTCATTTACTTATTTTAAACTCATTTTACCTTTGTACCTCTATCCATCTCAGCCTTCTTTCCTTGCTAAGCTATATGGCAATGGCTTTTTGCCCTCTCTTTTCCTAAGGAAGACCATCCCCTCACCCTTAACCTTTTCAGTGGCTTTTTCTAATAGCTGTTCTCTGCACCTGGTCAAGTTTGCAGTCACCTACCTAGAAGATGGATGACTGAACTGCATGCCAGATAAGGTCTGACCAATTCCTGGTACAATGGACATTAATCTCATGCCAGAATATGCCTTAATTAATTCCCCAAGCTCCTCTGATTGAGGTGAGCTGCTCATTCTTTAAGCAGCCGAGGTTCTGGCTTAGCACTGTTTAACTTGTCCCTTTTGCCAGACAATGATTCATTCCCATCCTTCTCCACATGTTCCAGCTGTCCTTCAAAGCACAGCACACTAGCAGTTCTGGTGACCAAGAGGTACAGTGGCACCCAGCCCCAAATGCACAGTACAGCCATACCTTCGTGCTCCACTCCAGGTACAGACAGATCTTCTGTTCCTTGCCAGAGGATTTTTCCCGTTTCTGCATCCCGAAGATTCATCCAATTTCTGGTTGGGAAGCAATTAAGGAAAACAAGCTACCTATGTCCCCACATGCAGAAGCACCTGGAATTCTTGGTGCAGCTCTAATACAGGCTACTCCACCTGAGTTTCAGTAATGTCTTCTGGTTTGCAGGAGGCCAAGGAAAGAAGTCGTGGAGCAAATAAACGAACCAACCAACCCTTGACCAGAATGTATGCAGTGAGAGCTGCAGAGGCACAGATTCAGTTTCAACTCAGACTGAAGCTTGTTAACCTCAGTTATCAATTTTTGTCACTTCCAAAGGATAGAGGCAATGTCACTGTGGTGCAGAGAAGCAGGAACACTGCTAACAGTAACAGATAATTCCACACAAACAAATGCTCCTCTCCAGCATTTGAAAAATGCTAGAAAAGAAGTGCTTCCTATATAACATTAGAAAAAAAGAATAATACTGATCACACTTGAGCTTTTGTAGCTTCTGAATAGTAATATCAAAGGTTGTTCTATTGCTGTTGACCTGGTAACTGGCACTCGTGGGAATTCTCCAGCCGCTGAACACAAAGAGAAAAGAGACTTTTCACTCTGCATCAGTGGATTAGGCACTGAAGTACAGGCAAATATGAAACAGTCACATTTTCAAAGGGATAATTAGCAATGATCTTAAGCCTATCCTGGAAAAATCTCTTCTATAACAGCACTCAGGTATTTCCACATCAAAGTAAGGTGCCTGCACACCTGCATGCTCTTCTGAACAGGGACACAGTGCTCAGCCCTATGGCCCTATCACAGCCCCTGCTCTGCTGCTCACCTGAGTGAGGTACAGGGAGGAGCTGTGAGATTTGTGTATTCAGCCTCTAACACACACTGTTTCTGGGCAGGCTCACACAGATTCTTCATATTGATCAATTTTCTTTCTGGAGCTCCTGGGAAGAAACAGATGCTTCAGCAAATTCTGTGTTCCAGGGTAACACTGTTGTTCTCCAACCTCTTGTCCCCCATTCTGTGCATGTATGTAGACTGAAATGTTGTAGATTGCATATATGTAGACTGAAATATGTAGACAACAAAAAATGTACTTAATATCTGCCATTTGATCCACAGGAGAACAAGGAGAAGGTGGAGAGCATCACCCCTGGAGGGCCCTACATGCTGCCCTCATCTCCTGGCAGAAAGCTAGCAAGTTGAAATCCCTCCCCAGGTCCCAAAGCAAAGGAGACTGTGCTGTCAGCAGCAAGTCAGAGAGAAAACGAGCAGCAATATCATGGCAGAAAGAACCTGCAGAGGGGCTGGGCACTTCGTGTGGTTCTGGCTGGAAAAATCCAAGACCCCAGCCAACACAAGCTGCAGGATGGAACCGCCTCAACTGTAATTTAAGATGTCAAAAACATTAAAAAAAAGCCACCATTTTTAGATACAACTTCCCACAGACAAACACAGAAACTAGCCAGGGTGAAACTATTAGCATAGAAAGCAGTATGCTATCTATCACACGCCACGTACGAGAGAAAAATAACAAATGAGACAATCTGAGCATCTCACTGACAGATTCATTTATCTTCACAACACCCTGAGATGTAAAAAGACTTGACTACTAGCAGTACAGTAATTCAGTAAATTGGGCACTTGATTACTCACACCCTACATTATATTTAAAAAAATGAGCCCCTTCAGATGTATCTCCTTGCTATTTGTTAACTATCAGTATCAGTGGGAATTAGCAGCTCCCAAGTCTGGCTGTAGGCTGCACAGTGCCAAATCGAGCAGCAGATTGTAGAAGGGCTTGGATTGGAAGAGACCTTAAGGACTACCCAGTTCCTACCCCCTGCTGTGGGCAGGAACACCTCTCATTAGTCCAGGTTGCCAAGGCCCCCTCCAACCTGGCCCTGAGCACCTCCAGGGCTGGGGAACCACAGACCTGGGCAGCAGCACCAACACCTCACTGCCTTCTGAGTAAAGAATTTCCTCCTTACATCTAACTGATATCTTCCCTCTTTTAGATTAAAGCCATTCCCCCTTGTCCTTCCTCCATTCGGCCATGTAAAAAGTTGCTCTTCCTTCTGCTTATGAACTCCCTCAAGGACTGAAAGGCTGCAGCGAGGTCTCCCCGGAGCCTTCTCTGATACATTCAGCCAGTTCTTTTTTCCCTGTAACTGACATTATTAAAATAGAAGAAAAGATCATCACATCTCAAACACACACAATACTCTTCTACTGGAAAAAAAGCTTCAAGTGCAGGAGCTTCACTCTTTAAAAAAAATAAACCTTTTAAAAGAAACACAGATCTGCATACAATTTCCTAAGTCAAAGCTGAAATCATTAATAAAACTTAACCGCAATGGAATTTAAAAAAAAAAAAAAGGGCAAAACTCATCACAAGTGATTTTTTGGCAAGAGAACACCTGACAAAGCTGCAGCTGTGCTGCCTACCTAGCTAGCAGCTTATCACACTATTTCTGTCAGCTCGGACAGAAAGGCTGGCGCTGGGACACAGCCCAGAGTGAAGAAAATGGAGATCTTGAACCAAACCCACACACACAGTTATCTTCTAATGTGTTTAATTGGTTTAAGATTCTTCCATCCCAGCATGAGAGATGTTGTTACTAAAAATAAAAAGCACTCCATCTTCCGAGCTGCAGCGGAGACCTGCGGGCAGGATGAAGAGGGCATTTTGAGTATTGCTGGAAAGGAGAAAGCAAATGAGTACAGGTTTAGCACAGCTGCTCTTTTTGGACAGGCTCGTGCCAAGCCTCCTGGCAGAAGCAGCTACAAAGAGCAACTGCAGGGCCATGCAGGTCCAGCTTTGTGAATTTAATGTGTATTAAAGAAAAAAAGGAAGAACTATAGTATATCCTTAATTCTGTTTCTCATTCTGAAATCACAAGAACACTCCCCAGCCATTAAATGTTCACTCTCCTGACTTTTGGGTGACTTTTTGTACATCTGATTTAAGACTCCAGAGATCAAATACTCTTCAATCCCGAAGGCAAGGAAGGATTAGGTAGAACAGCTGAAGGAAGGGAGTACTGTTGATCTATTTATATTCCACCACCTATTGGGTCAGCAAAGTCTTACATAAAAGCTTTGTAGTAGCTGGAATTTGACTTGCTTTATATACTTGACATGAATTAACTTCCTCACAGACCTACTTTGCTTAGCCTGATGAAGGGAAACGGTTCGTGCATTTCTAAATCCAATTTCTGTTGTCTTGAATGCCTCTGATCTCAGAGCAGAAATTCCTTCCCTTTCCTATCTGTCACAGACATCGTTTCCTTCAAACAAGTCAAAATATACATACTTATCTTTAAATGTTTTAGCATTGCAAAGATTCCCATGCATTACCACACTGGTAATTAAGAATCCCCTTGAAGGAAGGGGACGAATACAAGCAAAATTAATTATTAAAGGAATATGGAGTTAAAGGAGTCCTGGCCCAATCTCCCAGATTATTATTTGTATGCTGTAATGTTTAGCACTTTTTGACTATCTGAAAGGCTGCAGAGAACAGTGGGTGTCATTTCTCCCATTACAAACCGGTCTATTTTTCATTCTGTTCCTTGCTGTCTACACCATTCCGAAACCTTTGGAGCTGCTGCACTCTTATCTCTCATAATAAAAGCAAGCTTAATGTTCATAACCGCCCCTGGATGAGGTCTTTCATCATCTTTGCCAGTTCTTTTTGGTACAAGAAATGCAGCATCAAGAACAGTTCACTGCATGCCAGGTGCAAACAGGATCTCAACAATCAACTGGAAATAATGATTGTCCTACAGGACAAAAAGACAAAGAGGAGGCAGAGCTGAAAGCCCGGAACCACTTAGACTTACACCTCTGTTGCAGACCCAGAGAAGCTTCGGATCCGAACTGCTCAACCTTCACTCCTGGTTTCACACTGCTGTGCAGAACAGCTACAGCCACACACTGCCTAACGTGAGAGGGCATGCCGCTTTTCAAGAATGCTACAGATAAGTGAGGATCAGCCTTTAGGGCTTGTATTTTTATCAGCTGCATTTTCCCAGAAGAATTCTGTTTACTCAGAGGTTTCAATCCAGTCTAAGGAGTAAGGACCAAAACAAATTATGCAAACTACAACTACCAAAACTACAGGATTACAGAGCAGACCACCTGAACATCCTTATGCTTCTACTCCACTGATGCCATTAGTCCTCTAATCTTAACAGTCTAATCTCACTTTTTATTACAATTCCCAAATCCTTCTTTCAGAGAACTCTTAATTGTGTGCTTACGTTTAAGCATGTGCACACATACCCTGTGGAATCAGGCCTTAAAGTTCACTGTTTGCATACAAAAGAAAAGCAGCTGTCTTTAGTGTTTAATAAACCACAAGTGTAAATGTTGGCAACATGCTAAGAGAACAGGAGTCTCTCCTCCTAGGCTAAGGCTGAAATTCAGTGTAAAACCATACGTGAAGGAAGCAAACGGATGCCCGTCCACTCCATCTAGTAATAGAAGGGCCAAAACAAATCACAAACATTCCTCAAACGCTGCTGGAGCCTCTGGGCACAGCACTGTCACCTCCTCCTGCTTTCAGACAGCAGCAGCATCCCCTCGGTTCCAGGTGAGTCGGATGGTGCTCACGACAGCTCCCCCAGCAGCAGGTATTTTTTATGCACCAGCCTTCCTGGAGTGATGCACAAGATATGGGTTACTGTGCTTCTCCAAAAGATGCAGGTGCTGAGGACTGGAAAGGTGCTCTATTAAATCCTCAGATGGGAGGAAGGCAATTATCCCTTCAAAGCACTCCTGACACTCCAGTACTCACTGAACAAGAGGCTGTTTCTAAAGTCTCCTGCGCAGAACAAATTGCTGCGCACCAGAAGCCAGGCAGAGCCACTGATTAATGACAAAATGCAGCAAAAATCCCCCAGCAACAAAGTTATCTCACAGCAAATTATGTTATCAGGGGATATACTTAACAGCTGCAGCGTTGTAGCAAAAAAAAAAAAAAAAAAATCAACACAGTATCATATACTTAGTGTACTTTGTGCTACTCCTCCCTTTTTGCTGGATTCCCTCTTTCATCTTTGCTTGCAGATGCTGTCTATACGCATCCTGTATCCTCACAACATGTTTTCATCCAACATCAGACAGTCCTGGATTAAGCTGTGCTTGGCCTATACTTGGAAAGACAGTTGTACACACTACTGAACACTGTGTCAACCTTACATAAATTTTAATAGAAAACTGTGCTAATAGTGCAGAAGTTAATACTGCTGCATCCTATTATATTAAATAGATCTCAAATCACTTCTGTGGCAGAAATGGTCCTATAAGGCAGTCAGGTTGGTCCTGCTGTTAGGCAACAGTATTCACTGCTACACGTCACACTCTTCCTGAAAGAACTTGACAGAGACACTCTGCACTTGGGTAACATCCCTGCAGATGGGCTATGTCCCCAGCCTGGATGTATCTTCTACTTGAGTGCTGCTGAGATAATATATATTAGGAGGTTTGTGTTGCGGCACGCTGCCAATACCTACAACACAAATGCAGCATAGATCAATCTGTAGTCAGATCAGCTGCAGTGCTGATCAAATGGGAGAAACACACAGCCATTTCATTCCGTCTACCCTGGAAATGCAGCAAAATCATGTCCAACATTTGCCAATAAAACATGTATGTGGATTATCCCGTTTAACATCTGTGCCTTACAAACAATTCTGGTCCAGTAAGACAATTATTATTCACTATTTTCATCCAAATGGACAAGCAACAGTCATCTCTACTCCCCAGCACTCCAGTGACACCACGTAGCACAGAAGGCACAGGGTTTGCTCGCAGTTGGCTCACATCTGATGTTCACTCCTGGCAGTTTACTGTTGGACATATTCACATGCCCTAACAAAAGGAATGCAGGTACAGAGCTCCTAAACTCTGAAAAGAGAAGTGTCCAGCATGGGCAGGCGGGTGGGAGAACACTTTTTGTTTCTTCAGAAACAGAGAAATATTGCACACCAAGCCAGTCTTCCACTTCACTGACTTTTCCTCTTCTTCAAACCAAAAGAGCAAGAAACAGATGCTCACACTGAAGTGGAGAGTTACAGACACACTGAGATGAAGCTCAGCCTAAAGGCAAACCACTCCTGAGCTCCAAAAGAAAAAAGGTAGGCTTTGAAATCTCAAACACTAAAGGAAAAAAAAATGCACTCATGGAGCAAGGAGTGAAGTGCTGTTTCAAGTGGGAATAAGCCCCAAAGTGAATCTTATGGGACTGGTTCTCCTGTTGGAGGGAGCGAGCTGCTTGGTGTGTCAGCTCTGTGACTGTTAGAAATGGGTTTTGTTTCCCTAGAACCAGGTGCTAAGATGGTTCCAAGGCCCAGATAACAGCAGCACAATAAAAGCGAGCTGAAGCAATGCAGTGCCTTTCTGCTGCTTTTTGCTGCCTGCATCTTTTAGGCTTCTCTTTGGCTTCTCTGAACAGGCTTGATAGAATTCCATTATAGCATTGCCTCAGCAGGAAGAATAATGTGAGACCACATCTGGAGATCGCTTTACATCCTAGGTAATAAAACAATCAATAACATAGAAAAACTCATCATTGTTTGCAGGACCATCTCATAAGCATGACCTGCACAAAGAAAATTATTTTCTCGTTCCCAGCGCAGTAACACCGCTCCTCCCCACCTTCCTTCCATTTTAAATGGATCTTGAAATTAGCATGTAAGAAAAGCCTGAGCTCACGCTAAGAAAGCTCTGAATATTAACATAATTAATGTCATCAGTAATACTTGGAGTTTGCAGAAACAGCAGGTGAATCAATGGGAACGATGTATTCATCCGAGAAAAGAATGTGACCTTTAAAATCCATAGTGCTTTATCAGAAGGCAATTTTAAGGCGGTTTCCTCATTGCTCAACAGCAAGAATAAAAGCAAACGTAGCTAAGAGAGAGAACACACAAGAGAACTAAAAATGCAATTAAAGCCTAATTACAACCCTGGGACCACCGTGCAGAAGATGCCCCACCTATAGAAAGGTGTGGCAGCACGCAGGGCAGCCTGAGAAGCCACCCCAAGGAGAGGCAATTAAAAGATCATTCCTGCAATTCAGATCTGCCTAGATAGAGGTTTTTTGTTTTTTTTTTTTTAAACCCAGAATGCTTAAAATTAAGTTAAATGCTCTAAACCCCAAAACAATTTGGAATAAAGAGCGTGCAATTCAGCTCACCTGCTCTTCAATTCCAGCACATCACACCATTCTCCATGCAAGTGAGCTCTGTACGGTGATTCAGCGATTGGAACAACTTCATTTTGACTCAACTGCTTTAGAACAGCCAATCTTCTCAGCACAACGGAACTATGATGATAACACTTCAAGGTTCTCAGCAGTAAGTGAACCAGAGGGAGTTTCATGGAAATAACTTATCAAGGGGTTCTGGTGAATAACTTCACTCTGGTAGACGAGGCTGCAGCAAGAGGAATGCACCGCCCTGCACATCACTGTGGCCTGCTGTTCTTCACACACTGGATGTCCTGATGGTCACACAATGAAATGATCTTTACTGGTATTCTGAACCTCAATGTGCCTTTTAATTCATACCATTATTCGACTGATTCAAAATCCACGTTAGTTTGCCTAGAAAGGAAAGCTTGGTTTGATTTCGTGTCAGTCTATAAGGACCTTCACATTCCTCCACGCAGGGCACAGACCTGAGCAGAGAAACAGAGACTTCTCTGACCAAATACTTAAATGGGATAAGCATGGCTGCTTAGCTGCTGTCCTCACACGGTTTCCTTTGAAAGACCTGTAGTCTTGTGTAAAGTGTGGAAAAAAAATCCTGAAAGGCTTTAAAAAGGCAGTTCTATATAGCACTGTTTGTGGCCAGTCAATGCCTTTATTCCTCGAAGGCCTCTGCAATAATTTCTCCATTGAGTGATGTTTATTGAAAATGGTGCAGCTGAGCACCAGCGGGTTCCCCTGCTGTTTGGTTTATCTATCCTCTGAACTCCAAGCACATCTCGGTCTGAAAGTGTTCCCCTGGTAAAATAAGCAACTGACAACACAAAAAGCCCAGATGACTTCCAACTGCCAGCACTAATGTTGTGCTTACAAGCTTTTTCCCCTGTTGAAGTTTCTCTTTTTTTTTCTCCTTTACCTCTTCCAGCAGAGCTCTCTATCACAGCAGCCCACTGAGTTCCAAAAGACTACTCCTAAAAATCCATAGATTAATTATTAGTCACATAATTTAGAAGCATGTATCACTTACTGGATGCATTAACACATCAGGTATCTCTAAGAACAGGTCTGCAGACTGGAAAATGCTGTCTGACCGAGCGGCTGGCAACCCTGCCCACAGCAGGGGGCTGGAGCTCAATGATCTTTAAGGTCCCTCCCAACCGAAGCCATTCCGGGATTCCATGATTCTATCTCCAGAGGTGTTTGGCTCCAAGTCTCATGCTTCGATAGAATCCTGCTTCTCTCTTTAGGAGCTGTGCTCTCTGTCCAATGGAAATTCTTACTCTGGCTTGGAATGACTGCGCACAAGCAGATTGCTGCAATCACACTGCAGGACGGGTGCCAGTGGTTCCCTTCACTCCATGTTTTCTTGCTTTTGGTGGTTTCTTGTTCACCCTAACTAGAAAGCAAGGCAGCTCTGAGTCACTGCCAAGCATCGCTAATGGAAGTGGGGAGCAGGAAGGAAATAAAGATGACTGGTTACAGAATTAGAAGTACTTCTTAGTGTCTAAAATGGCATTGTAAAGCAGGGCAAAAAACCCAGATGTGTTAGCTCTGTGAATAGCAGCAAAATGCTTCCAGCCAGAAGAACGAGTAAACCTACGAAACTTATCAACAGCACCTTTGTTCATTCAGATAATATAAAAGCACCTGAAATATAGGAGTTATTGGGAAAAATACTGTATTTGTTTCTTTTTTTGTTCACTTTAATTCAGATGGAGTTCCTGTGAAAACGCTTTATTTCCTTGTCTATTTCCTTAAGTTTGGATGCTCAAGCAAATTTTGAAGTGAAGTGCTTCAGTGAAGTCCACATATGGGCCATATTTAAGCTCATAGCTTGTTTCTTTGTTCATTTAAGACAAGCAATCAGGTAAGGTAGAAAAAGTGACCTCCTCCACTCAAAAAATTAGAGATGCCACCGATGTGCAGTTTCTAACACATCTTTATGGACCAGGCTTCCTTGCACAGGATGTCATTAGGTGTAAAAAGGAGCCCAATGAATGAATGAAGACACAGCACTTTTTCATGTATTCAGGCTGTCCTCAAAATTGCTAGCTCCAGAAACTGCAGCAATAATTTTGCAAAATGTAGTCAGCACTAAATCTGGAAGGTCAGTTTTAGGACAAACGCTATGACTGCTCCTTTCTGGCACAGACAGGCATGCACCATTTTGTACCAAGCAACCATCCATTTTCTACAGAATGACATTCAGGGACTGCAGTCCAAAAGGCTCCGACGAGCTGAACCAATATAAACGTATTTTGCTTACTTAATTCCAAACAGCCTGATATCACCTTAACTCTATCAGCACTCTCAGTGTCAGTTTCCTTGAAAAGGAGCAGCCAGTTTTCTTTCTTTCTTGTTTTCTTTTTTTCATTACCTTTTTTCAGAGCCTCCTGGGGTCAGAGCAGTCCTAGAATACAACGCCTTTGGAAAACAGGCAAAATGTTCCAGTAACAAGCTTTTCCTAACTGAATGTTGCTTGAAGAAGTTTCCAGTAGTTCCAGCCTCATCAGATCCAGCTGGGATTGGGCAAGGATTTGGAACTCATTTTTTTCACTCACAGTGGTAATACTTTTATAAAATCTACTAGCACATCCAGCTCAGTGTTTTAGTGGGAAATCTTCCAAATCGTAGCCGTCTACCTGAAGCCGAGCTTCTAAATACAAGGCTATCTTCCATTCACAAATTCCCATGCAGGACCATGTATATTTACCTTGATGAACTTTCTCTATTGTGAAGGACATCTGAACATTTGCTAACTCTGTCAGATCAGATTGCTCCACAAAGGCCAATTTTTGAGAGAAACAGCACATCTATTAGCACAGACACACACTGTGACTGCACAGCAGGGATCATCAGCCCATGTCTGGCTACCAGAAGTACTCCCATGTCTTAGCACTGCACCTCAGCACCACAGGCCAGGAATACAGGCTAACGACAGCCAGACAGAGCCAGCACATGTCTATCAGACCTTGGAGTGCTGAACCTCACCTGTGACATTCTGAGCCTCTCCTTTGTGCTCTGGGAGAAGCCATCGCCCTCGTCTACTCTACCAGAGGAATAACTTTTGGAAAAACAAATTACTTAGTTGAAGAGAAAGGTAAAACACCATTTTAGGAAATGAGATGTGCACTTAGATGAGCCTGAAATGGACCAGCTACGTACACTGCAAAACCTTCCTTGGAGTTAGCAGAAACAAAGCCATGGGGAATTCCACCTGTTGGCGCAGAGTGCATTTTAGTTCAGCCTAGATGAGCTGCTTGGCTTCCCAACACTTGTTCTATTTATTTCTCTACTACAATCTTCTCAGTGTGACGTCTTCAGTGAGGAGATCACCACTTCCCCTATCCTGGCCAGGGAGATTAAACAACATCACATAGTGAGAAAGCAAGTGCCTGAGACTGTACTCAAAATCTGCACTGGTTTGCCATAAAGATCTGGCATTTAAATAACTGGATAATGTAAATCTTACACTAATATTAGCCTGCTCTTATGAGTAGATATTACAAGAAAAAAAATCAGATTTTCTGTTGAAAACATATCTCTTTATCTCTATATAAAAGATTTTCCCTGAGGTTTCTTATGTTCCTGGGAGATAGGACTTCAGTGGTGGACTTAATTGTGCCTAGCTGGCACTGAGACCAAAAGCTAGGGAACAAGGAGGTTGTTTTTCATTTTCATAAAGCTCAATAAATACACTGTTCACTACGAGAATGACAAGTGATATACAGGCAGAGCAAAGTCCACCTATTTTTGAACAGACCAGTACCAGATTTTGTAGTGTTTCTTTACATGATTTACCAGTATAACGAGGATCCCAAGAACATAATAAAAGTAATTAACCTCCCAGTTTTGTGTTCACATTCATGGGAGGCTGCTTTAGGATGAGAAACATGAAGAGAGAAAAGAGGATCACAGCTGAAACAAAAAGAGAGGATTTATTTCTTGTCAGTTGTTTGGCCACACTACAAAGCAAGGAGACACAGCAGCAATAAATTGGGGCATTTTTGCAGAAAAACTAAGCAACAATCTTAGAACCACACAGCTGAAAGCTCAGATGTGTGGCATCAGAATAGCCGTACACTTAAATAAATCTGCTTTAATTGCTTATTTTCTATCTTTCCCCATTGTAAAACAAACAAAGATGCCATTGAGGATGCCTCTGGTAAGGCAATCAGAACATGAGCTTGTTCTTATGGTAATATTTTGCATAAAAGCTTCCCTTACATTTATTAATCCAAAAGAACTCTAATTTCAAACCCCATTATTTTACTATGGCTTCCATCCTCAACAGCTCAAAGACTCTTCTGGATTTTTCTACTTGCTTTCCACGCTACTAAACTGGGCTGCCTCTCCTTACCTTCACTTACTCAATTTCCATCTGCATGGTAACGTGTGGTGCTCCATATTACCCCTGCTAGGGATGGCTGCCCATACCAAAGTTCAGCACCACGCAGCTCACATGTACAGCATGCACATACTTCTAGACATCCACGCTGGTAAAGCCTCCTATTAATCATTCCTGTGCTGCCATCAATTAAGTAGCTGATTAGTGTTCACAAAGGAAGCAGTCCCGCCAGCTTGGTTACCTCTCTCAGCAGGATACTGTTTGCTCAAGAATTTTACTGTAATCTCTGTTGGCAAAAAAAATAAAGTAAAATAAAAAACTAAAAATTCCACACTCAACATGTAAACATTTCATCTTTTAGGGGAATCCTTCTCCTCAGTCTTCATTAAAGAAGAAAAACATCCCGGTCCTTGCAGCAGCTGCAGACCTACAAATTCTGTAAAATGAGGAGGAGATACAAGTCCTTCCAACAGAACTGTGTGCCCCTTACCTGTCCCTCACAAAAACACTGTTCTGCAGAGAACTGTTGGTTAGAGAAGGTTCCATCCACGAACCTTACATGAGGCAGACTTCTCCCTTCCTTCTACCAAAGTACTTCATTAATACAGAGCAGACAGCAGAGGGATGCAGTAACATGTGAGACAGTGGAAATCTGTACGGTAAAAATCAGCAGTTGTTTGCAGTACTCTGTTGAACCAAGCAATTTGGCCATTCAAACTCTACATCTTAAAACACAGATTTCAACACCAAATCTCTCTGCAGTCCTAATTTAGCTTAATGAGAAAAAAGCTGCAGCAAGTATGCCAAGTGGCAGACTGATAGCATTTGTCATACTTAAACACTGAACATGTCCTAAAGGAGACGGGTCTTCGAAAGAGAACACCTTTTTTTACACCTCTTTTGTTAACCCCAGCTGAGTTAGCTATCCTCTTAGTGTCTGCGATAACTGATATATAATTCTAGCTGTAAGTATAAAATTTGATACAAAGCTCAATCTTCATTCCAGATATGTCAGTGGGAACATTTCTTCGCATAAAAGTTTTGGTAGAATACAGGAGATTGATTCACCCTCCCAAAATGATATGAAAGGATTCTGCTTGTTGGAACTATGACAAGAAAGCCTTAACAAGAATCAGTGCTTCCATCTATGAAGAAAAATAACAGATCTGGAAAGCAATCTAAGAAACCTCTAGCAGCAATCCTGAGATACCAGAGTTCCTTAAATGTAAATTCCAGAATCTAACAGTGCCAACATTAAGATTACACTACACAACCCGTTATATATAAAGCCATAAGCTCAAAGAACTCTCAGGAGATAGTTTTGTGTTTGCCAGCATTCTTATACAATTAGTGAATGTCTGGCACAGGAAAGCAGGCAACTTTTGTACCAAGAGCTTTTGTATTTGGCCATCACTTTTGCATAAGGGTCAGAGAGTAGTTCCTAGAAAGTCCTACATTTTACATAGTTCTACATTTCTGTTAAAGCTGACGTTGCTCAACCTCTTGTTCTTGCAGGGAATGGGGAAACAGCAGAAGCAAAACTGCCTGCAATGCCACTCTTTAATTTGTGCTGCTGAGAACAGATCCTGGGCTGGGGGAGAATTCAGAGTCATTGTCAAGTCAGGTGCCCACCTACACAAACAAAGCAAAAAACTGCCATGGAACAAGACTGCGTGCAGAAATTCCTTACAGGGAAAATCTGTAGCTCAGTCTTCACGGAGCCACGTCCTGATTTCAGAGAGGTCTGTAAAAAAGGAAGAATTAATTTCTGCAAAGGACTTCAGAGGCTCAGAGGTTGTTATTTGGCCAATTTTTAGGTTCATAGTCAGCTCTCCAAAGCCCCATCAGATCAATAAAGCCTACAGCCATGATGTCTGGTAGCTCCAACCTTCCAGGAAATGAGCTTGTGAGTTTTATACTAATTGTAAACACACAGGTGTTGACACCACCAGAATCAATAGTAAAAGGAGCACTTAAGAAATTCTTGATGTCACTCGGAGAAAAGTGAGAATAAAAGGTCAAGCACTGAATTTCTCTTGCATTCATACACTGATTCTGTCTAAACCCTCCTCGTGCTATGCAAAGAGAATTTCTGTTCCTCAATAGCTTATCAATAAAATATCAATTTTTAAAGAGTACCTCTTGCCAGCAGCTGAATTAATTAAGGGTTTGCCAATGCACAGGAGCCAAACCAGATAAGGCCCAGAACGAATTCAGAGTTGAGCTATTCATCCCGTATTTAACCCTTGTCTGAATGTTCTCATTCTGCATTGAGTTCAATTCCAAAGCGGCTTGATCTGCTTTGAAGTGACTTCTGTTATTCAAAACTGGCCACATCCTGGGAAAAAGGTATGCAGAGTGGAAAAATTAAGCAGAAATAGTTAAGCTGGAGTATATTTTTAGCTTATAAAGCCTTAGATTTCATCTCCACCAAAGCCTTTTGCAACAGTATAGCTGGGGAAAAAAATGACAGGCACTGCTTTACTCACACAGCGGAGCTACTGCAGTTCAAACACTCCTGGCAAGACAAGCTGCACACTGCCCAAGGCAGCTGGCTTAAAGACAGTGTGTATTCCCTCAGGGTGGGATTACTGCTCTGCATGCTATTCAGGAAACCAGGCCAGACAGTTGACCTTCATTTTCCAGGTGTGCTCATATGCCCTCTCTCATAAGCACTGCTAAAAAGTGACAAAAAGGAATGAATCCTGAAAAGAAAGCTCCTTTACAGAGCTTACAAAGGAAACGACAATTGCAGCCACCAGAGAAAAGGTGAAGTGAGTACTGCTGCTAGAGGACAGCTGTTAATTGGTCTATGAGGATTTGTGTTTATGACAGCGAAAACTAACGTGCAATAGAACTAAGGCTGCAAGCACAGTTCTGCTGTTTTGCTCAGCCTCACAGCAAAACTCTGACTCTCTGCACTGGAATTGCTAGAGCAGAAGACACTCAGTTTTACTAAAGGCAAATTACCCAAAAAACGTCAGGCTTTTTTTTTGAACTCCCACACCTCTAACACTGCTCTGAAATACAATGCACAGAGCACATCCCTGGCTGCTTCAAGCCAGCGCTGTTCTGCAACCAGGGATGCATTTAGAGACAGATCACCACAGGTTCTCTGGGAAAGCAACTCAGTATCCTTGAAATGTAATTAGAGAACCACAAGGGGATTTAATCTTATTGAGATCTCACAGTAAAACAGTGTTTAACCCTAGCACTTAACACTCTCCACCTAATAAACAAAATAAAAATTCCAATCAGCCAGAGGAACAACTAAGACAAGCACTTTCATGAAGCCCACAGTGACAAATGCCAATCTTGTATTTGCTGGAGTGGCACAGCATGGAAACAGGCCACCTCCTTCCTGGCGTTACTTTAAATGGTTCACAGATCCACGTACATCCCACGAGACAGCACCAGCCTGAATTTCACTGCGTTTGTGTAAATTAGCCCACGTGTGCATGAGGAATGGGCATACTTGAGCCCTGCCAGCAGTACAGCCCTTACAGACAAGGCCCCCAAGAGGAAACACAAAGAACATTTTCACTGCTG